>CM012439.1:11843783-13043783 GCA_003999625.1 Oryzias javanicus | reverse complement strand
TTAATGCTGTTATTAGTGTTAAATTTAACTAATTGAAGTGCTAATCTCACCCTGAGTAAATGTGAAATTCTGTTATTTTCAAGTAACTTTACCAGAGTGAGAAAAAATCACACCTACATGTCCTACTTTTTGGCTACAAACTGGAAATTAATGTGCTAAACATTGGGTTCTTGAACTAGCGTTCAGCCCATGGTGTTCACACTGGACGAGAAAGGATGGGCTTCTTCTTCTTTTTCTACATTTTATTAGCATTTGTCCAACACCTTGAAGAGGTTTGGTCCAAAATGTCAACGTAATCCAAATTTCTTGAATCTTGCTTCAGGCTTTTTCTTTCACGGCTCTATTCTGATAAATTAAGGCAACTTAAGTCCAGGTGGCTGTGCAAACAAGTGCACACCAGAAATCTCGGCCTCCACGTAAACCTATCTGATATCTAAACATCTAAGTATTTGAAAAGTTTGAATATTTCTCTTTCGATTAATAAAGTCTTGCTACAATTTTTTTCAGTTGTTAAAAAATACTGGAAGTGATCATGGAACCATCGCAAACAAAATGGGATGTGAACAGTTCATCAAAAGCCCTCAAGTCATACAATACATGCCCGACACTGGAGACAATTTTTGATCAAAATATTGTAGAAAGTGAAAACCTGAGGCATGTTGGGTTTGCAGTGTGCTACTATTGTGTTTTTTTCTTATTACAAAGAGTGAATTTGTGGAAAGGTAGAAAGAAAATAGTTTTTAAGATAACTTCATCCTCTCCTGTGGTTAAAAAACTAGATAAATCAAGTGAAACCAAGTGTCAAATGCACGAGAATGGAGATGATATTTTATTGATGACTCATGGAACACCGTAACC
The DNA here is from genome assembly GCA_003999625.1 of Oryzias javanicus. Lineage (NCBI taxonomy): Eukaryota > Metazoa > Chordata > Actinopteri > Beloniformes > Adrianichthyidae > Oryzias > Oryzias javanicus. The sequence goes on along the minus strand of CM012439.1, from coordinate 13,042,925 downwards.
AATGACATACATCGAGCAATACTAACTAATACAGTAAGTCCAGGCTTGTGCAAGGGAAACACAAAATGTCCACAGTCTACTTTCACTGTAACTGTGACAACGTGCTGTCTGACTTTATTTTTTTAAAAGGTTATATGATTCAGGCAGTGACCTGAAAAGAGTGTATAGAGATTTAAGTCACAATTAAAAATGTATGAATAAAGATGCCTTAAATGGTAAAGGCTTCGGAAATAGGGCAAGGACGTATTTGAAGCAAACAAAGTGCATGTGAATACCTGTTCAGTTGACCTGTGATTGCTGAGTGAAGGTTTTCTCTATCATTCAGCAAACAGAGCTTTCATTTCACTCAAACTTTAGATTTTAAAAGCTGACCTTATTTCCCTCGTGGTTGCTATAGGTGCTCAGGGATTAAGGTCAGAATCTAGGAGGACCTTTGAGTTTCTTCTTTGAAAATGTCATTTTATCTGTCAGTTTGTTTGGCACCATAATCATAAAAAATGTGTTTCTCTCATTTTAGGTTTTTAATTGATCTTTAACTTTGCAACTTAAACATATTTGCAAACCCTAATAATAAAAACTTCTAACCTTGTTATTTTCTGATAAATGTTTTTGTACAAACCTAAAATGATTTTCTTTAATGTTCCTAATCGGACATTACTATGAAAAATAATTTTTTTTAATTAAAATATTATACAATAAAAATTTGAACCCATCAGCCACAGACACGCCTCTCAGTGGGTAGAGTTCTCCTCCTTGTTCAGATTGGAATGCCGTCCGCTGTAATGCAGTCGCTGCACCGGTCCATTGTGGTGAGAAGAGAGCTGAGCCAGAAAGCAAAGCTCTCAATTTAGCGGCCGATCTTTGTTAGATATCATGAGCTCATGATATCTTACAAAGATCATGAGCTCTGGGTCAGAGCTGGAGGATGTGTCCAGGGAGAAGGTCATCTTTGCTGAGACTGCTGCTCCTGTGACCCGGATGGATGGATGGATGGAGGGATGGAGGGATGGATGGATGGATGGCTGGCTGGATGGATGGATACCTATCTAAATCATGGCTATTTCAAAGCTCACAGCTCTAGATACGCATTATACATCTGATAGACATCAATTCATAGAGGTCTATTGCTAATATTCCCACAGGTTCCATCATGCCTTGCACGTTTTAAATACATCTTGTGGGTAGTTTTTTCCTACCAGACACATGATGTCCAGTAGTCATCAAATAGACAATAGATGTTTATTAGTTAACTAATATGCATGGGGAATCACACTCCTCAGCCTTCCTGGGAAAGTCTATGCCAGGGTACTGGAGAGGAGAGTCCGTCCGATAGTCGAACCTCGGATTCAAGAACAACAGTGCGGTTTCCGTCCTGGCCGTGGAACAGTGGACCAGCTCTACACCCTCTTCAGGGTGCTGGAGGGTTCGTGGGAGTTCGCTCATCCAGTCCATATGTGTTTTGTGGATTTGGAGAAGGCGTTCGACCGTGTTCCTCGTGGTGTCCTGTGGAGGGTGCTCTGGGAGTATGGGGTCCGGGGAGCCTTACTGAGGGCTATCCGGTCTCTGTACGACCGGAGCAGGAGCTTGGTTCGTATGGCCGGCAGTAAGTCAGACCTGTTCCCGGTGCATGTTGGACTCCGGCAGGGCTCCCCTTTATCACCGGTTCTGTTCATAGTCTTTATGGACAGAATTTCTAGGCGCAGCCTGGGGCCGGAGGGGATCTGGTTTGGGGACCACAGGATTTCCTCTCTGCTCTTTGCAGATGATGTTGTTCTGTTGGCTCCTTCAGGCCGAGACCTCCAGCATGCATTGGAGCGGTTTGCAGCCGAGTGTGAAGTGGCTGGGATGAGGGTCAGCACCGTTAAGTCTGAGGCCATGGTCCTCGACCGGAGAAAGGTAGTTTGCCCTCTCTCGGTGGGTGGAGTGCTCCTGCCTCAGGTGGAGGAGTTTAAATATCTTGGGGTCTTGTTCACAAGTGAGGGAAGATCGGAGCGTGAGATTGACAGGCTGATTGGAGCGGTGTCCGCCATTTTACGGTCGCTGTACCGGTCCGTTGTGGTGGAAAGAGAGCTGAGCCAGAAAGCAAAGCTCTCGATTTACCGGTCGATCTTCATTCCAGTTCTCACCTATGGTCATGAGCTTTGGGTCGTGACCGAAAGAACGAGATCCCGACTACAAGCGGCTGAAATGAGTTTTCTCCGGAGGGTGGCTGGGCGCTTCCTTAGAGATAGGGTGAGGAGCTCAGTCACCCAGAGAGAGCTCGGAGTAGAGCCGCTTCTCCTCCGCATCGAGAGGAGCCAGTTGAGGTGGCTTGGGCATCTGGTCCGGATGCCTCCTGGACGCCTCCCTGGAGAGGTGTTCCGGGCATGTCCCACTGGGCGGAGGCCCCGGGGAAGACCTAGGACACGCTGGAGAGACTATGTCTCTCGGCTGGCCTGGGAACGCCTCGGGGTCCCCCCAGAGGAGCTGGAGGAAGTGGCCGGGGAGAGGAAAGTCTGGGCATCTTTGCTTAGATTGCTGCCCCCGCGACCCGGTCCCGGATGAAGCAGAAGAAGATGGATGGATGGATGGAATATGCATGTACAGTAGATGAAGATTCCATCTATAGTAGTCATCTAATAAACAGTGTTGTAAATGTCTATTTGATAAAAGACATCATTGTAGATGTGTACTGGATACCTCAGACAACTCTAGTTTCTTACTCTATTAGTTGTCTATAATAGTGTTATGCATGTACAGGTCTCCTACACATCTATCTGTAGAAATCTAATTGTACTTAATTGTCTATTAGAGTATTTTTTTAACATAAAAATATATAAAATAGAGCATTTTTGAAATAACAGAAGCATATTTTTATCATTTTGATTTTTTTTCTTGAAAAATGACAACATTGGTGTAGACTTCATTTTTTTCCTAATCTAAACAATCCAAGTCTATATTTTTAGAACTTTGCCTCTGAACAGCAACTAGACACTGTTGTGCTGCAGAAGATCAGAAACTGTGCTAAAACCTCATTCTAACAATAATCTACTCTGAGCAGTAGATGAAACGTTTTATTATAATTTTGTTTTGTTCAGTTTTTGACAAGTTTAACATCTAAACAGAATTTTCTGAGGCCTTCAATCCCAGATAAAATATATTACCAATGTTTGCTACGAAATGAAGAACATTGTTGTAACTAGTAGTCTATGAACAAAAAGGCTGCACAGTGGTGTAGTGGTTAACTCAGTGGTAGAACCTAGTGTAAATTCTTTCTGTGAAGTTTGCATGTTCTCCCTCTACAGGTGTGGATTTTCTCCTGCTTTCTCCTACAGTTCAACAACACGTTTCATAGGTTCACTGTTGTCTACAAATTGTATTTTTTGTGGCTCTGTGACAAACTACTTACCTGATTAGGGTGTAGTCCACAGAAATCAGACCGTCAGAAATTGACACAGACCGATTCGGACTAATTGCTGTCAAAGGGTTGCAGACACATTAGGAAGTGATGGCGAAGGCTCTAGCCTGATTTTGCGAGGGCCGAAGATAATGCACTTCCCATGGAGGCTTGCCATGTCCAGTTCCCATTAAACGGTCTATGGTATCACTAAACCCGTGACTCCAAAAGTGATTCTAAAGATGAATGGATGGATGTAAAATTGCAATATTTACTTTTTAAACTAATAAAAGGTTGTTTTTTTTAAGATTAGATGTCTACAGATAGACGTGTAATAGACTTCTTTATGCAGATATTTCAGAACACTATTGGTTGTGTGACAGAGTTGTCAGAGACGTCCAGGTGACATAATAAATGTATATAAGGTATCTAATAGACATCCTGTGCCTAGTGAGAACTGAGGGCAGTTACGGTTTGCTTTTAATCATTTCTGTTTATTTTACCAGTTTGTTTTCTATTAAGAGATGTATTTGTGCTTCACAAACCCACAATCAAAATTAATTTATTTTTGAAATGACTATTTGAAGAGCATTTTCTTTTTCATAAAGTAATTTAAAAATCGGGTTTGAATTTTGCCTCTGAAATTAAATTAAATTAAATTGGCACCATAGAAATTATCTTAATCTAAATTTATATTTTTAATTCTAATTCTGAATGTTTTTTAAGAAATAAAAAGAGTCAATGAACAACTAAATGTGATGGATTTTTTTTTTCTTAAGAACATTTTTTTTGATAGAATCTTTAATGTATTTTTAACCTGTGGTCTCTCTGCTATTAATATCTTGTTTTTTCACGGTCCAAGATTTCTGTCAAGTTCTCCTATAAAAAAGAACTACAGTCATGTTTAGAGATGCATACTACAAAGCCAAGTAAAACTGAATCAAAACCTACTGTGCTTTCAATATTTGTCATTATTTTTACTTTTTGCATACCTATATGACTTCTGTAAAAGAGTCATTTAGAATTCTGCTGCTGGAGACTTTGAAGCTTTAATTAAGCAAAAAATTGTGAAATTTTTGATATCTAAAAAGATTGTTCAGGAAGAAGTGATGCAAAATCAATGGACTTTATTGAAAAAACAATTTAACTCGTTATCAGATGCACTAAAATCCAAAATAAGGAGTGTCAAACTTGGTGTGCAGGTTTTGCTATTGATTAAAATAAGCCATTTTTAAAATTAGGATTTTGAGAGCTACAGCCCATTCAATCTATCCAACAGAAAGTATTTAATGATCACAAGGAACGGGCTGCAGCCCTTAAGATGGGCTCACATCTTCTGCAATGACGACCACCTTGTCTTTCAGTGACGCGAGTGCCAAGGCGGGATGCTCAGACTGTTACAACACACTCTAGCCAGCTGGACAGCCTTTATCTCTACTAATGATGGACAATAAGGTCCTCACAGGAGAGACAAAAGACAAACTACAGGCCATGACTCTCAATGTCAGCTGCCTGAGTGTAAAGCAACTAGGAAGGAAGAGGAGGGCAAAAGAAATGGAGGAAAAGAGCGTACAGTAAAAAAAAAAAAATGGATAAAAAAATATGTCTTTGGGAAAAAGGTCAATAAAAAAACATTGCGACTGTCAGCTTTAATTACAATGACAGTTTCCAAAATTAGCCATAAAGTCATCCAGTATTACAAACAAGTAACTCTGGAAACGCAATAGTCTATATTCCAATAATCTTTGCCTCAAGCATTCTTATGTTTTTACACAACCAGAAAATATGCCCTTTCAGTCTCTTTTTGTTGTAATGAAGTCCCTTTCTGTAAACAATAACTGCAGCATTTGTGCCTAAACATCCTCCTTTTTAGATGAGCAAACATTTGGAAGCAAAAGAGTTCCAGTAATCCTATTTCACATTTGATGTGTGCTTAATTGATCTCCTTGTCTCTCTTCACTTTTTTTGGTGCAATCAGCCAAAAACACCTTTATTCCATGCAATTAGTAATCTATTTAGTGCCTGTCATAACAAAAGCATTTTTTTTACTTCTTGTCTAACTGAAAAAAAAAACCTTCAGGCAGTTTTGAAACAACTATAAAACATTCAAAGCTTTCTTTTTTAATTGTGAAAAAAATGGCAGAATTTAAACAAAATAACCTTCCATCTATTAAATAAAAGATGTTTTTTTTTTGTTGACAAAAATATCTTGAAGCTCAGAAGTCTCATCCACATTAAATTTCTTAAAAAGGTGCAAAAATTCTTAATGGTGGGGGGGCATCCTTCATAAGTGTTTGTTAGTGAAAATAGGAATAAAATATCAAAAGACCATAAATGGTAACTGACTGTGAATGTACAGCATATGAAAGTAAATAGGTCACTATGTCTATTGTTTGGTTTTCCAGCTGTAGCGCTGTGGGTGAGGGTCTTCAGAATGCAAATTTTTAATTTATTTATCTAGATGTGTGTTGAATAACAGACTTGAAGGACCTTCCTGTAGCCTCATTTGTGTCGAGCTAGTCTCCCTTCTTCACCCTACGTGATCATTTTAGAGGTAATTTTTGTTGTCTTAAGGACCCACTCCAATTAAAATAATATTTTTGGGTTTTTTAACATGTTAATTTATCTTATAATGTAGGATAGGTATGAAATCATTTACAATTAAAACTGCATTTCTGGGTGTTTCTTTAATATAGATCGTGACGGGTCAGATGAAAACTCGAGCTTTGATTAAAACCGCAATGTCATAATTTAAAGACCACAAGAACACATTTACAATAAAAAAACAATATAGTTGGAGTGGGACAATTAATCCCCACACACAAAGCTGCTCATCTGAACCAAGCTCAGTCAGTGGCTTTAGGTAATTTTTATTTTTCCACAACAAATTTGAGTCTAAATAAACCAAACAACCATCACGTACTGCCATTTATTTCTGACTAAATATATAAAGTTAAAACTTGATTAAGTTACAGTGTTTTAGGGGATACTGAAGGAGTAGCTCATGTCAGGCAGCAGTTTTACTTTCCTCTAGAAATCAACAACTATTATGAACAAAAAGTAATCTTAATGGTGCTTTAAACCCAGTATTCAACTTTGAATTAGTTCCTTCTTTTACGAATGACCGAAAACTGACTAAGGATAACAGAAAACCAGTTCTGTTTATGCACCAAATTTCCAGTCACATTACAAACTACTGTTGACATCTGGAGTTCTGGGTGAGACAAAATAGTAGCACTCGAGGAATATAAATAAGACTTGGCCTTGAGCATCTCATTCTATTTTATAGTAGGTGCTACAGAGTAAACTGCTTCCACGTCGTGGTGATGGTTTAAATTCAACAACTTGCTGGAATTTTTTCAAATGGGAAGTTTTTAAATGTTTTTATTACAAAAATTCCAAGTTTTTATTGTCTGATTTTGAAAATGAAATCCATTAAAAAATATATATATTTTTAAGGTTTTACTATGTGATTGTCACTTGCATGGGAATAGTACTTCTTCGAAATGTGCAATGTATTATGATTAGTTAGCTCACCCAAGAACAGGAAAAAAGAAAAGAAAGAGAGGTTTCCCTTGAGCAAGTTCAAGGCTACTGTCGCCTCAATGTATTTGTATTCCACTAACACAATGTATTTTTGCTCTTTCACACCCAAACACGCACACACACGCATACACACCAAGATGAAATACAAGACAAAAAAAAGTGCCTGTAAGGAGTAAAAAGTTCAGCAGAAACAAATTAGAGTTTGCTCTGTGGCAAAACAGCAGTTCTCCCTGATTAGCTCTAATTAACCTCACTGGAATTGAACCACCGAGCACAGAGGGATTAGCACACAGAGGAACGATCCTTGTCTGTGTGTGCAGGATGTACTGGTGTGTGAGAGTGATGATTCTGAACTCAGGCCCCTTTAACTTTTAAGCGCCCCAGGTTCAAATGTCAGTCCATCCCACACAAAAATATCTACGTTGTCTCCCATAAACCATCACATACTTCAAAGATAATTCATCATATGATGTAGCTCTGAGAAAATCAGAACTACAGTTTAACTAAAATTTAGTTTTCTTTAGTATAAAAAAGCCACTGGATTAAAAAAACCAACATGAATAAAACTGATTTCTAAATGCTGCTCCCATCTTGATCAACAGTGATCCCCGCTGCCCCTTAACTCGCATGCACAGACCAAATCTGTGTTTGTCGTTTCACTAATGCAGAACTTGATGTGTTTAAACAAGGCAGCCTGCTGGAGGTTCGGATCAGAGCTTGTTTGAACAGAAGAAGACAGAAAGCCTATCGGCACATAGCAGGAACTGATCGGTCACTGCAGTGGCTAATCTGCTTAGTGTCCTCTGCATTTAGATTGTGTTTATGAGGAAGAATAGGAAACAGACAAAAACAAGGAGATGTCGAGACAGAAAGGGAGGTGGACACACCCATGGGCTTTGTCCATAATGTACTTAGCTATTCTCAGACGGCTGCACAAAGAAGCATACAAATAACACTGATTCGATTGACAGTGACCCCACCGACAGTGTGGCAGATGGCACACAAGAAAATCCTATTTATTTATTAGTTTTAGTTTGCAGAAGGTGTGGTAATTTTAAATAAAATCTCCCAAAAGCAATCCATCACACATATTTTATGTAGAATACATAACAAAGCATCATTTGTTTCTGGAATCATCAAAGTAATACATGGAAAAATCATTTTGATGGCCATCAATTATTTAGAGCAGTTGCCAGAATCTGGGTCTTTTACCGTTTGGCTTCTGTCCCAGACCGATGTGTTTGAGGGCAGATGAGATAATGCTTACTGCCTTTGTCATTTATGTTCCTTTACTTATGCTCATGAAACTGTCATCACTACAAATTAAACACTGTTTAACTGACATTGTAAAATGAAAAATGTACTACAGATAGCTTTTAGGAACACAAGTACATGCACTGATGATTTTGCTTAAAAACAGATGTGTTTTTTTATGTAAATATGCATTTATAGTTTTATTCTTTCTTGACTTTACATTGTACGATATAGTGACAACCTTTAAACCAGTTGGCTGTGTTTTTTACTATTAATATTTTGAATTAGTGAACAAATTAATAAATAAACTATTATTGATGTCGTAGACAAAATATCCACAGCAAAGAAACAACAGGTGGATGAATAGATGGAGTTAAAGAGAAATATTGTGAAAAGCTGCTACTTGAACAGGCAAAAGGACATTAGATCTTCGGAGACACTGTATTTTTCAGTATGCACTGAAATCCAGGTTATGATTAGCTTTCTTAATTAACCTGGTTTCTCAAATGTTATGTAAACCAACCTGGTTTTCATTGACGGAGTGGGGGATTGGAACAACCTAAATTCCAGAGTCAATTTTCTGCCAGGGGTATGTCCTTTCTTTAAAGGCTGATTCATACTTTGCAAAAAAAAAGTGAGATTTTTTATTGCACACATGGCTCCTAGACAACAGTTAACTTTTTTTTTTAATCTTGCAGTCCTGTTTACGATTTTCTTTGAATCCGTCTCTGGCATTTCTCTACATTGAACTCTGTCCTCCAGGATGATCATGACAACTATCATGTGATTGTCAACAACCTAAAGGAGTAATATGACAGAAGTAGAAAAGATCATTCATTCATTCATTGGTTATGTCACTCACCTTTCAAATGGATTTACTCCTGCCCAGGGTTCCAAGTAAGCTGGAGTCTATCCCAACCCCTGGACAGCTCATCCGTTCAATGCAGGACACTCACATTCACACCTGAAGCTACGATCGCATCACCTTTGGCAACACCCATTCAAGCGACCACTTCCATGAAAAGTCTATGTTAATGAATACAGGTATGTAAATACATATCAGAGTTCCTACAAGTTTCTTCAAGTTAAACTTTTTTTTTTTTAACACATTTACAGCCATTTTCTATTATATTCATAATTTCCAATTTTATTTTTTTCCCAATGTTTATGAAACTATAGCCTCTTATCTGTGTGTGGTCAGTACCGTGATCTTTAGAACTCTTCTTTTTTTAAAACGGCGGTGGGCATGCAGCACATTGGTGCGTAAGAACTGGTTATCCCGCTGGTTATTTACATCGTTTGATTAAAAAAAGATTAAAAAAATGTAAATTTTAACCTGAAATGTTAAACAGATAGGTCTCAAGCAGCACATTGTTTAAGGCTCAGCTATCACATTAAAAAAACTTTTTAAAGGCTTTTTAAGGTGTTATTTCCAAATTCATAAATTCAGTTCTTTAAGACATTTTAAGACCATGCTGAACCCTGATGTATGTTAATGCACATTTCTAGCGTTTGCATTTAAAACTCTTGCGTTCTAGCCACCCAAGTTATTTCAACCTTTCTCAGGTGTACAAAACGCCATTGATCACGTGTTGAAAGTTAAAACAGGTCAAACTTTGACCAATCAGAAACTCCGCTTTGTTAGTGACAAATGGATGGTGTCCCTTTTAATTCACTGAATTTTCCCTTTAATTGTCAACCGTTTGAAAATTGAACATGGAGGAGAAAAATATTATTTATGGTTTGTGCCTGACTGGAATTACATGATTCCAATTATTTTATAAATTGGAATGGAGTTGTTAAAGAAAAAGTCTGGAATAATATTTAGTAATTTGCAATTGCTTTGAAATTCTATATGAAGCCTTTTCCATCTGTAGGTGGGGGACGTGTGCTACTATTGTGACAGAGTGAATATCATTTTAGCGTGTTCTTGAACGCACATCACATGCCTAGTGTGAAAGTGGAATAAGAAGCAATTTAGCATTTCCAGTTTGCCCTAGCAGCTTGTTTTTCGTCGGTAGGAGGAAGTCGGAGTGCAGAAAGGATACACATACCGCTTTTTCACACTTTTAAAGAAAAGAAAATTACTGCTAAGACCTATACATACTTGTATAATACAAAGGGTAGAAGGACATTCAAATATGCAATATTTTGTGGAGATAAATCACCAAATGTTGTCTAAGGGCAATATGTCTGTTGTAATTTGGCGCTGTCGATGTTATTATTGAACCCCCTCTGCGCTCAGAGTTCCTGACGTTTGCAGCAGTGGGAGGATTTCTCTGCTTCCAGAAATGTGAAATGTTCAGATGAAAAAGACGTTTGCTTCACTCTAGAGACAACTGGCACAAACACACTCAACATGTGTGTTGCAGGGCATGAACTAACTTTAGAAAAGGCTGCTGTACCCAGAGGTTAAAAGAGAGAAGCAAAACCTGCTGTGCATGTAAACCTATAAGCTGATTTCTCAAGTCATCAACTTTCCCACAGGAGCCGCGTTACTTAAGAGCATCCAAATGCACCCAGTGACACACTAAAAAAAAATTAACTTTAAAACCTTGCAACGCTTTAGAAACACATGTTGTCATTTAGCTCATCAGAAGCAAAAAGGGTGGGGAAAGCTGGAAAACAAGCAGGTTGGTAGATCTCCAGGATTATTGGTACAGACAACTGCAGGTAATCAGGCTGTTTTTGGCAACTGGAATAGAGTGAGTTAGCATCATACAGACTGGGATGACGCACGTTTTAAAAAGCAGGTGCTAATCTCAGTGTAGAAATGGTGCCGTGTCTGCGTACCACATGTTGGGTAACTTAATTTTAGACTAACCAGATTAGAAAATGCAACGCATCCATCATGGGCTAAACATAACTGCTGGATCATCTTTCATTGCTGGAACCAGGCATTAATAACTGGGATCTTTTTTGGAGTTTTTGCTAGTTTTCTTCCGTAAAGTGTTAGATAAATATAACTATAATTGATTCATCCTTTGATATCTAGCAAAGTGGTGCTTTCTTTGGTTTAAACAAGCTCATGGAACAAGATTGGGATAATTGAATTTGAATTGACTTTCCTTTGACGGCGTCTTTTCTCACTGTCTGTCGTCGAGACCAGCGGCTAAGTCTCCTTGTCCTCCCACAGACCCCGGTGCAGAAGAGACAGACAGGCTGTCTCTGTCAGCAGGCACTGCTCCACACTCAGCATTGACCCTTCACATTTAATCATTCCTAGACAGACCCTTCCCTAACCCCTCTCCATGGGCTCTTACTTGTATGCCCTTCTCACCTCCTGCATACCACAAACATGTCAAGCTGCAAGTCTGTCCACACTATTTTGCTCTTTCCTTTGGAGTCACAAAGTCAGCTTTCTGCTTCCTGGTCTCTCCCCGCTCACACTAGCTTGGCCCCTGACTCTCCTGCTCTCTTCAGGAGCCCTAACAACATAATTAGGAGTAATTTGACCAAAATGAAAGTGAAATGTCTGTTCCTTTGTCAGACTTTCCAAGCTAAATAGAATAAAAAACCACTTAAATAGGTAATGTGTCTGACTGCAGGGAGAAATGGTGGCACCTTTTTAGATAATGAGAGCATTTGTTTTGTCTCTTAAATATTTTATGCTAAGTTACTCACTGAAATTGTAGGCCTGGAAAGTTGAATTGACAACATTTTCTGAGATCATGGTAGCTCAGACGGTTGGTTTGTCAATTTTTGTGCTTATTTTACAAAGTGAAATGGAAGTCAAGAGACTACTGAGACCCTAATTCTTTATACTTTCACTCCCCTGATGGCGTTACGCGACCAATTGAAGAGTAATCAATGACAGACGCCGTCATCAAAAGTCGTGATAAGAGTAAGCCAAGAAACAATTCCAAAACATTGATGACAGCGAAAATATTGTTCATCTGCTTATTCTTAAGGTAGAGATTAAAAGTAAAAGCAGTTGTATTGAGACCTCTTTAAGACACTGCAAACATAGTCCAATTACTGGAAGTAGCGGCTGTCTGCAGTCAGGAATTCTTTTGAGTAGAAGAGGCAAGCTGGGACCAACAAAGCTTAAAGGGTGAGCTGGCCTCAGGTGACCTGCGTTAACTTTAAAGCTATTGTAAATTAAAATAACATAGAAAATGTGGTCAAAACAGCTTTTTTGTGAAAAAATTGCATTTTCTTCTTTTAATAACAGGAGTATTTTTAATTTATAACACAAATAAAGTGAAAAAAAAAAATTGGTTATATTTGGAATTTTGCTCTTCCTAGGATCCATAGAAAATAGATCAATAGTTGTCACAAAAGGAAATCCAATACATTTGGTGATTCTTCAATGTCAATGAGCAACAGACACGCTGCAGAAAAACTGTAGCATTACTTTTAGAATTTAAGTGGCAGCACAACTCAGCTATTAGATTTTCAGCGTGACACAGCTATCAATGTTGCAGGATTAATTCAATTAAATTTACTTTATATAGACCAATTTCACAACACGGGGGCACAAGACAAGCCAGAGGTGAGGTCCACCGCCAAGGACAGGAGCATAGACAAGCCTCCGGAAATCTGGAATCTCTCTCCTTCCCCTAGATGCGAGTTAGAAAGAGGAACAACACATGAATAGCACTGCTGCACCAAACAGAGGTTTGGTGCAGCTGGTGAGACATGACACAGCTGTTGTGCACCATACTGCAGCGTAACACAACTCTTTCGGATCACAGTCATTATGCATCATGCAGCAGGGTAACACAGCTGTTATGGCTCAATCTGCAGCATAACACAGCTGTTGCAGGCTACATTAAAGCATAAAATTGTTGCTAAAAGTTACATTTCATTTGACACAGCTGTTACGATTCATACTTCAGCATGACACAGCTACCATAGTCCACATTGCAACACAAGCATTATGATTTACGTGGCAGCATACTCGGCTGTCATTATCTATAAAGCATCATAAAAAGCTCTTACGGTTTATGCTTCAATGCAGCTGGTGCGATTTATACTTTGGCATAAAACAGTTGTTAAGGATCACACTGTGTTGTAGCAATAAACAGCTGTTGTGTTTTGATTTTTGCAGCGTAACAAAGCTTTAATGGTTGATATTGTTTCAGATAACAGCTGTTCTGGTTTATACTGCAGTGTAACACAGGTATCATGGATAACAATGCAGTATAACACGGTTGTTATGGTTTATATTGCAGTATGACACAGCGTTTCTGATTGATATCACATTATAACATCTGACTCAGCTGTTTTAGTTTTTTCTGGCCGTTATTGCCTTTTTACGGAAAAAAAATGAAACCGGTATGTGACATTTCAGTGACGTGTGATATTTAGAAAGGTACTCTAGTAAAGTATACGCAAATGTTACTGAACATTGACCAGGTTTTCAAATCATTTCTTTTTATGTAAACTGTGGTATAGCCTATCACTACGGAAGAGGATTAGGGCCACGGAAAAAAAAAAAAGGCCAGGGAAAATTCTGACTTTAATCTCAGAATTCTGACTTTAAACTCAGAATTCTGACTTTAATCTCAGAATTCTGACTTTAAACTCAGAATTCTGACTTTAATCTCAGAATTCTGACTTTAAACTCAGAATTCTGACTTTAAACTCAGAATTCTGACTTTAAACTCAGAATTCTGACTTTTTTCTCAGAATTCTGACTTTAAACTCAGAATTCTGACTTTAAACTCAGAATTCTGACTTTTTTCTCAGAATTCTGACTTTAATCTCAGAATTCTGACTTTAAACTCAGAATTCTGACTTTAAACTCAGAATTCTGACTTTAATCTCAGAATTCTGACTTTTTTCTCAGAATTCTGACTTTAAACTCAGAATTCTGACTTTAAACTCAGAATTCTGACTTTAATCTCAGAATTCTGACTTTTTTCTCAGAATTCTGACTTTAAACTCAGAATTCTGACTTTAATCTCAGAATTCTGACTTTAAACTCAGAATTCTGACTTTAATCTCAGAATTCTGACTTTAATCTCAGAATTCTGACTTTAAAGTCAGAACTACGGGGGCCTGTGAGCAACATTCTTCAGTTAGCTTTAGCAGCACACTGGAGTCATGCAAACCAGAGAAAAACGAACAAAAATGTCCTCTTTGAGTTTCTTTTTCCATGCTTTAAGCTTACCAGATGGGGCCACTGTGTTCATAAAGGAACAAAAGGTGAGTAAAAAAGATATTTATGTTATTTGAATTTGTAAATAAAAGCGCTAAAGACAAAGCTATCTTTTCATAAATGCTATATCAGACGTAACACGTCTTTTAATAAAGTACGTTTGCTGTTGAAAGATCAGGGTAAACGTGTGACTGACAAACAGTTTCAGAGTTTAACGTTGTGCACAGAAAGTGTGTAGAAAGGCAGTTTTGTTTACACGAAGCCCGTTTACGTTCATCTACTTATCGTCTCCTTTCTGGAGATTTAAGTACGTCTTATGCTTCAGAAAATACATTTGGGCTTGTTATCCAAAAGATTTTTTGTTGTTTTATTTAATTATTAACTACGCGTGACTGTGTAAACAGCCACCATCTCTATTCAAATTTACAACAATATTAAGCTCAGGCTTCCTGTCACGTCACACGTTATCATAAATGTTTGTGAGCATGTAAACAGGCAACATGTATGAATGCCAAAGGTTTGCATACAGCAACATGAAAGCTCCATGTTGGGTCAAAGTTCTCATTTATCCAGGGAACATCCAAAAATTGAGTCTTGGCATCTGGACTTCAAATCTTTATTGAGAGAAGATCGAAGCACATGCCAAGACTCAATTTTAAGATAAAGAAAGTAGCTATTTCCTATGTTTTTTGTGACATTAAAAAAACATTTACTTTTATTTTAGGCTGATGTTATTCCCACGTATATCCGTGCGACCAGCATAGATAGTGATGGAAATTCATATTGGCCACACGTAATAAGTGCAGCCAAGCTCTCATTGCTGTATTGCCCGCACACATTTAAAGTGTGTCCAAGGCTGGATGTTTTTGTTGGACGCACGTAAAATTAAAATAAAGTTAAAGTCCCATTAACAGTCCCGCTCCTAAATGTGTGAAATGTGTTCTCCACATTTGACCCATCCCCTGGTGGAGCCTTGAGTTGCAGAGACAGCCGACCTCAGGAACTATTTGCTTTTTTAACGTAACCATAACCATAACCATAACCATAATCCTAACTTTAACCCTTTGCCCCTGGGTCTGTGCGATTAAGAAAAAAGATTAGCTCTGGCCACACGTTTTTCCAAAATTACGTGTGAATACACACTTTCTTTTTTTTTTAAACACTAATTAATGTGTCTTTGCAGATTCACAGTGATGTCATGGCTTGGAGGATGAGGATGATCTCTGGGACAGAGACAGACAACCACACACACCCACATTTACACCAAGGGACATTTAGATAAATCGGCAAGTTTTTGGACTGGTGGAGGAAGCCGGAGAAAACCGATGCATCCATGGAGGAACATGCAAACGCCACACAGAAATGACACATCTGGGAATTAAAACCAAAGCCCTGTTTGGTATGAGGCAAAGTGTGTACTCACCGTGCGCCATGACAAGTTTGTTCTGGAAATAAGACCAGTCAAAGTTAAGTGCATAATTATTTAAAAAAATTAGAGTATGCATTGCTTCTATAAAAATGTATAAATAAAAGATTTTTCTTCTGAAATGTTTTGTGTAAAATGTATTTGGAACCATAACAGCTTTTTTTTTTTTACCATATGGGTATGTTTAAAGAGCAGTTACTAAAATTATTAACAATGGCAGAACTAAACCATGTAATGCCATAGACAGAATATTTCAAAAGGCTACAAATAAATAAGGGAAATTGTTGATTTTACAGTTAAATTTTTTTATCTTAGGTTATTATCATTTGATGTCTCTGTTATGCAAGCAAACACTGAAAAGTAACTCATAAAAAGTGTTTAATTATAAATATTTATTGAAAATTGACAAAAGTGGTTAGTCAAATTATAAGGAAAAGTTGTCAACAGGTAATCTCTGATGTGTGCTGTCACACATAAAGAAAAGAAGAGACAAAATTATACAAAATCAAGACTTGACAGTAGTTCTAGAAAAAAGGTTATATCAAACAGAACAGACTAAAAGTAGACCTGATTGAGTCCTCAACAGATTATAAAAGCTCCATTAAATGCACTTAAAAATATTAAGAATGATAACAGTGTCTAAGAAGTAATGTAGTCAAGTAGCTGATGGAAGAGAAAATGAGCAAAAACGCCTTTTCTGCCAGGATGTGTTGCAGACTCCAAGGTAAGGGATGTGAAGTGCCATTTCTGCATCCTCCAAGGCGATGACATCACTGTCAATCTGCAAACAAAACAAATTCATTAATGTTAAAAAATGTAAATGTTTTTTTAATGTCACAAAAGAACGTAGGAAGATAGCAGTTTGATTAAATCATCCAAGTCAGCCATCATCGAAAGGTGTGTAACATTCTTCTTCCATAGGAGGGATGTATTTTTCCAGAGCGGCATCATCCATCAAGGCGATGACATCACTGTCAATCTGTACAGAAAAATAAAACAATAAAAAATGAAATATTAGTTTACTTAATATAATTTAATGTCACAGCTGCAAAACATATAGAAAAAAAATAAAAGAATAACTGGAGCTTCTTTCTGTCTGTTTGCATGCCCACTAACACTGGATAAAGGGTTAAATCAGATGAATCCAAACTGACTGTGACACCGCAACTGATGGTAAATTCTAGACAGAGTTGATCATCGGATTGATTCTGGAGCGCTACGTAATGACGTAACGTTCAATCTCCCAGTTCCTTTCAAAACCCCCGACTTGTCAAAAAAAAAAAAAAAGCTGCACTCTCTCTGTAACTTTGTAACGGCACCGACAGACGTGGCGTTTAGCTTAGCTAATATGGATGTTGATGAGCATTCAAAATAATCAATACATTGCTGCTGTTCTCTGACCCCGAAGAAGAAATGGCTGTTGCCTTGGATACACAACGCTACTCCGGGTGTCACGTGACTTCCGTCTCCCGAACTTTATTTAAACTCGCGCTGGTACAGCATAACAGCAGCTGCGTTTTTATGTTAAACGTTTGGACAGCAGATGATTATTTTACGGGCCCCGTCGACGGCGCAGTGTTTGTGAGCAAATAAGATAATTAAAAGATAGAAAGCGTCAAGTGACGACAAGGTTGAAAACCGTTATTGTAACCGTGTAAATAAAGATACGTGTGCATCACACAGTTACAAAACACGACAATGTTTCTGAGACATGTCAGGAGTATTTTCTGACAGCTACAAACAATAACTAAAAGATCATGTAGTTAGTTATTCATATAAACGGTCACGATGGGCGTGCTAAACATATCATAATCATTGACGGTAAAACGTGCATAACGCAGATTAATAAAATAGCTTATTGAAACTGTGTAAAACTGTGGATAAGTTTGTTACGAACACATATTCAACTTGACAAATTAACAGCATGCTGCACATTTCTATAAAAAGACTTCAAACACGTGCAAATGCCTGATAGATGCTACAAAAGCTAGCATAGCCTGCCGCCCTTTTATTTTCAAGCTCTGTATTAACGAGCTTTGTTTAAACTCACCTTCTCCTCTTCCATGAGCGAAATGGCCTCCTCCTTACAGACGTCATTTTAGTGTGTTTTACTGCTGCAGGTGAGTTCTGAATCAGCAGTCCAAAAGGAAGTGGCTCACATCTCCCCGTAGTTCAGAATTCTGCCTTCTTTTTACCCAGAATTCTGACTTTTTTCCCCCCCTCAGTATTCTGAGATTAAAGTAAGAATTCTGAGTTTAAAGTCAGAATTCTGAGTTTAAAGTCAGAATTCTGAGAAAAAAGTCAGAATTCTGAGATTAAAGTCAGAACCCTGACTTTAAAGTCAGAGTTCTGAGTTTAAAGTCAGAATTCTGAGATTAAAGTCAGAATTCTGAGAAAAAAGTCAGAATTCTGAGTTTAAAGTCAGAATTCTGAGTTTAAAGTCAGAATTCTGAGTTTAAAGTCAGAATTCTGAGTTTAAAGTCAGAATTCTGAGTTTAAAGTCAGAATTCTGAGAAAAAAGTCAGAATTCTGAGTTTAAAGTCAGAATTCTGAGAAAAAAGTCAGAATTCTGAGAAAAAAGTCAGAATTCTGAGATTAAAGTCAGAATTCTGAGTTTAAAGTCAGAATTCTGAGTTTAAAGTCAGAATTCTGAGATTAAAGTCAGAATTCTGAGAAAAAAGTCAGAATTCTGAGATTAAAGTCAGAATTCTGAGTTTAAAGTCAGAATTCTGAGAAAAAAGTCAGAATTCTGAGATTAAAGTCAGAATTCTGAGTTTAAAGTCAGAATTCTGAGTTTAAAGTCAGAATTCTGAGAAAAAAGTCAGAATTCTGAGATTAAAGTCAGAATTCTGAGATTAAAGTCAGAATTCTGAGTTTAAAGTCAGAATTCTGAGATTAAAGTCAGAATTTTCCCTGGCCTTTTTTTTTTTTTTCCGTGGCCCTAATCCTCTTCCGTATATCACAAAATGTAAACATAATATTATTATAACCAGATTTACGCAACCTGTATATTTATTTCAAACTTTAAATTGTAAATGAAACAATGTTTCTAACAACAGAATTATGTGTGGGCAACAGCTGAGGCATCTGAGAATCCGACCCAAAAAAATGCAGTTAACATGTCGGTTCTCCCACTGTGTAGCATCCTAATCCAAGCTGAGGTTTCACGGCTTGTCTCCAGTTCTAGCTTACAACACATTTTTGTTTATGTTTCCAGTACCCTTTGCTCAGTCCACCTCCTACCTTGCTACTGCCAGCTCATGCTTTCTCTCTGTTCACAGAATCTCCTCTCAGAGAACAGAAGGGCTGTGTGTAATTGTAGAAAGTGTTTGGGTCATCACAGTGCAGCTTTCCAGCCTCATTGTCTGGTCCCTTTGTTGTTTCAATAGTGGGGGCAGCTGGTAATAGAATCAATGAGAATCATAAAGAGAATAATCTCTACTCTACAAGTCATTAGAAGTTTCATTTGATGGTAGTAATTGGCAAAAGGCAATGAGGGATACTATTTCAGTGTCTAATGAGTTTAATGGTTTTAAATGAGGAGAATGAACACAAAGTGCTGGATTTTGGCACCACACACTTTTTTGTCTTTCGAAAGAAGACAATTTAAAAGAAATCTTAAAGGGGCCCTAACGTGATTTTCTTAAGCCTTTCTGAGCGAACTATATCTATACAAAAGATCACATATTACCTTTGGAACACTAAAAAAATGAATTATTTATGAAATATTAGTTATATTTCCCTACCCGGAAGTAAAACGACTCGATTCCTGAAGCTCCGCCTGCTGCGGTGTGTTTGTGCTGTCTGCTTCATGACATCATCCTAGAGTTTGTGGCAGTATCTTTATATTTCTCCCTCGAAAATAATCCAAACTTCTTCAAAGATGAATGCACATATGATATATCTGCCCTTAGTAGGCCTGGCCATCTCTAGATATCGCTTCACAAACAATCCCCACTCGACACAGGTGTGCCGACTGGGGATTGTTTGGGAGGTCTTAAAGGAGCACCGCGGAAAAAGTAACAAACACCTATTTGAGCAGGAATTTGTTGAAGACAAATTGAACACAATTGGAAGAGATACGATATTCTGCATCTAAAATTAATGTTTTTTTGCTGATCATCACTGAAAAAGGGGATAAATAGAGTGTTGTGTTAGTCTGGGGGCGGAGCTGTCAGAGCAGATTCTTCCTGGGCGGAGTGTTGACATCGATCTTAAATCAGCACGTTTCCAACCGCTCGTTTTCGTGGGTATGGGAGGGGCTGGTGCAGAGTGTGCAGGTTTTTAAAGGATTACTCTTAAATGAATGAACGGATCAGAATACCGTTTTGGAGCTCTGTATAGAGAGGAATGAACAGTTAAATGCATTTAAAACCTCAAAAAGTCAAATTTTCATCGTAGACTTTTATGGTAAGTGAAACTGTCACTCATTAGTGTAGTGTGCTTGATAGTTGCCTCAAAAAAGGTTTAGCCAAGCTTTTGTCGCTTTTAGAAGAAAAAAATCAAATTGTAGTTTTAGGCATTCACTTTCTTAAACTTAACTTTTGCATAAAATGACTTTAGAAAGTAAAAAAAGCCCCCCCCCCCCCCCCCCCCCCCATGCCCCGTCCCCCCCCCCGCCCCCCCCCCCCCCCCCCTCCCCCCTTCCCCCCCCGCCCCCCTTGGTAAGGCTCAGCCTGGATTTGAACTCAAAACCTTCCAGTCACAGAATAGACACTCTACCACAAGGCCACTAAGCTGGGGACAGAGGTCTAAATTAAATCAAATTCAGTGACTTTATGGAGGTAAAAACAAAAAAAAAACAAGGATTCTAGTTCTTATGTGCCCTAAAGTATCTCTCAGACATGCATAACCAATTTCAGAAATGCAAAGAGAGCAATTTTTTTTTTTTCTTTTTAGCTTGTTTTGTTTTCTTATAAAGTTGAATTTGATTTAAACCCTTTTAGAAAATAGAAAGCTAAGAACAATTAGTAAAATAATTCCAAACACTTAGCATGTCTAGAAGTGTACTGGGTCAATAAAAACGTTTTTCTTTAAAGCTACTTGGATAAAGACAGTCATTTTTATGTGTTTTGTCGTGTGTTGTTTTGTTTGTTTGTGCCTTCCAAACTCATCCAGGAGGAGAAAAAAGTAAATTCTTCTTCCTACGTGGATTTTTATTAGATTACTGATTTTAATGCGTTGAATGTTTCTTTTTTTAAAACATCTGTAACCGACTTGTGAATACTTTCCTGTTCAGTGTGACCAGAAATTGAGTTTGACCTAAATTCAACGTAACCAAAAATTGTGCAGGGTGCTGATTTGTAATGAGGCAACTGGATAAAGCACAAACAACACTGAGCTCCAACTGATCCTCTCAAATTAGAGTGGAAAGCCGTTTTTACTGCGGCTTTTGGCTGCCCAAACCAACTATTTTCCTTAACCTAACCCGTTCATTTTGGCAACTAAACATAAATAAATATTTTCTTTGACCAAAACCTCAATTTTCACAGAACCAATGATGTTTCATCATCCCATTGCTCAGTAGGGTGATGTAATGAAGATGATGCTCCTAATAGAAGTCAAACTGAAGGAGATCTGTAATATAATACAACATTAAAGAGGTTGTGAGTATTTTAAGTGCTTCTGGCAGGCTGCTGCTGCTGTGCGTATGTCTTTAGTCACCACACTGTTTTATTCAGCATTTATGCAATCAGAGTTCCTTCAAGTATTCTAAGGTTATCCAGAAAATGTGGAAAAAACCCCAAAAATCTTAAAACATTTGGAAGGCAGTTTGCAAGTGTAAGACAGATTTTTGAAGACTTTTCTGAAGCCATGAGGGTGAAAATGAGAAAATAAGTAATTATAGGTAAGTAAACTTAAAAAAAGGAAACATTGGATTCATTAACAAATTTTCTGTAAGTTGTTACAAATAAAATTGTTGGTTGTCATCAAATTAAAAGTTTTAGGTGATAGTTTACTTAACTTAAAATTTAAATAATAAAAAAACACAATTTTACACAACACATCTGATAGTGTCATAATAAAATAATTGAGCTGTTGATTGTTTTTTACTTTGTTTCAAGGTGTGACTAAAATAGTTTAGAAATAGTGATGAAAATCAGTCTGAACTGTTAAAAAAAACAGAAAATGAATGTTTTTTTGTGCGTGATCTATACTCATCTCCTCATCCCCACCAGCTACAGACAAACAGAGGATGATGTTGTGTGCCAGCTGCAGCTGCTTCAAGGAAAGCAGTCTGCTTTTTGGATTTCCTCTTCGAAAAAAGAAAATACTGAATCCAATACTGGTCCCCACAGACACTGAACACACTGGTGCTTCTTTGAGTCTTCTAACCCACAGTGCATACTCCACCCAGAACTCTCCTGCATTCCTGTCCTCCATCCTCCCTTCTCCATGTACCCTCCACATGCCCTCTTCCATCCCTCCCTGTGGTCATCTAAACTGCCTTTGCATTTGGAAGCGTCTCTATATTTACTCCATCCCCACCCTGCTTCCACCCTGGCAGACTTAGCTATGCATCTTTCATCTACCCCGCTAAATGGCCTATATTCTTAGTCTGGCCTCACACGGCTGCAGTTCACCACGGCTCAGCTCTGTCCTGCTGCTCTTGCCCTGGCTTCAGGCTGCAGATATGGGTGTGGCAGGCAAGGCGAGCAGGCTGAATAAGAATGGGCACTGCAAGTGCAGACTCTCATTCAAAAAAAAAAAAAAAATCAATATCAGCTTTCTGGGGCACTTTGGATGTGAGAATCAAAATGACAAAACTAAATCCTGCTGCACTGAGGAAGAGAGACCGTCTTACACCAGTGGAATAATAAATATTTCACACTTTTAGGAAAGAGAAGCTCAGTCCTGCAGAATATAGGTCAAAGTCTTCATGACTAAATTTACCTATTTTATTTTATTTTTATTCATAACCCCATTACTGCAATCCTAAACCGATTTTTACTAATTATTGCTTGTTTAAAAAGGAAAAAAAAAAACCTTCTGTAGACTCATATATATGCAGGCCAAGAAGATCAAACGGAGCACAGGGATGTGCCTCTAATTTAGTTAATTTGATCCTAAAGGATGCACCCATGATTAACTGCTTGTTGCCCTTGACACAGAAAGTTGTTTTTTTGTGTGTGTTGGCTGTTAAATATAGAATCTGTGCAATCCGAGTCAGTGTGTCAGAAGTGTAGCTGCTCCAAAACAACTAATCACTTTGTTACCTTTTGATCTAATTTTTACAAAATTGGAGCGAGGAACGCCCGCAACACCCACAAAGGTAGTGCAGCAAGTCAAATATGGAAATGAGGTAATTATTAAAGTGAAGTTGGCACCTTTTTACACATGCATTAGCTGCTGCGTTTGTGCTGGTAAATCAGACGATGGCCCTTCTGGTTAACCGTGCCAATTTTAACACTAGCACACACACACGCACTTATTAGTGAATCTGCTTCGCTTGTTAATCCATACGTGGTTTATACTGGTGATGAACCAAAGCTGCAGTCTCCCCTCATACAATTTCTCTGTCTGTTCTTCAAACACCACATGACTCTGTCCCTTTTCTTCATCCCATCACTCACTCGCCACCTTCAATCTTTCAGCTAGAAATGATTTCAAGTGAGTTCAAGCTTCTGGAACTTTCACAGCTTTCCCATGAATGTGAATGTCAGATTCACGCCATTCAACCTGATGCTAAGAATTTTTCGTGCCATTTTTTAAAAACTATAAAACAGTTTCAATACAAAGACCCACTGCAATGAAAATGTGTGTTTTTTTGTTCTTAACGTATTATTGTTGCATTTTTCTCATGGTGGAGGACAAATAATTCAATTGTATTTATATAGCCATATATTACAAAGCAGTTGTCTTACTGGGTGTTTTGGTTTGGTTGGTTTTGGTGTTGTTGTTTTGTGCTAACGTTTTTCTGTCTGTTTTGTGCTTCTACCCGGTGGACTTACACACCTGGTTCCCTTCTTTAATTTCTGCAACTATAAAAGCCTCTCCCTGGCTCCTCCAACCTGCCAGGTTATTTACGTTCAGCCGCTTCTGCTGTTTCTGTGTCTCTGTGACTGAGTTTGAAGGCTGTTAACCCGAGAGGAGGAAAAATAGGAGACCTTTTTTTTTTTTTAATGAATATCATTGTCTCTACAAAAATAAGTAAAATTCACAGTTAGGAGAGTCGAGTTGACTTCCCGTGCTCCCCGCTGTCTTTCTCCCGGCGTCTGCTGAAGTCCGGGAGGTTACATCCAGAGAACCGCCGCGCTGCGACAGGACAAAATGCTCGGATTTGATGAGCATTTTACCCGTTGATCGGGTCACTGAAAACATCATGTGCCTTAAGCTGAATACTGCGCCAGACATCCGAGTACTGCGCAGCGCGTGCTCTCATGCTCGCCCCGTCAGCGATTTTATATTAGCCCGCCCACTATCACAGGAAAGGCAAAGGGACTGGCTAGAACTTCAAAGTACTGAACAGAGTAGAAGTGATTGACATGTCCTAAGACAAACAGACATTCAATGAAACTAAGCACCAAAATGGGAACCATTTCTAGCAGCTTTTTTTGGTTTCGATAGAACTGAGTAAATCACAACGGTTCCTTCTTGGAACCGAACTTCGGTGCCCAACCCTAGCTGTAAGCCAGTGGGAGAGAGTGTAAAAAAAGGGTATGATGGGAAATGGAGGAAGGCTTACTTCCATGCTAATAGTTCCCATTAACCAGTGGTAAATGTCTAATGAACTACTCTGCAGAAAACGACAGTTTTTTTGATTTTGGATAAAAACAGCTTAATCAAAATTAAAAGACCACTGGGAACGCTTTTACAATAGATGAAAAGATGACTGGAGTGGGTGTGGAGTGAGTTTTCTCATATTTATATGGGTTTTTTTACTCAGCAAAGCTGCTGATTCACAGTTGTTCCCACAACCCTGGAAAGTGACCTCTCTTGGGTTGAAGACAGGTGCCCGCCCCTTTCCTCTGTTGCAAGACCCCCAGCCACTGCGTCTCTTTCTCATGCACACACGCACACGACATACACATTCACGAGCAGAAACACACGCGGCAGCTTCCGGGGTATTAGGTCACTCTGACATTTGCAGGCCAAGCTGTCAAGTCAAGCTTTATTAAGAGTCTGGATGTCTGGGAGGGTTTAATTAGCGTGGCCTGGCTGAAGTGAGTCTCCTCTGCAGGTTTGAGCCGGGTTCTAATCATTTCACTCCGACTGGAGTTAGGCTACGCTCGGTTAAAGTTGAGAGGAACTGGTGACACAGTGGCCAAACTTTCCTAATTTGGATGTCACAATCCAGTTGTGACCAAATGTGGTGGCAGAGTTTTAAAAAATGACCAAAGGAAAAGCCCTGACCATGGCAACGAGAAAAACAAACTAAAGCCAAGAAGTATTTTCACATTTGTGACAAACTTTTTACATACATTTGTATGTGAGAAATAACAAAAAATACATCACATTAAATCGATTTTGTACTTTACTTTCTTGATTGTGTCAAATAGAACACTAATATTTTGCTCAATCTACTCCAATTAACCAATATGAGCAATTTTCTTGATAATATCATATATGAGTGTATTACTTGTGGCTCTCCAGAGACAGCTCTGTGTGATGTAGCTGCCAGTTTACTTTTTGGATGACTGATCTGCTGTTTTTTTTTTTTTTTTTTTAAACAGACACAAGAGTCTATGAGGGAATTTAAGTCCACTGTCACAGACAGATGGTGTTATGTGCAAACACTAGTCACGGTGGATATGCATTTCCAGAAAATGCAGGCGCACAGGATCACTAACACATGCAAACACAGAAGTTCCGGTATTCTTGCTTGCATCTCCAAAAAAGTCAAGCTTCTCAACGTCTCCCTCAAGGAGCAGCAGCTCCATTTGTTCCTGTGATCAAAGTTTTTCTAGGCCTTGGAAGTTACTGTAGTAATAATTGCATTAGTACAGTGTGTGAATTAAATTAATGCAGTTAAAGACTTCAGAAAAGGAGAAACAGCTGCAGACTTCTGTGGATGGGTCTCCAAAGTTTTACCTGAAAGTCAGCAGCAGATGTATTATTCACAGCTCTTTGCTTACTTTCCCCTGTTTTTTTTTTTTTTTTTTTTTTTTTTTATTCTGTATAGTTTACACATGAACACATGAGAATACAAAGCAGGCAGCCATGCAGATACACTACAGATGGAAAATGCTGAAGCAAATCTGCTGGCTTGTTATCAAATCTGTGCACATGTGTGCTGCAGGAGAGCGGCAGTAAGTAGGTACCGTCAGGTGTAGGCCTCGTAAGCTTTATCTCCCCCAGAATCAAGATTCACATCACGTCAGGTGCTTCTGGTCACCAGCTAAAGGGCTTAGCCAGCTGGCCCCATGCGACCTGTTTAGGAGCTGATAAGCCGTTTAAGCACACCTGTGCTGCTTTATCAACTTTAAAGAGACGATTCACAAGTTCCAAAAACTGTCAGCTATGGAGGATCTTAAATTACAATAACAAGATACTTTTCTGTCTTTTTTCTGACTGGGATAAGAATTTAAAATAAAAATATTAGTTTAAAATTCAATTAATTTTACTGAGAAAATGCAAAAGAATACAATTCATCAACTTTATGAATGGATTTTAGTCCGTAAAAAAGATGTTCTCCTTTTTTTTAAGGTAAAATCTGTTAAATTTAGAAGTACTTCAAAGCTTTACTTTTGTTGTTGAATCTTTATTTATGCAGGTAGGTCGATTGAGAACGATTTCTCATTTACAATGATGACTTGTTCATCTTACAAAGGTAAAAACAGTTTTTCCGAAACCAATCACATTTTGTTTTTGAATAGAAATTGGATTTAAAAAGTTGTTAATAATCAAATCAGGTTGAACCTCAAATTGAATCGTTTTAAGTAACGAATAAATGCTGTGTTTCTGGCAATCCTGAAAGGGACTTTACTTCTTCAGGTTTTTCCAATTATTGATTTGACTGATTCAACAAACTCAATAAAAGGGAAAATATCTTTCCTTAGCTTTTCATTCATTTTGGTACCAAATTATATCCAAAGATCTTGTAATGATTTTAGCCTGAACCATGCCAGGGAAAAAAATGAATGAAAAACAACCTGCAAAAGGTTCCAAAACTGATAAATACTATGGAGAGCTGAATTACAGTTATTATTATTATTTTTTTAATCAGAAATTACCAAATAATTTTTAATCCAGCTTGACCTGAGATTCTGAGTTTTGCTAAATAAACACATTCTCTTTATCTGTGGTGCCCAAAACACATTTACACAATTACCATTTAACCATCACAACACATTAAAAATAAAAAATAAAAAAAAATACCATTAAAACCTTTGCAGAAAACGTAATGCCTGTTAAAACCCAGCATGAAAATAAATGACTTTCCTGGTAACAAATTGTGATGTTAGTTGACAGTTTATAGTGCAAATACTTCAGTGAGTTATTTTTTATTTATTTATATTATATCATTTATTTATATTTTCTTGTTAAATCTCACCCTGCTCACAATGTGACAGTTTTTTTTTTTAGCCTGCCCAGAGACAGACCGAGGTAGAGCAATGATTTAAATGCTTTAATATCAGAAACAGAAAGTTCTCTCTGTTGAAAGGAAAATCCACCCAGTTGGTAAGACAAGAGAGGCTCATTGACTGACATAGACGTCCATGAATCTAGACATCTACAAGTTGATCTGAGCGGTATGACGCATCATAAATCTTTTTCCAGCTGTGTTTTTGTCCTCAACAATTTGAATAAAAGAATCCTCAGAAATGCAAAGTTATGCTTCATTTTCTTTAAAAATGTCCTCCATCATCAGAAAAATGCCACAAGAACATGTTAAAAACACAAAAAGCCTTCATCGGAGTGGGTCTTTAAACCAAGGGAGCTGCTCTAATTCCCACCACAGCCTGAGCTGGCATCAGTCAACACGGTAATGCTGCAACCTAAATCCTAAAACCACTGATTTCATGAGGTCATGTTTTTGGGTGTGGCAGCTGCAAATATCTTTTAATCAAAATCTGCTGTTTCAATGGAAACAAATCTCACTTTCTTAAACAGGTAAATTATCGACTCTTTTTTTTTTTTTTTAGTAAAAAAAATAAGTTTCAAGTTTAAATGTTAACTTGTTGTGGTGTCCAAGTATAAATGATTTAACGTTTCTTGGCTGTCTGCTCCAGTTCTGAAGTGAGTGTGCTGTTGTGGTGTGACTCTGCATCTGCTTCATGTGTGTTGTGTTTAATGTATCTGAAGGTGTTTTAATGCCCGGGGCAAACTGGCAAACTCAGCATATGGGAGTGAGCCTGATCCCCTGTTTGTTGACAGTGCAGTTAAGTGTAGATGTTTGTGTGAGAAACGTCAAATCATCTACCGTCTTTGGTGAGCAGTAAATAAATCATAAACAGTACACTTAATCCCACAACAGTCAGGTTCTCTCTTTCTTATATTCTCTTAGTCACGTGATTTAAAAAAAAAAAAAAAAAAAAAAAAAAGCAGAGATGAGAACAGCTTCTGGAGAAACTAGCAAGGTTAATATATGAGTGAATTATTAACTTCAATGGAGGGCATTCAATCTGCAGGGGGTCTGGAAAAAAAGGAAGAAAAGTCCAAAGAAAAGCACGGCCGAGGTATTTTTGATCAACAAAATACACGCAAGCATTTGGAAGGAGCAGGTAAGTCAAGCGGACAGACAGAAGAAAACGATGACACAGAAACAGAAAGCCATGACGTCCATCATAAATGTTTAATAAGCCCCTCAGAACTGTAAAGGATTCATCAGACCCACAGGGAGGTTTCTGGCCTTCGCAGCACTCCCTCGTCTTCAGCAGCTGGCATCCTTTTCCTTGCCTTTCTCTAATTCACATGCAAACATGGTTTGATCCTGCATACAGTCCCATTATTTTCATCTGCCTTCTTGTTTCTTTGTGCTTTTTGCAGCAGTTCTGTCACCCTCTTGACCCCTTCCGCTTCAGTTGAAGTCCTCTGCACAGTTCGGCTGTTGTATCTACCTGCCGTCGCCCTTATGCTACGAACACACCGGGCATGTGACGCACTAAATGCACATTCTTGAGCGCAAGTTTACCCCATGACATTCACATTAGATAAACAGGGAGGAGCTACTTCTTCTTCTTCTACTACTGCGTATCTGCCATCCCCAATTAGAAGAGGCCTGGAATGAAATCTCAAATCGGGGAAAATCTTGCAAATCTTGTTCCAGGCTTTTTCTTTCTCAGCTTTATTCCAATAAATGAAAGACTTGGTGTCGTAATTCCAGCCGGACACAAACCGCAATTATTAATTTATCTTTCGTGATCAGTTTTCAAATGGCTGGCAATTCTGTCAATTAAATAGGACGCCATCCATCCGTCACTATCAAATTGACTTAAATTTGAACCAGGTTCAAATTTCAGTGCACCTTCAATGGTCATGCATTTTATATGTAGAGCCTATAAATGATTGCTTTGTTAAGCTTGAATACGAATGTTTTGAATGCAGTAGCTGATATTCCCATTTACACGCGTTTACATTGATTTTTCATTTCAAGTGGCCTCTTGAACGTGTGTTGCTGGAAACAATGTGAAGATCAGTGCAGGCCAAAAGTTTGGACACACCGTCTCATTTAATGCATTTTTTTTATTATTTATGACTATTTACTGATTTCTCAATGGGGTTCAGGTCCACCACTGTGTAGGCCAAGTCATGCGCCGCAGCACTCCATCACTCTCCTTTTTTGTCAAAAAGCCCTTACACAGCCTTCAGTAAAAATCTACAATATAAGTAATCATGAAGATAAAGAAATCCATTGAATAAGAAGATGTGTCCAAACTTTTGGCCTGTGCTGTAGCTTTACATGAGAAAGTGAGGATAGCAGGAAGGAGAACAACATGCAGTCAACCAGCCGTCCAACTTACAGAAACATTCATGACCTCACAGAAAAGACTTTAAGTTCTGATCAGAGACCAAAGCGGATCAAAGTAAAGCTGCAAAAACATGGTGAGATTCATTAACCAACATGTTTACTGCATGTCAGATATTCTGAAAAAATGTGCTAATGAAGTGCGAGAAATGCAGCTCGTTAACATTCAAATGCATGTGTGAGTGATGTTTGTACAGTACTCTGCAGACCAGCAGGAGAGCCATGATCCATTCATCATTTTGATGTTTTTATGTGTTTTTTCCTTTCAAACAACCAGACTTTGGTGTCTTCTACAGTTTTTTTTAAGAGTTTTTAAAAGTTTTTCTTTACACATTGGCTATTTTTTGTTTTTTTGTTTTTTTAAGTTTGGTTGATGCAGTTTAGCTGTCTTAATAGTGCATATTAAGAAGATTTACAGATGGTCAGTCTCAAGGACTGGACATGAAATAAAGATTAGATATAAAAAATAAATAGAATAAAATGCTTACATTTATGAGGACCTCACTAGGTTTTATGTCTATCTTCATTGAGCAGACAGAAGCCTTTTATCGTAGACGGCCTAAAGACCCACCTGTGCATCAAGATGCCGTCCAATCTCATATGTCACACTTTATTAGTTTATCGTCTTTGTCTTCATAGTCACTGCTCATCCAAATGGCTTTATCAGTCTGATCATTTTTGTGTACGTGAAACCAGGTTTTACACTTAACTGGTCAGCTCAATCCAGACGAAGAAAAATGAAAAGTCCTTTTATTTATTTTCTTATATTTCTTTCTGTAAATCTAATCTGTAGCTCACTCGTTTGGTGAGAAATCCAATATTAAAGAGAAAATATAAAGCCAGTGCCTCACTTGACTTGTTCAATGAAAATTGAATAAAAAATTATGTTTCAATATAAACCCAACTGACCATCTTCTGTTTTAAGAGAAAGAGGTTTGATGAAGCGGCACAAGAAAGGAAACAACAGAAGAATAAGGAAAGAAATGAAAAAACTGCATGACTTTGATGTTTGTAATGCGGTCAGTCTGCGTGCACATTCACTGTGCACTGGGGTTTATACATAATACACAAACAAGCTTTGATTGAAGCTGTGCTACTTACACTGTTCACTGACCATCCTAACATTGGCTACACTGCCTGAAATGCAGCCAGAAAGACGTCTCATCTCTTTTTATAACCTTATGGAGATGTGCCACATGACGTAAGGAGCTGGTTGAACTCCTCAACTGAGAGGACATTTTTAATGGCTTACCTTTAATCATCTTATTCATTTTTTAGAATATTAACAGTGACTTTGGGAGAATTTTGCTAACCTAATTTAATCATTTATTTTTGACTCAGATGATGTAATGGCAAAACAAAAAAATGAGAATAGGACTGAGTGACCCCTCCCCCCTTGCGTTACAAACAGGAAGTACCTGCTGGCTCCCAGAACCCAAAATCCCATTGACCTCTGTAGATAAATAACAGCTTTTCCTCAGTCTGTCTATTTGTCTAAATAATCAATCTTGCTTTGTTACTTTTTCTAACGTGTGTTTGATAATCCTTAGGTTTTTCTCAATGTTTTTTTTTTCTGTAGTGCAAGATATTCAAGCTATAACCTGACCAATCAGATGCTTCAATAATAAAAGCATGTAG
The DNA here is from genome assembly GCA_003999625.1 of Oryzias javanicus. Lineage (NCBI taxonomy): Eukaryota > Metazoa > Chordata > Actinopteri > Beloniformes > Adrianichthyidae > Oryzias > Oryzias javanicus. The sequence goes on along the minus strand of CM012439.1, from coordinate 13,011,670 downwards.
TTTCTGCAGAATTTTCAAAAGTTCACTTTCACAGATTCTTCAAAGCCCGATTTCAAGAGGTGTGGACTTCCAATAAGCCCACTTCTGATTGGTGAGAGTAGTAGTTCTAGAAACAATGACCCCTACTTATTCGAACCAACATCTACTTACTGACATCATCTGGGTCCAACATGGTGGGGTCCGTGTCTCGACAAAAAAGGGACACGGGACTAACTTCATTTTGCTGGAGGCAAAAAAAAACATTTTTCTGTGGGCGACACCACACCCACTTGGTACTGTATTCATTCTTTGAACTACAATAAGTGTCTATTCTGCCTCTCCTTCTTATCCTCCTTCATTAGGGGTGTTGGAGTTTACTTTTCATCTTCCAGTTCTGTTCACATTTTTTGGAAGCCCATGTTGATGCAGCCTCTGAGAGAAGTCTGCCGTTTTTTCCACAGCTCCAGCAGTTTGTCTTCTTTGTTTTCAATGGGCCTTTCTGACAGGAGAAATGAAGATGAAATGCACTGCGAAAATGCTTCACCGCTTCTCCTGTGGTGCTTACTGTCCTTTCACATTAGGCAAATTACCTGCAGCAGCCACCAGTTTCTACCAGGAGAAAAGTTTAAGACAAGCGGAGGTGTTCAGGATTGTTGGGAAAAGTCTGCCATTGTAGATTAAAGGTGGATCAAATGTTGTAAATTAAAATAACTGAATACAATTTCAATTAAATTGAATGGCTAAAACCAATATTCAAAAAATATTCCAACACTATTGGGTAGCAATAGTCCAGTGTGCTAAAAGCGCATTCAAGAACTCATATTTAGCACATTCTTGAATACTCATCACATGGCTGGTGTGTACCCAGCATTACTGTTTTCTCCTTAGCCCTCATCTTAGAAAGTGGTACAGTTGTCTATTTCTAAATGACATTCTATCTTAAATGTGCCCTGGCTTAATCCAGACTCTTGTTTCATCATCTTTGCATGATCAAAGCTGCATTATTGGATACAACTGCTTCCTTAGGCAGTCATTTCAAGAGGAGCTCCCCAGAATATCCAGCGATTTGATTACAAAATCGTGCTGGTGTTCTAAAGTCCTGCCAACTGCAGATTGGAAAATCATGAACATCCAACATAGACTCCTGAACCTGTCTCTTTTCTAAACCTTTGGATCTTCTACAGATTGGCTTCTAATCCAAGCCTTCACACATTTACAGTTACATACAATTACATAGCAGAGAGCAGCTTTTTGATCCACAAACTGTTGCTCATCTATGTGTCTAAAAAGACTCTGCTTCTGACACTCTTTTACTGTTCTATATGTTTTATCAAGTCACTGACCTTTTGCCAGTTAATAATTAGTTTCTCTAAGTATCACTTTTGGTACATTGCTATGAAAGCGCACTTGTTCAGCCAATTTCTTTCTTTTTTCTGTTTTTTTTAAATACTTGTTAAGTTTTATTTTTTATTTCATAATGGCTCAATTTTTCCACAAAGGGATTTTCTCAAACTTCCAAAATAGGTGATTGGTTCTGGTGCCTGTTTCAAGTAAAACGACATTTTAAGTTATGCTTACTTTTGGAAAAATAAAATAAAATTAAGAAACAAAGTATTTTAAAAACTACAAAAACCAATGTGTCTGTGGTAATCACGTTTTCCTCATGTGTTTCTGCAGCCTCTGCTGATGTGCTACTGTTGTATTAAATAACAAATGGGGATTCTGACCTGCTGCGTGCAGCAGGCGGGGATGCTGATTTGTTTGCAATCTTATATGACATCACAAGGTTATCTCTGATTGCTAATTGCCGGAGAAATGACTGCTTTGTTTTCACACTTGATCTGAAAATTAACTTTAAAAAGGTTTTTCGTCGTCAGAGTTTCAAGGTGACACATTTAAAACATAATTACAAATTTGATTAAAAACTTTCGATCTAGTCTCCGTGGCACAAAAACAATTCTACTTTTTGAAATGCACTAAGATGGGGATCAAAATAAAACAGTTTTAGACGGATTCTTGCTCTGTTTAAGTGCTTTAATATAGTTCGCTGTTTAAATCAAGTTCATTTATAATGTAGATTTGTGTTCATTTGTCTCAATTTTCCTGACTTTTATTGAATTTTTGGGGGGCGGCGGGTCATATCAGTTTAGATTTAAGTGCTTCACAGACCAGCTCTGCTCCCAGGGCTGTATATCACACGTATGTGAGCTAAATTGTGTATTTGCCTGGGGGCAAAGATTTCGAGCTGAAGTATAAATCTTGATTAAGTATCTCAGTTTGCCTGAAGTCATGGTTTTATTGAGAAACAATATCATATGAATCAGTGATTTTGTGGGCAAGTTAAACACATTCAGGGTTGACCTGAAGCAAAAGCGTACGTTAAAGCATTGTGCTGCTTCATCAGAAGAAAATACAACTTCTGAAAAAAATGTTAAGTTGTTTTTCTTTAATACCCACCCTTCTCTGTTATCTGCCCGCAGGAAAGGATTCATTTTTAAACATGGCAGGGGGAATATGATGGTTTGAGCTTGTTTTGTTGCTAAGATACCCTGCAGTTAATGAGTAAAGCAGATATCCTGTGTGTTCCAGAAACATGGAGATGGATATGAGGACATGTTCCCAACAAATGAGGCCAGTTTAAATTAGAAGCTGCATCCACAACAAAACGACTAAACGCCTTCATTCACATCCAGAGCAATGTAGAATATGTAGATCAGCACAGGCAACAACAGACGACTCATCAAAAGAGTATGTGCTAGTCCAAGACGAGCAAACGCATCAGGGGAAGGGGCTTGGGACGATAAACATGCAATCATTGCTATAAGGCAGAACACAGTTCACTGTGTCTTTCTGCCTGTAGATCCAGAGCTCATAGATATTGCAGGATAAAACGATGGCGGAAAATGTTGACGAGTAAGTTAACAGAGTAAACACGACACAGTTAAAGACTTCTACTAGAACTCATATGTAACTCATGACAAAGTGTGGAGAGCTTTTCTTAAAATGAAAATGTAAAAAGGGGGTCAGGATTTACAAGCAAATAAAATGAAAAAGCACAGTTTGCATGTTTTATAAGGAAAAGCGTGGTTTTGGGTCTGTCAGTACAAAACCACAAAGTTTGTCACTATTAACATTTATTAGCAGGAGTTACTTAAACTTTTATGGGTGGTGTGTTACTGACACTCTGTTATCACACAACAGCATGTCTGTTACAGCTCTTCATTGTAAAATAATGAACACATTTTTGGGAGATCATGAAGACCTACAAAAAACATTTGTACAGAAACTCATAAATGTCTACTGTACATTCCTTTCAATTATCTTGTTTATTTGAATGTGTAAACTAAATGAAAACTGATAAAAACCTTTGAACGTTTTTTATAAGTTTATTCATAGCACAATCAAAATATTAGACTAGAATACATGCAATTTTCTAAATTTGGTTCAAAGTTTAAAAATCCATTGAAACACACATACAACGAAGCATTAATAAGACTTACCCTTGTAGGAAATGAGTTGAAATTATCCTTGATTGGTTTGCATATTTGTTGTAATTTTTTTCAGCACAAGCTCAGTCTACAGAGGCATTGTGCATTTCTCAGACATTTAAGATCTTGTTGCAGGATAGACAACTCAACTTGTTGTCGACAATTGTAGCAAACACCAGTCAAGGAGCAATTAACCCTTGAGCTATCCTAGACAGGTTTACATTAAAAGAGGGGTCATCTGGACCCCACAGGACAGCATGCTGAACTTTTTATTTCAATGATTTCTTCTTCACTGATGTCTGTGGCAGACATAAAATCCTGTCCATCTTTTATGATAGAAGGGATCACACGTCAGTATAAGTGTGGGGTCATCTGGACCCCATAAGAGAGCTAAAGGTAGAAACAGTAATATTTTTCTATCAGTATATTTATTGAGAAACTCATACATTTTGGTAAAGGTTGATTTCTTACAATGGGTTTAAGGATACAGTATGTTTAAATCTCAGCTGTAGGGCGATCGTGGTGCAGAGGTGGAGCGGTTGACCTCTGATTGGAAGATTGCCGGTTTGGACCGCACTGTAGTGTCCTTGGGAAAGACACTGAACCTCACATTGCTCCTGGTGGTTATAGGTTGGCGGCAGTGTTTGGCTGCAGACCCGCCATGTGCATGGGTGAATGGGACTGTGACTGTAAAGTGCTTTGGGCCCTAAAGGGAGGTAGAAAAGCAATACAAGTACTCTGTATTTTATCATTTACAGTCTTTTCTGCTTCCAAAATACAGATAATTTAGAATTAAGCTCCTTAGGCTTGTTTCTGTAGAATCCACATTCTTTGCATCTGTAATGGTCTCTTTTGATCTGAGAATGTAGGTTGCCATGTACAGTACACCAGAAATACACAATATAATAATTCAGGGGTGTCCAACTTCAGCTATGAAGGCCAAAAACAAGTTTTACAATTCACCTGTCACTGAAGCTCCTTATTGGCTAAACACACCTGATCCAGGTGATCAGCAGTATTTAAAGTAGGATTTCAGGAAAACTAGCAGGAGAAAGTCCTCAAGGCCTGGAATTTGACACCCCAGTAATTAATCAGAAATACAAATAAGTTTGCACAAATAAACAAAAAATGCAGACATAAAACCTCTTCGGCAAAGCATCAAAAATAAAAGTTCTGATCTTGACAACATATATGGCAGATACAGAAAAAAAATAAAAATAACAGTTATCCGTCCTGTAGTTTGAATACCAAAAAAAAAATAAAACAACATGAAACTATTTTTTGCTGGGGGGATTCTAATAAGTGGTGCCCAAACCATTTCTGAAATCACTTTAAACTCATGTGTCAAATTTCAAATGGATGAGTTTTCTAGAAAATGGGATTTTTAGGTTTGCATGTGATGTCATTCCTTAATTCAAAATGTCAGATGACAACCTTTACTCTACTACACATTTAGTAATATTTATATTTACAATTTTATACATTTGTTTGGAAAAGGTTGATCTAAAGAAAAACTCTGAACTCTGCACTAAGACATGTGTGGAAGTAGCTAAACGTAGTCTTGATTTGGTGACTCTCATGAGCCTCTATGCTTTTAACTGAGACATGTCACTTCAAACAGGTGCTTTTGCTCTGATCAAGCTCTCCACTTAATTCAAATATCTATGTGGGCTGAGCCAGTTAGTTCCTCTCACAATACTTTTCCTGGTTAAATAGAAGATCATTTGTGTGCATGAACTGATGGCTTTCAGTGTTTTTCAACTGAACAGAAAAAGAAAAAAAAAAAGCATTTGCAGAAAGTACACAATATTGCATCAATAGAGGGTAAATAGGGGAAGACATGGCTGGCTGAGCGGCTTAATATTTATTCCGTCAGAGTCAAAATAAATGTCATGACTCACATTTTTGTTTGTTTCCACTTTCTCTGCTAATCCTTCCTATGTTTTGCATTTAGATGCTGCCTTTTAACCTTGTTAAGGTTTTGCAAAACACTTTGCTTTTCCCATTTCCCTTGTTATTCCCTTCAGATGGGCTGGGGATCGCCCACTGACCTACTAATTAAAGGGCAACCACTCAACCCACTGAGCAACTGCCACCCACAGTCGGCTTTCCTGCTCTGCCTCCCTGCTTTCTGCTGTGACAGTGTATTTACTCTAGTGTCTATGTGTTACTCAGCAGAGCCTTATCCTAGGTCGTGTCACTCCCCGAGGATGTCAAAGGCTTTGCAGGGTCAGGTGTGCGGCCAGGTGGTCGGACATGCAGGAACTAGCGCTACAGAGCAGGGGACAGGAAATGGGGGTTCACTCATCTGTTTGCCGAATGTTCGACGGCGGTGTTTGGCATGCAGTCATGGCCTAGCTTATTGTTCAGATTGGCCAAACATCCCAGCTCAGTGAAGCCCCTGCAGCTACAGCACCAAAGAGATAAGAAGCATGGCAATGAAGGTCATTAAAACGGGAGCAACACCAGTGCTCTCGCTCCGGCTGAATATGAATCATGCAGCCAACTCGTGAATGTGCAACACAGAAGATTCTCTGGAGGGGAAGCGCCTGCTTGTTGCTTTACGCTTCTGTTCTCCATTTTCTGGAAGGAAGCATTGAAATGCAGACAGAGAGGTATGGATAATGGACAGTCCCGCAGTGGCACAGCGCTCTGCGCAGACACTCCTGCTGTAGTCTGGTCTACACATCCCCTCTTTTCAACCCCAAGGAGGTGCTGGCAGGAGGCCAACCATTACTGAACGAGTAAGAGGCTGAATATGTGCTCGTGTATCTTTGTGTTTGAGTTTTGTGAGGGGAATGTAGGAAGCACTTACTGGCCAAGAGCTATGCTTATTAATGCCCTGCAGACTAAGTGCTCTCTTTAGCTCTCTCCTCCATGCCTGCTATCCTCTCCTAGTCTCTCTTGCTTTCTGACTGGTCGTTGCTGAAAACGAAGAGGACGGTGTTGCTGGGGGACAGGTTGGGGTGCAGCAGAAAAAAGGAGTACGGATACAAAAGCAGAATACGGGAGGAAGTACACCAGTGGGCTTTGACAACGCTGAGCGCTCCTACTGTCTACCAGCTGCTTTCACTGTTTGATGCTGTGAGCAATCAATAAACCAAACTGAGAGCAGCGGCTCACATCATCTCACACTGTTCAGCCCAACCATAGCCAGTCGCACCAGTGATAACAGAATACAAGAGAAATGCCACATAAACCCTCGAAAGTTGAATTAAAAAATCTACAATGAGCAGATATCTTGGCAGTTCTTAAAATTAAAGACAATGTGGATAGGGTAGGGTCTGTTGTTGTGCATTCTCCTTTCCCAATACCCTATAGATTCTCAATGGACCGCTGAGGTTGGAAGCTAACCAGTTATAGAGGATACGGTACAGAGGATTTGGTGTTTTGGCCAGTGTGGACAGGTGGCAAAACAAAATCAGTGCCTCAGTGATGCTGATCAGCAAAGTAATACAATCAAATCCTACCTGAAAAAGACTGCTTGAACACAGACTCGATAGAACACTATTAGACAATATTGACAGATGACGTGGCATAACTTAGTAACAAGAACTTGATCTCAAACGTCTCTACTAGTATAAAGCTGACCCCTCAAATGGACTATTGACTGAGAAAATTTGCTCTGGATCTTAAACAATTGCATTATCTTCCTGTCAATCGGAATTTTGATTTTTTTTTTTATAGGCACTATTATACAGTGGTTCCTAAGTTATCACAGGTAATATTTTCAAGAAAAATAAAAACAAAAAAACACAATTAGAAAAAAACGGAAAGGAATACAGATGTCTTTTAGACTGTAAAATCCCTTAGTACATTCACTTTTCTCTCCTATTTCAACTCTCAAAGTTTAAACCTTTATAGAAAAGAAAGTCCAAAGACCACAAGACAAAAAACAAGATCTGATCGCAAGTAAAGATTTATGTAAGTGTAGAAAGCTTAACGCATTTAGTACAAAAGAAAATACACTGAATGGTGGAGTTTGACTGACATGGTCAACAGCCAATCAGGAGGCTGAACACATTTCAGATATATGCGAAGTCACAATGAAAAAAATCTGAGAAACAGCAAGGGCACACTGTAATACATACAATGAATGTGAAAATCGTCCACTTTTCAAGTGTTTAAGACAAGAAAATACCTCTGAATCTCTGGTTCTAGACGGGGAAACAGCTGTTCTTTTCTGACAGTCTTCTGTGAGGGGAATTTGGATTGGGAGAGCAGTTCATTCAACGTAAATCTTTATTGAACTTCATTTTAAAATATCACCAGTCCAGCAGCTATGTCTGTTATTTTACTACAGATCTAACTTCTACTATAAACTTCTCAATAACTGGCAGTATTCAGTGTAATAAAGTCCTATCATTCTCACTCCCAACTAGTTATACATGCACGTATTGTTCGAGGCCCCTCCACATCACTTTTGGATGCTTTGGTTGTCACCAACTTTTCTTTTTTTGACATGCTGGATGTCAGGCCCCCAACTCTCAAGATGCGGTACCGGATGCGAAACCGGTACCTGGTTAGGAGAACAGGTGTTCGGATCCTACCCTCTTCAACAGAGGGCGGGATCAGTGCGCACTCCATACTACCTCCCCCGGAGCAGGGTCCCAGGAGCACCCCGTCCCAAGAAGGTAAGTAAAAATTATGAAACATTAAATATTAATTATTGTCATGCAAGTGAGGGGCTCCTCATATAATTAAATATAATATAAATTTGTATCCACAGGGTTAGGGTACCAGAGGGGGTCTGAACCATACATCCATATATGACGAGTTGGGAGTGAGAATGCGCTGGAGAAACACCCATAATTAAATTAATTATCATCATTATTAGAAGTAGTAGTAGTAGTAGTAGTAGTAGTGGTACTAGTAGTAGTGTTTGACTGAATACAGCACACTAGAATAGAATAGAATAGAATAGAATAGAATAGAATAGAATAGAATAGAATAGAATAGAATAGAATAGAATAGAATAGAATAGAAACTTTATTTCTATAGCACTTTACAACTGCTTATAGCAGGCCAAAGTGCTTCACAATAAAAGAAGGAAGAGAGTTTAAAAATTAGACAAATTAAAAACAAAAGTAAATAAAAACAGCATAAAATTACAAAAGCAGTCTGCAGTAAAATACATAAAAGATCAATACGAATACAATAAAACAAATAAAAATAGAATAAAATAAAATAAAATGCCACCAACTACTGAGCATTAAAAGCCATTCTAAAAAGGTGTGTTTTTAAATAACATTTAAAACTGTTAAGGTCTACAAACAACCAGCTTCTTCAGCAAACTATGCTTCTCTCATCCACAATGTCAAATACAAGCATTACGTCTACAGGCTTACTTACTAATCTATTCTAAAAGATCATTGACATGAATAATTTTCAGATGTTTAAAGACCTGATTAACGTGTGACACCAATAGTGTTCATAATAAGAATTTTGTAACATTCTTGTTTACAGAGGTCCTGAAGTTTTGGTCGACTGTTGGTGTAAGTTGTAATCCTCAACTTTGAATATTCAAATTACTCTGCTATAATTCTGATTAATTATGTTTTTTGTTTTTTTTACTCCATTAAAGCCTGAAATAAATAAACTTTTTGATCATACTCTACTTTTTTTAGACTCATTTGTTCAAATAAATGAATCCTATGTGGTCACACAGCATGCAGGTGCTTTCTTAATGTAGCTGCAGGAAAAAAAACAAAAAAAAGTTGTATTAGACCCCTTTCACTTATAAGTACATTTTAGAAATTTGCAGAAACTTACTCTGATACAGCGCCTACTGTATAGAATGCAGAGCCAGAGAAAAGTCTGTGGTTGGCTTTGTGCTCAGACTTAATGTTATTCTAATGGCTCAGCTTACACAGGCTCAGATGGCCATAACTCTGTACGAGCACGCTCTCTGCGAATGTGTTAAGGTGACTGTGTAATGAGGCACCTGGGAAGAGGCATAAAGAGGCTCACAGCTCCTGCCTGAGTAAAGGAGAGCAAAGAGACCACAGCTAGTTTATGCATATTTAAGAACATCATAAAGAGAGCAGGGCCACTTCCACCTACTTGAAATATGGTCCACGCTAAGTCTTGTTTTCCCAGCTGCAGCATCTATCTTCTCATCCGTCTCCTTCTCTGCCACATCTATTCCTAGTTATCTCCCCTTGTTTAGAGTCTTCAGGCTCTCCTTGCAGTGGGTTTTAGATGGCAGTGTGCCTCTTTGCCCCTGGGGCACCCTTGTCTGATTTAGAAGAAGAGGTTTTTGTGGACATGACAGCTGGCAGGGTCAGCCCTCGTATAAGAAACAATCCTGTATACATTCTCCTGCACAGAGCAAAGAGACGGAATCGCTCCCTGTGGACCTTCCAGAAAAAAACCCGCATGAATGCAAACAGACCTCAGCGGTGCAGAGTGGACCCCCTGAATGAGGGGTCTTATTTGATTTAATCCCAGCAATGTGCCCTGAACCTCACGCACACACGGATTTCACAGGCATTACGTGGGGCCGCTGTTTGCACTGAGGCTATAGCGCGACGCAGAGAGGTAACCCACTGAGGATGCCAAAGGTTCGGATTTTCCCATGATAGCAACCACTCTCGCTGGATAGAGGGTGAGTAACCAGGAAGGAATCTGTCCCCTTTTCAATGGCCGTTGAAAGAGGAGCTGTGAAATTGTCCAAAATTTTCTCTGTGTGTAAACAGAGGAGTGAACCGAGGGACCCCGCCTGGACCAGACTGCTTTGCTTTGCTGGACTCCTTCGACACTCTTTCTGACCTGCCTCTCATTTCCCAGCATGCTCCTGTCGCAAATTAATTTTCTGTCTGTCTGTCTGTCCTCCTCCCCACCGTGAACAAGTCCCATACTGTGAAGACATGGGAGCATATTAGCGCGCTCCTCTTAGATGCTATTAATTAGTTTTGAGATGCAGAAAATACAAGAAAAAAAGGAGTGCACACTGTTTATCTCTCAAAGCAGAGCATTATCTCACGAATACACATCAAGGGAGGCAGGAGGAGACAATAAAGAAACAAAGCTGTCTATGGACGCTGTGTCCTTTCTTGTGTCTAACATCAAGTGGGACAGTCAGTGAAAGCGTGAGAGTGTTTAAGTCTGAATCGTCCTCTGCATTGAGTGAACATGACCACACAGAGGAATGTCACCAAAACTTTCCTCCGGTTGCTAGGTGATAGCCTCGGCTCCAGAGAGCATGCTGTAACTAATGTCTTCACCCAATGACCATGCTTTTAACAGACTGCTCTTGTCCAGTTAAAATAAAAACAACAACATTATACTACTTCTTCAATAGAATCAAACACACAGCAGTGGACATCCTGAAAAGCACTAATACTCAACGTGTGCATTCTCATGTTCTCCTAAGAGAAGAAACTAAACATAAAACTGGAACACCAAAATGTCGCTCGAAAACACTATCTGGTATTATTAACTCACAGGTAATACAATAAAGTTATTTTCTAAAAAACCATGCAATTATATATTATCTAAAAAGATACCATAATAAATAAGTAAAAACGAGGAATAAAATCATACGATTACGAAGATTAGGTCATAATTTTACTAGCTTAAAGGTGTACATTTATATGAAAAATGTTGTAATCTAAGAAAATAAAGTTGTACATTTAAAATAAAAGGCATTATTTTATAAGGATAAAGTCATAAAATGAAAAAAAAGTTGTAATTTTAGTAAAATTATAGTATGTATTGGTAGTATGTTTGTGAGAAAAAAAGTCATAATTGTGTGAGAACAAAATCATCAAATGATAAGAAAAAATGTGTACTTTTAGGTAAATAAAATACTACATTAATGAAAAAACAGTCATAATTTTATGAGAACAAAGGTGTAAATGTCCAAGACATAAGATTACATTTATGACTTTAATCTTGTAAACTCTCATCTTAAAACTGATGAACTTTACTATCATAAAATATTGGCTGCTTTACCCATAATTCTACGAGTTTATTTTTTGTAATTATTTTCACTTTTTACTAACAATATTATGACAATTTCTTCAAATTACATTTTTTTTTCAAAACTTTTACAACTTTATTCTCATAAATGTTTTTTATTTTTTATGTTCATGGTGCCTCCAATACTAATCTACAGCAAAAGACAAGGACAAAAAAAAACAATTCAATAATTCAAATAAAATGTATAAATACCTTGTTTAGTCCCAATTTTTAATTAAAGAAGAAAAGGGTTTATCAATTAGGGTATAGGTTACCGAGGAGTTTAAAAAAATAAAAAGCTCTGTGGGGATTTTTTAAAAATGTATTTATTTATTAATCAATAAAGGAAAATTCTGCTCCTAATAAAAAATTATTAATGGTATTCTGCTTATATTTTTTTGACAAGAGCCTAATTTCTGCCTTTTTTTATTTTGTTAATTTAAAATAGGAAAATATCAAAACATCAATAATATATATCTTTGCTTTAAAGCCAGAATATAAAATGGCTGAATAAAAGGACGTGGAAAGACGCAAACGTCTATAATTGTGTTTATCAGTGTTTGTCCACTGACCTAAAAGACAATAACATTTCCCTTTGAACTTTCAGTTAATATGGTGTCACACTGAATGAAATGATCTACTGAAATGATGTTCAGTATAGTAAAGGCAGTTGAGATCAAAAAGTAGTTAAAATTGTCCAGAATTGCTGCATTTAACAATAAATTAGGCTGTCTGTAATGTGTTCTTCACGTTTTTGTCTTGCCTTGTGTTCATGGAGCAACACAATCATTCCTTTCTCAGTCTTTGCAGGATGAATTGATGGAACAATTCATAGTAAGATGCATAAAATTTTAAAACAAAACTTCAAAATTAATATCTTCAAGATCAGCTGTTCTAGGCTCTGACTTGTTTATAGCAAAAGTATCTGATGAATAACATATTGGACAATGCTTAATTTATTTTTTATTTTTTTGCTGAATGGCAAAGACAAAAGGAGAGGAGCACAAGCCTCAACAATATTGGACAAGATGAAGTCTGGGAAATAAAAATGCTGTATTGTACAGCCCGGGCGCCTTTTCTCAATGACAACATTTGGTTATTCAAGCGTCCTACTCGTGCAAACACAAACAGACACATGTGGAGATGCAGCATGCCTACATGCACTCTGCAGAGATGCCCATGCTGTGAAAGATATAAGATGGAAAAAACAAGTGGATCTCAGAGAGGGGAATAAAAATAGCTCTCAGTCATTGTGTTTTGTTTGTGAGACTCCCTTTCAAATCGGGTGATTCACTCATTTGCATTAAAACATATTTACTGGTATATCAAATAAATGACTCAAAGATCGATCTTAAGAGCCAATGGCAAACCAATATGTCTCACTTTGAGGCTTTAAACTGCGGTTGTCAAACTGCAAAGTATGTTCAGCCACGCGACTTCTCGGTTTTCTCCCCTGAAATGCTTTTAATTGTCTTGTCAAAGTAAATAAAAAGCGGGAATGTTTCTATACGGCTAAAATAATTTTTATAATCCCAACAAAAGCCTGGTTAATGACTGCACTGCATCAGAGATGGCTGAGAAACGGTGAGGCATTGTTTGTTTTGAATCATTAAGGGCTTTCTTTTTTTTTCTTTTTTTATTGTTTCTAGCATCTCTGAAGAATTTAGGAGCTGCTGATTTAACATGCTGACTCAGATGATTTTGCTTCTTTATTTTTCAACTGTTTTGTCAGAGTTTTATTAAGGTTTGCCTTTTTCTTTCAGATTGATTAAAAAGATTATTTGTCTATTATTTCTTTGCCACTGCTTTCATAGCAACTAAAAGAACAAAGAATCCCAGCAGCCGTGACAGAGGTCAGGGCTCAGTCTGACAACAGATGCTGGGAAATAAATAATTTAGCAGTAAAACTTCAACTCTTTGTGTGACAGGTCAGATAGAGAGAAGAACACGTTTTGATTTACTGTCAGGAGATCACTCAACATGTCAGTATTTAGCACCATGCTGACAACTCCATAAAGCGCTAACTTGGTTTGGGAATGCTGTTTTCCCAGACCATACATATGTGCTTTTCCCCAAATCAATACAACCTTGTAATTGTAGATATTTAAGAAACACAGAGAAAACCTACAAACATCCACAACTTCAGCTCCAGTTAAAATCCAACACAAATCTTCTTAGCTTGAGTGTTTAGTCTTCTAAAATCACAGGGAAGTGTGTGTGTCTGTGTTAATGACATTAGGGGCTTGTGTGCATTATTTTGTTTATCTTACAAAATAAACAGCTTTAAAAAAAAAAAATTATGTGCCCATTATGTAAGAAATTAAGATTTATAGGCTGAATCTGTATTCTTCCCTTCTCCCTTCATTTAGCCGTCCAAACAAAGAGTTATGGGCTGTGTCCCAAAAAAATGGAGGGGTAGGGAGAAGGGAAGAATTGGGATTGCGCCTTAGATTCTCCCTCTTATTTGATGGGATTTTGATCAAACTGGGTTCAAGTACACAAGCTGCTTTTCCTTTTTTTTTAGATTTTTGAGCTGCAACATCATTGATTAAATCTAATGATGTTTTAAATGAAAGTAAGAACTGGCATCAGTTTAGATTTGACATCAATGGGTGATGGTAAAATGTTTTTAACTCTCTCAAGAATCTTTGAAAGTCAATTTTTTACTAAGAGCAGTTTTGCAATTCCATATTCATATGTGTATTTCTCAAAAATACAAATAATGATGTGGTATAACTATAAATGTGGCTTGTTAAATGAGCAGCATTAAATAAATGTTTAACATGTCCATGAATAATCTCAAAAAAAGTGAAAATAAAGATCATGCTGAACAGTTAAAGTTAAATATGCTTCATTTATATGAATTTCATGGTAATTTCTTTAAAAAATGATTAAAAACACTTAAGAATTCTATCTAATTAATCCTCTCCATAAATCTTATTTTCATCAGAATATACTTGTTGTGGATTTATAGAGTTTTATGTCCCTTTGCTTTGCCAGTATCATCTATCCATGTGATTTAACTATCAAGAGACTGATCATTTCTCGACTGAAGCCTGTCCTCTGGGAGCTCACACAGTGACCACGTCAGCTTTGCTTTAATCCAGCCTTCTCCTCATTTGTAATACAGTTATTTTCCCTGCTTTTATCCCAAGATTTGTTCTCTATAACAACATTTTTAAAGGCATGCGTTAAGAAGCTTAGTAGCGGCTGTGCTTTAGCAGCCAAAAGGTCATTTCTGCAAATTGGGTTCATTAATCTTCTGGTGTATGGCAGCCCCGTTGGGACACTCTTCACATACTGACGCAGATTAAAGCGGGAAATGCACTCGTAGATTAGCTTCATAAAAAGAAACTGGAAGTGATAAAGACTCTTCTGAGGAAGTTGAGACTTGGCTCTCTGAAGTCCGATTTCTAGTTTCACATATCAGAGGGAGCGCAGCAGGAGAAGGGGGAGTCTTAGGAGCCTGGAGTAAAGAATGACTGAGATATGATTATACCATCACAGATGATTATAGTCAAGCATGACTGACCTCCATGCATGACAGAGTCTCACTTCACTCTTCTTCTTTCTAGTTCCAACTTTTTTTACAAAACAGCTCTGGACCTGAACCTCTGTGGTTCTACAGAAAGAACTAAAACATGATATTCTGTCATTACTGAAAACTATAACTTTAATCAAACTTTCATGATATGAAAGTTCATTTGTATGTCGCTAATTTATATAATTTATTTTATAATAGGATGCTAGGGGGAGAGGGGGCTTGCACAGTGGTTTAGTGGTTAGCACTCTGTACTCACAGCAGGACGGTCCTGGTTCAAATCCCAGTTGTGAGGAGATTGCATGTTCTCGTGTATACATACATCTTCCCCGGGCACTGGGGCTTCCTCCCAAAGTCCAAAGACATGCTTCATAGGTTAGTTGATGATTCTAGATGTGCATAATAGAGTGAAAGTGTGGTTGTGTATCTCTGTGACAATCTCTCTGGGTAAACCATGCCAATACTTAACAGTAGCTGGATTGGCTCCAGCAACCCCTTAAAAAGTCCTGTACCAAATAATGGCTTTGATCATGAGATGTTCACCTTTACTTTCAGTTCGGTGCTTTTGGTCGTTACAGTGGTTCCTCGTCATATCGTGGCTCATCTTTCGGGGTCTCGCTGTTTCACAGATTTTTGTCAACAGAATTTTTCATGCTTGCTTTTTTGAACATCAAATTGTGTTCTGTGTCCCGATTGGCTGTTGATCTTGTCAATCAATCTCTTCACTGCTGTACACAGATGCAGCTTGATAAAGTTGCACAAATCTTCACCATGATCAGGTCTTTATTTTCATTCTGTATTGTAATACTGGACTTATTTATGTGTAAAGTAAAAAGAGAAAAGTGTAAAAATGTTCATGTTTGTCTATAATCCTTCATCATGGATTTCACCCATTGTGGATTATTTATGGAACACATCAGTCACTATAAACGAGATGAAGACTGGGCCATGTGTTTGGATTCATTGTACAAAATTCACTTGGTAAATGCCCTAGAAACATGTCTTTATGAAGGAATTCACCCAAAAGTTTAGATGAAAGTCACACCGTAAGATGAATGAATTATTTTAAGAGTTAGTTTACTGCAGAACGTGAATCACTGACTCTTTAAGGACCCGCTCCAATAAAAATCATTGTAACATGTTCTTGTAACATTTTTCTCATGATGAAGAACATACAGATAAAGAACATCAAGATCAAATCTGCATTTCTAAGTATTTCTTCAAATCCTGATGATTAAGGAGAACCAAAAAAAAGGGCCATTTGAAAAAACTCTCAGTTGTGACAAAGAAACTAAAATGGTCGAAAGTCTTCCTGCTCCACTCCATTATGATGCATCCACTTGTAGATGACTAGATCTATGTTGATTTTTGTTTTCCTTGTCCAAGCTGGCATCTCGCTCAAAACTATATGACTGGATGGCTCAAATATTGTTCACCATTTTTGATGTACCTATAATTTCACTTGGGGTTGTGAGGGGCAATAAGCTAGTGGGATAGAGAATAAACAAAAAGCTTACTCCACTGCAAAAATCCTGCTGCAACTCAGAGACAGATTTCTGTTGAACTACTTTTGCTCTGTAGAAACTACGAGAAAACAAGACAGATTGTTTGATTCTGGCTAATAACAGCATAATTACACTCAACAAAAATATAAATGCAAAACTTTTGTTTTTGCTCCCATTTTTCACAACCCCAAAGATCTAAAATTCATTCCAGATACACAATATTACCATTTCTCTCAAACATTGTTCACAAATCTGTCTAAATGTGTGATAGTGAGCACTTCTGCTTTGCTGAGATAATCCATCCCACCTCACAGGTGTGCCACATCAAGATGCTGATCTGACATCATGATTAGTGCACAGGTGTGCCTTAGACTGCCCACAATAAAAGGCCACCTTGAAATGTGCAGTTTTGTCTCACAGCAAAAGGCCACAAGCATTGAGGGAGCGTGCAATTGACATGCTGACAGCAGGAATGTCAACCAGATCTGTTGTTCGTTCATTCAATGTTCATTTCTCCACCATAAGCCGTCTCCAAAGGCGTTTCAGAGAATATGGCGGTACATCCAACCGGCCTCACAAATGCAGACCACGTGTAACCACACCAGCCCAGGACCTCCACCTTCGTGCCAGACGCCATCGAACGTGAGCATTTGCCCACTCAAGTCTGTTACCACGACGATCTGGAGTCAGGTTAAGACCCCGATGAGGACGACGAGCATGCAGTTGAGTTTGTGCAGAAATTGTTTGGTTACACAAACCAGTTGTTTCAGCAGCTGTCTGAGTAGCTGGTCTCAGACGATCTTGGAGGTGAAGCTGCTGGATGTGGAGGTATGTGGTTTTGTACTTTCAAAATTAAACTCTCATCATCCATGGCGAAAATGGACAGTGTTATCTGCAATATCTGCATAATAGTGTGGGCAGGTCATCCACAAAGAAAAAATAAATAAATAATAAGGAATAATATGAAACATGAAATACAATTTGATAATGTTTTACTTATTTTAACTACAACAGAAGTTTTTATTTTGAAATCCGTGCCTGTTTCCTGTTTTTTCAGCTTTTTGTCACAAAGCTGACGGGCTGGAAATCGAACTCCTGTGTAAAGCTTGTGTTGTGTTGCAGAGGGATGGACTTCAGACGCAGACATGACGGAGGCGATGTAAACATTCCAGTTGATTAATGAAGGTTCTACTTTTTTGTGCCAACACAATGCAATGGAGACGCACCGCAGACGAACCAGTGGAAATCAGCCTTTAGTTTAATATACAGTCACAGGAGAAAAGACTGAAACAATAAATGTGGAGTGGACTAGGACTCTAAATCAGGCTCTGATTTTGAGAGAAATGTCAGGAGCTCAAGATGTAAGCTAAATAGAGAATTAAAAACATGTTTAAGCAAGAGAGAGCTGACATCCTGACAGTTGGGCATTTGCTTCTGCATTCCTGCTCTTCTGTCAATTCACCCTAATTCAATAATAGCCTTGCTGTTCTGGGCCAGTCTGATCTTATCTCAGTTTCACCTAGTCAATCAGCAATAATCTCCTCTCCTTTAAATTTCACTGATCCCGGTATCCGCCTGCGGGATGTGTTTAAAAAAAACTCTCTTCTGCCCAATCTACACCTGCCTCCAAAAGGATTCATCGATCATCACGTGCTCCATGTGCGCCACCAATGTCTCAATTCCTCTGTCTTCAACTGACTCACAGCTCATTAAGTTTGGCAAGTTTGATTCACACCAGAATTTGTTTCCGTTTCGTTTTAATCCAACTGCACATGCGTGTTGAAGTTTATTTCTTAAACTAAAATAAATAGAACTTTTGAGAATGTTATAGATCCCATAACAAGAAAATTATATTGATAGCCATAGATCTGTTGAAAATTGAATAAAACGGATCAAAATACAGTGATCTCCGACCGCATTTTGCGGTTGTCAGGCTACAACACTAGGTCATGTAAACAATGCAGCAGCAGATCGTTTTACACCCAAAAGTGGTGGAAAACAGCCTTAAAGTAAGTAGTAGATATGCCACTCCACTCATTTTGGGGCAAAAAAAAAACATGTCTGTCAAAATAAGTTGATAATAAGAGGATAACAAAACAAAAACAGATAAACCAACTCAGAGCTAAAGTATGCTAACTGGCAGCTAACTGTTGCGGCAGTAAAAAACAAACAAAATGTAAAAAGCCAGTAGGATCAGAACACCTAACTTTCTGCCTGCTTCTATTTTGTCTCTTTCTTTTTGACTATCGCTACATAGTCTACTTTATTTCAGAATTAGCTTAGCTGTTTTTGTTATTTCCATCCATTTTTTTTCACCCGCTAACCCTGTCCCGCTAAGAACTGGATGATTTTATTAAAAACAGTTTGGTTTACCATAGTCTTTGGTTCAAAAATACCATGTGTAAAGGCTAACCAAACTAGAAAAAGTTCAAATATAGTTACATTTCCTGCATATTCCAAAAATAAGTCCAGGGACTAAGGTGTTTGCTGGGCCTTCCTCATAAAGGAGGATGCACGTTTTTCATTCTCAAAACATGTTCTTCTATTGAACCAGTAGGTAGTTTATCATTTTACTAGCAAAAACAATAGACAAAAGTTTTTTATTACCCATTAATTTGTAACAAAAGTCATAATAAACTGAAGGTTTCTATGACAAGATATATATATATATATATGTGAGTGTGTGTATTCTTTAGTGTTTTTGTCAATTATTCGGCAAAACTAGAAACAACCTAAGAGCCTCATATTGCCTCTCTAGTTTCTGTTTTCTTGTAAACTCTAGCGTTTAAAATAAGAGTCAAACAAGCATGAATGTGACTATGTTTTGTAAAAAAGTTACCAGATTAAGTTATCATAAACTGTATACATTTAGTAGCTATTAATTATCTTTTATGACACATTATTTTAGCCAACCCTTCCCACAGTCCAGAGGGCTTTGTGTGTTTTGAGCCTCTGCTCTGTCATCAGGATGCTTATCAATAATGTATGCCTCATAAATGACTAAGCAGCTTCTCCATCTCTTAGTCCCTTTTCCTCTCATATGTTTTGGCTTTTTGCACACTATAAAGAAGCTAGACACATGACTTATTTTGTAGTTCCACTATCTCAACTTAATACTAATGGTTTCTCTCTCCTGAGTGTGGTATAACGCTTTTTGCTAGAATTGCTCTGGCCTCCATCATGCAAAGCTGGATGTTGGATTACTGGCTGATGCTTTCTCTTGGATAATATTAAAACTAATTATTCACTTTGTCTAAAATATCCTCATCAAGGGGGAGTTAAAGGGCTCTAAATAAACCAACCTCATAAATACATCCTGTATTGGTCAGCATGAGCGCAGATGGGATTTGATTGTTCTTGCTGTCCCACATGCAACCAACACTCGCATCCCGAATTTCTATCTCATATTCTATCCATGGGCGTGAAATGATGCAGTTATTAAAGTGGGTAATTGTTGTGCTCTTTTTTTATTGGATCTAGGAGCAGTTCAGCCGAGCCAATCAAGGGCAACTGGATGTAAAGTTGCTGAGCAGTGAAATGGGGAGCAGGACTGAGCACACTCAGAAGATGCTATCAGCATCAAAGGAGGATGCTAGCATTGTTATGTCTCACCCATGTGAATTGCACTCAGTCCACTTGTTACCCTATCCCCCATGAGACTCTCACTAACTGAGTTTTTTTGCCTCCTGGAACCAGACACTCAGCTCACAAAAAAAATCTGACAAAGAGCCACACAGCGAGGTTCGGCCATCAAAGACTTTAGACACAGCGGTTTAAAGTAAGCAAGCTGGACCAGCTG
This sequence comes from Oryzias javanicus, assembly GCA_003999625.1. Classification (NCBI taxonomy): domain Eukaryota; kingdom Metazoa; phylum Chordata; class Actinopteri; order Beloniformes; family Adrianichthyidae; genus Oryzias; species Oryzias javanicus. Next base: position 12,991,396 of record CM012439.1, on the reverse strand, counting down.
GATTACATCTCAGGTCTGTTAGTGATTTTATCAGTTTACAATTAAAACATAAGATATAGTTTTCGGTAAACCTACTATTTAAGAAAAAACATAAACTAACAAACCGGGAAACCAAATGTGTTGATTTCCCATTTCTGTTGCATTGTCTGGGAGATGTGTTGACACTATTCCACACTAACTCAAACTATGACAAAGGATTATGAAATCCGTTGTAAGAACAGTGGCTGAACTGTAACCTCTTTGTAGCGATCTCAGTGGTTGTCTGGTAAAGGACACTTCTCTGGAAACCACTCAGCTGTGGCATTTCACTGTCTTTTTAAATGAGTTACAACAAACCCATCCTCCACCACATCATCGGCGACCTCCATCTGACAATATAAACAACCTTCTTCTTGTTCTTTTCCAGCAGTGCACAGCAGGAGGCTGAGCTGGCAGGAATAAAAGGGATATAGACAGTCACAACCTCTGGTCCCAACACCCTCTGGTCTGCTCTTTGGCAGTCAGCTGCTGCCATTTAAACTCTGTAAAGGTTATTCATCTCAAAGGACTGTTGGTTTATCATCTTAAGCACAGTTTTTTACTGCCGTCATTTTAATAGTGAGGCACTTCTAAAATGGTCTATAGGCAAAGTGTTCTGTCAAAATCCCATAGACTTCTTTGAAGAAATTATTTCTTATGGTGCATTCGCACTGAACGCAATTTGCATGGCGGAGGCCTCAAGTTTCAATGTTAACTCAATGTAAAGATGCGATTGTGGGCGTGCCACTGCAAGCTTAACACGACACGCCAACCAATCAGGGACTCAGCTTTGGCCATGTGACGGTTTCAGCAACTATCAAGGAGTAGAAAAAAACCTTCAAGATGGCCGCTTGATGCTAGGATTTTGGTCGTAAACTTACATCAATTTTCTCAACCCACAGGGGCTGCTAGGTTCCCCGAAACAGTCCCAGTTACTGTTGGGCGAAAGCAGGATACACACTGGAAAGATCGCCAGCCCTCCACAGAGCTCATTGAGCTGGGTGGACAGATACGCTAGTCAGCCACCCGGTGGATACCTTAGCGAGCTAGTGAGCTCTGCCACCTCAGATCCAGCAGAGCTGATACCTGTCCCCACTGTTCAGGCTCCAACAGGTTCCAGCTGCTGGGCACCCAGAAGATCTAGCAAGGTCTACTGTCCCGGCTGCGGGTCCCTGGGCAGCGGAGCTCGCTCTGCTTACCTATCGGTGGTTAGCTACCCAGCATCCCTGAGAGCCGCCACGAGTGCCGAGCACACTGGATCACTCTAGCTTCAAGGGCTTATGATGCTTTTCTTATTTTCATCAAGACAGTAATAAAAAGATCCCCCCGTTTTAGTTTTATTTCCCCCCTCTCAGGTTAATGCTCGAACTGAGACACAGACAGAGAGGAGTAACGTTTCAAACAACCCTCAGATGCAGCTTTTGCTGCACAAGTGAAGCACATGGCACACGGAGGGACTCTGAAAGATCTGGTATAAACAAACACAGCGATGTGAACAGCAGTGCTTCAGTAGGGCTCTCCAAAACATAAAAATCTCGCTCAACATCATTCATTATGTGGAAACCAATGAATTCAAGAACAACTTCGGCGGTTGCTCCACAGCAGTCACATCAAGGCAATGAGCAGTAAATTTGACAAAGAGAGGCGGCAGACTCAAATTTGACGCCTCGGCCATTCACGGTGTGAATACACCATAAGTCATTTTACTTGTCCGAATAATCATTCTTGTTCTTGTACCTCTTTCTTAGCATCTTTTTTCTAAGCCCAATTTTTTCAAAGAAACTATCACTTTATTGCAAGTTATTCAAATTTTAAACTGACCAATCAGATGCCTGAGTAAAAGAATGTAGTGTCCACTGGTCCCACCTCAAACGCTTGACAGATTCTCTCAAGCCCGCTTTCAGTATGAGGGTTGTGGACTTCGAACAAGCTCATTCATGATTGGCACTAGGAGTTCCTCTAAAAACGTGACCCAGACCGACTCAGACCAATCGCTGTTGATGGGTTTCAAAATGGCGGTGGCCCGTGACTGCTGTGGCTTGATTTTGCAAAGTCCAGAGATAAGGTATTTTTTATGGGTAACGGCAACACCTCAATTTGTTCATTGATTGATATATGTTTCTGGTTACGGCACATCTAACTTAGACAATATGCTGATGACACGGTTCTTTAAAGGGTAACCAAACAGGGAAGTTGGAGGCTGACTCCATCCACAGCCAAAATTTGAAAATTCAGTCAAATCCTCGCTGGAGAACAGGACTGTAATCATTACTGGAGCTGCAGATCATGACGTGGGACTTCTAAAATGATGTGGTACTTAAATGGTTTGACCAATCACTGAATACAAATGTAATACCCCCATTCAACCTGTAGAGGGCAGCACACAGACAGTTTTTGACTATGTTTTCAAGATTTAAATAAGTTTATTTTAACTTGACAAAATGTTGGCAATGACCAATAGACAGTCCTTTTAAAGCCCCATATATAGAGGTAAACAGCAAGAAAAAGTTGATTTAGGGTTTGGTTACCCTTTAAAGTTCCACTCCGGTCTCCTATTGGTCGATTTTAAAAGCATTCTCAGTGGTATTTCACTTAGGATTATGTCATTTTCTAGGACGTAGTTTCAGCAGTGCAGTAGTAGCTCATTAAAAATTTGTCTCTGAGTTGTGGGAAAGACTGCCCTGACTTCTAATCCTCCCTTTGGAGTGACACTCAGTCCCACTAGCTCACAAAATAACCTAAATTTGCTGATACATATAAAACGGTGAGAAATATTGGAGCCAACCTGCCAGCTGTTGCTTCTATAGAAGCTTTTTCCAACTGTTCTTTTCAATGTTACTGACTGAAAACAACTTGAATAAAGAAATATTCAGAAACGCAATTTTAAGATTAATTATCTATATGTCTTCATCGTGAGAAAAATGCCGGACGAACATGCTAAAAAACACCAAAAACACAATTTTCATCTGAGAGGCTTTGTAATTAAGTAAAGAAGCTGCTCATTTCCCATTTTAACCATGTAAATATGCAGCATGACTTTAGAAATCCCTCTTCCAAAAAACAAAACAAAAAGAACATTTCTGTACTCAGAAAGTAGAAAACACAGAACCCAAGAAAACTACTGTTTTCTAACTTGTCGCCCAGAACAGAGTGCTTGTGATCCCCAAAACCGCTGCGAGGATTAACCGCGCCCGCTCTGGAAGTTAAAAAAGACCTGTAAAAACAGAAAGCTCTTTATTTTCTTTTGCTTAAGCACAGTGGCACACTTCTGGTATTTACATAGGAACTGGAAAAGCCAAGCCACTTCCTCCTTTGACAGATTAAAAGCAGCCAGAGAAAACAAGGCTGTTCAGCCCAGCCTGTGGGAATTGTTTTCCCTGTGCGAACCACCGCATACATCTCAGCATTAAAGGGTCAAAGAAAGCCAGGATTTTCTTTTTCGAAAAAGAAATAAATAAGTTGCCAGTGGATTTGCTTGCTGTCCTAAAGTTTAAAATGAAGGAGAGCGGAAGAATTGGATGTCTTTACTGGAATGAGCAATAAAAATTCTGTTTCAGAATGACATCTTTAGTTATTCAAGACTAAATCCACAGAGTTTACTCCTAATCCACCCAAATTTCCTATGGAGTCTTGAGGTATTTGTGTGTCTCCCCATCTTTTTTATTCACCTCAATCAAATCCTTTATGTCAACCGCTCATCTCCTGTCTGGTGAATCGCAGCCTATTGCTGCATATTAGCAGCAGAGTAAGGGCAAAGGAGAAGTGAGGCTACTGATCAAACACACATACAAATCACCAATGACAGAAACACACATTTGTTGCTCAGCATTTAGCTTTGATCTCTGACTGCCAAGGGCCAAAGAGAAGCAGAGCTCAGTCTTTGAACTGCAGCCTTTTTTTTTTTTTTTTTTTTTCGGCAGAGGTATTTCTGTGCTCCGTTATTAAAGTCTATCAGCAATATCAATGAGTCATCATGCACACTCCTGCTTCATGACACACAATAATTACTCCTTCAACAAGACAGTGTGAAGATGTATACAAGCTGGGGTGGAGCAGAATGTTTAAACTTGACAGATAACATGACACAACTGATTGCGGATGCTGATTATCGGAGCTTCTGTTTCGCCAACAACGATTTAAAACGGTGACAGGAATGTTTTTATAAACGCTGTTTATCAACAGGAGATTTGTGGACAAGAACATCCCGGCCTGTACGAAATATGTTTGGACTTCACATATCCTGAAAGGAAACACAATGTGGTTATATATAAAATGTCATTTTACCAACTCAAACCTCAGGAAAGTGTATTAAAGTTCAGTTATTTTTTTTTTTTTTCAAAACTAACTTCAGGTGTAAGTTAAAGACCTATTCCATTGAAAAATTGTGTTTTCAACAGATTTTTCTTTGAGGTTACAGAAGATTAAGTTTAAAATTGTGTTTCTGAATATTCCTGTTTTCAAATTGTTGTGAATTTGGGGCAGACAGAAATGCAGATTGATAAAGAACTCTTGCAAAAAATTATGAACTTCAAAATGACTATATATATATATATATATTTGCAATATTGGCTAAAAAAAAAAAAGGATAATCATAATTTAAAATTCATTAAATTCATTCATTCATTCATAATTTAAAGGTCCACTGCGAATGCCTCTAAAATTGGTCAAAAGTTGATTAGTGTGGGACTTTAAAAACAAGTATGCTTGAAAGTTTTTAATAAATAATATGTTTTTTTTAAGTTTTCATTTATCAGGTTTAAAAAAAAAAGATTTAAATCTTTATTGTTTTTAAAGTTTTAGCCAAAAGAGGTTAATACTTGTCTTTTCAAAAACATCTCCTTATAGGGATTCATTATAGACCAATATTCTATAACCAGATAAAGAGCTTTTATGAATGTCTTTCCTTTTTGTGCATAAATATACAGATTATAAAGAGGTTAGTTTAAGTCCAACTCTGAGCATCTTTTGATCTACAGTAGTTTCAAAGATTTCTTAGTGGTCTTTTAATTATGACAATGCTGTTTTCTCCCAAAAACAACTCCATTGGTTAGTTGAGTCTTTAATATTTTTAATTGGTTGAAAGGATGTAGGGGCGGGATTTAGCATATGTAGGGAGGTGTAAGGCCCCGCCCTGATGAGCGTCTGACAGAATGCAAAGCAATTTGAATATTGACCGACTTGAAGCGCCTGGATAAAACTGAGAATGCATTACAGAAGGGGGGCGCTGTTTTGCAAGTTGAAATGAATTTTGACATAAAGAGAGCGTGGAAATTTACTATGCAATAGATTTTAAGTTACTTTAAAATGAATTCAGAGAAAACCATGTATTGAAATATCATTTTTAAATATTGAATTGCAAATTGCAAAATGCATTCTCATTTGTATTATGACATCAAATACCCATGATAATTGACAATGCAATTGATTTTGTTTTTATTAAGTATTTTATTTTTAAAATTGTGATATTGACCAGTATGTTATAATATTGAATTGTAAATTGCAAAATGAATTGTCATTTTGCAAGCCTAATTTGAAGATTGAATTGTCAAGTGAAAAATACTTTTTCAAATTGCTTGATAAATTTGCAAACTGAATTAAATTAAATAATGCAGGATACTTTGCATTATGACATCAAAAACCAATAACAATTGGCAATGCAATTGATTTTGTTTTTATTTAATATTTCATTTTGAAAATTGTGATATTGAATTGTAAATTTTATTACTGAATTGTAAATAACAAAATGAATTGTCATTTTGCAAAACTGAAATAAATAATGAATTGCAAATTGAAAAATGCATTCTCAAATTGCATGATGAATTTGCAAACTAAATTGTCAATTGAATAATGCGTAATACTTTGAATTATGAGTTAAAAAAACTTCCATATTTGTCTTTAAGTGGATGCACTATAATTGAGCAGAGCATGGCAGCTTGTGGCCTGTGTTCCATTTTTGCCAAAAATACGTTTTTTTGTCCACTGTCTGTTTATTTGGTCCATTGTCTATGTCTACTGAACAAGTTTATTGAACATTTATTCATGTTTATGTACTACAAAACAATATATTCTGCATCTCCTGTGAAACTACAGGAGTTAACAATGCCAGCAACTGTTGCTAAGGACTTTTCTGATGACCTGATCCAACGACAATAGCAAATGCAAAGTTTTAAGCATAAAGCAAGCTGAAACATCGTAATCAAATTCAAAGCTATCATCAAACGCAGAAGATATTGCCTGGTTGACGTTGAACTTTTACATTAAGGTGGGAGCCGCAAAAATATTAACTTGGAGGCTGCAAATGGCCGTGAGTCTGAGACCCCTGTGTTAGAGCTTAATTTTCCTAATACATACCTTCATGCTCAGATAAAATGCGACAACAACATAATAAAAACTAAAACAGGATTTTAATTGCGGTGGGTCTTAATTTAATTTCAAATCGATTCTTACATGACATCCAAAAATATTTGCAGACTCATAAAATAGCATGCAGATGTGAAACTTCTTTTGCAGCACAACAATGTAGGTAAGTGGCGGATATGTCTGAGCTGTCAGAGATGGATCATCTCATTTCCTTCCAAAGCAGCGCAGGCCCCCTGTGTGTTATTACAAACAGACCAGATCATGTGACATGGAGGGGAGATTACTGAAGGAACTAATTGAGGCTGCACTGTGTGGGGAGAACAGTGGGGTGACTGTTTGGTCAGATACCCGACCCTTCCCTGTCCCCCCGCAACCGCAAAATGGCAACTACAAACAAAGATCCTGTCAAAGCCGGCAGACCTGGCCAGTCTGTAGTGAACCAGATCCTTCATTTGAAGCTGGGGATTCCCCGAGCCTAAAGGGGGAACGTAGGAAAGGGGATCAGTGGTGGATCCACGCACCTGGGTCAATATGCCATCAAATTTTAGGACACAATTCTCCTCAATAGAGTCGGAGTAAAACAATAAAACTATCCAAAATATGGATTTTGCCATTTTGGAGCTTTCTGTGCTGCATGGATGACGTCAGGATTTAAAAGTACCACTCTCAACTGCATCCTTTCCCCCAATGTCATGACCCGTCTATGTTATTTATGAAATACACTCTTCTGGCTCCTTTTGTGCAAAAGCAGTTCTGGCTTTAAGCATCACCAGCTACAACGACATCCAGCACCATTATAACCTGCATTACAACAGAGCTGTAGATGAGCCAACAGCGAGAGTCTGGGAGCTCTCATGCAGCAGCAACTGCGAGCTAGCATTTGTTGTGAGTGCACCAGTATGGCTGTCACACAGAGCTATTATTACCATACAGCCCAGGGTCAGGCTGGGGCTTCAGGGTGAAACAAAGTGATCCTGTGTCATCACTTTCAGCACAGCTTTTTCAAGCCCCAGCATACTGTAAGGCTTCAGCAGAGACAATTTCACATCAAGTGCGATTCAAAATCCCTTTTGACAGGCCACATTTCCAGAAAATTCACACACAAAGGATCACAGTCCAATGTATTTTTAAGGCCACTGGAAGGCAAGCTCGCATTGACACCCATTTTCAGCAGCACTTGCTCGCTGACTCTCAAAGCCTGTTGCTTTCATATAGGATAAACAGTTGAATGCACACCAGCACTTAAAGCCGATCCCAGATTTCAACCTGAGGAGATGCAGGCCTCAGCCAGTGAGGTAGACAGAAGGGGGGATGGGGCTCAAAGTATTGCATTTCCACAGGATATGATCCCTGTGTTTTTATGTGCAGTTGGCTCCAGCCACAGACCAGTTCCAGCCTTCTGCCAGTGCCAAAGCTAGCACAGGCGCCGGAGCAGGCTGGTTAAGTCTGATAGCACTTTTACAAGTGGGAATCCGAGAGCCGCTGTGCTTTCAAAGCCCTACAACTTGTGCTGCATCTCAAATGACATCCTTTTGCCACCAATAAAGCAATAATCTGGACAAATCCTGTGTCAAGTGGCTCTCTGGTCATAAGTAATGCTTTATGTGTGAGCCTAGTCGATTTGATTTGAGCTCTTGGGAGTGATTGCTCCTTTTGAATGTGATTCTATGTTTTATAGGAGTTGTAATGATTAATGACACTCAGGTAATCATAAGTGGTTGTACTTTCCAGGCAGTTGATCAATGATCCGTAGCCTTGTAAGAAGGAAAAAGTCAGTCAACTCCTTTTTCTCCTATTTCTCGTGGGAATACTAGCTTCAACTGGATAGCTTACATTAGCTATCCCTCTGAATGCACTTTGAGTCAAATGATGCTTATAAAAACTCAACTGAACTCCAAGCTCCACGCTTTGCCCCTAACTTCAATCGAACTCTAATTTCAATACTGTGCACCAAAGTTTATGCACACCCTGTACTCTAGGCCACATTACTCCCAATATATCAATTTTGTGACTAGCCTCATTTGAGAAATGACCCCAGCAACATATAGAGTAATTTTCTGAGCAGACGTCCGCTAATATCTTCTGCTCAGTTTTGCTTCCCAACCCACAGAGCTGATGATGATTATACGAGCTGAGAGATTCAGGCTTAGTGAACTGAATAGTAATGGATCTGAAACATGAATCCATGTCAATACCACTACCACTTTTCAGCACATGGTAATCTCTGTACTTCCTTACAGTCAGACATTATTAGAAATCTTCAAATGTGCAGCTTTCTCCAGTCACTTGTTGTTACACTTCTTCATTGCTGAAAAACTTGTGATATTCTGAGCTTTAAGCCTTACTCCTTGATCACATGCACCCATATGGGGTTTGTGGGTTGTCTGGGCCCGTAGAGAGTCATAGACAGACATGACCGCATCTTAACCCTTGTGCTAGGTATGTTTATATTATAAGTGGGGTCATCTGGACCCCACAAGACATCACACGCAACTATTTCTTTCAAGGATTTTTTATCTTCACTGGTGTCCGTGACAGACATGAAATCCTGTCCACCTTTGTCATTGGAGGGTTCACACATCACTATAAGAGTGGGGTCACCTGGACCCCACTTCAGGCAAGTGCGGGTGTGTCTTTCAGTTCCCTTGTAGATTGTCACCTTAAGGTGCATCATAAAAATGCATTGCACACTGTTATGTGTGTATATGTGTCGTGAATTATTTGTAAGGATAATGTAAGTTACAGGCACTTATGACAAATGGGTGATGTTGCTGTATGGTGCCCTTACGCTGCACTCTAGCCCAGGGGTGGGCAAACTACGGCCCGGGGGCCACATGCGACCCATAAACTACTTAATCTGGCCCTCCAAATTAAAATACATTGAATCAAAAATCCTAATTATTGTTTTATTTTCATTGTATTTCTGGTTTCTTCTCATGAGTGGTGTTGTTTCTCTGGCGTTCGTGTGTTTTTTTCTGAGTCAGAAGGTGATTTTTCGGATTTCTTTGAGTTCGCATTTTCCTTTGAAGAACATCATCCCATTGGATCACCAAAAAGAGAACAAAAATCAAAAGTTTGAAATTGAAATTCCCAAATTTTCTGTTTTTAAATGAATATATTTGAATTTTAATCCAAATTAAAGCATGTTTTTTATCAAAATTCCATATTAACTTTTTAGTTTATGAGGTTCATTATCAAATCACTTCTTCCATCTGCTCCTTGTCCGGCCCTTATGCCAAATTTTAGAACCCTTTCTGGCCCACAAATCAAAAAGTTTGCCCACCCCTGCTCTAGCCTGTAGTAAGGTGGGAATGCTGGCTCCTTATTGACCATGTGCAAATGCTGCACGCACGGTGTGCAGGTGATTCGTAAGTGTCAATAAGAGACTAATTTAGTGTGATCACACAAACTAAACTCTGTCGATTTATAACAATCAAACTGTGGAACGCCTAAGGAGTGTGCAAAGACGACTCACCTTTCACTTAAACACCACTAACAAGCTCACCTGTCTCGTGCGCAGGGTTTGGGGGCTAAAGAAAAAGAAACATGTCTTTGCCATGCGTACGTCTCACCACTTTCCCCTTCGTTTACCCTTACATGTACACTAAAATCGGATGCCCGCAGCATTCCTGTGGAAAAAGATGCGCATGAACATTTTCTCCTAAAGGGTTCACCGGGTGGTCTACAGTTTTAAAACTCATAGATTTACCCCATTTTATTTTTTTATTTTTTTTTCACACACTTAGCAGTCAAACTGCTGTACCACTACTTTCCTTATACCAATAGTAAAATCAGTTATTAGAGGTCTTGCTTTTCAGTCTGTGGTGGACAATGAACTTTATTCTGGACTAATGTGTGAGAAAAAAAACTTTGTGGGCTTTTTAAAACAACAAACTAAAATATGAAGAGATGACGGATGGTGCAGAACAAACAGAACAAACAACTTTACAAGAAAATAATTTTTTCTTTAGCAGTATTCAGAAATGTTTTTAAAAGACTTCAGTTGTGACCCAAACCAAACAAGGATACTTATGAAAACAGCTAAGAACTTATGACAGTAAAATAGACGGATCTCAAATAATCAATTTCTGCTCAGTTGATTTAAAGCCAGTTTTTTAGCTTTGTGATAATAAACAAACTTTTTTTAGAACCCCAACTTTTCCAAAAATAGGTGAAAATGCAAGACAAACAAGCTAGACAGTTGTTGAAACACTAACCATGAGGCACTTCAGGGGTGATGATTGTACACTTCCAAATCAAAACATCCCATCCCCTCTCGTGCACAATTGAGGTTCCAAATAAGGTTCACAAAAATGTACCTCACTTGTCATGCATATATTATTATTTTAATCTTTTTTAAAGTAAAGTTTGATTTTTACTTATGGTTCACAGACCGCTGGCCTACTAGAATGACTGAGAGCTGATTTTCTTGGATAACAAGCTCGTAGTGGTTACTTGACTCCAATTAAATTCATTTTAAAACTAGATTTATCTGTAAATTCAAAGGTTGGTCCTTCACTGGAACATAGGAACTGTTATATAGTTTAGTTAAACGGCTGATTTAAACCCTTTAAGCAAATACTCCTTGGGCTGTTTCATTTATGCTGTCTATCTATGAATTCTGTAACAAAGCTTTTCTACGCTCTACCCTTATTTTATGCCACTAGACACACCCACTTTGCACTCCTACTGCAACACTAATGCATCACTACGTACACCTGACCCCCCACCATTGTTCTCTAGAGCACTTTCAATACTCCCACTGATGTGATATGATCAAGCTGGTGTTTTACACAGATTGAATGCATTAAAGCCAACCTGTTCATAAAGGACAGAGGCATTCACGGCAAATTGACGGGTGCATTTCTGAATCGTTACTGAACTGTCATTATCATTGACAATTGAGCAGTTCTTTAGAAAAGAATCTGGCCCAATTATGAGCATTATTATGTCGGAGCTTGTTAGTGTTACACGACGTTGTGAAGTACATTAGTTTATTTGTGGATGGCTGCCTTTTGATTACTCCACACTAACAAGAGCAAATTTACAGTCATGCCAATTTTCTTCCAAATCATCCGGCGTGATGAAGACAACAGGGCTCAAATGGATTCTCCCAGGAGGAACCATCATGTCAGACACGTATCAGAGCGCTCATTAAAAGACACGTACCACCACTCTTGGAACACAGTTCATTTGATTTGTAAATAACTAACAATCTTAGTGGAGTCACCTTAAGGACAAAGGGTAATGTAAAAATTGAAATCATCTAGTGATTTTTTTTTACATGTCACCACTACATTTCCATTGATATTGACTTACAAAAAACCTTACATTCCCTCCAGCTATAAAAAAATACACAGTGGAGTCAAAGCAGGGCTTGCTACCGTAATAGAAGAATCATATAGCCTTGATGTATTATGGCCAAATGGCATATGAATCAGGCAGGGAAATAGAGAGTGAATTAGCATTGCGACAGGTCTCCTCCCCCAGCTTTCTGCCAGCATCCCATCATTCATTATGATGATCTATGGCTGCTCTTTATGCCCTGACTTGATATTTCAGGCTCATGTGAGGTGTGGATCATTAGGGAAAGCTTTTACCATTAATAAGCAGACGTTGTTTACATGACTAATGCTGAGAGAGGCAATGAGGTTGAAGTATTTGGAGAAGGGCATTCATCTTCCCCACACTAGTAAATATCATCCAGATGCTTTTGATATTTACTAGTCTATCGAGGAAGGGGCTGGGATTGGATAGAATTCATTGTGTAAGGCCACATTTGGAGAAAGAAGGGACTGAGGGAAGAAGTGAAGGTGCACTTTAGTGCAAATATTCAGGATCAAAGTTAGATGACTACCAAAAAGGGCAACATTTGACTTTGTTTGGAAAAACTTAACTTGATATGGGTCTGGTTGGCTCCCAGACTAGTTATTATAATTGACTATAATTGACTGGTAAACAAGAAAAAACATCAGAAAATATAGTAAAACAGAAATAACTTGTGGTAAATGGTGTATACTTACTGGGTATAGGGCTTTACTTCCTTCTTAGAGGGCCTAAAGTGCTTCATAGTCAGAGTCCTATTTATCCAATCACACAAATATTCACTCACTGATGGTGGCTCTTTGCCAAACACTGGCAACAACAACCTACAACCACCAGGAGCTATGTGGGGTTCAGTGTCTTGCCCAAGGACACTTCGACACATGTGCAGACAAGATGGGAACCGAACCCTTGGATTAAGCCCAGGTCCCGCAGGAATTAACGGCCATATCCAGATAAAAAAATTGGGAAAATCTGCCACACGCACTTAGACGCACTGCACTGTCTTTTGGTCAAATTTGATCGAGAAATGTATGTTTGTGGAATAACAGGGATACGGACGCCGGAGTCCACTCCACTGCCACTCCACTTAATCGCGTGTAAGCGCATCCTCCCACAGGTAACACCAACAAGGGGTTCACGTGAACGCAAGAAAATCAATTTGTCCACGTTCAGCCGCTAAACAGACGCTGTAAGCAGTGGTTCAAACGTAGACTGGCAGTTAAACAGCCATGCTACAGCTGTGCACGAACACAAATTTCGGCGTCCAAGTCCGTGTGCCGACATTCACTCCTGAAACTGAAACTGCTGTTGCACTGCTGTTCCACTGCCATTGCACGGCTGTACCACTGTACAACACACAGTCACCTATGTTCTAAATTTCTGCTCAGTCAGAAAATTATTTCCGCGTGTAACAACAGACAAATGTTGTACTGCGTGAATGCGCCTCTATTCCGAAGCCATATCTCGGCCGTTGCACTACCAGTCCACTGCTAACAGCGTCTGTACCCTGGGGATTAAATTTTTTCCATGATCCAAATAGGACCAGGCCTTTCGAGGTTGATCTAAAAAGATAAGATTGAAGGATAAAATAATAGCAGAAAAGTTGATATTGACAATATTGTCATCTAGGGCCACCTCTGGTATTTGTTCAACAAACATTTGAAAAAGGGGAAGCAAGTTCCAGCCTGAGTGTAGCTGCTTGTTGGGGCCCATACTAACACTAGTGTTAGAAACAAACATGCATCGACTGGCATCAACCCTGAAGATTTCTTCAACAAATGCACAAAACAAATCAATTCTGCACCAAGCCTTAAAGATGAAAACTTTCTAATGATGACATTTACTCTATTAGAGAGTAGATTCCTGTGGGACATAGAAACGAAAAAGGAACACGAACGGAGGAAAAACTGAAACAAAGGGACTTTGTATTTCATTTTTTTTTATGATGAGAAAAAGTAATGTAATTCATGGAATATTTGACTGACTGTCATTAAAGTGTGATTTATGCTCCCATGGGACGCCAGAGCCAAGCCCATGCTGTGTACTGACATGCACCCCATCAGAAATGCAACCACACTGAAAAACACTGTGGAAAAGACAGATGTGACTAAAAATGTTTAAACAGCACAAAAATAAATAAGTGAAACTGAAATACACCAAGATCCTATTTATATTACTGTACTAATCAACCTTGCAGGTACTTTTAACATTTAATATGAACTGGCTCCAAGCCCATGTTTTCCATCCTTGAATTTGATACAAACACTAAAGTACTAAATGCAAAAGGACCTAGAAAAACCACTGGAGGCTGGTGTCAAAAGGGAGAATTTTCCCATCCACTCATATGGTAAAACTCTAATTTTACACCAAATTTTATTCTTTTACACCGTCTGGTGTCTAATAACTTTCCTTGATGATTTTTTCTTTGTTTTATATCAATTTTACAGGGGGGTAGGCCAGGGTGTCTAATCTACTGTCAATTGTCAGACTGTTTGAAAATGAGTCTTCATGTATTTCTGGGCTCACTGCAGCCATTTTTATTCTTTTTTTTGGGGGGATGGGGGTTGGATGGTTGATGTATAACTAACTGCTAGCATCTGGAGGATCCTACACCTTGATTTCCATGGGACTCCAGAGAGACCAGCAGCTTAAAACATTTGCTTGTTTTATAATTGCATTTTAGCAGCTGCTCTCTAAATCTGATGTTTTTCTCTGGCAGAATGTTCCTTATTCTGCGTTTATTCCGTGTGTGCTCTGAATCGACCACAAATATCAACAAATCTGAGAAAAGGGGTTGGGCATTCCTTTCATGTGTTTCCATCACATTAGCTTTGTGTGTTGTGTTGTCACAGACATCTCAGTACTACTCACCTGTCATCCGTGCTGCTGCCGCCTTGACCTTTCTCCTCAATAGAACACCTGATTGCAAAAAAAAAAAAAAAAAAAAATCCCCAGTGAAAGTGCTTACATGATGACGACACAAAATTTGTACCTCGACCTATGCCTGCAATATTTAGTAGCTGTGTACCACAAGCATAAGCATACACACAGCCTTGTTGTGTGTTCTTATTGTTGTGGAACATCTTACAGTTTGCCCTTGAGGGGTCTCAGTGATTATACCACTTTCGGTTCTGTGATGCTGAGCGCGCCGCGTGAAGCGACATCAGGGGAATGGAGGCAGAATGCAGACTTCCTTTGCTTTAATTTTATTGCACAACAGCTGTGTGATAGAATTCAGTTTAACGGCTCACAACACAAAAGTGAAAATTAAGTTAAGAAGTCACTAAAGTGTTGAAGCAATGTGTTTATGTGTAAAGACTAACAAAATAACAAGAACTGAACAAAAAGCTGGCCTATCCTTTACTAAATTGCAGATATCAGGACAATAACAGCCTACTCCTGTCTGCAACTATTCACCAAACATCAACTGTCTCCAAACTTCCGAACTTTCCTCTTTATTAAGGTTCTTTACTCTTTACAGATCTTCTGTCATAAAACCTTGATTTTGTTAACACATCGATAAAGCCAGACTATAGTTTAACCCTTTAACACCAGAGATGTCTTTATGTTGATTGCTTTTGTGAGCGCTTCACTATTGCACAGTTGCATATCATTGCAAGGCTGCATTCCTGCACTTTAGAAATGACTGGAATAATGTAGGGAAAAACACATTAACAGTTGAGGGGTTACAGTAGTTGAAAAAATGTAAACGCTGAAATGAAAGCTATAAATGCTAAAATATGAACATCCATTTTCCTTTTTAACTGTCAAATTACAAAACAATAAAACAGGTGTGACATTTATACTTTATATTTACCACCAGTCACTTTCTATTTAAGCTAAATGCTTTAGTAAAATTACTTCTCACTACAAACATATATTTTTCCATTTTAATATCATCCCCAATGGTCTTTTGATTATGATTATGAAGATTTTAGACAAAATCAAAAAGTCTTTGTTGTTTTTTTAAGGCATATTTTCTGCAACTTATTAGAAATATGATTCTGTGTTACGGGTGATATTGTTAGCGTGAAGGCTAGCTCCGCTAATATCCCATCAAGCCTTTGTTTACACTCTTTGATGTGAGTTTACAGCCCCTCACAACCCCAAGCTAACATTAGCATCCAAAACAACAACAGCTTGAGACTCGGAGCAGAAAAGGTAGGCTTTAGCACGCTTATTTCTGTAGCTCGGTCGTTAGTCTGTGTATTTTTCAAGCATCCAATTTTCATTTGCTACTGATTTGAATTAAAAAATGCTCAGAAACGCAGTTTTTAATCGTAAATTATTTTATATAGGTTCTGCACCATGAAAAAAATGCTACAAAAAAGAAGATTTTTATTAGAGTGGCTCTTTGAATGAATATTTGTTAGTTTTTATCTATTATTTTTTTTATAATTATTGAAAGTCCAACCAGTTTTTCAGAGCCCAGTTTTCTTGCAAAGATCTTAATACAAGTAAACAGTTAATTCTTACCTCTGTTCTTATCCTCTCCATTCTTAAGCAGTAAAATGGACTAAGCTACAATTTAACAATTATCAAGTTCAAATATGTAAATTACTTTAATTTATGCGCGATTCCAATAAAACAGCCACAGCAGTGTTGTAAATTATGGGTTGTGGCCTTCACAAGGATAAGATCTGAACCCACAAGATAACCTAAAGATCCCAGGAAATGTATGATCATCACTCCAAACTCCAATAAATGGTCATTTTTCCTTCATGTTATAAAAAAATAAAATAAAAATTGTTCTTTGCCTCAAATATGTTTCACAAACCAATAAAATCAGCATTAGCTGCCCCCCCCAGCACACACACAATCACACAAGCCAAGCCACATGCTGAGTGTTAAGAGCACAAATTAAAATTTCTTGGTGAAGGGTTGGAGCAAGTAGATGCATCACTTGACCTTTTTCAAACGTCATCATAGCAGGATAACAAAACTCTGTTTGAGTAAACAGACAGCATGATTTATGAATCTAACACGGATTAAGTGGGGCACTGCTGACAATATACGGCCTGCTAAGTGTACCTTTGTGCAGCTTAAGCACTAACAAAGCACATTACCAAAAGGCAATTAACAAAATCTGATGTCATAGTAAAAGTGGTGTCACTGGGCTTTTCATGTCTTTTTCTTTTGCTGGTGGAAGTTTGAGACGGTTAATCATAGCTGGGTCTATTGTCATTGAAAAGTGATGATGGTGGCGATGCGCGACTCGACCCAATAGGTAATTGGGATTAGCTTCCCGTCCCGCCTCCATGCCTAGAACGTAACCAGGAAAAAAAAAAGTGGCTTAAGTTGTCATCCCTTTAGAGAACAATGTAATTAACGGGCTCTGATGAGCAGCTCAAGCGGAGCTGAAAAGATTGGCCTGATTTTAGGAAAAGAGCTCCAGAGTGGAGATAATTACTTGTGTCGGGAAGAGAAAAGCAAGCAGGAACAGGAGAAAGAGATACTCACACCTGTAAAATACAAACAATATCCTTGGAACTGACATGTCCTAGAATCAAACTTTCTTTGTTTGCATCAGTTTCCTTAAGATTCACTATTGATCTAACAGATTTAGAGGCCATTTTATCAGCCTATGATTATTTTTTATCTTAAGGCAGGAAAGCCCAATATATGATTCCAGCGAAGCCCACATGCACAGCAGCATCTCCTCCTGCCCACCCTAAGGATTTATATCTGATTCAGATAGCGTGCATGTTATTTTTGTCTCCATCAGTGACGTTGGCTCTCAGCTTCAGTGGAAATGCTATTTCGCAGGGGGAGATCTTCATCCGGAACACACATGGTTACACAACACATAATGTCGTTAGAAACGTCATCGTCCAAAAATGCAATCAAATGTATATTCTCTCTTGATAAATGTGCCAACCATGACTGATTTAGAGAGCATATGCTTCGTCTCAGCAATAAATGTGGTCATAAAGGGCTGTCAAGTATTTTTAGACATTCTTTTTAGTCATATTTGTTCACTGCTAGGAGGAATTCAGATGAAGACATTTCACTGAACAATACAAATATACTTCCTACGGCTCCAACGCAGCATCGTCTAATATTTGTCTTGGAAAGGTAAGATGGTCTCTGAAATCAGATGAACACATTATGACAGCAAAAACTTTGTAGAAGCAAATATTGTAGAGCCAAAGCGAAACTATAAAACACAGCTATCATTAAGAGTGGTTTGTGAAGGACCAGTGGACTCAAAAGCAAACCTGGCAGAGAATATCCCACCTTTAACTCCCACAGCTCTCATAAATGTCCTGTACAACTCTGACACACTTTTCTGCCACTCTACACACAAAAAAATAAAGCTACTCTGTCTGACTTTCTCTACATCTGCCAGAACACAGTGCAGCTCCTTCTGACCTTGTCAATTCTTCTCTGGAAGCATCAAAGCAAATATTACATCTGTGGTTCTCTTCCTTGGAATGAAACCATACAGTTGCTCACAAATACTTCTGACTAAGCCTAGCTACCATTAATCTTTCCCATAACTTCCTTGTGTGATTCATCAACTTTATTTCCTGTAGTTTCCACTGCTTTTCTCCCTTCTTAAGAACCACTCCAATGAAAAATGTGTTGTTGGTGCTTTTAATGCGTTCTTGTAACATTTTTCTCATGGTGGAGGACATAAATGAACAAAATTACGATCAAAACTCAATTTCTGAGTATATTTTTTTTTTTTTGCATTTTTGTGAATCAGGAGCAAGAAAAAATAAAATGCAGCTCGTAAAAGTTCATAGATGTGACAAAGATGCAGAGATGTGGATCGTTGCTCAAGTGGTAATCCGATTCGATTCACAAACCAATGCTCAACTGTTCACAAATCGAACCACGATTCTTACTTTTTAATATGTTTGTTGCTATGTGTGCGTCTTTTAACTGGATGTATGAAAATTAAAATTATTTGTATGACATGCAAATCACCGACATTTATACCTTTATTTAGAACAGGAGATCACAATCAACAAACTGATAAAAACACAAAGATATAAATAGAAAGAAATTATGTTTTTCATTTTAAACACGTTTTTTTTTCTTTTGGTAAAGTTCAGGAGTATTATAAAAAACATAAAAGGCATTTAAAAAAATCATTGTTGTTTTTGACAATTTAACAACATAACCAGAAAATGTTCTCCACAGTTTTCTATCCTCAAAGTTCTCTATCATTTTACTTTCTAAGCATTACATATTGGTGCAGAACCCGTATGAAAGAAGGCGTTTTTTTTTCAGTGACAAAATCATCAGATTCACATTGATTACATCCACACTTGAGCTGTGCAGTGCTATATATCAGCGCAAGGCTGCGTTTCTCTGCTTCAGAAGTTACGTTAATTGCGTCAACTGCTGAAGAGTTACCATGACCAAAAGAATGTAAAGACTGAAGCTGAAGCTCTGGTGTTAAGACTGATTTGTTTTTTCAGAAGTTATGTCAGTAAATGGAACTTCAGTCTCAGTTTTTGAACGGAAAAAGCTCTCACTAGTTTTACTTTGAAAACTAGAAGCTTCACGGACACAAAGATTTGTTGACTTACGGTAACAGTAGCTCCCCTCTTTCAGTTTTTGTTTTAGTTCATAAACTTAAATCCAACATTATTCTGCATTTAAGAGCAAAAAACTCAACACCTAAAGATATTATTTAACTACATTCTACTATATTTACATAGATCACGAATCAGCAACCTTGGATATCACAAATATTTGTACTTGAATTTTCAGGAGCAGAGATTTTGGTTACAGCCCTACAAAGAAGTTACAGTTGGCAGGCGACAAGCTCCCTGCTCCGCCCCATTCTGATGCATCCACGTGTAGAGTAGATCATGTACGTCTTCTTTTTCCTCGTCTGAGCTGGTATCTGACTGAAAACTGTATAGCTGGATAGATCCAATTTTGAATCCTATTTACAACAATAATGTTAGGTTGGGGGCTGTAAGCTATAAAGTATAAAAACAAAGGGATAATGGGAAGTAGCGGGAAGCTTACTCCACAGAAACAGTCCTGCCTGCAATTCAGAGGTGATATTCTCATGAAAATAGGAGCTCTTGAGACACTATGTCCTAGAAAACCACACAGGGTATTTAATAATCATTATTAAAAGAGACAACTGGAAACGCTTTTACAATAAATCAAAAGATGATTCGAATGGGACTATAAATTCTTCATTTTTGAGGCACCTTCTCACACTCCAAGATTGCGTTAAGCACACAGTCAGAAACTCTACAACCACCTCTCCTAAATACTTCCATACTTCAATTTGTGTCCTCCTCCTGCCACTCAAAGTCCCACTCTCCTCATTTTCTCTCTCTGTGTGTGAACATGCCTTCCTCCTCTCCTTCTTCAACCAACAGTAATCTAAAATCTGTGTCTCTGTAGGTCAACAGCATATGTGGCAGTCATACCTAGATCAATAGTCTATGGAAGTCCTGTTTTAGAAAAAGAAAAAAAAAAACTTGGTGTGAAGGTGACGGACAGCCAAACTAAATATCAGATGACAAACTCAACATTTAACAAACATAACCTAAAATGTCTGGAAAAAAAAGAGCCATCTTATGCTATAATGTAAATAGAAGTACAGAATATGACTCATCTACATACAATATTAATGGTTTTTAGTCATGCTAGGAAGAAGAAACATGTTTTTTGCGTTTTCACAGCAAACTGCAGTCTTGTGCTTTCGGGCAGCTACCACCCAAGGGACTGTGAATTTGGTTTGAATGAACAGAAAATAAAATAAAAAAAAAAGTCTACCCTTCATTGGTTTGGCTGGTTTTCACACATGAGTAGGCAACGTAACACATCTTGTTTATTTTTACTAGTTTTTTTCTTTTTCCTAAAACAAGCATCTACCAGATATAAAAAAGAGAACCCAAATGCTGCAGTTTGTCTTATCATTGAGAAGCCCTTGATTCCTAACTGTGTCTTATTGACAGGTGAGTCCTTTTAAACCTTTTGGGATTTGATTGTATTTCAGTTTAGGTTACAGGATTCTTATATTTACAGCCTGTTTCTTACAAACCCCAAAACCTTTGGAAACTTTTAATACCCTAAAATACATTAAAACAATGAAAATGTTTAAATGGGAGTCAAGTTCCTATGCTAGAGATGTAAAAAAAGGGCTATTTTCCACAATTACACATACAAAAAAAAAAAAAAGAAAGAACATATAACGCTAAAGGGACCCAATCTTTGATTTTCTTTTTCTGTGTGCGAAGTCTTTTGACTTTCCAGAATGATGACATCGGTAATCCCATCTCATTTGAATTTTGAAAAGGCTGGATGGACCATTAGCAATCTGTCAATATGGAGACAAAAGGAGCACTTAGATGGAGACATGGAGATTTGAGAAAACACAACTGAAAGCATGCTAACGGAGCCTGGTCTCAAGTCTGGGCAAGACTTCCAGTGGTTTTTATCCAAAGCTATGCTGTGCCTCATTACTGCTGGGATCTAGATATTTTAAGCTGCCGCAACAGTATAATTGTTTTAGCTTTGGTGCAATGTGAAGTGCTCAACCAACAACTACATCAAAGTGATGGAGAGTCTTAAACTAACTGCAAAAAGCCTTTGTAGACAACTAAGTTGGAGCCAGTCATTTAAATAATGCTTCACCAATTTTGTTTTTTTTTAAAGTAATGAAAGTCTTTTACTGCTCAGTATGCATCTGTCTTACCATGTTCATGTGGTACCTAACCCTACAAGATCCACAACACTATAAAAGCAGAAAAGGCAAGTCAGTAGAGGCTAATTCAATGTGTGATCAGTCTTTTAGCTTTAAAAAAAACATTATTTGCTATGACTGAATAAACCACAAGTGACTTATTGAGCTGTTCACAAAGTTTGGGAGTGTGTTTTTCTCTTCTTTTTTATGTTTCCCCTAATGGATGGCGAGTTCTATCTGAGAGAGGTCAAATTTCTGCAATGAGTCTGAATAGAAACCAGATGGAAGGACACTTTTTGTTGCTGAGTTCTGTATTTTTATGATAGAAAGTATAGAAAAATTGAAGGTCACGAACTTCTGGACAATAAATGTTCATTCAACCTCAATGATTGACGATCTTACTAAAATGTAAAAACAACTTTTATCACAGGGACGGGATTTATGTTATTTTTTAAGGGTATCCAGTTGACACAAAATGTCCATCCTTATCTATGCATTCACTTAAAAGTTTTTTTGATTGTCAAATGTTTCTCATAATCCCACTATAATTTCAGCAGTGACACATATTTGTGTAGAAAATTTCCCATCATCATATTTCCCCCTAAAATCGCTACAGCTATCTATTATTCCAGGAAAAGAATCAAGCTTTCCATTTAATTTGTCTTTTTGCATCTTTCCTGCTGCAGACACAGCTGCCAGAAAGAGAATTCAAAGGGAAGAGAGGCACAGAAAAATCAATCCATGTAACCTTCACAGATGTGTTGAAAGTCATGAGTTAGCTGTGTATGAGGGAGCTGAAAGTTACAAAATAAAACCTTAGTAAGATAAGCTTTACTTTTAACAGTGCAGAGGAGCGCTGTGCTGTTTGTTAAAATGCTCAAAAGCATTTTAGAGAAACTCAACTATCAAATTTTTTCTAAAAAATCTTTTTGGTTATTTTGTTTCGCTATTAGAAGATCAAAATCTACATAGTGCTGATGTGATATTTGTATGAGAAAGCAATGATTCATTCAGCCTACGACCACTGGAAAGCCAAAAATGACATAGTCATAATCATTTTTCCGAACTATAAAATTAATATCAAAACTAAAAAATATTGTTTCTTAACTACAGATATCCAAACTTTAACTGACCAAATAAAAACACTAACAACAAGATTTGGATTTTCAAATTTTCTTTTATGGCTCAGGCCAAAACAGACATAACAGCAGATGAGCGCCGTCGCCTCCAGACAGATTTTAGAGGAAGCACTGTTGTCTTCTATTTATTCTTGGAAGCTGGAACTTTACAGCTAAAAGTTGCAAATGTTCTCAGAAACTCCTCCTAAAATTAGACATTCAGCTCAGAAATACAGAGCAACACTGCCAAAATAATTTGAAAAAATCAATGATGGCTTCTCTACTATATTTTCTGTCTTATTTGGCCATATTCTTGCACTAAAAGGCACACTTAAAAGCCTTAATTAAAAAAATTAATAATAATTCCAGTGCACCTTATAATTCAGAGCACTTTAGATGATCTCTAGCTGAGATAAACTGATTCAAAGTGATTTGAGAGGTACACAGCACTCTAAATGTTGATCTGTGATTTTTTTCCATGGAAGAAACAAGGTTGGGGGTTATTGTAAATACGCCAACCTGTAGCAGTGTCGGATTATGTTATATTTACATGTTGTTAATAAGATTGGGAGTTAGCTTTGTCACATTAGCTTTAGTGGTATCAGTCTGTTTTTTACATGTTGCAAACCAGGTAGGGTGTTTATGTAAATCCGCTAATGGGATTCTAACGTGTGTCAGACTGTGTTCTTTACGTGTTATTAATAGGACTGGGAGTTATAGTAGTCACAGTAACATTACCTTTGGAGCAGCCTATCAGTCTGTTTTTAAATGCTGCAAACAAGGCAGGGTGTTTTGGTGAATATGCTAAAATGGCTAACATGTAGCTACCAGACTATGTTTTTTTTTACGTTACTAACAAGGTTGGAAGTTAACGCACTCAAAGTAAAACTAACTTTTGCAGTACTCTATCAACCTGTTTTTACATATTCCAAAAGGAAGGTGTTTTTGTAAATACGTCAACGTGGCTAACATGTAGCAGTGTCGGACTGTGTTTTTTTAACATGATTGGAAGTTAGCATAATGGCCTAAATCTTTTTTTTATGTGTTGTGTAGCCACATAGGGCCTACCTCAGGGGATATAAAGGATCCATTTTCCAAGGCATTGTCTGTCATGGTGGTGACCCAAAAGTACTCTCTACAACTTTGATCCAACTATCATTAAAAAAAAACTAAATTCCATTTGAGTTTTTTGGTTACTTTTTTCCTCATCAACAAACAAGCACAAGTTAGCAGGTTTTAACCTCACAGTTGCAAACAAGGTTAGAAGTTATGGGTATTGCGAATGCGCCAACGTAGCTAACACTTCTAATGTGGCTAACATGTAGCGTTTTACGAACTGAATGTAGACATGAAGTCTGACTGACCGATGGACTTATCTCTGACTCTGCTTAATGCGCTTTGTAGTTCAGTTGGTCTTATGTATGACATAAGTTAAAAAATGGGCCATTCATTGACGATATGCCTTATAACTCTATTAGTGTAGAAAATACAGTAAAGTTTTTAAATTAGTTATAGCACGTACTTTAACAAGCAGCCACCTTTTAAACATTAAATTAAAAACTTGGGGAATTATTATTTCACTGATTGGATTACGATCAATCTATCTATTTGGAGAGGAAGGTTTAAGCAACGCAAACAAAAGATGATAAAAAAATAGCAGATGGAGGTGTCTGCCCTTAAGTAACAGCATCCAACCAGTGTGATGGCTGCTGGGACCAATCTTTCTCAATGAAACCATGTCTAAAGGCTCCAAATGTTATTGTGAATTAGTTGTTAATATTATGGTGAGTGGCATCAGATAAGTGCAAAGGCTCATGCAGGCTTTTATGGTTTTTCTTTCTTCTAAATGGAAAATATCCAAGTGGGTGAAAAGCAGCATTATTGCATACCTCTCACAGCGTCAGTTGGCATAAATTAATGAGCTATAAAAAATATAAACATCTTTGACAGCTTAAGATGTTTTTATTGGCTCCTTTGCCAACAAAAAACCTGATGACTGGATGTTGTGATTCATCAGGTAACAGTGTTATCCTGGCATCAATGATGTGTTCCACCTGCAAACTTTAGATGATCTTTGGTTTCATTTCAACTTGATAGATGACTTTGCTGTTATGCTCTTTATTCTTCTGCTCATTATGTCGTGGTTGGAATTCTCTGCACATCCTCATTTTGCAAAACTCGCTTCAACAGAGACATAACTTTCTGCTTCTAAAATGACTGCTTCAGAGCCCAAAAAAGGAGGAAAGAAAGCCAACAATTTTTTTTTCACTGTAATCCTAACAGAGTTGTGTTTATTCTTTATGTTAAACAAGCAGAGAGCTGGATAATTATGTGTGCAGGCGGCATGGTAGAACACAGCACAGAAGTAAAAAAAAAACTCATCTTTAAATGCATGTTTTAATTAGATTATCACATTTTTCAGATGCGATGTGATTCAAAACAATAAGTGGAACTTCATGCTTTTAATCACAGCACAAACTACATCGCATGGAGACACATTTACTGTATGTGCAGTGATGCCTTGCATAGATTGACCTGTTTGCTTGTAAAAATGACAGTTTAAAATTGACAGTAGTGGCTACACACAAATAAACATTGTCATTTTTAGCATATACAGCAAAGCTTGACTTGAACATTTACAGGTCAATGACTAGGCTTTGTTTGTGTTGCTCAAAAACTGTTTTTGACAATAAATAATTGCTTTTCTAAGCTTCGTAATCGCTTAAATGAAACACTAAAGCTTCAGTAAAGGTGGGGTGACGCAATGAAGCGATGTCTTTTGCTCACTCTCCATTCACAGGCATACCACACCAAATCACACTGTATTTCTCACTTAAACTGCTGCCAGTTCCTGTTGTTTTTGGTAGTATTTACAATTCGCACACACACACACTCACTGTTCCCTATTAGTCATTCTGTCATAAAAGTGATGTCAACATGAACAATAAACATCCCAAACAAGGCTTTTTGTCTGACAAAAAAGAAACCGTGTTGGCAGGCAGTGCCTCGAACAATGCGCTGAGCAGACAGCACCCACCAACAAACACACGCACAAACAAAGCAGTACATGGAACACAGCACATCCCTACTCCTTTATGCCCATCTGATTTTAGCAGCAGATAAAATAGTCAGGAATTAGCATATCCTGCAAATCATCTTGTGCTAACATAAAAATAAGGAAACGTAGAGGAGACACGTTTGCGAGGGAAGGAACAGAGAGGACCAATTAAGGAGAGATGACACGAGGTTGCGAGGACAAGGTGAGTGATGATGAGGAGAAGGGGAAGGGGAGGAGGAGCACAGATAATGCAGTGCAATAAAAATCGATACTTGTTTACTCCCCTCCATAAGACTGGCAAGATAGAAAGAAAGACAAAGAAAAACAAACAGCTGCTTCAAATAAAGTCCTAGATTGGGAAACTATGGACTTATCATTTACACACCTATGCACTGAAGGTAAATATTCCATCTTCTGATGCTCAGAGGAACAGCTCCGCCCAATGCCATATGGCCAAAATGCTAACAGGCATGCCTCTGTGCCTGATCCCATCCATACCTAGAGACTTGTGTCCTTGTGTGGATCAGATTTTGGGTGTGTGTGCGTCTAGACACCACAAAGGCAATGGCAGACTGGTTTCAGACGCAGACAAGTATCTGGATGCATAATTACCAGGCTAGTTCTTGGCACCTGGAAGCCTCAGAGGTCATCGTATCCTCTTGATTAGTCAGGCGCAGATCAGCTCCTGGATCACCTAAGCACATACTTGTCCCAACAGCAGATTGCCCAGCGGAACAAAGGACATCAGTCACATTATACAGCCCAATCAGCAGCTGGGACTCTCACAAGGGCCCCAGCAAAGACAGCTAAAGGGGTTACATCACCTAAATGAGGCAAAACGCACAGTAGTAGCAGTCCTGAGAGCACCGCTGACTGATAAACACAAACCCAATTCAGCCTCTTTGGAAACTGTTTCTGGCTGGTTATGTTGTAATGTCTATTAAACTGGATTTGTTGCAATAATCCCACTGATAGGTACAAATGTGTTTCTTTTAAATGTCAGTCCTGCCGGGGTCAGTATAATTGTGTTTTTGAAAATGCCACGGAAGGTGCAACCAACTTTAATTTATCTCAGACATTTTGTGGCATTTTGTTGAGACGTGCTGGGCAAGTTGAAAAGTATCAATGGAAAGTTGTTAAACTTTTGTTACAGGGTTCAGATCTGACCTTTGATCTCAACGAAATGAAAGAATTGAAGGGAGAAATCAAAGCTATCACATTTAAATGAGTCCCGCTGCAGTAATATCACAAACTTAAACAGGCAGTGCCTTTAGACTGTTGGAATCTCTAAAGCTACTGTGGAGTAATCACCAAACAAACCATTTGTTCTCTCCCAGACCGCAGCTCTAATTCTCTGGGCTCTCGTTGACCTGGAACAGGGCCTCAACACAATACTGAAAGACTTCTTTGAGAGTCGGACAGCAACAGGCAGGACTAGGAGCCAGGCTGGGCCTCAGTGAGTGGAGGGTCCCTTAACTCCTCTTTCCCAGCTAACAGGGAAAGGTCCAGATAGAGATGAAAGCGCCCAAGACTCTGTGAACTCAGCTTTAGATAGCTCTTTTGCAACCTCATGGGCTAACTCACAGCTAGCTTCAAAACTACCAAACAGCTGCTTTTAGATGTTAAAAGTATTGTTCTTATTTAGAAAAATTCCAGCTGAAAAAAAGAAATGGATAAGTCCAGTCATTGTGGCTAAATTTACCAGCTCATGAATCACGAACCAGCACAGAGGCCTTGTGGTAGCGTGTTCTCCCTGAGACTGGGTCATACAAAAGGCTCTAAAAATGGGACCCAGTGCCTCCCTGCTTGACACTCAGCAGTAAGAGTTGGATTGGATGATTAAACCACCTGAGCGCAGCAGTGTCTGTAGCTAACCACTCCACCAGAGAATGGTTCAAATGCGGAGAAGAAATTCCCACACCCAGGTGCATGACAACTAAAGCAACACTAACTTTAATTACTTAGTCACTACTGCCGTTACGGGCGGATACGGCTGTCTGCGATCGAAAAATGGGCCCATCTGTATAGGGGACCCAGGTGGTTTGCATAAAAAATATCAAGGTCACAGAGCACTCAGTGAGCCCATAAGGTGAAAATGTGCATACACATTTTTCTAGGGGCATTCTGCAGGTGACATGTAGTGAAAACTTCATAAATATATAAGGGTATGTAAAGGTTAAGTGGATGAAACGACTGGCTTTTAGAAAAATGAAGAAAGTAGACAGTCAAAGTTTAGCTTTTGTAGGCCCCCCCCACGGGCCCTTCTACATGCACACCCTAATTGTGCAGCATTTGTGCGCATCTTACTAACGACTACAATGCGATATACAAGGCACCATACCACACCATCCCCTGCACGTCATATGTGCGTGTAACTTACATTTTTGTCACAAATAGCTCTTGATATACTTACCACACAAATGATAATCATACATTTCAATGTCCCTACTCTTTACAGGCCTGGATAACCCAATAAACTCCAGCACCAGTGTGAGTCAATCCCCGTATGGGTGCATGTGACTAAGGCAAAGAAGGGTGCTTGAGACCGTCAAGTACAAGTCCTGACTTTTTTTAATTTTTGGCAGGCATAAACTGTAATTTAAAAAAAAAAACAGAGATGCTTGTCTGACAAAGCTAGCCATAGATTGAACTGAGTTGTTCTTGTCCTCTATTGCTACCTGGGAGAAGAAACCCCCTTGATATATATGTATATATATATATTTTTTTTTAATTGCTGCTTTTTTGTTGTCATTTGATTGGTTGTTATTTTGAGGTTGGATCAACAGCATCCTGAAGTGCGGAGGTGAGGGTAGTTTTGGAAACTCCCTCGCTGCTTTCAGGTGTGGTGGGGATTGTCTGTGTATACAATCTGCTGTAATTTTCCAAGACGTCAAAGCCCAGATGTACTTGTTGTTTGGTTTGCATCTTTTACAAATGCAAAATTATATTTATGGTTTCATTGAGTTTTATTTTTTATAGCAACTCAAATTCTCCTTTGTGAGACTGTCCCTCATTACGCACCGTAACGCTACATTATGCCTTTGAATGACAAAGAGTGGACTTCTCAGTGAGTCTGGGTTCTGTGGTATGGCTTCCCTTTCTTTCAAAGTCACAGTTCACAGAGCTCTGCCCACGCTTCCATCCTACTTGTCCATCTTATTGCCTTGTGGAGGTTTTGTCTTTAGCTTGAAAGTGTCTGTAAGTCTCCCAGTTCTGTTCCTTCTTTTAGTCTTTTTTAAAACCATATTTTAAACATCACTAAGTGCAAAAAATAAGATTTTGATTTCTAGTAACGACAATAAAAAACTCCCAGAGAGCAGTTGACAGAGGAAATTCACATAAAGCAACAAGGTTGAATAAAGGATTCTCTTCAGTAGATAAACATTTTAGTTTATGTAACTGTGTTTTGATCTGCTGGTGTGAAGACAAAAGGTGCCAGAGACCTGCAGAACTTCAGCTGAGAACTTGATCAAGTTTAAATATTTTAATACAAGATTTTGGAGCTTCATGTAGCTTTAATGTTTCAGCTTGTTAGAACTTCTGTCTTAAAAGATACGACAAACACCAAGGAAAAAGTTAAATAAGTTGATGTTACTCCTAAGAGCGAATAATGTTGCTCCCTTTCTTTCCTAACTGACTTATGACCAACCATTCTGATAAGCCATGGATCAGTGATATTTACTTCTTCTCACATAACTAGTTCTTTGACTTTTTTTGCCACACCTCTGAGATCGGCAAAACATAAGAATGCCCCATCAGCGGTTTGAACTACAGAAGCGACTTAGATGAGCAGCCAAAAATCTTCAAAATCAACCATTAAAGTAGCTCTGAAAACAGAATTCTGTCATAACATGACCTGAATGAAGAAGAACCCCCACAGTAATAATATGTGTATATCAAAGTAATACAACGAATGGGAATGTGTTTTGCAATAGATAAAATCCTGTTTGAATGTGGTAAACCAGTCTAAAGAAGGTGAGTTATGAAATAATAATGAGTGAAGAGTGCAAAAAGTATCTGAGCAGCTGAAAGGTCTAAATCCCACAGTGGACAAGCAGGTGGATGACATGGGAAGAAGAATTGAACATGCGCTTAAGGGACAGACACTAGGCTGGTGTGTACATTACATGTACATTATATATGCAAAAACTGAGAGAAAGTATCAGTCAATTAAGAAATACATTTCTACAAACATTTGAACTTTGAAACTTAAAATGGTGGTGAAGAACCCAAAATGCATTTTATAAATACATTTGAACAAAACAAACCCAATGGAAAACAAAAAGGTGACAAAGCAGAGGACCTGTCGAGGATGAAGTGAAAATCAGTCACTTAAAAAATGACTGAAATGAAGACCGCTGTAAATCATAGGCCTGAAGCATACAGAAAGGCCAATACTAAGAGATTAATTTCCTAAGTACTGAAATAAGTTTTGTTATCAAAGATATAGGAATTATGTAATACATCTCCATTATGATATTTGTCTCAAAATACTAACTTAAAGACAAGATGAATGCTTTTATTTTGTTAAGAGCAACGTATTGAAGTTTTCTACATGCAAGTGTTGAGAAACTTATGACTATTGTTATCTGGAAACCACAACATAACATGCTTTTGAAATGTGTCTAAGATTTCATCAGATTTAAACCCAGCTGGCACAGTAGGAGAGTGTACTGCAAGCAATGGTGATTAAATTGAATTTTCTGGTTTCAACTGGTTGCACTTTTTTAAAATGTTGAAAGATTCCGAGGCCTTTTTATTTAGGTAAAATGTATTTTCTACCAACATTTGTTTGTCAGATCAGCACACATCACTAGGTGTCATTGTCCTTATATGAGACCTTGGTTTCATTGACTAGAGCTCTCTTAAAGTTCGCTTTTGTCTTTGGAGCAACAAATGCATAAATCTCACTTTATCATTAACAAAGTTTTATTTTTTCAGCATGTTGTCATTGAAGAGCGTTGCAGTTTGCAATTTGTGTTGTTGGAAAACAATGACAAGTAAAATGTCAAGGCTGCATAATAATTAGCCATTAAAGATAAGGAGATCTTTGTGTCACAAAACCCTCCCTGGCTATAAAGGGCTAAAGCATTAAATTAATTATTCCATATCAGCTTGAAAACAATAACGCTAGTCCTTCTTCTCGATCCTGGCTCCACAAATTTGAATCCGGGATGCCTCCCCTGCGACTTTATTTACGGCACGGGCACATACTACGGTGGGAGCACACAGATCACCGCTCGACCTTAATTACGTTATCAGTCAACCATGGGCGTAAATATCCAGCATTATGTATTTGGTGCACACATTCCGAGCGCGCACACACACGGGTATAACTCTGTGAAACATATCCAGCACTTTCGTCACTGCTGGTTACGATCTATTTCTGCCCTCTGAATGATGTATGTCTGTGATCGATACGTCTGAGAAAGCACTCTGTACTTCTTATTACCTTCCAGAAGGCTGCAACAGGTTTCAGATAAAGTAGGAGTGTGTAACAAGAGTAAACGGTACAGCAAAGGTGGTGCGATGGACACAATATGAAATAAATGTGCTGTTCTGTCTCTGAGTAAAGTAGCATTTTCTCCAAGATGGCCCCAGGCTGAACTGTTTTGTCACAGATTTATCACATATACACAGAAACATCTCCAAACACTTCAGCATGAACAGAACTGTCACATCCACATTGAAAATATGAACTATGGAGCAAAGTTGTGACAGGCAGCCCTGAGCGTCACAGCCAATACGTGTGGGATAAACAGACACCCCGTGCCAGCGAGAGTTCAAGTTTGTTTTCAAAGGACATTCAAGAACCGACTGTTGTTGTGGTTCTGGGCGTCTGCTGCAATAATACGTCACTCCTGAGATAACTTTCAATGTTTTCACCTTCACCACTGAGCAGGAAACAGCAGACGAGCACAAGGCATCACACGGAGCAGGATGCTCTCAATGGGAGTCAAGAGTTCACTCTGCATTTAAATTCAATTCAAGCCATTTATGATACTATATCGGTGGATGATGGAGAGAACTCCTCCTTGCTGCCGGACTTGATCAGCGTTTAAACTTAACGTTTTGCAGATTCCTATAAAACATTGTTTGGCTTTAGAAATGTGACACAAACCCCTTCAGATGATCAGAAACTAATTTGTCTTCATCGTGCTGATGCAGAATCATTGTGCTTTTACAGCCTATTTTTGGAGATCTGTTGTAACAAAAACAGAATAACTACAACTTGCGCGACCCCATCCCATCCCAACCATCCTGCCTAATTGTGGTTGTCACCATGAGTCCATTTAGAAACAGATAAGAACCTGCTGGAAGCTGGAACACGCAGACATTAGACCCTGTTCACACAGAGAACATCAGGAAGATAAATGTGTTTACTAATAATTATTAAACAGCTTTTGCTCAGGCTGTTTGGTGCATGCTGGTAGTTCATTTGCTACTATCACAGAAAAGGCTGAGCTGGGACAACAGCAATCCAAATGTTCCTGATGAAAGCAAGAACTTCACAAACTAAGTAAAAAAAAAAGAGGTGGGAAAAACATAATTTTGTCCCTTCTCATATCTGACAACACATAATGTGCAGAAAAAAAGGAAAGGTTGTCTATTTGCATGCAGCTTGATAATGAGTCTATATCAGCCTAACACAACCACCAGCAAAGAGATGCCATTAAACATTGTGATTATATAAAGAGCCTTACATAAACCCTACAGTGAGCTAAAAATATAAAAACCCGGCAGTGGTATCCTCATATATAGGCCTGCCAGTGAATTATTCAATACAAGTGAAGTCTGACAAAAAAAAAAAAAAGCAAAAAAAAATAAGCAAATTTACGCAACAACTCAAGTACACTGCCTGCCTGACTGCCTGCTGTGATTTCAGGTCACCACTGTTAAGTGGTTCGAATAAAGTTTGCAGCTGCAGCTTTTAGTCGGCTGTAAAAAGGCAGAGATATGTGAAACCGAGCAAAGTCTGACAGTAAAGGGAGTAAAGGCACATTTACTTACATTTCCTTTTGGTAAGGGCTGTTCACTGTAAGTTTCAGTATCACTGAGTGGTTGTGATTATTCGCAGCACTTAATTGTGTTTTTTTTTTGTGAATGTGTGTTTGGTTTGTATGGTTGTTCTGGTTTGATTCTGCAGGTAATATTAGAGTGTACAAGAAATATGATTTTAACAATTATTGTACTTACTTTTATTTAGGGGCGGAGCTAAATGAGGGGACAAAGGTGAAGCTTGCACACCTATTTTAGAGTCAATCCAGTACCCCCCCCCCCTTTTTTTCATGGGGGTTAGGTACCGGAGGCATCCCCGATAATGCTAAATCCGCAAATATGGAGAACCCCCATGACCGAATGACGTCTGCTAGTGATCCATACTCATCAAAAACACTTGTGATCACAATTTGTAAAACATTTGCTCTACATAAAGTTTTTTTTTCATTTTTCTTTTAGAACAAAATACTTTAATACTTTACTGCAGTGACAGCGTACTTTATGACGTACTTTATGATGCAGATCAGTTGAGTCTCTCTCTTAAACTCAAGAGCGCGGGCTTCCTCCTTTTTCAAATAATAAACAACATGATAATTATCCTCCATAATTATCTTCTTCAGTATAGCCTATCAGTATTTTTTCGTCCGCTCTCACAGAGAGGAAGCGCAGGTAGGCAATCAGCTATGTAAAAGTACACCTCAGCAGAGCGGCACCTCCTTTAGATGCAAAAATTTGATAGAAACCATCTTGAGCTGTCTACGTTTCCGTGACAACCCGGAAGAGTCACGTGACTGAAAGAAATTCAGCAAACATGTGAAACCGCAAATAAAGAAACGCGAATAGGCGGGGGAACGCTGCATTAGTATCATTACTAACAAAGATTAAGACATCATCAATACAAGTGTGTTTAAGCTCTGCAAACATACATAAAACATTGTTTTCACTTAAATTTTGATCCCCTTAAATGATTTGCTTCAATAATACAACTATCTAAAATCCATAATTGTAATCCTGTCATTTCTATTGGCCTCCACTCAGCTGTTCTCGTTTGCTACCTTCACAAAGTCTTCTGCCCCCTCTCATTGATAACCTTGATCAATATCCTTGCTCAAACTTGTAGGATCATCAACTTGCGAAATGGCAATGATATGTACTCACAAGGAGGTTATAACATTCCACTGAAATATTTGAGTTGCTTTAAATGCCAAAATCAATCTAATGTCTTTTTTTTCCTTAATAAAGCCTTCAATGAGAGTTCTTGTTATAATTTATCACTTTGTAAATCCAGGTCTAGAAATTTAGCTCCTGAAACCAATCTGATTATAGATTCTATCATTTTTTTTAACTTTTTTTAAGTATATTTTTATTTTTTGACATTGTCAGCATTTACATATAATAATCCTAAATTTTAACATATTTTTTATTCAACAGAGAAAACGTGTTAATCTCAATCACACAATATTTTATTTATATTTTATTCTAAAATGTGTCTGCTTTGTAAAACTTTTTAGATTTCACTTATTTTCGAACATTGTTGAAGTGTTTTCCTCTAATAAATGAACAACAATGAGCCATGTGTCCTCTCAAAGTAAAAACACGACCCTGTTTTACCAAGAAACAATTCATCTCACTTGGCATTTTCTCAGCGTGAGCTTTCTTTTATGCAAACATGAGGCCACCATACCACACTGTACGGTGTTGTTGTTCATGAGCACAAAGAACTCCACTGAAAATGAGCAATTACATCTTTGAGTGGCTATAGGAAGACGTAGAGAGATTGGTAATTGCGTTATTCACATGACGCGCTCACAGATTCAACTAGGCTTCTTTCATAAAGTATATCAGCTCCATTGTTAGTTAATGCAAATATTTATTTACCATGCTGCAGGCAGCGGATCAACTGGACAGAAAGAAATGGTTTAGGCGCCTGCTGAATGTCAAAGTTGTGCATAATTCATGAGAACGGAGAAAAATGCCAGTTAGTAATACTTACCAACATAATCTAAGTCAGCGATGAGATTGTGAACAAGAGAACCCAACTACTTACAAATCAAATAATTTCACATATAATGGTGCAAAAATGCAATTTTTGGAATCTGTTTATTTTAGTTTTTTGTGACCCCATATGGAAATAAACAGTCTTCTATTGCTGGTGTCAGGGAAGTTAAGCCCTTAAACGACAGTTTAGGAAATCTGGACAAATGTAAGGAAGAAATCTGTCACCACACCATTCAGACAACATCTATTGTTTCTGTGTTTTCTAAAAGCGAGTTGACCCTGGATCTGGTTTAGTTACTCATGAGGTAACAGACAGGAAGAGTGTCAGACCTACTGGGTAATCTTTAAAGCGTTGTTGTTTAGACCCTGGTGAGTTTGCATCACAGAACAAGTTATGCTGTTTTCCATTTTCTTGCCAGGAAAGAAAGACCGGCTGTGTGAGCGCTTGAGTGCACGCTGAAGTTTTAGGAATACATTTCTTGAACACAGAGACTGCAGCTATAAAGAGGTTCTTTTGATCTGGTTTGTGGCACCACAAATAAGACATTCAAAGAGGCAGCCTGGAAAATAACCCTTTTTTTTTAAAAGTTTTCTCTTGAAGTGAGAGAGTAAAGGTAATACTTGGAGCTGTTTTGGAAATCCAGCAACCAAAAACAATGACATAAAGTGACATAAATTTGTAAAGGCACCTTTTTAGTACATCAAATTTGCAGAGTGTGAAAACTGCATAGAAATTTCAGACTTTCTTTTTTCTTTATTTTAGGGGGGGAGGTGAACAGAAACATTTCTGTGACTAAAATGGTTAGCAGAACGAGTAATCCCGTGAAAATTTCCATCTGGATCCCATAACAGGGACACATAAAGTGGACTGCTCTAGCGGCTGTGACTGGACTTCCAACACACAAGCACAGAATGACTCATTCCCGAGAGGAAAAGGAAGTGGTGTGTAACTCAAACATGCATAACTACATGCACAACAGTCCCTAAAATGACTTTTTTTTCCCCCTTCAACTATAGTTAAAAAATTCAACAAAACCACATATGGAAATTCCAATGCAGGGCATGGACTCATTGAGTTATATTGATGCTTCTGTGAACTGGTCTATATCCTATTTATGTTAATAGTAACTGGATTTTGGTTTTTTGGTTAACATCATACATTTGTGTTTCAAGATCCCTTCAGTGATATGAGGCAAGATGGTCTAACTAGGTAAGATCTTAACCTCAAGATTAAAAAAATATTTAAATAAATAAATCATTGCTTTTGAGTAAAAAAAAAAAACTCACTGAAAAGCAGTTTACTTTAAGTCAGTGAACCCTTTCTTCACACCCTTATTTTTCCACTTTTTTTCTCCTTTCATGACTGGAGCCAATGGGGTCAAGGAATCAAGCCTCCAGAGAAGAACCCCCTCTCTTACTCCAACTCCTTGGGTTTCTTCTCAATACAAATCCATCATGTTGCTTGAAACTCCCTCAACCCTCAGTTCGACCCTCTAATCCCGTCTCCTCAGCCACCCACATCTCTCAGATTCTGTCATCCATTAATTAATTCACACCACGAGTGTGTGGTCTTTGTAAGTGAAACGCAAAACAGTCTGGATATTTGCATATAAACACGTGGATTACATATAGCTAGTCGCTGTATTTAGATCTCTCATTGCATTCCTGTGTAATCTTTCACAGAGGCGTCTGTGCCCACGAAAAAGCCAGGGGCTACAGTCGCAGAGAGGGTATAAGTGAACATTTATCAGGCAGAAATTAGAGAACAGAGACCCAGACAGGTGGAAAACATCAGCCGTGTTTGCTCTTTACCCAGCCACTTGACTTCAAACACGGCGCTCCGCTCTTACTTTTTTATGGAAAGCCCTACAGAAAGATAAGAAAGGGAGATAAAGGGGAAAGACTGAATGAAGCTTGAAAGAGTGGAGTCTTTGCTGCATGGAAGAAACAGACTTGAGGAAACTCAAGTTAAAACTGTACCTCCCTGAAAGAAAAAAAAATAGGATGCATCGTGAAAGGTTTCCTTCCTTAAGACTTGCAGCTTGCTATAATTAGACAT
Organism: Oryzias javanicus; assembly: GCA_003999625.1. Lineage (NCBI taxonomy): Eukaryota > Metazoa > Chordata > Actinopteri > Beloniformes > Adrianichthyidae > Oryzias > Oryzias javanicus. Next base: position 12,954,797 of record CM012439.1, on the reverse strand, counting down.
GTCCTCTGTTTGGAAGCCCCCACCCTACTTTAGGAGTCGTCTTCCTTAAGCCACCACAGACGCGGGTCAGTTTTCTGGTTTTCAAAGGAAGAGGCCTCTCATACTAGAATGACCCACACCACTCAGCTTAATTAAGCAAACAATATTAAAAAGATTTTACACTTTAATTTGGTTTGCTTTCACGCACTGCACTCTCAAAGCAAATGAAAAGCTAAAGGAAACCAAACTTTCTGGACAAACAGTGCAGTAACAACAGCTGCAACACTATTTGAGAAAGGTATATCACAATCTTTAATGTTAAAAGACCAATTTGATCCAGTTTCCAAATGACTGAAAACCAGCGGGAGATGCAAAGTCCCTTTTACTGTTAAAAAATTACACTTTATTTATACTTTTGTAGCCAATAGGCCATACGTTTATTCAATGTCGTAATGTTTTAAATATTTACGAAAAATCGAAATTGTTTTAAATTTATCGTGTTTTACTTTTGCCAGCAGCACAAGTTCCTTTCAAAATAAAGTACACCCTGTGTCAAAAAGATTCTTCTGCTGCTGAAGATTGACTTGACTTGCAAGGAAGTCAAGCATGGCGCTTCTATCAGTTTTTATTTATTATTATTGTGTGCTGTATCATCCTTTTTTGCCTTCTACCATCATATATAAACATGAAATTGGTGTAGAATCCAATTTTCTCTAAATATCTATGTATGTAAATAGGGGTGTAACAATTAATCAATTCATTGATGAATCAATTAATATTCCTATAATCCAAGTAGATTGCTCTGTCTGAAGCAAGTTGTTATCAAATCGACCTAGAAATCGTTTCAAAATAAAATAAATTGATTATGTTGATTTTAGAAAATACCATTTAGTTTGAGGCAAAGTTAATTTTACTACCATCATAGTTTTGGTCTGAACTTAATTAAACTAAAATGTGAATGGAGTTGGTATTAGTTCTTGTTTACTTGTTTGTTTGTACAAACATTTAATTTACACTTGACTATCTTGAAAGAAATATAAGGAATCTGGAAAACTTCACCTGCACTGTTCAGGTATTTACATAAGTCACACTGGTTGAAGTTTTGTGTAAAGATGTGCTGGATCCATTTTAGCTCAGTTCATCAGATTGTTCAAAATGTACCTATATTGACTATAAATTGAATCAGCACTTACTACTATAATATGAATCTTATTAAAATGAATTGCTGCACCCCTAATCGTTCATGTTAAAAACACTTTCAACTACAACAAGTTGAGACTTTCTCCCACATCAGTTCCAAAGATTTGGTGAAGTGATGGGAATCTCGTGAACTGGTGACCAGTCCTGACAGAACGGTAACTGTAATGAAACATGAAGTGAAAAACACCCATTTAAGAGCCACATGGTCTCAGTCAGACAGAGTCAGTCCAGCGGCCCAATCTGACCCCTCATAACTCGTGCATTCTCACACAATTCCAGTCTTCAAACAGTCCGAGCCGTAACAGCTCTGCAACTGGAATTCCAACTGTGCGAGCAGAACCAGCAGAAATTCCCATGCATGTAGTGCAAATGTGAGCGCGCGAATCTGTGCATGCATGTGTGCGTCCGTGTGCATGTCCCTGTGTGCGAGAGGTGGAGTTCAGGCTTTTCAATAGAGCAAAAGCAAACAGTCCGTAAAGAGGCCCTGCCACTCTCCCATTTCAATGTAAATGAGTCTGACTCTGTTAGGAGGTTAAAGAACTCTCTAGGGGCCTGGCGACTACCACCGCTGGGGTCACACATGCACACAAACACGCAGGCAAAAAGACACACAACACGCACACATCCACACGAATACTGAGGCAAGAGGCCCAGATAAAGAGCTCAGAGAGCCTGTCAGAGTGTCAGCTCCCATTAGGCCAAAGGCTGTTGTGTGTGTGTGTGTGTGTGCAGGCAGGCGTAGTGCTTTTTACATTTCATTCAGCGCACACACACTCTTTTTCTCACACACACATCCTTCCCGAGTTGCCCCGCCTCGCTTGACACGCTGTTTCAGGCAAGGAACACAAAAGACAACGGAACCCATCTGAAAAGACAAACATCTCCTACATTTCCTACACCACACACAGCAGGCGAAAGAAAGACAAAACCAAACAAGGCCTAAATGATTTTAGACGAGCACAGGCTGTGCTGGAAAAACGTGGGATGTTTCAAGGATTCCCTCAACGATTAACCTCAATGGTGTGGAAGAAAAGCGATTTCTATGGCAGTAATGCATTTTAAGTCGCTACTTTAAAGCAGCAGAGTGCTCTATTTGTTTCTCTTAGGCATGTAAAATGCGATGCCATGCATCACTGTACTGTAACCAAATGGGGAGTAGAAGTGCACCGCATCAAAGGGAGGGAGGTGGAGGCAGGGAAAGGACAACAGATCCAGAGGGTGACTTGCGCTGCCCTGACGTCCCGTGGCCGGCAAGTTGTGAAGCTGTTTGGACGCAAACAGAGGACCCCTTTCCTCCCTCGAAGACTTTTTAAAATGATATTGCGACACAAGTTGGAGGAGAGTTAGAACATTGTAAAAGGAGGAAGACAACAAAAGAGCACCCAGGCAGGGAGGAGAAACCCCTCCTAATCCCAGATTTATTTTAAAGTCCCATAAGTGATGATGCACACACCCAGATTTTTGCAGTCACACATGTCCTGACTCAGCTGACTCGAGCAGGTGTGTCACTGGCGCAGCCTGAAGCGCAGGCATGCTCCAGCAAAACACTCCCCGTACAACTAAATGGAGTGAATCGCTGATGCCTGCCCGTTTTCTGTTTAGTCGCTGGTTTTTCTGATCTCGTCCCCCTTCTCTGTCTTTCATTTCCAGGGCGCGAGCTGACAGCTGTTGCTTAAAAACAGTCATCTGAAAAACAGCGTCTGGCTGATCGAGGGGGAACTCCAACTACCGCACAACACTCACCCCACACTCACACTCGGCCCATTCTGACACACGGCTCAGTCTGCCTAATCACCCCCTCTGTTCAGAAGACTCAAACCGCAGCCCAGACCCCTTCAGGCAGGAGTCCCATTCGCAAGCACATCGTCAGGACGCTTTCATTTACATGCTGAGAGCTGACTTTTCACCCTCATGTATCTTTGTTTAAATCAGTGGATTTTTGTCCTTGCCTGTACATGTACACTCTGACAGGCAAACAAACGAACAAACACAAAAACATTCAAACTACTCATTACGGAATTACTGCTAACGATGGGTTAACAAAAGCTAAGCAACGCGCACAGGATGAATTCATTTATCAGGACCCTTCAGGTCTTTTAGGGGCACACCTTCGTTCTTAGAAAAGAAATAAAGGGAAATATTAGGCTGGGATTCTTAATGCAAACACACAATTCAAATGGGAATTTTAATATGCTTCAGAAAACAGTAACTCAGATCAAAGAGCCACTAGTGATAAAGCTAACAGAATGTCTTGTGGCTTTAGGATAACGACGTCTTTTATGTGTTGGATTAAAGAGCACACTTTAAAAACATCTCCTTGTTCACAAGAGTTTCTGAGAATATTTTTGCTGAAGGATATAGTGATTTAACATCAACTATAGTATTTTACCTGGTTCATAACAACAAAAAACCACAGATCCCATCAGCCTGTACCTGTCAATAACTCCTTGAAGACAGCAGTTTTCAATAAGTGAAGAAGAAGAAGCTTCATAGACTAACTTCTGAGGTATTCAAATGTCTTAAGAAAATTTAAAATAAACTGTTTATTCTAAACTAAGAAGTTTATGGAAAAATGTAGAGCATAATGTAGTCGATAACTGACCACAATACATAACATAACCTAAACAAAAAGAGAATTATAGTATTTTTGTATGAAGTACCAAATTGTTCAAACAAGAAAGGGCTGGATTATAAGGTGATTTAACCAAAACAAAACAGTTATGTAATATGTTCTGACTATTCTCCCCTGAATGAGGGAGGAGCCAGGTAATTTGTCAGAGGAGTTGATGAGAAGTTTTTTCTAGCTAGTTTTAACTCCTCAATCTGCAATAAACAGTTATGACACATTAAATACAAAACAATATACTCGGGTTTTCAGTAGAAGTACAGTGTCACTCCACCGGGCTTCTGACAACAGTAGCCACAATGCTCCAACAATCCATCAAGAGCTGTGCCGTGTACCACAGAAAATCAGTTTGAAGTCATTAAAAGAATTCACCCATAAGGGGCACTGGACTGCAAGGTCAATTTTGAGGAAAATTAAAAGCGCCTTATGGTCCAAAACCTTGGGAAGGTGAACGGCACGGACACTTTTAATAAGTGATCCGTACTTTTGCTGCGTTTGTTAATGTTGGAGACAAATGTAGACCGTATTCAGTATTCGTGGAGGATGTTTTTCCTTATGCATGTATTGGCAATTGTTCAAAACTCTTGGAAAAAAATGTTTATCACCAGAGTTGTGCAATATGCATGTGATCTATGTGTGAAATTTCGCCCAGCTTTTTCCCAATCTGCACCAGGTATCATTTGTGAAAGTGAAAACTGTCACATTTTTTGAAGATTCTCACAACTTAAACTAGCTGCAAGCTAAGCCTGCAGCCCAGAACAATCCAATAGAAGGTGACAGTAACCAACACAAAATGATCAATGATTTATAGGATTTGCATTGGGGTGCCATACAATAAACTATTGGCATTTTCACTTTTTCATGCTTACCTTCAAAAGCAATATTTTTTATAAGTTATAAACAATCTTTTGTGAATCCAAAGAGAGACAGTGTGAACCCATTTACATCTCTTTTTTTTTCTCCAGATAATCCTTTCATTTTTAGCCACAATCCTCAGTCCTGCATCCAGGTGGTCCATCCGCTACTTTGCAAAACCAAATGCTTTAACCTCATTCACACAATACCTGTTGTTTTAGCTATAGGCTCCAAACACAAGGATGGGCTATAACAAAAAAAAGCCTTCCATTCAGCTATGATCATAACAAGGACAATGCTTATGTTGAGAGAAAGAGGTTGGTCAGCAACATTTATCTCTTCGAGAAATGAGAAAGCCCCGGGCAGCGGCCAGTACAGTCGATGCCTATGACAAACAGATAATTGTTTCGAGACGTCCGGTTGAGAGTTGCTGTCCCATTTCTTTTTCCACTGCGTGATATAGTATAGCAGATACCTTGATCTGCTGAAAATTGCAGAGCATAGCATCTTGCAGACAGTTGCACTCAGTGCAAACTCTTCACTATTTGCCCTAGAGTAGCAAAGCAAAAATGCTAACTTAAAAGAAAACTCTATCACAAGGATAAGGTGGTTGAGTGTAAAGCATGTCTGCTGAAGACAAGCCTCATTGGTGTGACTGATTTCCTGCTGCTCGAAACCATGAATACAGCTTTAACCTTTAATGACTTTACTTTGAAACGTGGTACAACCTGATTGGGGGGGCAAAATGTATCCTCCTTGGACAAAGATGTAACACTCCATCAAGCTTCTCTTAAAAGGGCCACACCATGAAATATCCACTTTTTGTGTTTGTAAGTGTATTATATCACTATAAAGAGCCTCAAAACTGTATTTTAATCCGTTGATGCATTTCTGAGTAATCGTCTAAAAATCTAACCTCTCAACAGCAGCCCCTCCCATACCCCAAAAACGAGCGGGTCCTCACGTGCTGATGTCACAACGTGAGACAGCCCCTTTCAGGAAGTGTCTGCTCCGTCCGCAGGCTAACACAAACACTTTCTCTACAAAGCTCAAGATAGTGGAGAGTAACGCCAGCCCCCCACCCCCCAACACCCCCCTCTGGCTCATGCACAACAGACGACACCAACTGTCTGTGTTGGGAGCCGATGCAGCTGGCCAAGAAACGCTCATACTTTGGCATTCAATCTTTGCGTGGCAGCATAGGAGCAAATGAGCTGGGGAGAAATCTGCTCAACATGTTGAGATGAATCCTAAGTGTATCCGAGAATGGCACAAGCAGATAGGGAATTTTGGGAAGACGACAGGATAAAGGGAGCAGACTATTTCCTGGAGGAAAATGCGAGCGAGAAATTGAGGAACTGGTTTAAACATAGATTATTGAGCAACGGCAGAAAGGTAAACGCAAAAAGAAAAGAGGATTTTTGATACAGAGATTACATGTCATCATTTCAATAAACTGTGAAATTTTCATCTGGTGTTGTTTCTGCATTTTTTGACTGAATTTCACCGCAAAAATGAACCCTCTAGCCATCACAATTCTGTCTGTTGCAAATTTGGGGAGTAAACTCCCAAGCTGCACACTGTATGTGGGCCTATATGAATATTTAAAAAAAAAAAATCCTCTTATTTTTTTGTGGGTGACATGCCAGCTCTAGGAGGACGTCATGAAGTGGGTGGAACCATGAAGGAGCAAAAGGCGGAGCCTCATAGATCGAGTCGTTTCACTTCGGTTATGAAGAGAGTTAACAAAATAAACCATATTTAATAAATGATTTGTTTTTGTCTTCCAAAGTAGTCTATGATCATTTACATGGATATAGTTTACTCTGTAAGACTTAAGAAGATCGCAGTATGACCCCTTTAAAAGAAAAAAAACATTAAGCACAAAATGCAAATGCAATAAATGATATTTATTGTGGGTGGTTGGGAGGGTTCTTGTAATAAGAACAACAGCTAAGTAAAGAATGACGGAACGATGGAGGGAATAGGGAGATGTATAACAGAGCTATAACAGAGGTGGCGGTGGGTGGGGGGTGTCTCTGTTTTGCATTCAGGAGACCACTTGTCTTTAGCCCCAAGTAGAACAGAAACACAGAACTAAGCTACATCAGCACTCCGTCTACCAGGAAAAGTGCAGAGGAAGGGTTTTCCCCCTAATGGCAGCCATTAATTATCATACACCCGTATACTTTCCAGTCATCACTATCCAGATTTTCAGTCCTTTCCGAGGGGCTGGGTTTTGTCAAAAGGAAAGAGAAAAAACTCAAATGTAAAGAGCCCGTCTCTCTGTCTGACCGTCCATGCTGTACACAATGTCCTGAGCGCACTCTGGAGCTGTCCTTTGACATTGACTGATGCTATCCAGAGATGAATGGCCATCCAGGTCAAAAGTCAAGTCCAGCTCTGTTGTTTTGACTCCAAACCCCTGCTTCCTTTCTTTTAATCCCAACCAGCTGAAAGAATACCTTTACACTCACCTCTGAGTGTGAGGCTGATTGAAAAGAAAAGAATAGCTCCAGTCAAAGTGGATTGTGAGAGCTGCTTTTTAGGCAAATGACTTGATGGAAAAATGAGCTAGGTTTCCTTCAACTAAGTGCAATCTACCTGTGGGAGATGTAAGACCTTATTTTTATCCAGTAGCAGCTGGCATCCAGAAGGAGCAAAGAAATCTATGGAGGTATTCATTTGGCACGAGAGGAAGGAGAAATCAATCCCATAAAAACAGAGCACTTAATAGAGTTCCATTAAACTGACTCTTAGAGCTCCACAGAAATGGCCACTCCACTGCGGGAGGGCACTGAGAGGACACACTCTTTTCACCAGGATACAATTTAGGCTGAATAAAGTCATGCTCCATTTTCAGCCAGCCCTGACAACTGCTTTTTTAAATGACACCTGATACCATCGCGCCTCCAACGCTCTCCCACCGTCATCGGGCAGGAGTCACGCTGGAGGAAGGGCGCGTGTGGGAGGGGGGTCAAGAAATTGTTGAGAGCTGATCTGGAGGAGTGTGTGAGTGGGTCAGACATTGGGACTGCAGGATCCTCGGAAGTGCCACAACACACAAGACCGTCTCAGAGTTGAGCTTAAGTTTGAGTCATGTTTCACCTGTTGGCTGACAATGAGTGAAAGTCTCAAACAGACGAGGGTTTGAGTCTGTTGGAGCAGCAGGATTGATTTAAGGTTGGAAAGTGGACAAGACTGAGTTTAAAATTGATATAATAATAATTTACATGTATTTTACATATTTAATATAATTTAATTTAAAAAAACCGAATACTTCTAAAGCTATGTTTACACCACCCTCGCCAACGTGAGTTCCAGTCTATGTAAACACACGTATGTGCGGTTTGGGCTTCCATGTTCAAAACTCTCACGTTCACGTGTAGCTACTCTGGTATCTGCGACCATTTTCGGGCTTTATAATAAATTCTTGTCAATTGAACGCAAAAGCAAAACCAGCTGAACTTTGACCAATCAGGGATTCCAATTTGGTAGTAACACGTGGATAATCAACCTGTTTAATTCACAGAAAAGCAAACTGCTTGTAAATTGGTCACAGAGAAGAAATTAATTATTGTGGCTTGCCTGGAGCAAGATTTGCAATATATAACATTTTGCATCAAGCATCTTCCAACTATAGGTGGCAGACATGCATTAGTACAGCAGAAAAAGAAAAAGAGGAAGATGATGCTCCCTGCTTGCCCAGTGTGAATACCGGGAGCTAAACGTGTGTTTAAGAATATGTGTTTAGCGTGTTCTTGGCCGTGTTACCATCACATGATCGGTGTGAGCGTAGCTAAACAGTCCACCGATCGCTCAGTTCTTTCTAATGAAAACCTCTAAAACTTAACTTAAATTTCATTTTTTGTTTTATTTTGGTGAAAACCTTTGTGGATATTTACACTTAAAAAAAAATCACTTTTCTATTTTCTATAATGAAAGATATTTTGAATATTGACACTTTTTCTTTGAGGAGCACATTGTAGATTATTTGATTTCTGATTATAATTTTACAACTGTATAACAAAAGAAAAAACAAAGTGTGGTCTTAATTTCGCTTTTCTATGACTCAGCTTATTCAACCAACCAATAAATGATAGCATAAGAGCAGTGGACGCATTTGTTTTAAAAGTCCTATTATTATTACAATAAGCACTATTTAAATCATCAGAACAAACAAAAGATACAGCTCCTTGTTCTACTGAATAAGATATTGAAAAACCTAAAAAACCTTATTTTTTTTATCTACAACATCCTCTTTCTAGATTCTAAGTTCCTTGCTGTCCTTTTTTGGATTATTTTATTTAGAACTTATGTTCTCATGTAAAACAGAAAACTGCTTTTGTCCAAAAGCATATCTGTTTTATTTTGTATGTGTTTTTTTTTAGCTAAGATTTCTATGATGTAATTAAGACAATACATTCAAAACAACATACATAGTTTTTTCGTCTTGATTTTTATTTTTTACAGCAATTGCTGTATTGAATTTGTCTTAATAAACACAAAATCTAACACTTATTTCTTGAAATTAATTTAAAATACCTACATGTACGACAAATTGCATTTTTTTTTAAGTTCCACAGTATCAGTTTAATCTTTACATAAGTCATCAAAAAAGCTGGAAATAAATTGGAATACTTGCTAAGTGATAGACAGATCTTCATTAGAAAGAGTTGTTATAAACTGACTAAACAGACCATTTACTCCATGTTGCTGACTCAAAATTGAGCAAGAATCAAGCTTGGCACTAACATAAGGTAGCAGCATATTTCCAAGTAAATCAATCATGCCTGGTTCTCCATGTTATCAAATCCATCTGTTTAATTCCCTGAGGGGGGATGACAGAAAAGCATGGGAGCAGGAAGCTGAAGCATGTTGGAGCTGGTCAAACTCCCGAGTGTGAGAGCGGAAAGTATTAACCCTGGAATAGCTGGTGAGAGAACTGGGTGCGTTTTGCAATGTAGGTCTGAGTAGGGAAGATTTCCCTGTTGGTGTGTGTTAATTAGGTTAGAGTTAGTGAGACCTGCTTCAGCTTGTCTATAGCTGACCTGAAGAGATTACCTCTTCCAGCTGCTCCCTTTCCTTGTGTGTCTTCCGACGCCAGCTTTGTTAGAGGAACAGCTGATACTGGCTCACATTTGTCACATTTGAACTAAAGGGTTTGTCACAAATAAGTGAGCATGATACCTACAGAAAGTATTTTTTCACAACACATAGCTAAAGCTTGTCATTTTTTCTGTTTCATAAAATTGTCAGAATCTGCCTGTACACGTACGATCAGCAAGCATGAATTTTCAGACCGTAAACTAACCAATAAAATAGGAGGGCCCTAAAAATATTTTGTCAAAAGTAAAAGCGATTTAATGTGGGTGTGCACATAAACATTGGCTATGAAGTGAGAGCATTCACTTAGAGAGTTGATGTAAACATGATAAGACCCGTGGATGGTCCAGTGAATTCCAGCATAGCGGTCCTGCAGCATGAAACCCACCACTGACTATTGACATGCAGGCGGGGCGGTTCTTATCATCTGCCTTCACAAACAACCCCTTTAAAGACACTTATAAACACAAACCACCTTCTGCTGCACCCATATGGACACCTGGTGTGGATCTAAAAGCCCACGGCATTCCTCAAATCTAGGAACCTAATTCCCAGATTATCCTTTCCAATCCACCTAAGGGTTAATCAGCATGTAGAATCCCATCCCACCAGTGAGCGCACTTTCTGTGAACACCCAAAAAAGGAAGAGATACCTGCAGGGATTTGAATGTTTCATGAAAAACACTTCTAGGGCATTTCTATCAACATAACACAAACAGATACCTCTATGGTTCCCACAAAGGTTAACTTAGAAACTGAAATAACAGAAGGTAGCTTATGTTTGCCTACTCCAGAAGGTAGAAAATTTGCCAATTGGAGCTTTTTGGAGAGTTTTGCTGACGTGACACGTTTGCTCCAACCAGACTGCAGAGAAAGTCTTGGATAAAAAGCTTTTTCCTTAAATCCCAAATAGTCTCAGAGGGCTAAGGCGGACTTAGGGGGCGAATGATAGCAAGAATGGGGAGGGGGACACAGTCTGGGGTTTATCTGTGGTTGTATAAAATGTGGACACTGAAGGGCTGTCTTTGGCAGACAGACGAGTTACAGGTCACCACTGCACTAGACTGTCCAAAAGTCTGGTGCTGCTTTGTAGGTGGGCGCAGTTGGCTTTTGGGGGCCCAGGAACGGCGCCCTGCAGCTGCTGTCGGAGAATACAACAGTTATCTCCCAGCACAGGCTGCCACACACAGCTGTTCAATGTACAGTCGGCGGGACACACCCCACCTGTTTGCATGTGTGGAGACCATCAGCCGCCAAGCCAGCTCGGGGACGGGAACAGATCCTCGCTTCAAAGCGTGTGAATGGAGAGGCCTCTGAGGCTCTTCCTTCCTACTTCAGGCTCACCCTGTCAGATCCGGCTTCTGTCCTCCCCCCAAGTCACATAAATAAAGTCTTTCCTGGAAATGTTAGCTTCCCATTAACTTCATTACTGAGGGGGTCTCGGATCACTACAATGCTATGTTTGAGCAGTCGTTTTCCAAGCTACAGTGATGGATTTTAACTGAGATGTTAGGAGATCACTGCTGTAATAAAAGGCATGGTGTGTAGGTGGAGGCATTTATTATCATTACCAGAAGTAATAAAACTTTTGCCCCCGAACACTGGGTTCCCTCCCACGCACAACCAGCGTCAGTGTGAGGCGTAGGCCTCACTAATTAGTAGAAACATTGTCCTAATGGAGTCAAGGTGGTGATGCATTATAGCACCGTATCATTCACTTTATACATAACATGACAGCAAAATGTGTCATCCACGCCTTAAGTCCAGGAACAATTTATAAATCTATCCCATGAATGTACTTTGACGGCCCAACGGGTTTTTAACATTTAAATCAATAAATATGAGTAAAAAAAAAATGTCATTTGTGCCACTCAGTCAATAACATTTCACCGACATACTTCCAGCTTATCACATGCTGCAAATTACCCACACCTATGAATATCATTTGCATTCTTATTTTCTCCCAACAAATTCTGATAAACAAAATTATATTAAATCTGCACTGATTTTCATACCTTTCTGTGCAATTCTCTGACTAACTGCCACAGTCATCAGGAAAGGGATTTGAAGCGGAAAACAAGTTTTCGGACGAAAATAGATTTGCCATTTCCTGTTTTACAAAATATTCTCGTGAAGGAGCAATATGGAGTAGGGGAGCACAGGTCATTTGGCTGCAAATTACAGAAATGCAGTGCAAATGAACAATAAGTTTCAACCCCACTTCCAGTCAGACCATTAAACCACAGATGATAAACTTTCTCTGACCTTTGGTTTAGTTTCTGAATCTATAAAAGCCGGTTATGAAGAAGTTGGCTTGATAGCATTGTTATCAACTCACCAATCTCTCAAACAAAGATCTTCAGAGGTGCCGCAACTGCTTTTGGAATGGTTCCATGTCTGCACAGGTGTGTGCAAACATAGACGTGTTAATAGTTACAAGATCCATTTTCTTTCTTTGAAATCGTCTGAAATATTTGTATGAAGAAACTGAACGAGTTGCTTTGGGAATCTGTTCCTTAGGAAAGGAACCAATATTACCCAAAAATATCCAACTTCTCATTACTAACCACTTAGTGTTTTTCTATAGTCTTACAACACCTCTGATGATTGACTTTAATCTGCCAGGTCCATTTCAGTTCAGTTTGGTGAGTATACTTAATAGAGGCATCAGAAAAACGAAAGGCTTTCTTCCCAAATTCAGTCCAAACATGAGAAACATGCAAGTGAAACAGACTACAAAAACTCAAAAGTTGTGGACTGACTGAGAGTAACAATAAATGTAAGTGTCCTCAACATAAAAATGATATGATGAACATTTTTGAAGTTGATGCTACAAATGAAGAACAAAATAAGACCTACAAACAAACCCTATATGTAATAAGAAGCTGTTGCTGTTCACCTTTTGACACATCCTACAATGTAAATGTCAAAATGCAAAAAGAAGAACCTCTTTTAGCCTTGTTTGAGGAAGAAACAAAAGAAGATTATAATTGTTCCAAAGTAATGTCACTTACAATGAAGGAAGTTGAACAAAATGTATTAAAATACACCAGCAACCCCAACCATGGGCACATTTAAAAAAAGGAAATGATATTGATATAGATGTTTGAAATTGTATTACTTTAAGAGATTTTGTGTTTCTGAAATTTAACTTTAATTTAGACTAAAACATTTAATACAATTACATGCAGGAATCAAATGCCCTCAAATTAATGGAAATATTGACTTGTAAACAGTCAGTCTCCATTCCAACATGATAACACAAAGCTGCCATGACAGAATTTGTTTTCATTTCTAACAATATGATGGAAGGTAAAAATCCCCTATAATAGTAATAATAACAATAATAATAATCAAATGCAAGTGTTATTTCTCTAGTCTGATGTCATTAAAGGAGTTTTGACCGTTAGCTTGTTAGCTTACAATGGCTGTTTATTTTAGCTACTTATTCAAGTTTATTCAAGAACAATGAGGGCAGTGTGCAAACAGAGGATCTTTTATTGCGTCTTCATTAAATATATGCACAAAAACATTTTAAAGTTCCACTCCAATTAATGTTTGATCGGTTTTAAAAGTGCTCCAAGTAGGGTTTGTAACTATGACCAAGTCATTTTCAGTCAAAATAAAATATCTGCAATTTTTCTAGAAGATACTTTTTGCAAAGTGGCAGTAGTTGATCAGAAATTCCCCTCTGAGTTGTGACCACGTCTGTTGTGGAGTAAGCTTGCCCTGACTTCCCACCATCCCTTTGTTTACACTCTCTCCCACTACCTTTAGCGCCTCACATCCCCAAGCTAACATTAGCAGTGCAACAACAATGTTGAGTAACATTGGAGATATCCAGTCATATATTTTTGAGTACTCTTGAGTATTTTTGAGGTCCCTGTACAACAAAGAATGTACAGGATCAATTTTTCTGCAATTGGATGCATCAGAATAAAGCACAGCAGGGAGTTTTAAGCTTGCCAACTGTAGCACCTACGTCACTGATACAAACTTTTTCCGACTGCATTTATTTGTTGCTCCTGATTCACAACAATTTGAATAAACAAATGATCAAAAGCACAATCTTTATTGTCTTTATACTTGTCCTCAATCAAGAGAAAAATGCCACAAGAACATGTTAAAAACACAATTTTCAACACAAACTAAACTGGATGAGAACAGCATTCGCCTTTGATTGACCGTGGATTGAACAGTTTTCAGAACAATCAAGGTCTTTTTCTCAAACTGTTTTTTTTTCTTTGGGGAGGTGGAGCATCTTTTAATAACCACATAATGACCTCGTGTTTTTATATTCAGTTATTACAGTGCGAGTATGTATTATCTTTGTGAACACATTCCCCAACACAAAGAGGGGATTGTCCAGTTCAATTTTCCTAAGTAAGAGATAATTATCAATGGTTTTTAACCCAATGAATAGTGAAAAGGTTTAATGGCTATATTTGTCTCAATAGGGATGTAGGTTATAACCTGTCTTTTTCTTTGTGCACACACAAGTAAAAAACATGAATGCCTTGTTAAACCTACAAGGATTACTACTACTAAGGTTCTCTCTTAATTGGATGTAATTTTAAGATGACTAAAGGGATGAACAATAGCCCTCCGATCTGTCTGTCTATCTATCAAACGAACTAAAGCTCATTTCCACTGATTGGTCCGGTACAATCCAATCTGATATTTTAAGTATTTCTATTGTGAAATGGACCCATTATGCCTCGTTTCCACTGAGCGATACTGGATTTTCTCATATTCATGGATTTTTCCGTGTCTCCGCTCCCTAACCTCTCCAACTAAGGGGGAATACTGCATTTTTTTTGCAAGAAGACTGCTGGGTGCAATCCAGACGAAAAAAGGATAAAACTTTCGGTTTACATCTTGAGTCGGTAAAAGCCCTGGTCAGACGTTTGCTGTAGTCATAAAACATTTCCGCTAATCAATGGTTTACATCGTGTGATGACAGAAGCTCCACCCATTTTCTATGGACCTACGACTAACGGGGAACAGAAATGGTACCAGTCGGTACTGCTTAATGGGTCAATTTTGTAATGAAAACGCTCAAAAGTCCAGTCTAGTCTGGACCACTCAGTGGAAACAAGGCATAACTTTACCTTTTGGGGGGCCCCCATCAGTTGTAGGTTGGTTTAAAAATGGAACGTAGTGGTTGGGGCAGACCTTCTGTAGCAACCTTTTGATTGACAGAAAGTGATGACAACATTAGAAAGAACCAATATAGCACTCATTTAAGCCAACGTTTCCAATCATTTGTATTCATCGTAGTCGCCACTTCTTGCTCACCAGAATTAACTGGTCCATACCATCCCACTCCTTACTGAATTGGACTCCTGAGTGGAAACAAGGTTTAAGATTAATACCAGTGCCGCAAGCACAGTGAAGACAACCTAGTACCCCATATCAAAAAATATCTGTAAATTTCATATTTTCAATTATTTCAAATCAATCAAAAAAAAAAGACTGAAACAGGTAAATAAAGACAACAGGAATCTGACTTGCATTTGCAGAGTATCACTTCAAATCTGCATGTGCTTTCTAAATGTAATTGCACTCTAGGGACAGCCACTTTTCGTAGTGCAGACTTGCAAAACCCAGCAAAGTTTGCATGGGCCTTTTTTTCATCTCAATGTGGGACAAATCAGATAATTTCTTGAAAACTTCTTCATCTTTAACACCTTAATCTAGGTTCAGCAGTCAATGGGGTTTGGATGCAATTAAAAGTAAATGAGAGACAACAAACCACAAACATTACATTTCATTTTTTGTGATGTTGATAATCTTCAAACGAGCTGCTCTCGAAACCAACTTCTTTGAAAGTGAAAATCATTCTAATGAACAATAAGCAGTTAAAATCACATCACATGGAAATATTCTAAGTAGCTAAACACTCTAAGTAGCTAAACATGAAATTTTGGATAATGCTAAAACATCAAGTACCCACACTCCTTTTTCCACGCATTTGACAAGTAAAAATTATTATTTACAAAACAAACATTGGTATGAAGTAGCTCGATGTCTTTTTGTGTAAACAAAAATTACCTAATTTTAGGTTTAAAGCAGCTCTGAGAACATCAGTCACCACAAACATGCTAAATGAGGCATCGCTGGAAAAGAATGTCTTTGGAAGATTGTATATTCCCGTGTCATTGTTCGACAGGCTGCTCTTATTCCGACCCAAAGGGCTGAGCACTGAAATAACTGAACAGATTTATGACATGGGTGGCCCTGATGGATCAGACAGCGTTGGGGATTTAGAGAAAAGGTCTGCATGTAGATTGGAAGACCTGAAAGCTTCTCAATGGGGCTGCACAGTCAGGTGACAAATGGTGTCCAGGCCAGCCAAGTGCCAGAAATGGCCTCCTAATCAATCAGAGGTCAGCATGCAGACTTAGTCCAGACTGCCTCCACAGTGAGAGCTGGCCATCTGATAGAACACTTAACATCTAGCCAAGAAGCATGC
The DNA here is from genome assembly GCA_003999625.1 of Oryzias javanicus. NCBI lineage: Eukaryota > Metazoa > Chordata > Actinopteri > Beloniformes > Adrianichthyidae > Oryzias > Oryzias javanicus. Next base: position 12,938,556 of record CM012439.1, on the reverse strand, counting down.
AGGCTTTTCTTCTGTCAGTTTATTGCTATTGCTGGCTTCTTCTTATTCTTCAGCTCCATTTTTATCATCTCATTTAGTTTAATTTTGATTTCACAATCCTTTGAAGGAAAGCTTCAGTTTCTTTTATCTTTAAATTAGCGATCGGAAGTAAAATATCAGCCTTTTTGCGGGCCTCCCTCTGTTCCACCCTTAAGCCTGCAACCCCCACCCTCGACACGCATCCATCTGTACCAGCAGTTCCAGGCAGTAAATAACGGACTGCACCACAGTCCACATCTCTTGTACGCCTATCCTAAAGCCAAGCCCACATATTCTCCTCTGCACCCTTGGGCCCGCCCGCGCACACCCCCTGGGGTCAACCTACACACCACAGGGTCCCAATGGGAGCTTATCAGGCTTTGGGAATATCACAGACCTTCTGTCTCCTGTCCTCCCCCTCCACCCTCATCCACATAACTTTGCTCTCCCGTTTCCCTTCCCTCCAACTCGACATGAACAGACAAAAGTTGTCTGAAGTAACTATAAATTCTTTACTTGGTATATGTCTTTCAAAAAATCTTTAAGAATCTGCCACTTCAAGCTTAGACATGAATGATACAGAATTTTTGTCTGTAACATTGGTCTGAATTTCGTCTGAATTCTTTCATCTAAATCTTTTCCTCTTTTCACAACTCCTCTTATACTTAAAAGTTATATTTTGTTTTCTGTATTTCAACACAAGCTAATTAGAATTTTTATTTAACTATTCTTTTCAACATTTATTTAGGACATATATCTATTGTCTAATCTAGATTTGATCAAATATCATATATATAGTGTTTTCCTTTCTTTCTGGAATTGCTCAAAATAATTCAAATTAAATCACTAAATCAAATGTCTGCAGATCTTTTCTGTCCTGACTTATTTTTGTTGCTTTTTCCTAATCAACAGCGCTCTTGCCTTAAAGCGAGGAGGCTCCAGTTTTGGAATCCCATCTGGAACCTTTCTGTGTAGAATTTGCATGATTCGGGTTTTCTCTGGATACTCTGGCTTCCTTCCATAGTCCAAAAACAATTCACAGGTTAATTGGTGACTTGACATTGTCCCTAGGTGTGCATATGAGTGTGCGTGAGGCCCTGCAATAGACAAGTGACCTGATCAGGGTGTACCCCATCTTCGCCTAATTGTAGTTGTTAGCTTAATCTGTTAGGGATTCAGTGGGTTCTGACGAGAACGGAAAGATATAATTGACATCGCCTCATATTCTGTTAGCATAGAGCTAATGCAGTCTAGTTTGCTTCTAACAAACAAATAGATGGAAAAAAAATAAATAAACGAAAGATCAGGACAGCAGTAGATGATGACAACCAGAGCTAGGAGTGATAGTGGAATCCAGAGTGAACTTGGCTGTTGCCTTTCCCCAGCACCCCTTCCTGTGCTGTGTTTAGACATGTGGTTTGTCACGAAACTGGGTTTAAGGGATTGGAGCATCCACAGCAGAACTGCATTCAATCGAAACGGTCCCGCATTTTGTATGTTTACAGGATAACATGATTTAAGGATTAGTGAATGGGAATTATGCCAACGTTTATATCTTCAACACAGTGCAGAAATTCACATATAGGTCTTGTTTACTGTACAAAACAGCCTCTTAGAGTAGTTTATTTTTAAAAATGTAAAAATTCTGTTTTTTTGCTCATTTTTTGTCTATTTCTCAAACAGCTGATTCATTTTGTAACTTAAACAGTTTTAAAAACAATCAATAGGTCTGCTAATGACTACACACCCATAGGTGCATACATTTATCTATCTACTCTCGGCCACTACCTGCCATCTACAAACATTATAAAACATTGATTTTTCTACCTATCTCCCCTTCTATGTACAATCTTAAACTGATTTAGCACTTTATGGAACCTGGGCAGCACACAGAAGTAACCGTGATTGACAGAGAATCTGCGATAAGAGCGAACAATGACAGAAAAGAAGACCCTGACTGAAAGTCATATGAGATAGAAAACGACGGTGATAACTTCAGTGAGATTGGACAGAAATGAGAATGGTGGCATGAGCACAGGGTTTTGCAAGTGGGAAGATTAGAGGTAAAGAAGTTCAGATAAAGAGGAAGGAGTGGGACACACTTGGACAAAGACACGCAAGAGGGTACCAACCCGGGATCAGGGGGATCGACAGTGTTTCCTCTACCACCATTGAGATGCAGATAATACTTTCACAGCCCATAATGGGGGCTGTCAGGACCATGTGTGATAGTGGGTTAGGATGTTCAAATGGGGGGAAATTCTCACACATCTGCTAACCCGCCTCTTCAACAGAGTGCAAATGGACCTCTTTTGTGTGGCCCTTGCGGACCTGGTCAACACGTTCAAAGGCGATTTCAGTAGAAGTTCACGCAAAGCGTATTCTGTCAAAGCATCCAACCAGAGAAAGTAAACAGATAGAGATACCAAGACAACTTATATAAAGGAAAATGACAATGGTGTTAATAGCAAACAAAGTTTTGAAGTCCCACTCCAATCCTTCTTTTGATCTATTGTAAAAGTGTTCCTAGTGGTCTTTTAATTGTGATTATGTTGTTTTAAGGCAAATTCAGAAAATTGTCCCTTTCTAGGACAGTTTTTGCAGCACTGAGGTAGTTAATTAGAAATTCATCTCTGAGTTGTGGGTGGGACTGTTTCCGTGGAGTAAGCCTGCCTTCATTTCCCATCATCCCTTTGTTTGCACTCTCTCCTACCAGCTCAAAGCTCTTCGCAATTATCAAAGTAATATCACTGCTATAACAGAAGTGGCAAGCAATATCAAAACTATCCAGCCAAATTGTTTTAAGCCAGTTTGGATGAGGAAAACGTCAATTTGTCTGCAAGTAAATGCAACTGAATGATGCAGGTCCTGCATCATTCACGTGTTTTTTCACATTTTTTTTTGTCTGCTGCCGATTTACAACACATGAAAAAAGAAATACTCAGAAACACAGTTTTAACCATTTAATGCTTGAGGCGTCATCGGTGACGGTTAAACACAAAATCTTTAGCATACTGTAACCTTACACATTAACACGATTAACGTGATTCCAGCAGATCGGGAGAAATGCGGCACGACTTTTCTCCTTCAGAATCTAAAGAAATTACTTTTATAGTGTTAAGAATTTCAAAAATTGCAGTAAATCAAAGAACATAAACACTGAAGCTCTGGTGTTAAAGGGTTAACCTTAAGGTTTTCTTTTTTCACTATGTAAGGTATGTCCTCCATTAAGTACATGCTAAAACACCAAAAACATCACTTTCATCTCAGTGGATCATTTCTCTTTTTTTTTTTTTTTTAATGAAAAGTTGCTTTTATACTCTCAGGTTTTGCACAAGGAAGTAATGTTTCTGTCAGTTGTTTATATGGAAATCTAGTGGGAAACAAAACAGGTTTGTGCTGAAAGCTGCTCCTTGACATAGAACATGTCCAAAGCTGTAACTAAACAGCAAACATGCCACAACTGAAATGATTTTAACTAGGCACTCATCTCTGACTGACTTGGTGGTGGGGGAGGGGGTTGAACATGGAAGTGTGTGTGCGCGCGCGCGTGTGTGTATTGGGGGTTGCTTTTTTTTCCCTCTCCAGGCTTTAGGAGAGAAAGGAAGGAAGCCAGAGCCAAGCAGAGAAGCCCAACTGAGGAGGGATGGATGGCGGGGGGGAGGGACTGGAGCAAGAGCGCTGCTTATTGGTAGGCTGCAGCCCTCTCACTGGATGGATTGACTTAGCACGGGTCGAATTACACCATTTGCCGTGCATTAGTTTGTTTTTCTCCCTGCCAGGAGAAGTTGATTCACGGCGACGCGCGGCACTATTTCTTTTGGATTACAGCAAAGGATAAGGATACAAAATAATCATTTCAGATGAGGTGAGTTCTTTGCTGCAGCCTGGATGTGTTCTGTCCGTTTCTTTAGAGCCGCATTACGCAGAGAAAGTCGAGTGGGAAAACTATAAAAAAGAGACAAGTCTGTGCTGGGAAAGCAAAAATATTTCTGACCACGTCGCTATGCCGCTCTGCAAAACTGATGCTTGCAGGACAGAAATAGTTTGCACTATTTTTACTCGGGTTGAGCTTCACTCCAGACTCAAATTCAGGCGTTATTCTTTGGACAGGGGGTTCCAAATTGAATCTTCACGGTTCTCCCATTGCTTAAAAGGAAAATCTAAAATCTTTAAAGGTGGAACTATCAAAGCTTTGCTACGATTGGATCACTTCAGTTGTTTTTTCTTCTTTTTTTAGTCAATGAATGAGTGGAACCTAGTGAAAGTTGCGTGATAAACACGCGCAAAGATGAGCTTTTTACGCAAATCGGATGGTTTATGGAGACAAATGAAACTCCTGCGCGCACGCTCTCCCCACATAAATCACTGATTGGGCAAGTCGCGGAGCCTCGTAGTAAAAACAGTGCGTGGTTAATGTTTATGTCTTTCACCCCTGCTTTCCAAAGTTAATGGTAGTGGAAGGGGGGGGCGCTGGTGAGTGAGGGAGGGGGCCCCGGTGTGGTCGTGGCAGAGCTTGGAGAGCTCTCATCAGAGCGCAAAAAGCGGGGTCCGGGCGCGGAGACGCAGTCACAACGCTCCGCTTGTTCCGAGCGCAGCTCCAATCCGTGCGCAACTGGATGAAAAAAAAAGAAAGAAAAAACACAGAAATCATCAAAAAGTGGCGTCCGGATGGAGCGTAAAGTAACAGGAATATTCTTTCTTCCAAATGGATTATCAAAGGAATATGACATTGAGTTGGATTGTCCCATTCACGCGCGACTAAGGTAAGTGTGGGTGCCAAAAATAAACGACAAAGTGCATATTTTTCACCATTTGTGTGTTTCTTTTTTGAAAAGAAATAAAAACACGAAACATTTCGAAATTAATCAGCTAGTCTAAATTTGACCGGATTGTTGCAGTCCCTTTAAATCTTCCTTCCTGGATGATAATATCCTAAAATATCCAATCTTTTTGCATTGAAATCACTAATCTTTATGTAGGATGGATTTTTTTAGGTTCATCATTTATTTAAGGTATCTAACTGGCTGTCCTTTGTTTGAACTAAAAAATATATATATACAAATAAAAGATTCTAAAAACGTGACGTGGTAAAAAGAGGCATGATGCTATAAAACAATGAGAGGTGTGGAGCAGACAGTTAATATGGAGGTTGCACTTCTGTTTTCCTTTTAGAGAGGATTTGATCTTTCTAATGGAGGCATTTACAAAAATACTAATATATTTATTTTTAAAACAGAGTGGAGAGAAAAGTGCAGACCTTTTTGGTGGCAGATCAGCAGTGAAGCCCATCCCTGTGCCTGTGTTTGGGCAGTTAAAGGCAGCCTCATCCCTGTCCTCTAACTCCACCACTGTCCCCCGCGTCTTTGTTGTCCTTTCTATGAGTCCTGCATGTTGACTAAAGCGCTCTGAAAAGATTTGCCATGGATGAAACTTGAATGGCTTTATGAGCCGGTTCACACAATGCCAGCATTAGTGTCAAGCGCTTTTTTTGTGCCATAGAAGCGGAACGCAACTTAAAAAACATTTGATGAAATAAAAACAAGAATAGAACCGTATGTTGTTTTTATCTTGTTACTACCCTTAGTTTTTGAGGATTTTAAAATGTGTGCCTTTAAACTAGTTAGGTCTGCTAAATGACTCTAAAAAAGATATGCACATCTCACTGGAAATGTGCATAGAGTTGTCGTAGAGATCAGAGAACTAACTTCATACTGTAATTACAAACTGGATATTTGCAGGGACACCACATAATGGTTTCTGTCAAACATCTAAAAAAAACCTCAAGTTCCTCTAGTTTTTGATGGCACAGCTGGGCTGTGTGTCTCCGCTCGCCTCACTGGCTACATGGTTGGGGCTCGCTGACCAGAACGACCACTGTTAACCTCCACTCCAGCCAGCTGTAACCCAGGAACAGCTATCATTAAGCCACACTGATCAGCATTAACCCCTCTGGCATCTATGAGCTGCACATCACCGTTCAGACGACTAAGAGTTTAATTGGTGGTGTGATTAAAGTGTGGCATTGTGTGCACCATTTGCAAGCAGCGTGTTTGTTTAGTTCGCTTTATTACCCCCCCAAAAAAAACCCTTTTACATGTGGGTCCACGGATCGGGGGTGGGGCTCTATTGTGTTGAGTTGCCCAAAGCTTCTTTTGTTTCTTGGTCACACCTGCAGCTCAAGGCTCCTTGCTGAGAACCGCCATTCTCCTGTTTCACTCCTCTGTTCGTCAAGGTAGAGGGGAGAAGGAGGGAACCGCTGTTTCGGGATGGCAGAGAGCTCGCTCTTCGGAGAAATCTGTGAAGCAACAAGTCCAACCAACCCTGTCAGATAGGATCTTTCCCTCCATAGCAAGGAAGTGGAGGGGGTGTTTATTACTCATTTTTTTGGAAAAGGAAAGGTTCTCATTGCCTGGTTGACTCAGTCCTAAATGTGACTGGGTTTTGAATCACTTCTCAGACCTAACTTATATATTTTTTTTTTTTTTTGGAGAACAGTCAAACATGTAGATGGTCTTGCGAGCGTGAGGAATACCACGTCTGTAGCTGAACTGCAGTTTCCTGTGTTGTTAGCTTTACAGCTCAGCATGGCGCAAGATGACAATTGGAGTGTCCTCTGGCAGCAACAGCCATTGTTCTGTGGGGTTTTCCTCCTCCCATCACACTCAAGCACTGATGCTGTTTACCATTCTTTTATGTATCCTTAATGCTACGTACACAACAAGCATGTTGAACATGTTTTTAGCGTATGGTTTTCACACTGGACTCTTGCCACCGGATACAAGTGGATGTACTCACAGTTGGAAGATGCTATGTGTGTAAATGCTGAAGCGGGGTAAATCTTACAAATCTTTTCCATTCCAATATATGAGCATTAATTTCTCCTCCAGGGTCAATTTTCCATTGGTTGGCTCTTCCATGAATGGAAAAGTCACTACCCAATCCGAGTATCCGATTGGTCAAAGTTAAACTAGTTTAAGTTTGAATGCAGGTAGTTTTATGCTACGTAGAGCCCGGAAATGGTCTTAAAAACTTGCGTAGTGACGCATGAAGCCTGAAACGCACATTTCCACGCGCATACATAAAGTTTTCATTGAAAGTGGCCGTTTGAACACGTGCTGCCAAGGGCGATGTGAACGTAGCATAATTATTCACCGTATGACCTCCCTGTAAAAAACAAAAACACCCAAATCTGCAGTGGAGGAGAGGTTACAGCCTCCATGTGCCAAGTTAAGCACAGCTGAGAGGGGAGTAAATGGTAATCTGTCATTTTGAGCTCAGGACATTAAAGCTTGAGCTGTAACTACCAGAATTTGGCTTTGGACCCCTACACCCACCCTCAGTGAGAATGAGAAATCCACCACATCCCTCTTCCCCTCCCCGTGTTCAACACCATGGGCATGAGCCAACAACATTAGCAGTGAAAGTGCGTGGTTGTAGGCCGCTGAAAAGCCTGTAATAACAGAGATAAAGTGAAGCTAGGCTGAATGCCACTGAGTTGCGTGACAAGCCCGGGATCTCTAGACTTGTTAAGGCCTATACAGACATGCGCAACCAGCCATACACTCACACACACACTGGGGGAGAGTCAGGAACCAGAGAGTGGGAACGAATAGTCATTAGAAAAGAAAAAGAGGCTTGCACGAGATTGAGGTGTAATTTTAGAGCGCTGACCTCTGCTCGTGTTGTTTCTCCTTTATATGAAAGTTCAGGTGGAAAACCTATGCCTGAACCGTGAAGCTGCTGGCATGCAAGGAATTATGGGAGCTGAGTGTCGGCCTCAGCTTGGAGCGTTTTTCCTTCTGAATAGTTTATGAAAGGAGAATGGGAGGAAAGAAGTGTGAATTTGAGTTTTTTTTTTTTTTGAAGAGGCGTGACAGAGAGGGACTGTAAATAAGTAAGGGTTACCTGGGAGGAGAGCTGGGGCAATAAGCAAAGTCTGCATCTTGCATGAAGCGCAGTGTAGCAGAGCTCTGATTATTTACTTCTCATGGATCGTCTGTGCTTCCTTTTTTTTTTTGTATCTCACTTATTGAGCATTTGGTATCTATTCTTGGCCTTCTACCGAAAACAAAGTCATTTATTGTTTAAGTTTTAAAATAGCACTTTTCCTGAGTATCTGGAGGAGCAGAAAATAACAAAGAAAGTTGGATTATCATTCCTTATTATGAATGATTTCCTCCTATCTTCAGATTGAGGTGCCTGCATGTGTAGATCCCTTACTCCCAATTGTATCTAAATTGGAATAAGTGATGGCATAGAAAATAGTGAATGAACCCACAAGGAGGGGGCCAACCTTTAGGTACCCCATCATCCGCATTTTTAGCAGTAACCATTATGTGAAGAAGCTGGGGCTTTTTTCTCATCTTGGCCCCGCATTACTCAGCCCTAATGACACTGTTCTTTCAAAGGGCTCACTTTCCCACAAAGGGCTGAACAGCCCCGATTACACACTGTTGATGAGCAAAACACTGGCATTACTCACATTCCGCATTACAGCCCCTCTCTTTCATCATCACGCAGCGATTGTTTCTTCCTGCTCCGGGTGATTAGGTTTTTTTGGGGAAAAAAAAAAAAAAAAAGCCAACATGTTTTATTTCAACTTCTTGGCACAAATGTTGTTTTTCTGTAATCTGAGTACTGTCGTTCCAACAGATTGTTGCTGTCTGGTAAGAAACTTCACAGTCGACAAAAAGCGCGATACAGTTTATTGTTATAGTTAATTGATTTATTTGACAAGCGGTATAGTCGTTTATGTTGTGCCAATAAATCTCCCTTTAAGGGTGTTTTTTTTGTCCTGAACTTATGACTAAATAAAATGCTCTTATGGAAGTTCTTCATGTTGTGTTCTGGCACAGATTTAAGTTCATAGACGGTCTTTTCTGACTGCTGATTGCCCACGTTTCCTGTGTGGATCAATCAAAGCTCTAATGGCTTGGCAGGCGGGGCTCACAGACAGCTTTGGAGCAGGTGTGCTTTGGGGCTAATTGAACAGTGAGTCAATACTGTGTGTCTATGTGTTGCCACAAATACACCAGTCTTTGCGTTATGTCATTTAAAAGTGCTATTATGCTTGTGTGTGTTTGTGCGTCTCCCAGCTAATCCATCCCTCTGACTGTGTGACGTCTCCCAGTAAATTGTTTATATCCGTTCAAGCTTTGCTCACATGAATAATTTGTTGGCCTTATAAATATTTAAATGCACACTGGTCGTTAATATATACAGATGCTGTCTGTCTCTAAAGTTGTCCTTCACCCACTTTTGCACCCTCTGCCACGCTGATGTTGCATGAACCCAAACAAACCTGACAGTTTATGAAGTCGTGCAAGGTTTCAATCTCTTTTTCTTTTGCAAATTGCTTGCATAAAATGAAGTCAGAATGAAAATGAATAGCTGGGCTGCAGTGAAGCACACGATCTCATTGGAAAGGCGGGAGTTTTACCAGCGCTGACAGAAATCTGGTGAGGTCAAAGCGGAGGCTACACTACCAATGCTGGTGAAGCTGCAGTACACTGATTAGTGTTGAGCTTGGCTGAGGAAAAACCAGCCAGAGCACAGATGTACTGGGACAGCAGGCCTAACGGAAGACTTCCGCCGCATCCAACCCACGCCGAGATGCCCCACCGGTCACTTGGCTGACCTTCCCTAAGACAGCAGATGCAGGGAGGGGCGGAGGGGAAACGCTGCCACTGAAAGCGCAGTCATCAATAAATCAGAGGATGCTGTGTGTGCATCATCACCTTACTGTTAACTCCTCTTGATTTATTTTGTTACAGTTCGCCTCATGGGATTCGAGCGAACCCCCACTGTGCATGACATGACCCCAAGTGTCTTTGATTCCCAACAAAAGCCTGCTTTTCACGTGTTTCTCCAGGTAACACCTCCACCAGAGTGAAGCAGGAAGTGTTGTCTGTGAGCAGCCATGGGCCAGAGAGCTGCGCTACTGCTCAGTGAGCTTCTGCTACTGTTGCTGACAGCATCGCGCACTCTCCTCGCAGTCAGCTTCCCAGAGGACGTGGCGCCCCTCGATGTCGTTGACGCACATTGTGAGTACAAATGAGCCAAGCAGACAGAAGGCTTGAAGTCACAACAGCACCACCATGCACCCCAAAAACACACTTCCTATATTTACTGTATTGTTACTCCCAGAATTAAGATAAAATGCCTGCAGTCTGGCTGTTCTTGTGGTGTCAGCAGATCACACCACATCTGAACTCCTAGAGTCAGTCTGCTGTTTGGCCAGCTGTACCGCTAAGTGGATTTCATTTCCATTTCTTTGATGTACTGCAACAACAGAGATGTGCTGACATAAGCAGCCATATTTATGGCTCAGGCACAAAACAATGACACATCGGTCTGAGTGTGGAGAATATGCTGTTCTGTACGCATTTATGCTGTTTAGTATACAGCTGGCTTGAGTGACACAACAGGTGAGTGAGTTTTGGGATGGTGTGTTCGCAGTTTCCCGGAGGTACCCCGTGTTCAGAGGCAGGCCCTCTGCGAACGAGTCCCAGCATCGCCTTGACTTTCAGCTGATGACCAAGATACAGGACACTCTGTTCATTGCTGGCAGGTGAATGCAACACACAAATGCACTGCTTCTACCCCCGTCTGCTGCTTTTCTCTTTGGCACATCCGCCAACGCCAGGACAAAAAGCTCTTAGTGTTATTGGATCTGTGGCTTGCAGGCCTGCATCTGATGTATACGGCCAGTATTGATCCAGTAAGGGCGTCTATCATGCCGGCCTGACACGCTGTCAGGGATTTCTCGGCATCTTTACATGTCTTTTTGGTATTTATGGACAGTGGGATTAATCTCAGTGCTAGCACTAATATTGTTGCAGCAAATCATTTGGACACGATAGGTATAAAAGTCGCTCCTCTGGATCCTTGCAGCCACACTTAGATGTATCAGTGCTGACGGCTGGTGTGTTTTCTGTTCAATTCAAGCTAATTCATGGGAATAAAGCTTGAGAGCTACTGAAAAAGATGCTATATAAATAAAGGTTAGGCATTCACAAAAATAGATTTTCAAGAAAGACATGGAAACAGGAAGTAATGTTAATCAGATAATTAGAATAGTATTTATGAACTTCTAAAGTTCAAAAATGAACTTCTCTAAAATGAATGGATGTCACACAGTAAAAAAAAAAAACACACACACAAGAGAAGTGTGTTCCTGTTTGTCACTGAGTTGTGTATTGTTGTGGTTTTCTGTCCACAGAGATCAGGTGTACCTTGTCAGTCTGAGAGAATCCTACAGAAATGAGATCATTCCTTACCGGGTAAGATTCCCATCACACACTGCTCTCTCCTTCTTTCACTCTCCAACTGTAGGAAACTCTGCAGAAGATGGAAAGCTATTTGTCACAAAACTGTACAGGCTGTCAAGTGACAAGAGTGTAAAACCAGAAAAGTGTGAGTGTGCCTTTTGTGCATTTTTGTTTGGCACAAACTATTTTTTCTGTCTTTTTTAGAAGTTAACATGGCGGTCGGGCCAAGATGACAGAGATATGTGCGCCGTGAAGGGAAAACACAGAGTATGTATTATTACAGTGACGCCTTTTGGATGCCCTGTGCAACGATCAATCTTTTTGACACATTTTTTGTTTTTTAGGACGAGTGCCACAACTTCATCAAAGTGTTGGTCCCCAGAAATGACGACCTGGTCTTTATTTGTGGCACAAACGGCTTTAACCCCATGTGCAGATACTACAGGGTCAGTACCTGCCTGACTCATACTTTAGACACATTCAGGAAATGTAAAATTGTAATTCTGCACCGCATTTTCCTTTTTATTTTAGTTTTTTAACATTGAACCGATTTGTACCATTCACTGTGGGGGTGTTTTCCTGCCTAACCTGCTCTAATGTGTGGGTGATTTTCCATGTTCCCTGCAGCTGGATAACCTCGAGTTTGACGGCGAAGAGATCAATGGTCTGGCACGGTGCCCGTTTGACTCCAAGCAAACCAACGTTGCCCTCTTTGCTGGTGCGGGTCACACACACATACACGCCCACTCGCCTATTTAGTCTCACAAAAAGAGAGCTTATCCTCTCATTATCACCTCTGTTTTGCAAATAAAAACCTATCAGTGATAACAACCAATTACACACCTTTTCTTGTCTTTTTTTTTCTGACTGTTTTCCTATGTAAAAAATTTTTCTCTTTTAGAAGGAAAGCTGTATTCTGCCACTGTGGCCGACTTCCAAGCCAGCGATTCTGTAATCTATCGCAGTATGGGTGATGGATCAGCTCTGAGGACCATCAAATACGACTCCAAATGGTTAAAAGGTAACCAAAGCTTCATGGCCTAAATCTTTGCTCGTTCCTGGAGAGACACGTGTCTACCTGTCTCAAAGGCAAAATGCCAGCGGTGCCTAAGCTTGTATATACTCAGCTGTCGGGCTCCTTTTGGAATGATAGAGAACTCTCCTGTCTTGCGAGACTTCATGGGGAATATGGCCCGTTCTCTCCCAGGCAATCTAGGTCACCCCTGTCATCTATTGCCTTGTACAAATCTCTGAAATATTGAACATGCACTGTGGTGGTGACAGTGCAGAAATACCCTTCAGCTCTGTGCCTCTTTCTCCCTCAGAACCTCATTTCCTGCATGCAGCCGAGTATGGGAACTATGTGTATTTTTTCTACCGAGAGATTGCAGTGGAGCACAGCAATTTGGGGAAGGTAAGAAAGTGTACCTGATGTGTGTCACATAGAAAAGAGGGTAAAACGTCTGCCACAAGTCAGTTCTGAGTCCTGATTGGTAATCACAACCAGGATACATAAAATGTTGTAATAACTAGTAGTTCCTGTAAATGCTGACTGTAAAAACACTAAAAAAAGGGTTCAGGAAGTGTGTGTGCAGGGGTTTCCAGCAAACACAAGCACACTGTACTGTATGTAGAGGAAATGAGAACATTCTAAGTTTGAGGTCAACTTTACATTTGACCACGTTTTCATCCTGGGCTGCTCCCAAAAAGCCAGCATCCTGCACCAGAAAAGCAACTGCTAAATATTTCAACCAGACTAATGCTGGTGTGACACCTGGCTTCTGATGGAGGTTTGCAGTATTCAATTATTAAAACATATAAGCCAACCGCTTAGAGCCTCATTTATGTTCTACGCCTTGGCAATACATTAAAACAAACATTCTTGCATGCGCTTTAGGTTATGCACATTTCATGCATTCCTTTTTTTAAGCTTGTTTCAGTTTGGGTGAACAATCTCTTCGCACTAAGTTAAAGGCAGGAGTGTGTGTTAAGTCATTTGTGCTGAGTCGCTGCAGGATGGAGTTATTTATTATTTAGCATGTTGGAGAGTTTTTAGTGATGTTCACTGAGATCCTCTCCTTTTTTTTTTTGCCTGACTGAGCTCCCCACTAAACCTCTGCTCTTCGCAGGTTGTGTATTCCAGAGTGGCTCGGATCTGTAAAAATGACGTGGGAGGGTCACAGCGGGTGCTGGAGAAGCACTGGACGTCCTTCGTGAAGGCGAGGCTGAACTGTTCAGTGCCAGGGGAGTCCTTCTTCTATTTTGACGTCCTCCAGTCCATCACTGACATCATCGACATTAACGGGGTTCCCTCGGTGGTCGGGGTTTTCACCACGCAGATGAACAGGTGAGCTGTGTGGATGTGAGCACTGGCGAGGATGGTGTTTTGGACTTTTAAACCAATGTGTTTGCCTCCCCCCACAGCATCCCAGGCTCAGCTGTGTGTGCCTTCTCCATGGCGGATATAGAGAAAGTGTTCTGGGGCCGCTTCAAAGAGCAGAAGACCCCAGACTCTGTGTGGACGCCGTTTCCTGAAGAAAAACTACCCAAACCCAGGTAAGACTGCTTCATTCTCCTTCTGAGTCTTAAGCCTTTTAATGGATCCAATTCCCAAAGCTAGACAAAAGAGGAACATTTTGGATAGGGCTGCCAAGATTAGTCGACTGGTCAACTATTAAAATAGTTGACGACTAATTTAATAGTTTATTAGTTTCTACTTGACATTATTTGGAGTCAGAGTGTAGTAAAGTTGAATAAAGTTGTGTGCGTTCAGCAGCAAAAAATTCACTTTTTAAAAATTTGAGTCAGAGAGAAAAACAACTTTTATCTTTTGTGAAAAATAGTTTCTTGTTTCAGATACCGACCTCATTTGATCTAATCTTGTTTTAATACAAGAAACTAATGAAGAACAGGGGCTGTATGATTCAAACCATCGTCTTAATTGTCTTTACTTTTAGCAAGTTTAAAGCTGTGCTAGATTACAGAATCGCTTTACATCCACCCCACTCAGTCGACTTAGCGGAAAAAATAATCAGTGATTATTCGACTATCAAAATAATCGTTTCTGGAAGCCCTAATTTTGGAGCATATTTTCAATAATTTCTTAAAGTCCCACTCTGATCATCTTTTGATCTATTACAAAAGCGTTCCCAGTCATCTTTTAATTATGATTATGCTGTTTTTGGCAAAAAAAAAAAAATCTGTAGTTTTCCAGAACATAATTTCTGTAGATCGCCATTAGAAATTTGCCTCAGAGTTGTGGGCGGGACCATTGCAGTGGGTATCTGTGTGTGGCAAGCCTGCCTTCCTTTGCCTCTCGTTGCTGAGAGCTCTGTTTACATCCTTTCTCATTAGTTCACATCCCCTCACACCCACAAACCTAGTATTAGCACTGGAAAAAAAAAATGCAAGCAATATTTGAGCTATCCGGCCGTACAATTTTGATCCAAATGTCAGCTCAGGCAAAACAAAAAAAAAGAAAAACAAAGATGTAAACAGTTATAGCTGTCGACAAGTGGATGCTTCAGAATGGAGTATATTTTCTGTATTACAAAAGTTCCCTTTATTTTTTTGCATTTTTTTTTCACTAATTCGGTTTCACAATGATCTGAATAAAGAAATTCTCAAAAAATTATTTTTGAGCTTAATTTTATATATATACTGTATATGTTCTCCATCATGACAAACATGCCACCAAAACATGTTAGAAGCACCCAAACCACAGTTTCCATCAGAGTAGGTGTGTAAAGCAGCAGGTGTTCAGCGGAGCAGCTCTTGGCCCTCTGTTATTTTTCTCACCTTTGTTAATCTTCTTTTCCCAGAAAAAAACTAAAATGAAATCAAATCTTTTCTACTAGTGAGAGCCCAGGTTATTAGCTTTGACCCAGCACACACATTCACCATCTGCTCATGATTAAATAATTAATTTGGCATAATTAAAAGTGTTGAATATTTAACCTGTTTACAGTCAGCACATATATCTGTAGCCTGCCCAGTGTCCAAAGCCCAAAGTCCACAAAGCACCTAATTATACCAGTAAATCATTCATGGAAAATAATTATGCTTATGTATATTTTATGTTTCCAGCTGAGCCCTTTTTTGTCATCCTGCTAAACACCTGCTACCCCTCCTCCTCCATCTCTGCTGCTTACCCATTTCATTGCCCATTATTATGACTCCCTGATGTGTGATCTTATAGGCTGATCTTTGACCTGTTGCCTTCTATGTGTGTGCACTCTACCCTAGACCGGGGAGCTGTGCAGGTCATGGTCCAGCTGCGTCCTTTAAAAACTCCATCGAGTTCCCGGATGAAACCCTTGCAGTTCATCAAGTCCCACCCCCTCATGGACACAGCAGTGCCTTCTACCGGGGATGAACCTTGGTTCACCAAGACACGTGTCCGGTAAATGACAGGACAACTACATTTTTAGTGTTAATGCAAATGCAGGTTTTGTTTTTTACTTAGAAAAAATCTTTTTTCTCTCCCTTTTTTTTTTTTTAAAGAAATCAGCACTTTTTCTTCTTCTACTGTGTTTTCCGCCCTATCGGTCTTATTTTTATTTTCTTTTATTTTTTTAGTAATTCACATAGCACCTTGAAATCCAGAACGACTTACATATGGATTCATTCTGGTTCTGGTTACTGATGTCTAAGCAATTTGAGAAATACATGACATCCGGTCAAAATGGTGGTCTGTTTTTGGTTTAAGTTGCAAACAGGTTTGGGTGTTGTTGTAAATACACTATGTGGCTAGTAGGTGGTGGTGTTTGAATTATTTTATACATGTTACTAACAAGGCTGGGAGTTAGCAAAGTCACAGTGACATTTGTTTTAGCTGTATTTTTCTGTTTTTTTACATGTTGCAAACAAGGTTGGGAGATATAGGTATTTTAAATATGGTCATGCTTTTCACGCCGCTAACTTGTACCAGTGTTGAACTGCGTTTTATTATTTTTTTACATGTTACTAACAAGGTTGGGGATTAGCGTAATCACAATAACATTTGTTTAAGCGATACTATGTATATACTATACTATATAGCGATACTATAAAAAAAAAATATATATATATATATATATTTTTTTTTTTTCGTCTTGCATACACGGTTAGGAATTAAAGGAATTTTGAATATGCTAACATGGCTAACATGTGGTGTGTTACAAATAAGTTCTGGAATTATTGTGAACGCAGTTAAAAAAGTCTTATAGACTGACTGGCATCTTTTCTCGTTTATTGTGCCTTATAGTTCCGTGCAGCTTATATATTAAATACATTTGAATATAGACTATTACTTGATTCGGTGCACTTTACAGGTGGAGAAAATACAGTAGTATTCAAACCAACAGGCAAACACTCCAAACTGAATTTAAACAAAAATCTTAACAGTTTGAATACATTGTTTTTTTGAGTTCTGAGGTAAACAGACATTTATTATGATATTTTACTTTTTTAGGAACACCTGTTCTGTTAGTCTTGTTACTTAAACAGGAGCTTATCAAATTCCACTTTTACAAGTTCAGATTGCTTTGTTTCCAATGACGAAAAATTACAAAGGTCACAATTTTAACCTTTGTCCATTGCCTTGGCGTCACTGGTTGATAGAATGTGAATGTCAGTGCAAAAAAGATCTTTGCCCACCAAGTTTGTGGAATAAAGAAACAAATAATTTGTAGTGTTACTTACTTCAATTCAATTCTTCCATCTATAATTGTTTCTGCCGAAAACATTTTTTCCTGTTTTTAATAATAGGCTATAAGCTAAATATATTTTACTGGCAGCAGCTATGCTGGCTAAGATATTGCAGCTGTACATCTAAAAGTATCCTCTGATTTGGCATGTATTGTGTATTTAATGCGGCATTTACAACAATAAAGTAAAGAAAAAATCTGATCTACCCAAAAATCTATTACGAAAAAGCAAAAAAAAAAAAAAAGATTTTCTGGTCACAATGAAATAATCTTTTACATGTCTGATGTTTATGAAGGTACAGACTAACAGCACTGGCTGTGGACAATGAAGCTGGACCTCACAAGAACTACACTGTGGTGTTTATCGGTGCTGAGTCAGGGGTCATCCTCAAGGTTTTGGCTAAGACTTCCCCCATGCTCTTGAATGACAGCCTGCTCCTGGAGGAGATAGATGTCTTCAATAAGGCCAAGTAAGGACACTAACCCATTACCCTTTTTCCGTCTAGCTTTCTCCTCCATTTCTCCTTCTGTTCTGTCTTGAGTCAGCACTTCTTAAAACTCTTGGCCCCGATGTCTGCCTGCTCTCAGTGCATGCTTCTTCCTAAACTAGTGATTATTTGTAAAAGTCAGTGCGCTCCTATGCTTCACAAGTTCAAATCCTTTAATGCAGCCAGAAAAGCTTTACGTGACTTTTTCACCCAACAAGAGATTAAATCTACTGAGACTGACAGTGTTGACAGACTTATCTGACAGACCCCTGATTGGGTTTCTCTTTTTCAGGTGTCTTTCTAACCATGAGGACGACAAGCGCGTCCTCTCGCTGCACGTGGACAAAGACGCGCACA
This sequence comes from Oryzias javanicus, assembly GCA_003999625.1. Lineage (NCBI taxonomy): Eukaryota > Metazoa > Chordata > Actinopteri > Beloniformes > Adrianichthyidae > Oryzias > Oryzias javanicus. Next base: position 12,920,733 of record CM012439.1, on the reverse strand, counting down.
GCCTTTATGTCGCCTTTTCCAGTTGTGTAATCCGCATTCCGCTGAGTCGCTGCGAAAGGCATTCTTCCTGCCACAAGTAAGTGCGTCGCTGTCGCTCAAGCAGCGGGTCAGGGAGTCGGTCACAGTTGTTTTACTGCTTTGTTTTTAAGACAAATGTCATAAAGGCAATGATAACATATGCCTTTTGGTTGGTTAATGTTCAGGCGGTCACTCTTGATGATAACGCCCCTTTCTAAAATGCTTAAACCAGGTCTTTGCGTTCTTGCCAGGTCTTGCATTGCATCAAGGGATCCTTACTGTGGCTGGAGGTCTCACGGTGCTTGTGAGAGGATACAGCCGGGTGTTTTGTGAGTTCAAGCACCGATTTGACATTGATGGGAAAAAAATATTTGCAGCCTGCTTATCATCAAATAATCTCCTCTCCCATTTTTTTTTTTTTTTGGTTTCAGAACTGGATATGAGCAAGACGTTGAATTAGGAAACACAGCCCATCTTGGAGACTGCCATGGTATGAATCTCCTGTCTGTGCTATCCCATCTATCTTAAAACAACAGCTTGCACAGTTGGGCTAACACACATTTTAAGCAAATGAAGCAAAAGCCTCATCTTCACACACACGCCATGAGCCTGCACACCAATAACCACTCCAGTAACTTGTCCCTACATGAATCAGTAATAACACACACACATATCACATACAATACATGTTCACGTGTAACTAATGCTGCCTGCGAGATGCAAACATGAACATTTTCCAATATAACATGTTCAGCTGGTTCATGATTATGAAAGTTCTGCCATATTTAATGGCCAAAATGGTCTCGAAATTCTTTTAATGCAGCTTTCCTTTTACATGTATCAGCTAAACGTGACCCAGGCTTAACCTCAGTATTGATCAGACCCAGAGGGCCTCCAGTGAGGAAAAGATACAGTCAGCGAGTGCTAAATATTTATAATGCTAAACCAGCTGCACTCTTATTATCACTTAGAGGTTTATCTTTTCATTTTTTTATTGTTTTTTCTTTATCTCTGAATACCCCTATAATGATTTCTTGTCCTTTTAATTCTTTTAGCTTTTTTGGGCAGTACTTCAGTGCCAGATTTCAAACCATTTGGCGACCCTACCTCTGGTTAGTTTGATCTTTTACTCAAATGGTTTTATTTTCTTTGGGTTGAGCATTTCCAGCCTTACCACTCATCTTCTGTGCCAAACACCTCCTGAATGCTAAAGCTTCATTTTTCATCCTCACAAAGCATAACCACTATGGGACGTTGGTGCTGTGTTTCAGCGCAGATTCACTTCCTCCTTTCCGCTCATCATTTCCTCTCCAGACTTTTTGGTCTTAATGCATGCCCACACAACATTCCCTGGCATCCTCACTACCGTGATCAAGCTCCTCTCCAAAAGTTGATATCCTCTGTGTATTCATTTCTCTGAATAACGAAAAAAAGGGCTTGTTGGAGTTGCAAATCTCCACTATAATAAGGTCTATGCTTATGTTTCTGCTAACTCTGCACATGCTAAGAGGGGAGTAAAAGTTTGCTTCAAACTCATCTGCACATTATTAATCGTTTGTTTGTCACCACAGACATGGAGTTGTCATCAGCGCCAGTCACTCCCCAGCCCAGTGGGCCCATACACCCCCCAGTACTCATATCCACTCACAGCCCAGGTGCTGAGCCTGGTCCAGAGCTCTACGGCTCAGGCTTAGAACTGCCGGATGACCCAACCACCTCCAATTCTTTAAAATCTTTCCCAGGGGTGCCAGAGGGTAAGGCCCACAGGGAGGCATCCAGCATGATGTGCTGAGCCTGACCTGATAGCTACCAGAAATCCCCATTAGGGTGTAAATCCGTGTTTAATCAATCTATACAATCAAATAGATTAGCAGTTTTCATTAGCTAGTGTGACCTTCTAACCTAGCCTTGTTAGTAAATTTCCTTTAATGATTTATGTTTCTAAAGTTCTTTCACAGTAATTTTTGTCTGCTCTTCCTTGTTTTCTTTTTCCCAAATTATTTATTTATTTCTTCATATATAATCACTCTACCTGTATTCATTGTTCCTACCAACCTTTGAATGTTCTGTATTTGTTTTGATTCTCTCTCAGATAGAGTTAGATTTTTAACTAGCTTTAGTGATAATTGACCCTGGCTGGTAGATCATTGACTGGGCTTGCTGTGTGTCACATCATTGTTGTGGCCACACAGTTGGATGACTAACTCTTTCAATGTCTGTGGTTACTAACTAATCTCGATCAGCAGCTGTCTGGGCTCTACTAAAGTTAAAACTGCTTCTATGTCCCCTCGTTCAAATTTCTGCTGGTTATTACATTGTGCAAGAACATTGATTTGGCTCTTTGTTTCAGATAAGAGTTCACTCCTTTCCCTTTGGTACTGGATGCATGACACTGTCTCTTTTGGAATGTGGGTTGGGGCAATGCACTTAAGTTTTCCCTGCTGAACTAATTAAACAGTTCTTACAATAGATTGTGAAATGTTACTTGGGTACACACAAGCATCTATATTCTCCATGTTTCTCCTTCATACATCTTTCAATGTGCAGACTAGAGAATCCTTTGCTACATACACTTACCTTGTATGGGGTGCTTGCAAAAGCCTGTAAAAGTAGAAAGCCAATGCACAACTTTCTGCTACTGCAGGACATTTTAAAGTAGCTATTCTAAAGTTAGCGACAGTTTTATCTGGGGTTTAACAAATGTGTCAATGTTTCATAGGCGTGGCGACTAACCAATTGGGCGACACCAACCAGATGGTTCACATGAACATCCTCATCACCTGCGTCTTTGCTGCTTTTCTTATGGGAGCTCTCCTGGCGGGTCTGATAGTGTTCTGCTACCGGGACTCATTTCTACGCAAGCCAAGACGCGTGCACAAGGACGCAGAGTCCGAGGCACCTTCTTGCTCTGATTCTGCTGGGAGTTTTGTCAAGCTCAATGGCCTTTTTGACAGTCCTGTAAAGGTACGGCTCTGACACTGAGCTGTGATCAAGTTAGATGTAAATCTATAGCTGATGTCTAATTTATTTATTTTTTGGCTTCAGGAGTACCAAACAAACATGGATTCTCCTAAACTGTACACCAACCTGCTGAGTAATGGCAAAGACTTGAATACATCCAATGGTGACACCAAGACTATGATCCTACGGGATGGATGTCAGCCACCAGAACTTGCTGCTCTACCCACACCAGAGTCCACACCTGTGCTCCAGCAGAAAGGCCTACAGCCTATCAAGAACCAGTGGGAGAGGGCTCATGGGAAGGTCAGCGGGTCCCACAAGGAGTCAAATTCATCAGCCAAGAGTCCACAGTTCCTTCTCTCTTCTCCCTCCCCTGCCAACCCCCACCACCCTCACCTTGGCTTGGGACATTCCCATATTCCCAGTGCGGTTGTCTTGCCCAATGCCACCCATGACCATCAGAACACTGACAACGAGGATGAACCTCTGCCTCATTCCTCTGAAAAGAAGTTGAAAAATATAGACTCTAAAGGAGGCAGAAGAGACCAGAAGAGGTCTGTGGATGCCAGAAACACTTTAAATGACCTTTTAAAACACCTCAATGACTCTGTGGCCAATCCCAAGGCCATTTTCCAGGAGGGGTCAGGGCCCCATCCAAGGCCACAGCTCACACTGGAGCCCATGGAGGAATTGACTGAAATGCCTCCCAAAGTGCCCAGTCGTGAGGCTTCCTTGTACTCTCCCTCCTCCTCCTTGCCAAGGCACAGCCCCACAAAGAGGGTCGACGTGCCCATGCCCACGACTCCCACCACACCAACGGGAAGTCTGAGCATGGGGGGCACATTGGAGAGACAAAGAGGTGGTTATCAACTCCATAGGAGTGCCTCTCACAGGCATTCCTTATCCACCTCACCAAATGTGACCATGGGGGTGTCTGTATCTCGCCAACACAGTATGAACAGAGGAGGTTACATGCCCCCGACGCCCCCATCAAGACTTGATTCTCATGGTGCAGTAGTAGCATCGGGAATGCACTCACCCCACCCTTCTTCTTTGTCACGGCAGAGCAGCTACAGTGGTCATGGCTCCCTCCCCCGCACGGGGGTCAAACGGACCCCTTCAATAAAGCCAGACGTACCCCCAAAACCAAATGGATTTTCTCCACAGACTCCACAAATGCGAGTGGTCAACAAGTACAGTTATTAAAAGGACCGTGGACATTTTTAAGTGAGAGAGTTGAGTTTTTGGTAGAGCCTTGCACCATGATGGCTTGAGGGGTATGGATGAGACCTGGCCTAGTGTGTGTTTGTGTATCAACTTGAGGTGTGTTAACCCTTTAAATTATATGCACATTCACTAACACGGATAAAGGGAAAACCATGTGTGGCCAAAGATTCTCACTGGGGCTGTCCCCTCAAACTCATCTGCCTCTTTGGGCTCGCAAGCATTGGTGTATAAACAGTCAGTAGAGGTGGATCTACTGCCTATTACTGTATCTGGGTTTGGGTCACACCCATCTCCCCAAAGGGTACAACGTTTAGGATACCAGCAAGCTGCTATGACAGTTTGGTACCACTTTTAGAAAACGTGGAATACTTGAAAAATGGGTTTGAGGTATTGCTGCCCTTCAGCACTGTCTTCCCACTAATGTGAATTCAATGGAGGATAAAGGTAGGCAATACCTTTTGGTAGTGAGGTGGCAGAGGAACAACAACAACAAAATCAACAATCATGAGTGTTGCTTTAGATATATGACCATAAACTGCTTAACCACGCAGTAAGTAAAACAAAAAAGAATGCAAATAAAAGTGTTTGAATGTGTGCTGGCTAACTGGAATCCAGATTTTTGTAAGAGCAGTTCACATGTTAGGCCTTCAAGAGTGGTGCCACATGTCAGACGAAGCACCTTAAGAACTGTTGAAGACCTAAGGCACTGTCTTTCATTTCAATAACTGTCTGTGTGTTCGTGGAAACTAATCTGAAACAAGCATAAGTCTTATGTTGCTGTCACTCTAACAGGAGTTAGGGTTTACCCTGTAGGTTGGGCTGTAATTAAGTTGGATTTGTAAACTGTGCACTAAACAGGGACAAGAGAACTCACGAGGAAATTTAACTTTGCATTTGCTGCTAATAATTTCAGACAGATTTGTCTTTGGTTTTCCCCTTCAACAGGGCTTGTACACAAGATAAGGTTGTGTGTATTTTCAATATGGGTGTAGTATTTCAAACAGATGACAAGTGCTGAGTTATATATTTAAAAAACTAAATGCAGCATTCTTTTTTTTCCTGAAATTTCTCCCGATTATGACTAAGAATCTCAAAGCAGCAGTGGTATCAAAACGACAGTTTTTTGGGTCAATCTCTTGTAAACCAGTATTTTGGCAGGTGAATGGGCATTTTTACATCAAATTAACTTCCTCCCACATCTCTGGTCCATGGATCTTTTGTCACCTAACATACCAGTCTGACCCACAATTACATAATATATGTATAACATCATTGTCATCTGCTCCACTGGTTCTGCAGCCTGTGTTCCCTTTCCAGCTACACAACAAATGACCTGTGTACAATCAGCACAACATTTACCAATGTGTCCAAATGAGTCATGCTGGAAATGACGACATCCTGTACATACTTAAATACTATAAATAAGGAGTATAAATATTTTTAGGCAAATGAACCTAAATCTGTGCTTTGTGTGCCTTACAAAATTAAGTATTACAGTAGATGATTTTGGCAATGTCAACTGGTCCTCTGTATGTTGTTTTCATGTACTCTACAAACTGTTGTTCACAAAATTTAGCAGAAAGTGTGTTTGAAAAGAGTCATTCCCTTTTCATCTTTGAAAAAACTATTTTAAAGATTGGGATTTAGGTAAATATTTCTCTTTCAAATGCCCGTTTTGAAAGGAAATGTCTCCACTGCGTAGTGGTGCCCTGCAGTGAATGTATTTTTATGACCATAGGATGTAGGGTGGTCAGACCTTGCACTGTGGATCAGTCGGCTCAATGCAGCACATCTTATACAGCAAATGTGTTAACATAATATTTCTCATGAAAAGTTGACTCTCGGCGTGGCTGAGAGAGCTGCAGAATCCCGTTTTCTCTGGAGTTGCAGCAAAGGAATCAAGTCTATTGGTCAGAAGGGACAAAAAGAGGGATTATTTTCGTAGCAGTGGGTAGATGGTTTGGGTTACTCCTATAGTTCTACTTCATCGTCAGTTGCCTGTTTAGCCCAAAGCCACATTTTGTTTACAACCAGTGATTGTATGTAAAGACTTTCTGCCTGTCATCTAATCTAAACCCCGGCTTTCTTTTTTTTTTTTTTTTTTGATTTTTTAACTCATGCACACAAACATACACTCCACACACTGCTCAACTGCCTTGTACAATGCAATATGACCTGGGTTTTTCTGTTGCAATCTAAAGCCTTTATTTCAGTAAGACCTCAATGTATGTGCAAATGAACCATTTTTGTCATGTAACTTTGATTTGATTACTGTGCGACATGGTTATGCGCTGCCAGCTGTATATTTGATCTCCGGAGTATTTGAGCGTGTAGATATGTTGTAAAGTTGTACTGTGAATGTGTAAATAGTGTTCCCTTTCTTTTTCATACTTTTGAATTTTTTTTAACACGGCATGTATAGTTAAAATAAAACATTACTGCACAGAATGGCCTTGGTATATTTATCTTTTATTCATGTTTGATAAAACATGGGGCTTTTGTCTTGTCCGATCAGGAGGACCCTTATGAGTTTTGAGATGTAACCACTGACTGTATAATAGAACTGGATAAAGCAGGTGTGACATCACCCATTGAAAATACTTAACTTCTGGCTCCAGTGAAATGAGGCCAGTTCGCCATTCTCTATAATACACACGTATTGGAATGTTGGAACATTTCCACATGTTGGAACTAGACCAGGGCTGCTCATTCCTGGTCCTCAAGATCTACCAACCTGCCTGTTTTCCAGCTCTCCATGTACTGCTTGCTGCTGATTACCTGGACCAGGTGTGTTCTTTCAATCAGATTGTGGAGACATCTGACTGAGCCAATCCAGCTGGCAGGGCTTGGAGATTGGAAAACAGTCAGGGTGGTAGATCTCGAGGACCAGGAATGAGCAGCCTTGAACTAGACAACAGTGAATTGTCCGAGTCAGTTTGAGTCAACTACGGTCGCCAATCACGAGTGAGCTTGTTTGAAGACCACACCCCTTCTACTGAAAGTGGGAGAATTGGTCAAACGTCCAAGTTGGGGGCCAGGGGGAACCACATGCTTTTACTGAGGCATCTGATTGGTCACTTTATAGCTTGAAAATTTAAAATAAAGAAAAAGTACAATGGAAAAAAACTAAGATTAGCAAGAACATGTTTAAAAATGTATCAGAGCAAGAATGGTTATTCTGATAAAAAGAAAAGCGGTTTATTTTTCTATAGAACTCTATTGGATTTTGGCTTTCTGGAACTAGCAGGTACATCCTATTTGTAACACTAGGGGGAGGGGCCACTCAGTCCAGTTATATTATAAATGGATACGTTGTTGAGGCATCAGTTAAGAGGTTGTACTGTTTCTAAATTCTACTGTGTTGACTGTATCAGTGTTGAATTGATAAGACTACAACTTCAGACAGCCCATGGGAAAGTTTTAAGAAGAGTTTTGCTCCTCTGAACACCAAACATCTGGACTAACTACTGCTTAAGGCAGAAAATCTAGGCCTCAAATGAGCTGTGGAGGAATGTGCACAGAGTAGCATTAGCATGGCTTTAGATGCACGCAGCAGACTTCTAGTGCTGATGTTGGAGCTCTGATGAGATCAGTTGCAAACAACAAAGGACTGATGAAGGGATAAGGGATAATTGCTTTTCATCTACACAAATTGGCGGTATAGTAAATAAAGGAATCGTCCACCAAGTAATTCCCAGAGATTTGCCCCTCGAAACAATTGAACACCCACAAAATCACATGTGCTGCAGAACTTGGCACAATTAGGGTCAAAATAATTGGACCTACTTTATAAAAATCAAACGAGGCCTTTTCACGGAAATGACATTAACTCAAACAGTTTATACCATAGCTGGTTCCAAAAGATCAAAGACAAAAAGCAGATTAAGCTTTGGTATAGAATTGTAAAGGTGACTTTAATTTACTCATGTTTACTTGCTTTCCTATGATCAACCAGAACAAAAATTGCTCTGCCTGATGGTCCGGGTTTGATAATCAGATATGTGGCAAAGATAAAACACAGACCTATTTCAAACTTGTATTTATGCTTAGATGGTTTGGGGTGTTGCGTGTTGTTTAAGTATGAGACACATACTACAGCAAATTCTGTACCAGTCTGCAGGGCAGGCTGAGGGCAGTCAGTATGAAAAAAAAACATCATGTCAAACATGTTTACATTTTTTGGGCTGAAAAAGGAGACAGACATTGTGAACTGGTACTGACCCGAGCATAGATGAGTTATACCAAAGGCCAACAGCAAGAAAACAAGAAGGCAGCACAAAACAGCATGTCAGGGAATATAAAACACAACAACAAAAAGGGTGAGAATAATGCTACTTTCACACCGGGCATCTTACACAAACTCAAGAAGCGCTAAAAGCACATTCTTAAAACTTGTTTTTAGCATATGGTGTTCACACTGGACTGTTGCTACCCAATACTAGCACATGAAACCGACAGTTGGAAGAGGCTTGGTGCGAAATGTTGAAGAGGTGCAAACCTCATGAATCCAGCTCCAGGTTTTTATCTTTCGCAGCTCTATTACAATATATAAAAACTTGGTATTATATCATTTATAGTTTATATGATGCTGGACAAGAGTTGAACTATTGCAGATGAGTGTAGTTGGTTTAGCAAATCAATTATTTCATCAGCTCTGATTCTGATCTCCAACCTTTTAGTCATACCAGTCTGGGTTTGAACTGGTCTGGCTGGACTCTGAAAGAGCCCTCTTTATTTTTATTCTTTGCTTCTGGTCGCATTCAGACAGTTTTACGTATTATTTTTCTTAGCCAGTATATTCTGGCTGTCACTTCCAGTGGTCAATAAAGTAAAAATCAAGGTACCAATGAAACCCAGATTATTTTCTCATGAATGTTTGTGATGTTCTGAATTCTCAAGTGCAAGGACATTTTTGGTAAAACATCAAAAGCAGAATAAGAAAATTCAGTAATAATCACATTTCTAGATGTGCAGGGATTTTGCTGACATTTTTGTTTACACCTCTAATCTTTATTAAGGTTCTTTTGATAAATTAATAATGTTTAATTCTCAAAGGTGTTTCGCTGCAGTCTGTTTTGCATATATGTCTTAGTCTGTTTTGAACTCAGACTGTTCTCCATAATATTTTTATTACAAAAGTATCACATAAAATAGTGTAACTGAAAAGTTTTACTTTATGGTTCTAGTTTACATTACCCACATGTAGTTTACATTTCAGGCAAAAAGCATAGCATTTACTGACAGTAACAAAAATAGAAGTAGTCCTACATGACAGAATCTACTTTGAGTGTTAGAAAACCAAGAAAAAAAACAGAGTAGTGTTACAGTCTTTGAATGTTTGGTCAGGGGGGTTTGTGACTCATCACTGCCATCATAATGTTGACTGAAGTAAACCTTTATTTGTTGGCAGGACCTTCAGAAAAATCACAGGTCTTTGAAGCCTGCACTCACTCACACACCCAGCTGTGTGTGTGTTCTATTTCTTGGAACTATCAGAAGCCCTTTTAAATCCAGGTGGATAGAGGAGAAGCTGACTCAGAATAGAATTTACAGAACTTTCAAACGTTGGTCCTGTAACAGTAAACTAAACAAAAAAATCTTAGCGTTTATTAGCCTTCTTTGTTTTTCTGCCTCACATCTTACATGTTTTGACCATAAGAAACGCCTCTTTGGTTTGTGGATATTGGAGACGGATGCATAAAGGCAGGATTTTCACCTCCCCAGAGTGTCAATGAATCAGACCTCAGTTGTATCTTTATTTCAAACTGCAGTACAAGTTGTTCCACGGTTAAAAGGTCCAACTCTTCACCAAAAATAAACTTAAGTTCAACCAAGTTGCAAAAACTTTTAAGACGTGCATTGCTCCATTTTCTAATCAAATAAAATCTTTATTTATAAAGTGCTTTTCATGGCAAACCAGGGTGCTGTACAAAGGAAACATAAAAAAAGAAAAACATTTAAAAAGTAAACAAGTGCCCATTGTAGCCCATTACACCCCAGCCCCACCCCACCCACAATCCCAGACCCTAAAAAAAAGAGATACCCATGGCTTGGCTCTGCTGTACAGAATTGGTATTTTAGGGATCCACTCAATCTAAGGACCGGTAACATAGATGGGGCACCGCTACAGTTCCCACCAAAACCAGGAGGACAGAGGGCCCACACCACAGTTGTTAAACCACAGTACAGGCCCATGCCCGTTCCAGTCAAAGTGAGCACCGCAAAAACCAGGTCTCAAAGCAAAACCCCTGAACAAAGAGGATCCCATGAGGACCTCATCATGACAACAGTTATATTTAGGCAGTTTGGTCAGCCTGCGTCTGCCGGACTATCCCAGTGTCGAAGCAACCTTTGCAGACAGGCAGACAAATTATTTTTACACTCATTGATGGTGGCATCGCTACAAATAGCAAAGACAAGATGTTCTTGTTAGGATGTCTCATCTGAGCCAAGGAAAATCTGACTTCCAGAAATAAGGCAAGGTAAGTTTGTTTAATTGCACATTTTATTGAAAAAGACAATTCAAGGAGGTTTACACCTAAAAGCTTAAAGAAATTTTAAAGGAGTAATCATTAAAATAAAAAAAATAAAGAAAGTTGAAAATTACTTAAAGTAAGCTTAAAGTAACAATGAAGATATAAACTTTTGAACAACTAATCACATGCAGTTGAGAAGGTCTTTCACCTAGATTCAAATGAGCTGATTTAAAGTTTCTTTTTTTTAAAGTTTGTTCCAGATCTGTGGAGCCATGAATTGTCAAGACATTCTGTTTACTCTTTGTAAATCATAATGACAACAGAAACTTCCCAAATGACCCTGTTTACAAGTTTACATACCCCGATGGCAGTTCTGAAAATATGCACACAAGCTGATACTAAAGTGTTTGAATGGCCGCTAAAGGTAACTATCCCCACATGTGACTGGTTTGTCTGTAATCAATGTGTGTACACAAAAGGTCTTTAAGGAGTTTCTGGGCTCCCAATAGACCCTTGCATCCTTCATCCAGTGCTGCACTGACATTTCTGGATCTTGAGTCATGAGAAAAGCTAAAGAGCTGTCAAAAGATCTACGGGAAAAGGTAACTGAATTGTACAAAACAGGAGAGGAATGTAAGAAGATTTCCGAGGTACTGAAAAAGCTAGTCAGCACTGTTCAATATTTGATCAAGAAGTGGAAAGTGAGGGTATGGTTGAAACCAAACCCCAGTCAGGTAGACAAACAACATTTTCTGCCACAAAAATCACAAGGGGTGCAAAGAAAAACCCACAAATAACTGCAGCTGTGTTCTAGGATTCTCTGAAAAATTGTGGTGTGGATGCTTCAAGAGCTGGTCGAGTCTCCAGAGCAAAATCTTTTTTTTTCTTTTTTAATTTAAATGGGATAAAATAGCTCACTTACAATACACTAACCAGTGCAGAGACAAGCCTCCAAACTTCTGGATCTAAGTAACTTGGAGTTATGAGACCAAGATTGAACTTTTCAGCCCCAATTATAAATACTACATTTGGAGAGGGTCAAGAAAGCCTATAATGAAAATAACACAATTCCCTACTGTGAAACATGGAGGCACATTGTAGCTCACACATCCCAGAAACATCAGCAAAGACAGAGGAAACTTGGCCAAAATTAATGGCAAGATGATACTGAAGGAAAACTTTGCACCCCTCAACTCGGAGGCTGCACATGGGAAGCACTTGGACATTTCAACATGACAACAATCCAAAACTACAAAGTCAAGTCCGCTTTTCACTGGTTACAACAGAATAAGGTGATGGTTCTGGAGGGTCCGTCTCAGTCTCCTGACCCTAATATCATTGAGCCACTCGGGAGATCTAAAATAAGCAGTTCGAGCCAGACACTCTGGTAAAGTGAAAATCCTGCCTTTATGGATCCATCTCTAATATCCACAAACCAAAGAGGCATTCCTTATGGTCAAAACATGTAAGATGTGAGGAAGAAAAACAAGACAACACTGTTGTTTAAAAATAAATCTCTTAATCTAACCACTAATTGTGATTGGAAACAAGTTTTTGTGTTATCATTTATGTTATCTGACAATTAGCCTAAAATGTATCCAGGGTGTAAAAACTCATGAGTACAATTGTACTCAAATTTCTGACCTGGTTGGTAGTTTTTAGAAGAATAGATTTGGTTCACACATTTTTTTCCCATTTATGGTAATGCTTGGTAAAGCAAGAGATAAATAATGTTAAAAAGGATTCCAACAGCTGGAAGACTGTCATACCTATTTCAAAATTTATATGACAAAAGTAAGGTAAAAGAACAAAAGCTATAAGATAGTAAGCAGTAACATATAGCAATTTAGCTCAAGAAAGCATTTTTATTTTTCTGGGCATCTATAAATCATTGAAAGCTTCGTAGAAGATGTAACCATCTCTGAGAAATAGATCAAAAGAAAAGCTTTTGAGTTTCCTTTCTGCTGTTGCCACTAGTAGTGTAATTTGGTTAATTTTTGACTTATAAATGAGCATGAAGCTTAGAGTGACAGATTTATGTCAAAAATGGTTATCAAGCAAAGCATCAAGCCTCTGTTATCACTCACTATGAAAGAAGAAAGCAGGAGAGTAAGGTGCAGGTGAGGAGATTAATATCTGTCCAATGTGGTTCTTTAAGATTCATAGAACATGCTCCAGCACCTGCAACTAAAGGTGCTTATCTGTCAGATTTAATCTGATCACTATACTGTGTGTGTGTGTGTGTGTGTGAGAGAGAGATGAAAGGACGTGTTTTGGTGGAGAGTTGGGTGAGGAGTGCAAGCTGCAGCAAGCCTATGAGGCACACATCTACACACTGAGACTAAGATACAATTCTTATTAAGACTTTCATGAAAAGGGTTTGGAGTGTTTGCTGTTTTGGGATTATCCCAGCAGTGTCCATCTGATACTAATAAAAACCATCAAGAAGAAATCATATTTTTAATCCTCTGCTCGTTTTTTTTTTTTGGAGTGGGGGCTCTCTCTGGTGTTTTTCACTGGCCCCTTTGAAGCCTGACTCACATCCTTTACAGTGTGGGTGTTCTGTGAGCTTTCCTGGTAAACCAGTGGATTATCCCTATTGCTTTATGGCTAAATCCTACCCTACTATTACGGTGCTTTGTCATTGGGAAATCGCATATTCCCAAACGCGCACCCTCAGACACACCCCGACACACACCCTCGCTACGTAAGGGCTGACAAGAATATACACATGCAGACAACAGCACAGTCATCTGCATGGGGAAACTTCCAATGTTCATACAAATACATAAAAAGGGTTTTCAATGCAGACCTTGCCTCAGCCGACATGTAATTGTGAAAGCCAGATTTGGACAAAAGACCCTCACTAAAACGTAGCAAATAGTTCTTTTTTTTACTTAACATAAAAGTTATTTGGGCTTAAAAACCTACTCCAATGAAAATTGTGTTTTTAACGTGTTCTTGTCGCATGTTTCTCATTTCGGAGGATATAAATGAAGAAAATTAAGCTTAAAATTGTATTTCTGAATATTTCTCTATTCAAATTGTGAATCAGAAGCAGAAAAAAAAAGTATTTGGAAAAAGCCTGTAACTGTGATGTAGAAGCTACAATCATCAGGCAACAAGCTGCCTGCTCATCTCTATTCACTTGTAGACAAATAAATCCATGTATGTCTTTGTTTTTCTCATGTGAGCTGGCATCTGGATACAAACTATAAAGCTGGATTGCTCTGATATTGCTCGCCATTTTTGGTCTCTTGTAATGCTAGGTTGGGGTTTTGAGGGGCTGTTAGCTAGTAGGAGAGTATCTGAAAAGATGAATATAAACTAACCATTGACACACTGTACATAGGGATGGACAAAACACCTGTGATGTCACCCATAGAAAATGCCTTACGTTTTTCTGCAGTACAGTCTTCACCATTTTGGAACCAGATGACGTTAGCAAGCAGTGATTGGTCCTAGTTGGTCTGAATGGCAATCAGGAATGAGCTTTTTGGAAAGCCACACCTCTTCCGCTGAAAGCGGGCACTTTTGGGTTGGGGCCAGGGGGAACCACATGTTTTTATTGAGCCATCTGATTGGCCAGTTTATAACTTGAATAACTTGCAAGAAAGAAAATATATAATGAAAAAAAAAAGGTTTAGCAAGAAGATTTTAAAAAGAGGTACCAGAGTAAAAATGGATATTCTGACAAATAGAATGACTGAGTAATAGCTGTTTATTTTTCAACAGAAGTCCAAGGATTTTGGCTTTCTAGGACCAGCGGGTACTTTCTTTTTGGAACGCAAGGAGGTAGAGGATATTCTGTCCAGTTTTTATAGACAGTCAATGGGGCCAACCCATCAACGGCCATTTCTAATGAACTTCTGCCACTCTGCAGGACTGCATGTCTGCAGGACTGCATGTCCTAAGAAACTTGTTTTTTGATTTTGCCTAAAACTGCCATAATTTTAATCGAAAATACCACTGAGAACAGTTTTAAAATAGGTCAAAAGATAATTGGAGTGGGACTTTAAATGTAAACATGCAGTTTTTATCAAAACATAGAATAAACACAAAGATATGATTGATGAGATCATGTGGTGCAGTTGTAAATGATCCCTTTGCCTTTGTTGCCAGGTCTAATTGAACAGCCTGGATCTGACATTGGCTAATACTATGACGTTAGATCCCTCCCACATTAGTGCTAGAGCAAATTAATTCTCCCTTCAGATCAATGGGCTTATAGTCTAAGCACACCAGGGCGGAGATTTCACAAACATGTGCCTGTTGTCAAAATTTTCCACCACATCCATCTCCCAGAAAATCATGGTTAGCACTGAAAAGGAATCTGATCATCACATCAAGGCAGAGGAAGCCCTTTTTAGAACTGGTTTAGCTGCAAACATTAACTTGCGCTACCAGAGCCTACGAGCCAGATCAATACGTAATGGGCGTCATGCTGAGCAGATGAGCCCTCTCTTGCTGTTCCCACCCCAACGAAACACTGTCTCTTTGTGCTGTCAAGGCTCTTCCACCGCCTCAGAGGGTGCTGCAAAAGACTGAAGAAGGGTAGCTGGAAGGATAGGGAGAAGGAAAAACGCAGTGACGGAGGAAAGAGTGTGGCACGAAAAGAAGGGAAGAGCTGAGCGCCAAGATGTTGCACAACAACCCCTAGTCTTTCCAACAGGCAGAATTATCATTCAGGGCAAAAACACATCGACAAGGATCCAAAACCCTGAGCACACAGGATACAGATTAACACCACCCCCATCCCCAGCAGCAAATACCCACACAAAACCTAAAAGAAGATTTACCTCAACCATTGTAGATGGGAAAAGGGAATTTCTCTACACTTTCCAGCATCCTTGTGAGGAAGACAGAAAAGGAAATTCATCCTTTTGAAGAAAGTCTCTCATATCATGTTACAAAAATGATTACATTACATTTCCCCCATGGACTAAAACAAGTTTTATTAATTTAATTTAATGCAAGAGAAACACATTGCTTTTGAAATTTAATATTTAATCAAAACACAATAAAATGTAAATGGTTATGTTTTTTATTTACTTTACCACTATGTTTTTCACATCTCGAGTAATTATCCCCTGATGGTTATTTACCTTAATATACATCAAACCAATTGGCTCAAAAATACCTTAATTTATTATCTACTTGAAAGCAAAAACATGTGTATTTTTTTTATTGCTGGAAACAGTTTAATTTGTCAAGAGAACTTTCTGACCTCTTCAAGGTGTTCCCTGCCTTGACCAAAAATTAGCCATGACAGGCTAAAGCAGAATCTCTGAAAGATATATATATATATATATATATGTGTATATATATATATATATATATATATATATATATGGGGCAATGAATGGATGGAAATATTTTCTCTATTGCAAAATTTCTACTTTCTTAAATGATTTAATTCTCAAGATAAATCGTATTCGTATTTTCGCATGAATAAAAGTTCATAATTATTTAATTAAACAAACAGCAGTTTAACAAATTTACATTTTTTGTAAATGATAGGTGATTTTTTTATAGATTTATTAACGCTGCTCCGCTTCCTGACAGGACTCAATTACTCATTTGGATTCAGTGCATTTCTGAAAAAATAAATAATTTTGTGCCAGTAAAAAATACAACAAAAAATTTATCATGTGATGGATGTGTCACAGGACTGGACACCCTACCTAATCATCGTCTTGCTAAGTAAGAATATCTTCCTGTTATTCTGTCGACAGAGCTCACCGTGTATCAAGCAGAAAAAATTAGATTTGGAGTTTTGTTCATAAATCAAGCCTTCAAATGATCGATGGTACAGTTAATTTGTGTATTTGTGACACTAATCCCAACATAAAATAATTTAAAGATCTTGTAATCCATGCATGAATTATAAAGGGTAAGACATTAAAATAAAATAAATTAACATTTATTTATGTGACATTGACATGTATGTTCATATATATACTGTTCACAAAAATTAAAGGAACACTTGTTTTATTGGGCCTGGCATGAATTGAATGAAACCTGTTTGATCATTTTCTTGTTGGTTAAGCAGCTGAGGGCCTCGTTAATCAATTTCAGCTGTATTAGTGATCATGGAATTAACAACAGGTGCACTTCAGTGGCAACAATTAGAAAAAAACGAAACACTTTCCAGGTAACCGGGAAAGGTAAAAACTATGGGACATTTCTGATTGGACGATGGCGTTTGCATTTTTTTAAAATGCACCTTAATGTCTGCATACTAAGTTTTTGATTTAAACAAATAAAAAGAGCATATTCAGTATTGATTTAAATCAAATACCTTTCATCATCAACCAATCTGCAATCTCCTATCATACTTTGCCTTTTCCTTTTTTTTCTTTTTTCTTTTTTACTATTTCATTATGATTTCCGGAAATTGCTTTGTTTTCTGAAACTTATATATATATATATATATATATATATTTTTTTTTTTTTTTTTTTTTTTTTGGGGGGGAACTGAAAAAAATGTGTATTTTATGATTTATTAGATACGTTTGAAGTCTTAATCCCCCAGTCCTATGCAAATGTGAAGTTGTGAAGAAAATTGAACAAGTCAAGTTAACACTCAAGTCATTTAAGTAACCTCAGTAAGCTACAAGACAAGTGAAAAGCCCCTAAATCTGACAAACTATCTCCATTTCCAAACATTTATGAGTGCTAGACAGTCCAAAATTATATTCCATAATTAGCAATAACATAAACTATATTGGTGTGCTTACAGTTACCCAAATTAATTAAATTCCTACTTCCCCCCAGTGGGGTCATGTCATTTCTTAGAACACATTAACTCTGTGCTTCTCCTTAATCTAAAATTAACATTTTCTGTGGAAATAAAAACAAGTATTTTAAAATAACTGTTCAGTAATACTCAAGTGTAGAAATTAGACATTAAAAAAACATTATATTTACCCTTGAAAATACTTTTACATGTGTTATTTTCATAAATCTTTTCCCACATGTAGCCCATGCCATTCGTGTTTTTTTTTGACAATGTTATTTGAATGATTTAATGTAGGTTTAAGTTGTTGTATTTATACCACTTGTGTGTGTAGTGACTTGAACAGTAGTGGATGCCTGTTTAAATACTAAAAGTGCATAAATTTAAAAGTTGGTTGACGTTGATTTTCTAATCAGTAAATCAATCTTAGAGCTTCTGGAGGAGTTTATGTAACTCATGACAGTAATCAAAGCTGACATCATCTAGGTCTTCTTAAACCCTCTTTACTTCTTTTTTTTTTTTTAATGTCGTGCTTTAACTTGTTTAGTTTCTCTCTGCTGGATGCTCACCATGAATGCTGCACTATGGAGAGCTCCCACCACCTTTTTCCCCTTGTCAGAACATTTTGACCATCACCTGATCAGCAGCAGAGTGTGAGCTGCTATGACCAAAGTGTTCTGAAAATGATATTTTTGGATCATTATACACAGCTTTGTTTCAACAGCACCTCAAATCTTTTCTTCCTCCTCTATAGTGAATTCTGAATTCACATTTAAACAATGCTCCTCTAGCAGACAATTGATTGCACTCGTTAGCGATTCTAAGCAAGAGTGACTTCACTTTTTGAACATCTTTTGTCTTCAAAAAACAAGTAAAAATAAAGTCAAGTCTTTTTTTATTAGTGTCAACTAATAATGACTCAAGTCCACTCAGATGAAAATTGTGTTTTTAGTGTTTTAATTCTTTAAACATTATTCTCATGATGGACGACATGTATTTAAGAAAAATCAAGCTTAAAATGCATTTCTGAGTAGTTCTTGGTTCAAATCATTGGGAATCAGGATTTAATGTCATTTGAGGAGGATTGTAGGTGTGAAGCCAAGAGCTTCCCGCTCTGCTTCATTTTGATGCATCCACTTGTAGATCCATGAGCTGTCACCTGGCTCAAAAGTGGACAGCTCCAATATTGCTCACCATTTTTGTTGCAACAGTAATGTTCGGTTGAGTTTGGGAACCGCTAAAAGCTGGCAGGAGAGCACTTAAAGGGTAACCAAATAGGGAAGTTGGAGGCTGACTCCACCCACAGTGGAAATGTGAAAATCCAGTCAGAAGGGTGGGTCTGAGGAACAGGACTGATATCATTACTGGAGCTGCAGATCATGACGAGAGACTTCTGAAATGACGTGGGACTTAAATGATTTGACCAATCACGAAATTCAACTGTAATATATCATTTCAACCTGTAGGGGGAGCACACAAACAGTTTTTGACTATATTTTCAAGAATAAAACAAGTTCATTTTAATTTGTCAAAAAAATTGGCAATGACCAACAGAAAGCACTTTTAATGCCACATTTACAGAATTAGAAAACCAAGAAAAAAGGTGATTTAGGATTTGGTTCCCCTTTAAACAGATGGATGACAAGGAGTAGGGCTAGGCTAACAATGGTCTCGCCCAGAACTGAGAGGTGAATTTATGGATGAACTCCTGCCGCTCTGCAGAAACTTTGTTCTAGAAAACAACACACGTTTTATGATTTTGGCTAAAAACGGCATTATCATAATTCAAAGAGTACAGGAAATACTTATGGATCAAACGATGATGGGAGTGGATCTTTATATTTATTTCTCAGTCCAAAATCCAGAGTCTTTTTTTCTTGACAACCAGCCGTCCACCAAACCGAAATGTCCATACGAGGGAACGACGTCCCACTCGAGCTACTTGATTTTAAAATCCCCTTCATGGTAAATCATCCCGCTTCAAGTGCTTTTAAGAGCTCCATAATGTGGGTAAAATGACCAGGAAGCCTCAGTCCCCGACTGTCTGCCCTTGAGTGCTGCTCACACAATACCGGCAAGTTGAGTAGTAGATCTAGCTGAGCAGTCTGAGCGCTGCATGATGTGGGAAATAAAAAGGCTGTCGCCCGGCCTTAAGAACACTTCAAAAAGGCCCAAAGCAGTGTGAGCAGCAGCACAAGTGACAGACAGTCACAGTGGGTCACACACGTGTGTGCGTGTGTGTGCAACTACTACACAGGTGTATGTACAATTGCATGTGGATGCAAATGCATATGGGTGTGTGCGTGTGTGGTGTGTGGGGGGGTGCTATTAAAAAGCTGCCTGAGGAGAGGAGTTTCAGTTGTGAATCTGTGGGGGGGAGCAGAGAGGATGGCAGGGCTATTGTGTGCCACAGTTCCATCCTGAGATCTGGAATTAGAGCCTTTCTCCTCTGCTCAGCTGGATGACTGTGTACCATCACCGACCCAATATTTAATTAGAGCAGCTCCGGGGACAGATGACTGAGGAGGCAGGAAACAGGGAGGAGCAATGAAGTAAACAGAGAGTACAAAAAATGTAAATTTGTTTAAGAAACACTAAAGTGACTGACGTCTTTATGTGCTCAAATATTAGTCGACATGAAGGGTGGACGCATCAGATCTGAAAGTCTTGTTGTAACAATCAAATGAAAAAGCCCCAAAAAATGGTACATAACTTTTTTTTTTAAATTAATTTTCAAACTTTGATCATCTTTTGATTTATTGTAAAAGAATTCCCGGTGGCATTTTAATTATGATTATACCTATTAGCCTAGATTTTTAAAAAAAATTGTTTTCCATGACATAGTTTCTGCAGAGCAGCAGTAGTTCATCAGAGATGTGGGCGGGATTTCCCTTTGCTAGGAGTTCGGAGCAGGAACGCTCAGCATATTTTCTACGTCACAAATACGATCGTTTTCAAACAGCATCTTTCGTCTGCTAAAGATTCACAATGATTTGAATACAGAAATACTCAAAAATGCAATTTTAAGCTTAAGGTCTTCAGAGTTGTGAGCGGGACCAATTACACAGAGCAATCCCGCCCCCGCTTTCCTTCCCCGTTGCTCGGAACTCTCTGTTTGCATCCTCTTAATTAGCTTAGCTTAGCTTAACTCTAACCCCAACCTTACAATGGCGAGTAATATTGGAGCTATAAGCTTACAGTTTTGAGCCAGATACCAGCTAATGGTCTGATATAGTAATGTACAAGAATAGAGCGGAGCACAGTGTTTGTGGATCCACCCAGTGTATTTTCCATCGATCCATCTTCTTTCGCTTCATCCGGGACCGGGTCACGGGGGCAGCAGTCTAAGCAAAGATGCCCAGACTTCCCTCTGCTCCTCTGGGGGGACCCCGAGGCGTTCCCAGGCCAGCCGAGAGACATAGTCTCTCCAGCGTGTCCTAGGTCTTCCTCTGGGCCTCCGCCCAGTGGGACATGCCCGGAACACCTCTCCAGGGAGGCGTCCAGGAGGCATCTGGACCAGATGCCCAAGCCACCTCAACTGGTTCCTCTCAATGCGGAGGAGAAGTGGCTCTACTCCAAGCTCTCTCCGGGTGATCGAGCTCCTCACCCTATCTCTAAGGAAGCGACCAGCCACCCTCCGGAGAAAACTCATTTCAGCCGCTTGTAGTTGGGATCTCGTTCTTTCGGTCACGACCCAAAGCTCATGACCATAGGTAAGTACTGGAACGAAGATCGACCGGTAAATTGAGAGCTTTGTTTTCTGGCTCAGCTCTCTTTTCACCACAACGGACCGACACAGCGACTGTAAAATGGTGGACTCCGCTCCAATCCGCCTGTCAATCTCACGCTCCGATCTTCCCTCACTTGTGAATTAGACCCCAAGACATTTAGACTCCTCCACCTGAGGCAGGAGCACTCCACCCACCGAGAGAGGGCAAACTACCTTTCTTCGGTCGAGAACGATGGCCTCAGACTTAACGGTGCTGACCCTCATCCCAGCCACTTCACACTCGGCTGCAAACCGCTCCAATGCATGCTGGAGGTCTCGGCCTGAAGGAGCCAACAGAACAACATCGTCTGCAAAGAGCAGAGATGAAATCCTGTGGTCCCCAAACCGGATCCCCTCCGGCCCCTGGCTGCGCCTAGAAATTCTGTCCATAAAGACTATGAACAGAACCGGTGATAAAGGGCAGCCCTGCCGGAGTCCAACATGCACCGGGAACAGGTCTGACTTACTGTCGGCTATACGCACCAAGCTCCTGCTCCGGTCGTACAGAGACCGGAAAGCCCTCAGTAAGGCTCCCCGGACCCCATACTCCCAGAGCACTCTCCACAGGACACCGCGGGGAACGCGGTCGAACGCCTTCTCCAAATTCACAAAACACATATGGACTGGATGAGCGAACTCCCACGAACCCTCCAGCACCCTGAAGAGGGTGTAGAGCTGGTCCACTGTTCCACAGCCAGGACGAAAACCGCACTGTTGTTCTTGAATCTGAGGTTCGACTATCGGACGGACTCTCCTCTCCAGTTCCCTGGCATAGACTTTCCCAGGAAGGCTGAGGAGTGTGATTCCCCGGTAGTTGGAACACACACCTCCGGTCCCCTTCTTGAAAAGGGGAACCACCACCCAGTCTGCCAATCCAGTGGTACGGTTCCTGTCTGCCACGCAATGCTGCAGAGACGTGTCAGCCAAGACACTCCCACAGCATCCAGAGACTTGAGGTACTCAGGGCGAACCTCATCCACCCCCGGAGCTTTGCCACAGAGGAGCTCTTTGACTACCTCAATGACCTCAGCCCAGGTAATGGACAGTTCCACCCCAGCTTCCTCAGCCTCTGCTTCCTCAACAGAAAGTGTGTCATCAGGGTTGAGGAGATCCTCAAAGTATTCCTTCCACCGTCTGACAATGTCCCCAGTTTAGGTCAGCAGATCCCCACCTGCACTGAAAACAGTGCCTGCAGAAAACTGCTTTCCCCTCCTGAGACGGTTTACCAGAATCTCTTTGAGGCCAACCAATAGTCCTTCTCCATGGCCTACATCACAAATACAATCTTTTTCAAACTACATTTTTTTTTCTGCTCCTGATTCACAACAATTTAAATAAAGAAATACTCATTTTGAACTTAAATCTCTTTAAGGATAAAACAGCAGGACAGTTGGAGGCTGACTTCACTTTCAGCCCAGAGTTGAAAAATGCAAAAAAAGAGGGGTACGCTGAGCGGGGGAGGTGTGGTTTAGATCTGTGATTGACAGTGGGGTTATCTTGTGGCAACAAAGTCCTGCTGCGTCTTCAATATGGAGAGTAGTACCATGCCAGTACCTCCTCAGAACTTTCTGTGGAGGTTGAGGGTGTTTCTCCTCCACCTTCTCCCAAGGCTTGCGCTCATGGTCCAAACTGAAGGGGAATTGTGTCTGAGTGGCAAAATGACAAAAATCAAAGATGGGTGGGGCTTTTACACTGGAGCCAGAGCATGATGACACGAAACTTCTGAAATAACGTGGGACTTAGTTGACCATCACAAAATTCATCTGCAGTAGCTCGTTTCCAGCTGTAGGGGGCAGCACACTGGCAGTTTTAGGACTATAATTTCATGAAACAAACAAGATTATTTTAAATGATCAAAAATGTCCAACAGACAGCATTTTTAAAGCTTTTTTTTATAGATGTCCACAGCAAAAAAAAAGTTGATTTAGTGTTTGGTTACCCTTTAATACATGTCCTCCATCATGAGACACGAGAACATGCTAAAAACACCATTTTCATCAGAGTAGGTCATTCAGGATTGCTCACATAAACACTAGAGAAGTACTGAATATGCATATGGAGGTGATGGTCCAATCAGATTAGGCAAACAAACATTAATGGATGGTAATGAATGTGAGCATTATCTCAACATAGAGTAGCCATTAATATTGATGAGTACTTTTATTCCAGTGCATTAAAAAAAAGCAACATCAATAATTGTTAGAGCAAACCAGAACAAGGATGTACATTTAGGAATGACTGGAAGACTAAATGGATGAACAGGGAAGATAAACACGGCCTGTTATCTCCATTCCTGATGATCCATCCCTTTAGGCGTGTAAAGTTCATTTACGTTAGACAGCTTGACTGTCACGGTAAACAATTATACTCTGGTGCAGCTCACTCTGCCAAACACTTCATGCAAGCACAGCCAGCTGGTGAAACAAGGGTCTAAAATAAGTACTGATTAGGGTTACGGCAGTTTTGGGTGTGCAAAAATGATCACATTTTTGCAAAGAAATAAAAAAAAAAAGAAAAGGAGATCCTCAGCTCACACAAACAAAAACAGCATACTAGGCGTGTCCTGCTCCGAGCTATGTTTGGGCTTTCCCTCTCCAGTGTATTTTAATCCTGCTGTCTGCCGTTTTCCACCTGATTAGTCTGATCAGTCACTTCTGACAGGCCCTATTTCTTAAGACTCTACAGGCTGCAGGCGCGCCAACAAGAGCGCACACAACAGAGGACACGCGCACACACTGCGCATCGCACACGCAGACAGTCGGGCTCTAAGGGGGCAGCTCAGCATGGGAGGAGGAAAATGTCCCATCATAGCCTGCAGCTATTTTTGTCACACATCAGTTCACAATGCCAGCCACAAAGCCCGTTTAATGTGGGGTGCTCCCCCCTCTAAAACACACAGACAGGCGTGATTAAAAGTGATCGATATGCTCTTTAACAGCTTTTTATAAGCCGAAAATGAAAAAAAAAAATTGAGTTCAGCTGTGGATTTAAATCTATCTTTAGTTTTACAAAAAAAACAAAAAAATTGCCAACCCCTCAAGAAGCACCCCTTTTCAGTATTTCTACACCACACATTAAAACAAAATGTTATTATTATATATTTTTTTAATTTATCACAATTAAAAATGGTAAAAAATAAAGTGATAAAACTCCAGGACACCTCAGAATTAACAATCACAGGTCAAGATGTTTTTATTCAGGAGAGCTTTTAGTTGATTTTTAGTCCTTGTTTTACTGTCTTATTGTGTTTTATTGTGCTTTAATTGTTTTAATATTGTTTTTTTATTTATTCTCTATGTCTTGATTTGAATTTATGCTTGTGTTGTAAAGCACTTTGTGATCCTTTTCTGAGAAAAGTAGAAATAAAGATATTCTATTCTAACAAACTAAGGTATGATCACAAATAAGCCTACGGTGTTTTTTTTTCTGTAAATGTTTGTCAGAGGAGTTGTTTGTTACCATTTATCAAAGATTTTGTCATTGATAAGATGCTCTCATTTGTGCTGTGGCATTGTGTAAAAAGTCATTTAAACTAGGTTAATGGATGTTGTTGACAGCAAATAGTTCACGTGTTATGTCTTAAGTCACATGATCACTGCTGGTTTTTAGGTTGTCCTGGTTTGTGCAGGGTCATAGACGGGGTGCATAATAAAGGGAGGTGCCTTTTAAGTTCCCATGTAGCTTAAATGACCAACTTGAGTGATGGGCTGTACCATTGTCGTGCACATGGTATTATAGTAAATAATGTATATATAAAGTTTTTATAAGAATAATGTAAGTTACATGCACTTATGAGGTACGTTGACCGGTGCCCTTATGTTGCACTTTAGTAGTCACTGGCTTCTTACTAACCACACGCAGATGCTGCACGCACTAAGTAATATGTATGTGCCCGTAGTAGGACGCTCACACAAACTACACTCAGTCTAATTTCCTCATTTCTAGCAGCCAGGTTGCAGGTAAGAGACGTGCAAAAAACGTACAGTTCTCCCTTGAACAGCTCTAACAGGCTCCTTGCACAGTGCGCAGGTTTTGGGAAAGATTAAAAGAAATATCTGTCCGACATGCTTGCATCTAACCTGCTTCACTCTTAGACACTCTTACATCTTGTGTCATTGCTCACTACAACCTGTCACTTGCAGAAAAAATGCACATGAACATTTTGCCCTTTGGTCTCATCAATCAATCTACGATCTTAAAATTTCATGCAATTATTACCTCAGGCATAAAAAGCTGGCAGAAACGATTATTAAGTCTGCAATTTAAATAGGAATAATCTAATAAATTGAGTTAAAGAGAATTACAGGAATAAAATACAAGTTTAGGCAGAAAACTGTAATATCCCTCAAATTCATCTGATTTTTTTTCATTCTAACAAGTGCAGTTTTATTTTTTAAGAAATGTTCTTAAACAGATAACAAAATTAATAACCCACAAATTGTACAATTGTATCTAATCTATTAGGAATGTTTAAATGTTAAATAACAAAGAAGGCTAGTGAAAGATAATCAGTAGTGCTGAGTAGATCGATCCAAACTATCAATATTATCAATCTCAAGTTGGTCTCGGTATCACATTGATACCGGCCCCCAGATCATTTTTATTTCTACTCTTGTTTGCAACTTTTCTATATCAGCAAAAAGTATCCAGCTGAGTCTCTGCCTCACCCCTCTCACCAGCCCTCTGAAGTCTCAGCAGCAGATCTCACAGTCATTCATGCAGGCAGTTCACCCTATTGTTGTTCACCCGATCCCACTCTATTTAAATGTTGAGTTGTTTTTGACAAGCTACTTTTCACCTGTTTTTACTTTCCTATTTAAGGCAAAGAAGTTCCAAATGATTTATATTTCTACCAGATTTTTTTTTTTATTGTTAAACACCTTGATTTATTTTTCTGTCATAGTTTCTTTTGGTTTGTAGATTGTTTT
This sequence comes from Oryzias javanicus, assembly GCA_003999625.1. Lineage (NCBI taxonomy): Eukaryota > Metazoa > Chordata > Actinopteri > Beloniformes > Adrianichthyidae > Oryzias > Oryzias javanicus. The sequence continues at coordinate 12,894,615 of CM012439.1, read as the reverse complement.
GCATTAACTTCCTCACTTTTTATTTAATTTCCAGAAGTTCTTCTGGCAATAAACTATTTCAGTTTAATTGAAAACATTTCCTAATTCTATTTTTCTGTTTATCAAGTAATTAAAAAAGGGAAACGAACAAAAAAAAAAACATTCATGGCAATTAAAAGCAATTGAAATTTTGAGGTTCATGTCACATCAAATTTACAAAAAATATTGATATTGGTATCAATATCGGCTATATATATAAGCATTGGATCAGTATCGGATCTATACCCAAATGCTCAATTTCGCCCAGCCTTAATAATCAGGGACAATCTGGATCTGCTTGTTAAATTTAGTCCACCACACACTAAAAATCAAATGACTTGAAACCAGATCAGGGCCAAAAAATCTGATTGGGAAATACCAAAATGTTTTTTTTATAGAACGCAGATTCCAGTTCAGTCCGGTCAACATGTTATTCAATAGGGGCTGTGGCTGCTGCGTCTTGGAGAAAGTGAACACAAGGGACTCCCTCCTTTTGTCTGAGCGGCTGTTAACAATCCTCTACGAGCTTGAGGCCAAGATCTCCTTTGTTAATGTAACATCACACTATGCACCAGATGAACTAACCTGAGACTATCTATTCTCAAAATCCTCCTGTTTATTCCTTCTCTCTGCTTTGGCTTTGACCAGAATTCGTTTTAGGACGAAGGATTTCCAAGAATGCTTTGGAAAACTGAAAGTCACAAGTAGCTCAACTCCTCTAGTAACAACATCTCTGTTACAATGAAGAAAAAAGTGTGAAAGCTTAGATGCATTGGATACCTCCATATGTGTCAGTTGACGAGCAGAATTTAATGATAACGTAGACAGAAGTCTAGAGTAAGAAATCTAGTCTCAGACAAATCTAGGAAGCTGTCATGTACATGTTGATAATTATAGTATGATCACTTTTTTGTCATTTTAAATGTTTGTGAACTTCTGTGTGTAAAAATGCTACCCGGAATTCAAATAATGTGAATAATAATCATAATAATAATAAACCCCATAAGATAAAAAAAACATGTGCCTTATTCACAAAAATATATTCCAACAACTCACAAAAACACAATAATATCACCAATACATCCTGCTGTCAAACCCTGGAGTTTGTATGACGATCCTGCATTTTTCATTAAATAAGACGACTCTCCACAGCAAATAATTCTCCAGATTTTCATTTTGTCTTGCAATCTGCTGGACATACAAATATACATAACCCAGCCTGACATGGTGACCGAGTATGAATGTCAATGTGAAGGAATAGAAAGCCATGGCACATGCAGAGTACACAGACAGGACTGCAGAGTGACTGTTCACACTGACTGCACACTGATTGAAGCCGCAGCTTCCTGCTTTACCTTAAATACTGCACTGGTAATTATATTAACTGCAATCGGTATATTTTATCAACTGCAATCATGCAGGATCTCACCCTAACTCCAAAATGCACAAATTTGACTCTGACAGAATTATTAATATTTCCTGATAACCTTATAAAGCATCTTTTGTCAAAATAAAATTTGCAGCAGTATAATTTCACTTTTTCAATTACTCTGGTTTTAATGTTCTTCTAAACGCATGGGAAAACCCCATGTTATCCTCAAAAAACAAAATGCAGGAAACTGCAACCTACCTGGGAACATGATGACCAAAATGACCATAAATGTCAAAGATTCAAACACGGTATAAATTGAGATTAGCCAATTAAATCCAGAAATAAAAAAATGCATGTTTTGATGTTATGTATGAATAATTGTTTACCGAAAATGTTCTTAGATTGATGTTCCTGAAGAACGGCACTTGATCTGAATCACATGCATTAAAGATATTGCACTTATTCCCATCCATACAGGAAAAAAACAAAAGGAATTCCTTGACTCTCTGTCTTCATTGTTTTGCCAACTGACAGAAACATCTCACTAAGATCAGTCATCCTGATACCCATACTGAGCTTAAAAATTGAATTATTTTTGTAGTGTATACCAAAGTCACTCCAAATCCAGAAGAACAAGCGTGACTCCTGCACTCCTTGCGTGTCTTTAAAGCAGAACTCAGTCAGTGCAGTCGGACCTTCTTTCTCAGATTTTGTAAATCTGAATTTGCTAAGTGACATTAAAAAAAAAATAAAAAAAATAAACTTAACCTTCAGGTTTGTTTATATATAATTATTTTATTTTATATTGATTTGGAGGGGGGCTCGCCTATGTTTTTCACCTTTTAGAAATAATTCATTTGGAGGAATAGTTTATATACTGAACTGTAGCTCTTCAAAACAAAGCAAACTGTTACAGATGGCTTATGAAGCAGCAGACTGCTAAAACAGCATTGATGTCAACAAACTTTACATAAGATATAAACTTCATACATACAGTACAAAAATTAATGCCACATTAAAAATAAATCCTTCTGAATGATAAAAAAGGCACACACTCCTAAAAAAGTATCAGTTTTAATCCTTTAATGTTAAAACTCCTCCTATCCCTCTTTTTAAATAGAATAGAAGAATTTCCCATTCCTATTAACTCTAATTCATAAAAATATTTTTTTTAATAAATTTTTTGACAATTAAACTTTTTTTTCGTGCTTTATTGGGAAAAAAAACTTCATTCTGAACATAAACATTTATACTCAGCAAAGTTAGAGTCATCTAAATTGGATGACAGAACTTTAACAGAAGGGAAACACATTTGTTAAAATGTGTGCAAGACAGTGTGACTCACAAAGTCTGGATTTGTATATTTGAACATAGCAAAAAGTAAAAAGAAGTTTAAGAGAGAATATTTTAATTAAGGTTGTATAAACTGGAGCAAAAACCTAGATGGAAATGACTGTCAGTGATTTGATACTTATAATTATAGTTTTTCTTATTTGAAATATGCTTAATAATTTAGAAAAAAATAACGAATAACAATGCAGATCAGCAGTATAAGAAAAAAAAAGAGTTCAGTGAACGTTTTAGCGCTGACCCTCAATGAAAAAAGAGAAAAAAAAAACTGAGATTTTTTTTTTTTTATTGTTGAAGCAAATGGCAGTCACAGCTTGTGGACAAACTGCGGGGAAGCCCGGAAAAGGCTTTTGACAGATGGTCAGAGGGAACTGATGACCTTTGACAACGTGGAAAAACACACTCAGCACAATGTCACACAAAAGGACAGGCAAGTACCTGAAGCTTCTGCAGTGTCCCAACAGAGAAGGCCGACCCGTACGTAGATGGAGAAGACAAGCAAAAACACAGTTTGAGGGACTGAGATTTTGTCAGGAAGAAGTTTGCTGATTTATAACCTTTTTCTGTTTTTTTTCTGTGAGTTTGAGCTTTCACTTGAACTCGGTTTCTTGCTCCCTCCCTCACATCCCGACAAACATCCACTTCACAAAGCAAACCCCTTACTTTCCTCTGTGTCCTGCTGGTTCCGTGCAATTAAGCAAATGGGTCATTAATTAATCGCTGCAGGCAACAGGACACGCGAGAAGTTAATCAGACTGGATGGATGGACTGTGGGGGAAAGACAGTGACACACATATTAGCTGGCACAAACATACAACCGTACAAACAACTGACATTTTTAAGAAGTAAAGTTTCAGAGCAGCCCAAACATGGAGTTACTGTAACCAACTGGACTGAGTAGCAGTTTCCTGTGACTTTGTGTGGTAAGTCACAAGCAAATTATGCTAAAAATGTAATTTTTATGAAGCAATTAAAGCTAATAATGGGGGGTCTACAAAGGATCAGTGGTGCACAAACTAGGTCTGCAGGCAAACAGATGCACTGTCAGTGCTGACTCATCACTTTTATAGGAAGAGCACATTTTTTAAACTTTGTTTTTCAACTTTAAATCTAATTTCTTTAGAGGCACTCAAAGCTTTTATTTTTTTATTCTGTTTCCTCCTTTTTTTGCCTCAAGTTTCCATTTGCGCAACACGTGTTTGACGAGCACAGAGGCTATAACACAAATGTAAGGAATGTTTGGAATCTGCCTCCAAAAAATGTTCCCATACCACACACAGGTAAACATTTACTTTTAGAAACGAAAAAGTGTGGCTGCAGTTATTGACTCCACAATCTTTGATTTCCTAGAATTGTTAACATGAAAAATATCTTTTAAAAAAGCACAAACATAAGGATAAGTTCTTTATCACATAAAATATGTATTATTTGCTCAGAAATACCAATACGATAAGTTAGGAAAATAGTTGCTTTCTGAATATCTGTTAACAAAACAGAGTTTGGAATTCTTCCGTTCCCAGTAATTAAAAAATTGGACCTAAAAGGCAGGCATCCTTGATGGAGTACGGGAAATGGAAGAAAAAAGGGGAAAGCAGCTCTATACTATCTAAAACTCTAACAATAACTAAAAACATGGATTTTTTTTACGTTTATTTGAGATATGACATTTAAATATTTAGATGATATATAACTGTTAAAAATAGTTTCTCCTCTAATAACTACTATGGTGTCAGTTGATAATGCGTAATGGCTTTATACTATTTCTCCAGCAGGTGGCAGTATTTTAAAACTAAACAGGTTCTGGGTAACACTGTAAACAAACAACTCCAAAAAAACAAACAAAAGTTACAAGGAATAGCAGTTTTTTTTTTTTTTTTTTACTGATAATAGATTAATCTTAGAATGGAGCAGGACTTCCATGCAGCAAATTAAACAAAAAGCAAACCATTTCAGTTTTTCTCCACATACATCCTGCTTTCCTTTCCCTCCAGCTCTTCTGACTTCCCTGCTGATGTCAGCTGGAAAGTTAAGCAGCAGATGATGAGTAAAGCAATAGCGTCAAAGACTAAAAAAAAAAAAAGAAAGGAATTGGAAGTTACAACAGTGACGCAGGATGGACTTTCTGAACAGTTTCTTGAATCAGAAGCACAAAAGTTTGTGTTTGTAATTATGAAAGACCATTGTTCACTATTCTTCTGGTGGTGGACAGTTAAAGTCATATTTAACTTGTTCACTTAAACACAAAAACAAGTTAGAAGTGATGGGATAATAGTCAGAGAAACGCTTGGGAATTCTATTTGGGGACGTCGTCCTCCTCTGTGTTACAGCTGCATGGACAGGGAGCTGTACTGAGCTTGTGTGACTCAGTAAAAGTGCAGCTGCCATAAAGTTTTATGAGAGATCGAAGTCAAAGGAGATCAGTGAACTTCCCCAACTGTGCTATAAAAATTTACGGGAAATGACATCCTTGATTTTATCATGGAAGAATCTGTTCCTCTACGAGTTCCAATAAGGAAAGACATTCCTTCAAAGAAACGAGCTGAAAGTCCAAAACACAAACAGACTCATACACCAACATCTCCACCAGGAGGTGCTGCAGAGCTATCATAAATGTTGATTATGTTAGGCAAGCATGCACTTTTAAGTTCATTGAACGGTGTGTTTACTGAACCACATGCTGGGCCTCAGCACTTGATTGTACTTTCAAGCTTCCAGTAAAGTTTATTGAGAGAAGACTTCACATTTCCTCTGACTTACAGCCTGGAGGAGCGGCACGACTGTCGTTAATTCCACTCTCTGGTTCCTATCCAGAACTGAAGGTCAAGTGTGGCACTGTAAGAGTACAGCACTGACTAGCAATCCATTAAATGAAAACCTTCTGACTCAATTCTCTCTGTAACAACTGCAATAAATCAGAGAAGCGCCACCGCAGAGAAGAGCGCGCCGTTGAACCAGCTGTTCCCAGCCAGGCCAATTAGTTCAATATTGATTCTCTGTCTTACTGTTATGCCACTGTAACTATGTAACCTATAAATGCTGAGCTGGGAGCACAGGTCTGAAAGTCAGTATATGTTCTAACACAAGACTCAGCTCACCCTCTGTGATCCTGAAAATAGGGATGTAGCCAGGAACGCCTTGCTGGGTTAATCTGTAACCTTGACACTCGGTAATAAGTCTTTGCAGGGAAGTATTCATGTTAAATCAACACATTAATAGATTCCCAGAACAAGGATGATCAAAAATGGCGGACTATAGGGGCCAAGCCAATCCCTGGAGGCACACTATGTTGGCCTAATCTTCAGATCCACATGCCACTCGAAACGCCACTTATCAATTAAGCCTTCACTCTGTCTGCACCTGAGATGAACCTAGAAGATAAACTGTAATGGTTTTTAAATCTCTGCTGACATTTTTTGGCCATTGGTAAAAAAGTCAGATCTTTTCAGTTTGCTTAGTTTGTTTAAGTATCTTATGCTGTATAACAGTGGTTGGTAGCTATTCAGAGAAGAGTGGCTAAAATATATACATATGTATATTCTTCATATATTTTGTACTGGATCATTAACCAATCATGTGTCTTGTTTATGCTCCAGTTAACAGAAGTAGTAAGTAGAAAAAAGGATGACGACTCAGCAAAGTAAACCAAAAGTATAAAAAGGAAAATATCATTTTGGTCTCGTGTTGTTTACAAATACATTTGCTTCAGTTGAATGTTCCTGCTTGGGACTGGAAATCTTTAATAAAAAAATAAAAGTCATATGAGCTTCTGTCAGAAGTAAAAAACAACTCTACGCTTTGAGAAAATTCCAGTTTATGTATAGTTTTGTATGTATTATAAAAAGCGACAATGTAATGATGTAAAGTAGTATCAAATTTTCCTAAAAGAGTAAAAAAAAAAAAAGCTTTGCGGCTCCTATTAGATTTTGATCAGTACCAAACAAGCCCAAACTGGAAAAAGTTCCAGACCCCTGGTCTGAACCAATAAGCTAAACTCTCTTTCTGAGCTCATCACGATCATATTTTTGATTTTAAATTCATGGATGTTTATCTCTCTACACTCCTGACGGTTTTGCCGGCCCTCCTCCTCCCATTCTCCCAAATCTTTATTTGCATTCCTACGATCCCTCTTTATTAAAATCCTTTTAGAGGAAATGACAGAAAAGAACAAATGACTCATTTATGCTCGTCACGTGTGACGGGATGATGTGCAGATGTCTGAAAGGTTTCTCAATAGACTTGTTAACTCTTATTGCAAAAAAAAGAAAAATACGTCTTACATGTTTGGATGACTGAACTTCTGACTTCAAACAGAGAATCTATTGGGCCATTCATCCATTTTCTTAACCTTTTCAGGGTCACTGTGTTGCTGGGGCCTATAATCAAGCTACTTTTAGGCAAAAGTGAGGTAAATCCTGTCTACTTCGGGGCCATAATCACACATTCATATCAAGGGACAAATTAGAATCTTCAATTCACCCATGAAGCCTGTTTATGGACTGTGGGAGGAACCTGGACTCAAAACCCAAACATCCACGAGGAGAACAGATGAGGCAAGAGCACCAAGTACTCCACCACCATGCAGTCAGTGCAACTGTTTGCATTATACATTATATAATATGACATTATAGAATGAGCCCAAAGTTCTCAAAAACAATGATCAAAGACTTAAAAAACTTTTTTTTTTCTGGTTAACATTTTATTTTGAAAAGCACATGAACAATTCTGGGTTTTTTGGTGGCAACAGAGCTGCATATTTCTGCTTGCCTGGTCAAGTCTCCCTACTTATGACGATTATGCAGCTCATGCTCATGGAATTGGCTTCCACCTGGATGGAAGTAACTGCAGTTTCACTCCCTCTAAAGAGTCTGTTGAAATATTTCTCAAAGAGTTAAGGAAAAACAGAAGCACAACTCTGACCAGCAAATACGTCCCAAAGTTTGCCTCATTTTGAGGGATTTATTATTTTCTAACAAACATCAATGTGATTTAATACAGAGAGTGACGTATGTATATCTTTTTTGTTCCAGTCGAATTTTAAGACTCCTGGAATCAGTGGAACAGATGTGGAAATGATTTTACATTTACAAAAATATATTAGGTACCATAATCAACATATCCCCAACAGCAAACAAAAATAATAAAGTTTTTTTTACATTATTTTCTGAGGGAAACCGAAATCTAAGGTTTTAAATGTGCTCCTTTATTCAGAGGTAGACCACTAAATGAACTACATTTCAAATAATTCAGAAGCCACAACATGGAAGACGTGTTCATTTAAATCAAACAGAGCTTATATGAGAATGGAAATGCAGATCTATACAGTTAAAGTTACTTTATACTATCAAAAATAGTTCTGATCTAAACATTACAAAGAAGAAAACAGTCTGTTCAAAGTTGTGCCGACATTCACCTTGCTGTATCACTCCCAAGTTCACAGAAAAGGTCACACTTTTAATGTGTTTCTTTGGAAAAACGTCCTTTAAGTACCCTGAGTCCTCCAGGTCATTTTACTTGCATGTTTTCTACTGCGCTTCCTGTTAAGGGTGTGTTCCTTCAAGTGTTTTTTCAACAAATCCGGTCTGACAACCTGGCAATCACCTGGTGAAAGTGAAAAAAATAAGAAGAGAGAAACTCCCTCCAATCAACAAAAAGATCATGAGTTTGGTAAAAAGATGTTTGAGCTTCAGAGAGAAATTTGGCCACAATTTTGCATTCAATTCCTGAACTAACCTGAATCCAAATCAGAGTTGGTTGTTTTGACAATGCAAAACAGAAAAGCGACACCTGAGTCACTCCCCCTCTCTTTGGTGTTGATATAAAATCGAGCTTCACTACAACACCCCCTTCTTAGTCACTAAAAAATACCTCTAACTTTTCAGATCAGATTCATCAAATAAATAATCTTGTTTTAAATCAATGCCAGCGTAAGACAATTCAATTATTTTACTGAAACATCGTAGATCTGTTGGTTTTAAGGTATGTGAGAGAAATATTTGAGGAAAAACAAGGAATTTAACAGAGTTTCTGGATTGCTGTGACTCTTCGTTCATCCCCGGGCAGCTTCCGAGTCTTGCTCAAAAGCAACGTTGTCATAGTGATGCTGGCCCGGGTTGGGGCTCCGGGGGTCATTCAGAGGGACTTCATACAGGGTCTCTGCTCCTGCCACTGTGATCACAGCGACATCTGGTGGTGGTACTATAGACACAGTCTCTTTGGCCTCATCCTCAACCCCCAGAGACTTCAGGATGTCGCTCTTGCACATGGGGCAGGTTCTCCTGTCCAGCAGCCACGGCTCAATGCAGGCTTTGTGGAAGACGTGATCACACGTGAGCACGGTCACCACATCGCCCTGCTTGTAGGACTCGATGCAAACGGCGCACAGGTGGGAGTCGGAGGTGATCTCCTCGTCCCCTCGCCTCAGCGTGCGCACCTGAAGGCGCCCGATGGCTCTCTTGGCCTCGGATTTCATTTTCCTCTCGGTGCGCCTCTGCCGGTTCATGTTGTAGAGGCGGTTAGCCGAGATGAAAACAAAGTAGGCGATGGAGGCCGCGGTGACGATGAAGAAGGCAATGGACAGGAAGTAAAGCCAGTATGTGTCCATCCAGGGCCCGTGGGGGCTGCCCACGTCCACCACCAGCTGCACTTCTGTTCCGTTCTGCACCAGCCGGACGATCTCCAAGCCTTGAAGGTTGCCGACCATGATGGCCACAATGCCGTTGGCTTCTGGGTGGGCCATGTGTGTGGTGCTGTTTCCACTGCCTTCCACGTTATACACCACCACGCCAGCTGCTCCTTGCCGTTTGGCGGCATTGATCTTTTCACTGAAGGTGCAGTTTCCCCGCTTCACCAGGGCGATCCACGGGGGCGAGCTGAAGTTGCGGTTGTAGACGGGATCTGGGCCACAGCCTCTGGGGTCTCCTCTTGGAAGCGTGGCAATCCCCGAGGCTTTGTCCACCACAGAGTTGCGGCCGTAAACACCACACTCGCAGTACTTGTCTACAGTCTCGTTGCTGATAGCATAGCTCATTTCCACCACTGCTGTCCAAAACACTAAGGAAGTAGAGCGGCAAACGAGCGCCGACAAACACAGCAAGAGCAGCTGACGGTGAGGTGTCTTCTTACCCATGGCAACGCTCTTCTTCAAACAACAAAAGGTTCTTTTGGTTCCTTAAAACTCCGTTTTCTCAGTCCCAATTCCTGTGTTGTTTCCACTCACGGCGATCTGAACGCAGCTTTGGTTTCACCCAACCTGCTCTCTGCTGTAATATGATCCTTTGGTAACACAACACGAGCTATGCGTCAGCCTCTCACCTCTCGTTATCTTCCTGAACCTTGAACGCTGAGCTCTCGGCGGAGGGCAGGGTGCTGCTATTCAACAAGTTGAAATGCACAAAACACACACACCTGCTGTTTTAAGAGGCAGGGAGCAACGTTCTAGAAAGAAAGGCATGATAAGCAGACGATAAGGTGGATTTTATAGATCAATAACGCAGAGCAACTACAGAGTGACTACTAAACACCGCCTGACTTGCTTTTGTAATGATGAGGTGAGACAGCCAGTTTTTCTAGCTCGACTGGTCTTGTTCTCCTTTTTCTGAGATGACGATCACTGTTATGTAAAGAGAACAGACAAGTCAAACGGCTCCACCCCCCAGCTGTTCTCTACAAACAAACAAATATGGCCTCAAATTTTGAATTTACTAAAAATAAAACCTAAAAAAGGCACATCTTCTTTCAGTCGAGAGAATATATATGCAAAGCACACAACGATAAGGATTTTGAAATTCAATTCAGTGGCCCAGTGGCAAAGGAGAAGAGGAAATGGAAGAGGGCAAGTTTCCACTGTGTCTTTTTCGCACACAAAAGTGAAAGCACGCACACACAGCCGTGCAAGCAGGCTTCAGATGCAAATGGAAACTCTACCGTCCATTTGGCCATAACCAATAATTTTAAAACATATGAAAGCACAAGAGATATTCCTTGCCCAGCTTTTGAGCACATAGCTGTTGATGAAGGGAATAAAGGTGCTACTGTGAGTCTACATTCCTAAAATAACATCCTGCACAAAGTCAGGGGCAAAACAAACATTTAGAATCCAATATTGCAAAAAAAATGTGTTTGTTACCTCTAATTACTTTGACAAAGTAGAAAAGAAAGTCCTAAATCAATATTTTAACACATTCTCTGCTATGTTATCAGATATTAGTGATAAAAAAGTCCCACTTAGGTCCTTTCCAGTCTGATTACACTGCTGATACTAAATTTGATCTGTGGTTACCTTGTGTTTGGTCTGTATTCAGACTGTTGTCAACATTTCTGCTCTGAACCAAAGCTTGGAAACAAAACCACGTGACTAAAGATCTGTTCAGTTGTTGGCCAGGAATGGGTGGGACAAAGCAACAAGAGACAGAAATATGGTTAACTTATTCAAACTTTATATTTCGCTGAACAATTTTGAACGTCCACTTTGGTACGGTGGAGGCATGTTGCAAGACGGTCTTGAGGATGCAACAGCTATGAAGGTACGATGATAAGTGTCTGTGACATATAGATTTTCTAAAAACAGTGTGAGAAGCAGTGTGTTTCACATTGAGATTGGTTTTAATGAGCCTGCATTCATCCTACTACATTTCTATGACTTGCTTGGTCTACATCAGGGGTGTCAAACTCAATCACACAGGGGCCAAAATCCAAACACACCTTAGGTCACGGGCCAAACAGGATAAATATTTATTGAACAACTACAGCTACATTTTTAAAACTTTAAAAATGTAACCTTTTAACATAACTATGAATAAAAACAGGCATGAATATTATTCCACAGTAAATCAACTTAAACCTTAAATAACTTTCAATATTTTACTCTCCATAAAAAATATATTTCGTCAAAATGATACAAGTTAGAAATAAGTGCAAGATAACATTGGGCCATTAATAACAATAAAAGAAAACAATCTGGAGGGCCGGATAAAATTACCCAGAGGGCCGGACACATGTGGTCTAGGTGTTGCTCCGCCACTCTGTTTACATCCCATAACACCAGGCTACGGTGGCCATTTTGTTGTTCCATTCTGAGTGCGGAGCCTATTCAGTCTATTCAGTCAACTTTGTTGTAGATTATCGGGGGAAACAAACTCGGGTTCACTTTAAGCAAACCAAATGTGTCCCGAGTACATCCACAGTTTGGCAGTAGATTAATACAAAATGTAGTATAATTTTAGGGTGTAACAATTTATTTTAACAACAATTTGATTCATATCATAATTTGTGATGGATGACATGATTCACAGTTCATATCGGTTCATTTTGAGTGATTTGATCCGATTCACTGAACCAAAATCAATCCAGGACATCTTTAGCCAAAACTTAAACCTGACTCAGAGATATTTACCTGAGTACTGAACACTGTAAGTAAAGTTTTCCAGAGTCTTTATGCCTCTTTAAGATAGTTTAGCTTCATAAAGTTCAGCCCATTGTTGTTTCTCCACATCAAAACATTATAAACAGAACATTATTGAATATTCCACCACACTGTATGGTCTCATGTCTTTAAAAAATTCAAAGTGTTTCCACACATTGGACTGTAATGCTGATTTTATTTTTTGCTGCTGTCACATGTGTTTTTTTGCTGTGATAGCATGTGGTAATTTTTACGTTACAGTAAAATAAACCAATCAAAATGATTTTGTAATGATATAAGTCAATTTAATTCTGCCTCAAACAAATCAATCTGATTCTGATGGTAAGAATAGGAATGTATTAATTGATTAATTATTATAATCATAATAATTACAATATACACTTTAGTGTTCAATAATCAGATGCCAAACTGCAAAAATCCTAATTAAGTTCTCTATGATGTATATGAAATTTGACCGTTTTTAAGATTTCTAATAAACCCAAATAAAAATGAAAATGAGTTCACCTTGTTGAATTAATAATACACGATTTCATCATTTCTGAAAAAAAAAAAAAAAAAAAAATCAACATAAAATGTAAACCGTAGTAAATCTATTTTGTTTCCCGAGCAAATCTGAAAGCATGATCTGCAATAGCTAACTCAAACCACAAGAGGGCGCCATTACCTCACTTTGATTATGGAAACTTCTGCCAAAATAAATAAATAAACAAATAAAAACAAATGCGTTGCTTGTATTTACTGTAATCATACCGTAAGAGACACGTGCACGCGCTCAAAAGTTCCTTCAAAATGAGTACTCAAGGTTAAAAAACACTTTTTTAGACAAGTTACGCTAATTTTCGATTAGCTCAAAATTATTTTGGGAGCGTTCTTAATGAAACAAGCAAAAGCACTCACCACAGAGTAATGCAGGTTTCTGTGCCTTTTATTGTCTGCTGAACGTCCTTCAAACGAGTGGACAGGACAGGACAGGGAGCATTCACTAAAAGGAGGGGAGCCAGGTGGAAACATGCCCCAACAAGTCCAGCACCCCATACAGAGAACTGCATGTGTTTGGTTGATCAAGATGTCACTCTAAATCTGCCTTCATTCTCCTTGATCCACACAATTCAATCATGTCTTCATGTGTCTGCAGCCTCCAGGACTTTGTGCAACATTTCCACCCTCCTTGTTGACATTAGCAGGCGTAACATTATTAGAAAAGCTTTGGCTTCAGGCTTTAAGAGTACAATTCCTCCACCACTGAAGGAATAAACCCCATTTCCTGCATTAGGGTTGTGGTGGAACTGTGTTCAAGTGCGATTATGATAAAGACCAGCTCTGATGCGCCTCAGGCTGGAGTTTGTTCAAGTCAAGTGGAATGACTCACAACTCGTGATCCCCCCTTTCTTTCCTTGCAGCTCCAAAGCTTAAAAGATGCTTTCACCCCCCAATAATCTCCCTTTGCAGCTTTTAGTCATAGTGTGGAGCTGCATGCAGTGCTTATCCAGCCTACTACATGCATTTTTTTTTTGCAACCTAATTAGGCTAAATAGATTTGAAATTTCTCCTAAAACTTCTTGAATTTAGAACATTTGAAACTTTTCAGATTAATATGAGTCAGGCTGAAATCTTGAGAAAAAAGACAAGAAAGGAGTTTATACCTTATTTCCTGGGGTTTGTCATTTTTTTGTATGGGACAGTTCATTTAATTTCATTTACAGCAAAAAGCGCTGAGTTTGCTCCCACTGTGAGGGTGCGCCGGGCCCTGGGTAAGTGCATATCCGTGGACCGATGCTGGAAAAGAATCCAGTTTTTATGATTATATTTGTTTATTCAGATGATAAAATCAAATTGACTGAAAAAGAAACCGATTGAACCTTTTATGTTTTTGTTGTATTTTTATTAAGGGGTGAAATCCACATTCTAAAGCATCACATTGTTGTTCTATTTATATTATTCTACCCAATATGTCCAAAAGCAACTATTGTAACTATTCATTTTTCAATGATTTAAAGTTTTCTTTTGCTTTGATTTTTTTTTTTTTTTTTTGGTTGTTTGTTTGCTGGGAAATACGATCAATAACGACATTACCACAAACCAGATTAATTTTCACCCATTTTCAAAAAAATCTTTTTATCCATCATGGTCTGATATCTTTGATTTCATTCAATTGTTTTTATATTACAGTGCAAAATAAATGTTCAGAAAACCATTAAAGAAAACTGTGATCTAACAGAGTTTTAGACACAAGAATGAGAAAAATGTTCAGACCTGAAATTTAAACCAATAAGCCCAGACAGCTTTGACCTTCTCAGCAAATCTGAAAGTGCGGATCAGCCAGCAAACCAGCCCGTAATTGATTGTGGCTTACCAATCATGAAGATGTTTGCTATTCGTTTTATCACTGTAAAAATGTTCTGACCACTGATGAACTATAAGAATACTGTTCATCTGAGTTTACTGTCAGTCACTGATCATTGTGTGTTTTTATGCTGGTTTAGAGAATGAGACCGAATGCATTTCACCCCAAGCCTCAGAGTTTCCTGACGGCTTCTTCACCGTGCAGGAGAGGAAGGACGGAGGGCTGGTCATTTACTTCATGATCATTTTCTACATGCTGCTGGCTGTTTCATTAGTCTGTGATGATTACTTTCTTCCCTCCTTGGAGGTGATTAGTGAACGTAAGTTGCATGGGTTTGTCTTTAAACTGCTCTGGTTAATAGTGTGTTGACCACCTTTAATTTGTTGACAGCTTGTAAAGCATATATTATTATAGAACTGTATTAATCAAATTAAATATCACTGATCCTAATTAGATCAAATAAAAAAAATGGTCAAGCAGTGACAGGCAACTGTAAAAGCAGTAAAATCTTTTGGTGACCCGCGACCCTCATCCCTAATCTTAAAAATATTCTTCATGAAGTCTGTTAGAGGAATCTTATATCTTGTAAGTGACTCCAAACTTATTTTAAAAGCTAAATATACAGCAATAAAGGGTAAAAGGAAATAAAGCAAATGCCCGTACAAGTACCAAAAAATGTTAATTTTAGAACAGTACTGTACTTTTTGTTTGCAGTTAAAGGTGAGTCAGAAAAATAAAGTCATATAACAGTTGACCTTTATTGTGAAACTGCAACAGTTTGTACAATGGACCGATATAGCTGTTACTTGTGCTGTAAAACGGGGAGTTTGCTTTGTGCTTCTTTTAATGGATTTTCCATAACAGCATACATTCAACTAAATATAATTACGTCACATATTATGAAATGTTTTTAATTCCTTTTTTTTGAGTCAATGGAAAAAAACACGAGACCTTTAAAGACCCACTTCAATTAAAATAGTGTTTTTTTTTTGTTTTTTTTTTTTAGTATGCTGTTGTGGCATTTTTCTCATGATAGAGGACATATATTTAAAAAAAAATTAAGACAAAAACAGCATTTGTATGCATTTATTTTTTTCAAATTATTGTAAATGAGGAGCGTGCCCCTGCTCAGCTCTATTCTGATGCATCCACTTGTAGACAAGTAGATCCATGTAGATCTTTGTTTTCCTCGTCTGGGATGGCATCCGGCTCCAAAACGTACATTATATTGATCACCATTTTTTTCTGCACTGGTAATGTTAGGTCGGGGCTGTGAGGGGCTTTGAGCTGGTGGGAGATAGTGTAAACAGAGAGCTCTCAACAGTGGGTACAGAGGGTAAGGGAAGCAGGCTTACTCTGAGTTATCCCCCCACAACTCATAAATTTCTGATGAACTCCTGCCGCTCTGCAGAAACTATGTCCCAGAAAAAAACACATTTTTTTTTATTATTATTATTATTATTATTATTATTATTGTTGCTAAAATTGGCATAATTATAATTAAAAGACCACTGGGAACACTTTGAAAATAGATCAAAAGAATATTAGAGTGGGAATTTAACAACCCAGTCTCTCACATGTGTGCATATTATTCTGCAATCAAAATACAGAAAAACTTAGCTCTAAGACATATAAACAGTACATTTCTTAAGGTGTCATTTTGTAACTGGGGTTTAACAGGCTCAGGAAAGTGCTCATGGATCATGAGGTTTTCTCTCTTTTCTTTCTTGGGGTTCCTTCAGGTCTGGGCCTTTCTCAGGATGTAGCTGGAGCCACTTTTATGGCAGCAGGAAGTTCTGCTCCTGAACTTGTTACAGCTTTTCTAGGTAAACATTCAACAACTCTACTCAACAATGTTCATGATAATATATATGTATATATTTTTTTTTATTTTGGGGGGGGGGTGTGGATTTTCCAGCTGTGACCATGACCCTTACCTGTCTCTTGTGGGTTTCTTCACTTCCATCTGTCTTTTACGCTTTTACGGTTCAGTTTTTAAAGCTGAAATGTTGTTTTTTGTGCATTCTGTGCGATAGGAGTGTTTGTGACCAAAGGGGACATTGGGGTCAGCACGATTGTGGGATCAGCTGTCTACAACCTGCTTGGAATCTGTGCTGCCTGTGGGATTTTGGCCTCAGTGGTACGTTCTTGCATACTCTGAGAAAAATGGCAGCTTTACTAGTCTCTGTGTGCAAATTGCAGCACTGTTTCTAGGTCAAGGGGGGGAGGAAATAATAACATCTTGAGACTGGTTTGGAGCTCTAAACCTTTTTCATTTTTATTGTGTTTCCTTCATCAGGCGAGGCGTCTCACCTGTTGGCCTCTGTTCAGGGACTGCCTGGCATATGGAATCAGTGTTGCTGCTGTTATTGCCATCATTTCAGATAACAAAGTGTTCTGGTGAGGGTATAGTTTCGTTTTTGTGGGAAATCATTCATTGTTATATGATCTTGCAACACCTACCGGTAAGGTGGTTGCTCATAAACGACAAAGTTGAGAGAAGTTCTTTATTGAGTATTGTAACAGAGGGAAAAAAATAGACCACAAAACTTTATAGGGTGTTTATGACTCTGACAATTGAGACAATGTGTAACATCAGGGATTTATTTGTTGCACGAAAAAACAATTGTGAGGTAAATCAGTATACTTGTATGAAATAGCCCTGGTAGCGAAAGTAACACATGCATTCATGTCTTTCTGGCAGGTATGAGGCTGCCTGTCTGCTTCTGGTCTATGCTGTCTACATAGTTGTCCTGTGCTTTGACCTCCGCATCAGTGAGTTTATCCTGAGGAAGTTGAGCCCCTGCTGCACCTGTTTGAGCTCTGGTTCTGGTGACAAAATGGAAACGCAGCCTCTGATGGGCTGGAATGACGACACCAGCTTGAGAATCTGTGGCCGTTCCAGAACAGACAGCGGGATCTTCCACGATGACTCAGGGTACTCTCACTTGTCCCTCAGCCTGCACGGCCTCAATGAGATATCTGACGGTATAAGACTGAAGTTACAGTTTGCTTGGTCTTTGTTTTTCCGTACTGATGTGCCCATGTTAAGTCGGTCATTTGCTGGAATGCTGTGCGTGTGCCTTCATTACAGCAGAGCAGAAAAGTGTGTTTTCCATGCCGGAGAGCGACCTGAAGAGAATCCTCTGGGTCCTGTCCCTGCCTGTGATCGTGCTGCTTTTCATGACGGTTCCTGACTGTAGAAGACGGTTCTGGAAGCAGTGGTTCATGATAACGTTCTTCATGTCCGCTGTTTGGATCTCTGCTTTCACATACGTACTAGTCTGGATGGTCACTGTCGTCGGTAAGGGACTCCTGTGCTTTTTAGAGTTTTTACTCCAAAATAAAGTGTTGAAACTTCACAACAGAAATAAACACACATACACATTCCCCAACAAATGGAAAAAAAAATCCACTGCTTTTTTCAAATTACCATACATTTTTCTAATAAACATGTATCCCTGAATTAGATACACAGGAATCACGGCTGTGGCAGTCTTATCCCTCTGCCAGGTCACCTCATTCCACTTTCTTCCACAAGGAAACAGAAGCATTTCCAGGCCAGCTGAGAGATAAACCTTTCCAGAGTGTTCTGGGTCTACCATGGAGACTCTTTCTGAGGAAGTATCCCAGAAACACCTTGCTAGAAAGGCATCCAGGTTGAAATCCTAGCCATAACCTTAACTAGCACACCTAATTGTGGAGGAGCAGTCATAGTGGAGCCAGTTAGGTTGATGTTCCAGACAAATTTGTGCTTTTTTTGGAACAAGTTCCAAAGCCGGAATAGATGTACCTTAGAATCCCCTCTTACAGAAAAGCACGTTAGCCACAAGAAAAATACAAAGTGGTGGCCATACACTCAACTAATACAGAAAATATTCTATGTAGTTGGCCCAATCTCAGCAGTATGGGCTGTTCATGCACATAATGTAAGCTCTACACTTAAGGGGTACCTAGAGAATAACATTACTGTGGGTATCCTAAGGTACATTCATGCCAAATTTGGTGCTTGTACCACAAAATGCTCAATTATTAACTGGTACCACTATCAGCAACAATGACACTTAACCGCAACAGACAAGGAAGAAGGTTTATCAGGACAGAGACTTCATCGATCTGTTGGTCAATCTCTTACTTTGTTATTCCTTAACTTGTAACCTAAATACCAAGAGAAGGGACTCATTCTTAACCAAGAAAGGGCAGTCCACCCTTTGTATGCTGGCCTCAGACTTGAGGATGGTGAATGGCGCAGCTTGATGAAGTCAGAAGGACAAAGTCATCAATAAACATCATAGAAGTGGTTGTAAGGCTCCCAAATCCAAAACATTACTGTGGTTCGGCACACCAAGAAGATCTGTGCTGGAAACACGTGAGATTGACACTAAGCTTAAAGAGGGGTGTGGCCTTTGGATTGTTATGTGTTAATCAAATATGCTTTAAAATGATGCGAGTTTAAACAACTAACTGGCTTGCTTGTCTTTTCCTTTAGCAATTGGGACAAAAACAAACTAAAAACAACCAGGATTGAATTTGGTCAAAATAATGGGCTTTAAATTAGTATAATCGCAAACCTTTTTGTTGACAACACGGACCCAGAAGAAAGGTTATGTTTAGGGTTAGGTTTATGTGCGACCAACAACAACATTTAGCCTTGGATGCACTTAAAATACACATGAGCAGTGCAGCAAAGTGCATGTTTCCTTCCATATTTGTATATAATATTTGCAGACATCATCATCCTTCAACCCATAGTAACATCATACACGCTCACTATTCTGAACTGGTCCTAAAAATGTTAAAACTGGATGTTTCAGCGTGAAGCTTTCTTAAAAAAAAAAAACAAAAAAACAGAGAAGTGTAGTGTGAACTGTTTCACTGTTCAGCTTGCAAGTCTGTCTATCCGTGCATGTGAAGGCAGGTGGAAATCAGCACCACACCCCCATCCCACCACTGTGGCTCACAAGTTTCTGCAACTTGTGAGGAGAAAAAAAGTCCAATTTACGGAGTACAGTCACATGCTGGTCTGCTGGCTAATTCCTGAGATGCCATTGTCTTGGGGAAAGAGTGGAGGGTGGGGGGTGCCTAACCAGTCAAAGCAGGATTATTGCAGCTTCACCCCTGAGGTAATGCAGTCATGTGAAGGGCGGGTTTACATACATAACCTGGGTTCTGAGAACAGAGTCAGCCACTGCCTGTCTAGAACAGATAGAAACTGTAAAGCTGACCTAGGATTAAGCTCAACGTGCATCATGTGACGAGTCTGCATCTAATGAACAATGGTGCGATTATCCCACGGTCATTAGATTGCACACGATGAAGCAGGGTGTGTCATATGAAGAATAAATGCTAACAATGGTGCTAATAGTCTCAACAAGCAGACTTTTGATGCTGTTCTTTAACAGCATGTTTGCAGATGAGTCTGACTTTCTGTCTGTTTAGGGGAGACCCTTGGCATCCCCGACACAGTCATGGGACTCACTTTGCTTGCTGCTGGAACCAGTATACCGGACACAGTGGCAAGTGTGATGGTGGCCAGAGAAGGTAAATCATTTTTAACACACAAATACTCAAAAATCAGTGACTAATATTGCTCTCTGGTCATCAGGTAAAGCCGACATGGCCATGTCCAACATCGTGGGCTCTAATGTGTTTGACATGCTTTGCCTGGGCCTGCCTTGGTTTATCAAGACTGCTTTTGTTGACACCATCAACCCAGTGGAGGTCAACAGCACCGGACTGGTCTTTGTTTCATGCACACTCCTCCTTTCCATCGTCTTCCTTTTTACAGCCGTCCACATTAACGGATGGAAACTGGACTGGAAGTTGGGGCTGGTTTCTCTGATCTGCTACATCCTCTTTGCCACCTTATCAATTCTGTATGAACTGGGGATTATTGGGAATAATCCTATACGATTGTGCAGTGACTGAAAACAACTTTCTCAGGACTGAAGCCATTTAAAAAAAAAAAATCTTCATATATTGAGTCAACAGTGGAGACCCTCCTTTACAGAAGCAAGTTTCATTGAGCTGAAGACTCAAGATATTTTTTTTTCAAGTCCAGATGGCCTGAAGAACAGAATCTTCACAAATTGCACAGGTTGACTTATTCAAGTACTAGATTTTTCTGAAGATGTACCTTCACCTGTTCTGTATCCCTCGAAACTGTTGACACTGAAGGCCAGTCATTCTCCCTTCCCTAAACAAGCTCCACAAATGGACTCAAACAAGCTGTTCTTACTGCTGAGTGAAATAAACATGTCAGTTGAACTTAACTGGTCTTTTAAGATTTGTTTAGTTGAATATAAGACAAAAAATGGTTGGACTTTGATATATGATTATCCTGCAGACGAACAACATATGCGTAATGTGGGCTTAAATGAGTGATCCTTTTTGAGTCAAGACAACACCTCTGTCTTTCTCATAAAGCTGCTGTAGATGAAGACTGGTTGGAATTTTCTTTCCAAACATTTTTGTATTAAACTAAATATTTTCCTTATTTAAGAAACCATTGTAAAGGCAAAGGGGTAAAAAAAAAAACAACTCAATAGAGCAACAACTCAAGTACAATCTTTGAAAATAATTTAGAAACCTTCATCTTAGAGAGATTTTCACCCACAGGTTT
The DNA here is from genome assembly GCA_003999625.1 of Oryzias javanicus. Taxonomy (NCBI): domain Eukaryota; kingdom Metazoa; phylum Chordata; class Actinopteri; order Beloniformes; family Adrianichthyidae; genus Oryzias; species Oryzias javanicus. The sequence goes on along the minus strand of CM012439.1, from coordinate 12,873,488 downwards.
AAAAATTAAAAAGTTTATTCAAATGAACTGACAAAATTTAAAGGGTTTACAAAACAGATAAAATAGCTAACAAAAAATGAAAATGTGAACATGTGGAGATATCAAGTCATTGTGTTTTTAAAACAAAACAAAAACAAAAGGCGGGGAAGCTGGATAGATTAGTGTGATTCTTTGAGTTTCTACAAAATCTTTAGGCATTGCGGTCGATGCGGACATCCACCTCACGGCCATTGATCTTGGTTCCGTTCATCAACCTGCAGGCCTTGTCAGCGCTCTCCGGCGAATCAAATCTGACGGTTCCGCATCCCTTTGACCGCCCATTCTCCATCTTGATTTCTGCAAACATCACCTGACCTGCAGAAGGAAAAGAGGACTGAATTGTAGCAGCAGTTCTGGACAAGTTGTTGATTCAACCTGCAGGTTTATAGCAAAATCTTTGACATTCCAAACGGTTTTGGTAAGGTATGTTAACTAAATGAAAAGTTCCCTCTGAGCAGAACATTTAATAGACGAATAGACCAAACTTACCACAATGACTGAACTTCTCTTTCAGCTTTTGCCATGTCAGATCATAGGACAGCTGCAGGGAAGAAAAAAAAAATCGAATCCTTCACATTTGAGAAAAGACAAAACTCTTCTCATTACAATTACTTTAAGTGTAAATTCAACACAACCAAAAACCAGACAAAATACTTTCAACAGTCAAATGTATAACCTCTCTGCTTTGGTTAATAATTCCTAAAACTTAGTAAAGTATGCGCAAAGCAAGAATTTAACAGCGTGAGACGAAAAACAAAATGAAAGTACCGTATTTTCCAGACTACAAGTCCCGGCTTGTTTCATAGTTTGGCCAGGGGTACTTATACGTGAATTTTTTTTTTAAACATCAATAGGGTCATTAATTTCCCCACTAACAACCAGTTGCCTTTTAGTGTGCGTTTCCCCCTAACAACCACTAGAGGACTCTGCAGGTCTGCTGACAGAAACGCGGAAGAAGAATTTCCGTTCAAAACAAACATGGCTCAGAATCTAATCATTCTCCTCATGGACATTATGGTTTTCTTATTTACATTATTACATTGTTATTATTGTTTTAATTTTTCTCTCCTTGGACTGTCGCGGGACAGCAAGCCATCAAACTGGGTTAAAAATAGACAGACGAGCAGCTAAAAATACTGTCATTCAGATGCAGCTCCTGCAGGCTAGAAGGTAACAATTGCTGCTCTTCTGAACCCCGAATCAAAACATTATAGATGCTTTAGGGGAGCTTTTTAAAATGAATAACTTAACCTCTCAACATCATCTGTATCTTCTGTGTATTTTAAACGAGAAATACTGTCAAAGCCTCCATCATGTAGTGATGAGGCTAAAAGACAGCTGCCTCACACACAATGGGAGCATCTAGTTTATGAACACATTTTTGGACAAGCATTAAATTTGACGTGCATCAAAAGGGGCAGCGGGCTCAAATTCGACGCATGAATCACGCTCGGTGTCAAATGCAACGTTACATCGGGCTTGATGAATTTATTCATAAATGTTGGACTTTTCTCTTAAAAGTGAGACTTACACTCCGAAGCGACTTCTATGTTTTTTTTCTCCTTCACCGTGCATTTTTTTTGGCGACTTATACACCGGAAAATACGGTAACACAAAAAATCTTGAGTGCCATTTTCTTTCCAACTCTCTCTCTCAAATAAAAATGACACAATAATCAGTAATTCTTTCAAACTTACATTTCGCACAAAAATTTGACATCCTGCTTTGGGCCCAGCACCTCTGTCTGACATGCCTCCACCCATGTGTCCCGATACTCCGCCCCCATAGTTGCCAAAGCCACGGTTCATGTCCATTCCTGACATGCCGAGACGGTCAAAGCCAGAGCCCATTCTGTCCATCCCCATGTTACCCATGCCCCCACCTGAAAAATGTGGAAAAGTAGAATGCTGTTTAAGGGGTCACACATACAAACACTGTAAAGCCTGTTATAATTTAGAATCACCAAACAACCGATAAAGTATGCTTTTGGACTGTGGTTTCACCACACCTGCCACAGCAATGGAAAAAATACATCTGGTTGCATATTAATTCTTAAGGAGTCAATAAATAATAAAATAAAATTACAAAGACCTGAAAAATGTTAGAATTTCTTTTGCGAATCCACAATCATCTTACTTTCTGAATAATTAGGACTTCTTTTGACAAATCAAAGGTTTCATGAGTTTACATCTTTATTAAAGTGTACAGAAGCAATCCACATTTAAAATACTTTGTGGAGTTTTGACTTTTCAAAATAAGAGTTGTGAAATGTCTCCAGTACCTAATCCAGCTCCCATGTGGCCCATGCCACCACCGCCCAAGCCTCCACTGAAGCCGCCGCCTAAAGCAGAGGAAGGAGGTTACTACAAATACTACGGCAATTTTATGACAGTTTTACAGCATCTGAACAAACAATAAAGAGCAAAACGGCACATAAAGCAACAAGTCATTTTTATTTCTGAAAAACAAATACACAAAGAGATGTGTAAACTTCTGTAGGTGTATTTTTAGTGCAAATAAACCTACTCATTCCTCCAAAGGAGTCTGAAAATCCTCGATTCATCGGCATATCGTTGTGGCCAAAGTCTCGATCCATCCCACCCATCCCCTGTCGGTACATATCTGAGGAAAAGTTAAAAAAAAAAGAATTATAAACAAATGTATCCAAAAGCATAAATAATATTGATATATTTTCATATTTTTTGAGTAACTAAAGTAAATAGATCCCTTACCTCCCATTCTTCCAGATGGTGCCATGTCTCTGCCTCCAAAGCCGCCCATGTTGCTCATGTTATCCATGCCTCCAAAGCCGCCTCCACCTCCTGTCAAACCCAGTGCCACGGTCTACTATTAATGTCTCCTAAAAATTTGTCTCTTACAGGAAATTAAAAGATAACTGAAACCTCACCTCCTCCGAGTCTGTTCATCCCACCGTAACCAGAAGTGTCCATACCTGAATCACAGAAAGCACCAATGTTTACTGTTGTTAGAAGAAAATTGATCTTTTACTGTTTCAGTCATTTGAATTCACAAGTCTCAACTATGTAGCAAAACCAGCTGTGATTGACATTACAATGGGTTTTCCTCATCTTTTTGAAGCCATTTCTATTAGGGTCTTACGCACTAGAGACTATTCACATGGCCTATCTTATGCATTTGTCAATACAGCATGTTTTTAAAACAAAGTCGTAAAGCATTTAAGGAGTTGAGGAGGACAGTAGATACAAACAAAGAATGACCTCCAGGTCCCATCGATCCCATCCCTCCACCTCCACTCAGACGGTTTGCATTAATGGGCTGTCCTCCTGGCCCAAGACCCATGCCAATACCACCCAGACCTCCTACAGGGTAAAGAAGACAAACACATACACTTTTAAACTTTAACGCATTGAGTGAATAACTTTTAAGAGACCACAGTGATAGATTTTTTTCTTAAGGTAAAAAACATAGTTTCTAAAAACAAATTTTGTGTGTAAAGCGAAATTTTTGATCATGTTTTTATACAAAAGCAAAATCTCTCCGTTAATCAAACAGTTAAGAAAACAACTTTAATAAAAAAAATAATTTTACATTACTAACAATATAGAAACATTTAATACAAGCCTGACTTTGAAATACTTCAAATATTCCAGAGGGAGGCACAACCATAAAAATACAGCTATCACTTATTGATGGAAGTTAATACAAGTAAATGCAGCTTAGTATGTGTACCCACGTGGTAACTGCGGGGCTTTCTCAATGGGAGGGAAATCATCAAGAGGGAGAGACTTTTCATCCTGCATGAAGGAAATCAAATAATATCAGTTTGGCTATTTATACTCCAAATAACTTAAAAAAATAACTAACCATTTTGACATGCATCTGTCTTTCAAAGAGCATCTGTCCATTAAACATAGCTGAGAGAATGGTCAAGGAGACAAATATCAAGAAATGATTTGCTTTGTAAAATATAAATATATATTTGAAGGATACAAATAGCCTGCACAGCTTCCAGTGGCTGATCAAAAGTCACTGTTCCCATCCCACGACTCTTGCCATCTTTATCCTCCTTCACATCCGCTCGTTTCACCACACCTGCCATGCCAAACACCTCCTTTAACTTCTTCCAGCCCACCTTGAAATCCAGCTGCAGACAAAACACACAAGTTAACAGAAAGGAGATGGACTGCTAAAAAAACAAAACAACAACAAAGGAGGAGATGGGCTTGTCCTCACATTAGCAACAAACACTGTGTTGCCGAGTCGTCCAGCCTGCAGAGCGTGGATGACCTCAGGTGGGATGTTAGGGTTGTTTGCAATGGAAGGAGGAAGGTTCATCCCTCCAGGTCCCATATCCTGTCCACGACCTCCCTGTCCACCCCCTATGCGCTGTAACGCACGTCGAGCATGCTCCCCGTCAGGGTCCTGAAACCAAACAATCGAACACACTGCATTTTATTGAAAATCAAACCCATTTTTGCTATGAAATTCTAAGACATGTAACTGTTTAGTATAAAATAATTTGAATTAAACTTTTTAATAGAAAGCGACACACAAAGAGAATGCCCTATGACAAATGAAAACCTGACTGATAAATACTCTGTTGGTGGTTTCACTCTTTTAAAGATTGCTTTAAAGTTTTAAAAATTGTTCATCTGACATCACATGTTAAACTGGTCAATGTTGTAAAAACACATGAAACAGAAGTTAGTGTGAAGAGTAAGTAGAAAGTTACTAGCATTTGAAGAACACTAACTTTATATAAATATAAATATATATATATATATATATATATATATATATATATATATATTTTAGGGGTGTATCTGATCACAAAACTCACGGTTTGGATCGTGTCACGGTTTTGGGGTCACAGTTCGGATCATTTTTTCGAATCAGTGAAAAGTTAAAAAAAAAAAAAAAAAAGTGACAAAAAAACAATAAAAAGCTACATTAATATTTGGAAACTCTTCAAATCGTATATTCAAAGAGCATATAAAGTACTTCACACAAAATATTTATATATGCAACATCAAAACATTTGGTCATTGAGGTCTATTCAGTAAAACAAAACATCTTTAAACTTTTAACACAAACAAAATGTTAAAACTTGTAGTTTCTGATTACACTGACATGTTTTTAGACCAAATCTACAAAAACTGAGAGAAAAGAATGCTTAAAAATAGTGTTGAAAATACCAAATCTATCTGGAGTACCCCTTAAAATACAAATGTTCTCATCCAACCCAATGTTCAAGTTAAATCATAAATAAAACAGTTAAAATATTTTTTTTGTATTCATTGTTTTATTAAAGCTAACTGTGGGAACATTTAAATATTTAAAATAATAATTGTTTTCTGTAAAACGTGGCACTTCCATGCTCGCTTTTCATTACCATTTTTGGTCTCTTTGGCTTGCCATATAATCGGCCCCTGACGGCACTGGCAAGTCCGTTACGGAGCGCTTCTCTCCTGTGTGGGACAGCTGCTGCTCTTAACTGGGAGATTCTTTGAACCCAGTAATGGAAACGTGTACTGATGCTTTTATTCAGCTCTTAAAATTAAATAAACCTGATATTTATCGATCCGCGTCCTCCAGGAGGTATGTGCACGCAAGGGGGAAGGGGGGTGGTCCGTGGTACACACCTGTCCCAAACCGTGGCCTCTGATCCGTACGGATTATCCTTGACCCGTTATACCCCTAATATAGATATAGATATCCTCTTCAGATCTGATAACGTCTAAATTCTAAAACATGCTTTTGTTGCGAAAAAAAACCCAAAACCAGGAATCACTTGTTATGGAATAAATGTTTCAAAAATATGCCAATTATTATTGCAATTTGTCCCACTTCTGCATAAAAACAAAAATTGTTTCTGAACAACACAACATGTTAAATAGACAGTTTTTTTTAACCCCTCTATTGGGAAAACATCAAAAACAAAATATTCAGCAACTTAATGAAAGTGAGATAAAAAAAAAAACTTGCAGTCACTTAATAATTTTCATTTAATCATTTTCACTTAATCATATCTAGATATATTTTTAGCGCAAAAGAAGGCTTTGGTCATTGGAACAAAAGAAGAAAAAATTGGACACATGCAGCTTAAAACTGAAAGGCAACAGATTTTTTTCAGGCTGTCAAACCCCTCACTACACACTTTCAACCCTTTTTTCCGATAGACGTGAACACTAATTAGGCCTCTATAATAAAATGAAAAAAAAAAATCTGCTTGCAATAGCTGTTTCATGTAACTCTGGCTAGAATGCGGGACACATTCTGCACAAGAGACACGGCACTGAGGAAATTGATGGACAAGGTCTACAGCCAAACAGGGCACAAAGCACAGTGTGCTCTGTGTATAAAAAGAAATAAAAAAGCATGCAAAAATCCTTGAAACAGTGAGACTGCAAAGGATCAACTGCAACATAGCAAGGGAACACCGTACACTTTAAATCTTACAAGTTTACGTTATAATGGGAATTTAAATTTTAATATTTACAGAACTGAGCCACAAAGGAGTAAAACATAACACAGTGCGTTAACAGCTAAAGTAAATAAGTGAAAAATATAAAAAAGGAAAAAGCTAGAAAATAAAACACTGTCAGACAGCAAAGATTAAACGTAAAACTATTATTTCACACAATATTTAGCGAGAATCAGATTTTCACCTCTTTTATGTTGAGTGGTCTTCCATTCAGGTCATGCTTGTTCATTGTCAGAACTGCTTTCTTCACAAATTCATCATCTTTGAACTCCACAACACTGTTGATTAAGACAACAGACACAAAATGAGGAAATAAACCACCCAAAAAGATTGTTTGTTTTTCACTTTAAAAACAAAACAAACAAAAAAAAAAACAGTGCAGTTTCTTACCCACAACCCTGACCGCAGGACACGACAGTTGAGGCGGCACACAGGGAACAAACAAAAATGTGTTTAACATTAAGACATGAGAAACCATGAAAGCATTTGAAATGTGTTAACATGCTTCTATTTCTAGAGTGCATTTTGGCCATGATAACTAGCTTAAGCCAGCTAGTTTTTGATTAAATGGTTAAAGATCAAATTTATTAATTTTAATTAAATGAAAAGGCTAAAAAAATAACATCTGACTACTTAAAAAAAGGTTTAAGCAAATATGTACCTAACCTGAATAACATTTTTACAAACACCATATTATGTACTGAAAAGTGACTTAATTTGTTTACTTTTTTTAAATGGCAAGAAAATCCTGCCACCATTTTACCAAATACATTGTTCAGTTTTAATCAATTTGTCATAAAGGGAAGGAAAAACTGTGGTTCACATTTAAGTATATACAAGGAACTTAAGCAGTTTAATGTGAAACATAATGAAAGAAACACTAGAAGATCTTTTGATGTTGAAAAGAACTCAGTTTCAAATATTTTTGAAACATGAGGGTCAATCAATCAGATAAAATCACACACCCCACATTTCCCTTTGGAAAATGGCCAAACAAACACACTTTTAGGTCAATTAAAATAACAACAGCAAAGCCAAAAATGTTCTCTTAGAGAAGTTCATTAGGCTGCTTTTCCAAGATCAACCGGACATCTCCCTTTCATAAAGGTATCAATAATTATCCATCTAAAAGGATCTAGACACAACATAAAGTAACTCCAGTGACCCAAAGGATCGTAGCCTAGATGAGCACTTGATTATTGAGAGCCTGCTGAGGGCATTTAAAACCTCGTGCAGCAAGTTGGCCACATCACTTACCCTTGACTTTCCTTCAGCATCCTTAAAGAGCTCCACGTATGTAACCTCACCAACTACATGAGACATACAAGGGAAAAATACCAAAAGAACAAAGTAATTTAAGTCACCAAGTCTTCGAGTCGCCTTTGGCCTTGGCAATGCATCTACGGATGGAGATGTCCCATTAATGATAAACAGTCAGCCCAGACCAACATCCCACCAGACAACACCACACCTTGCTGAGCAGTGACTGAGACACCCACAGGCCAAGGCAAGAGAGAAACACGGCTACATCAAACCTGAGAAATTCAAAAGACTTCAACATGATGAGTTGAACAGCAATTCCATTCATGATTAGAGTCTTATGCTGTCCTCGGAGCACAAAACGCTTAATGCGACCTCGCTAATCGAGAGAGGAAAATATGAGCAGATTTTGATTCGATGACCTTTAAGCAAAATACAACAAAAACATTCAACAGTCAATTCTTCGAATGACTTGAGGTTACAATTTGGAGCTGACAATTCCATAGAACAAGTGACAATTTGACTGTTTCTTTCCTTGCAGAGATTTCAGCCCAAACTGGATTGGCGTCCATCCAAAATTGTTTGAAACACAAATGACCTAAAAATCACAATGCTGATTCCTTAGAATCAGCACAATGAACATCCGAGTAAAACTACAAACTAGAAAACAAGTGCAAGAAGCACAACACTATCTGGAGGACAAGGATATCAACAAAATAAGGAGTAGAAGACAATGGGAAAGAAAGACAAACCGCATCGATGAGGATATTACCTTTTTCTCGCATTAGATCTTTGATTGCCTGCCACTTCATGTCATAAGGGATGTTGCTGATGAACACCCGGTTCCTATGAGAACTCTTCTTCTCTCCACCATGCTTGTCTTTGTAGGGATGAAAGCGAGCTCCTCCTCTTCTGCTGCCAGACTTCTCTTTAGAATCATGTTTTTCTGTGCCGAGTTTATTTTCTTCACCGTCTCTGAAAAGTTCACAAAGCTACAGGTTATGGATCAACCCAAATTACACTTAAAAATCTTGATTAGAGAAAGAGAGTTTCCAGTGTTTAATTAATCATGATTGTGATGTTTTCAGCCTTGAAAATTTAAAAACTGCTACCTCACACCCCCAACCTAACATTACAATTCTACCAAAATTTTCTTTTTCTTTTCTTTTAGAATGAATTAACCGAATACAGAAAATCAGCTTTAGTTGTTTATAATTAGTCAAACCCTAACATAATTTTTTTTGGTGCTGGTTCGTGATGCTAATCACGGAGCCTGTCTAGGCTATTAGCAGTACAGTTACCTCTGGCACAATGAACGACAGAGTAACCAACACGCCTTGCAATAAAGTTGGACCTTAAATAGTGCAAAGAAAAACCCAAGGGTGCGACATTTATGAAATAATTTAGGATTAATTGTGATATTAAATTAAAGGTTTAGTTTTCAGCGTGTCTTTTCTATTCAAATTTCTATTACCAGCTAACTCCAAGTTAGCATCGCTGCAACACCTGCACAATACTTGGTGATTTTTGACAAAACTGTGACATTTTGAGACGCATAAGGCTAGTCTACAAATTATATATGATCTTTAGTCAAACACCCTTTCACGGCGATACAGTTGTACCTTTGTGTAGATTGCAAAGCAACGTTTGTTTTCCATTGGCTAACAATAGTTAGCACCTTAAGACTCCATTTTGGCTAAGCATGCTAGCAGCCCCCCAGAGGGACCAAAAAGGCGAAACGTTATTGTTACTTACGTTTTCACGCCATTTGGCGTTTCTTGGGATGTCTCGTCAGTTTCTGATTTAATAGATTCAACAATCTCCTCCTGCTTTATCTCTTCATCGTGAGTTGTAACATCTGCCATAGTAAGGTTTGTCTATCCGTCTGACACACAACAGGAGATGCCCCTACGCAGTTGGAAAAAAGGCTTTATTCCGCTATCGCGAGACTTGCAAGATGTTGCCAGGCAGCCTTGCACAATAGAATAGAATAGAATAGAGTTACTGTTTAGGATGATACTGTCTAGTATAGTCTAACTTTTCGAAAAGGAAGAAAAGGAAAATACTTTTGGGTGACATTGCACATTAGGTTCAACAAAAAATTAATAATTAGAATTAAATGTGAACAAAAATATAAAGAATTACAAAATGAAAGAATAAATAAATAAATAATAAACAAATAAATAAAAAGCAAAAATATCAGAACAGCACAAATATGGTTGGAATGTCTGATATTTAAAAACTGGTAATAACTGCATGGTTTACTATTGATCCAGTAAGAAATAAATCATTCTAAACTGTTTTTCATGCACATTTACATGTTTGTTTGAACTACTATATGTCATAAAAGAAAGGAACAAAAAATGTGGACCATGGAGTCCTTAATTCCCTTATCAAGTGGAAAACAAAGCAGAAGACATTTGAAACTATTCTATTCTATTCTATTCTATTCTATTCTATTCTATTCTATTCTATTCTATTAAACAGATGACCAAACATTCAAAAAAATATTCTATTCTATTCTATTCTATTCTATTAAACAGATGACCAAACATTCAAAAAAATATTCTATTCTATTCTTGCTTATCTGTAATCACAAATAATGTATTCAAGGCTGCAGTAAATATAGTCTAAAAGTCCAGCCAGCACACTTAGTGTCAAACTGAAAGCTCCACTCGATTGATTACAATTCAATGCCAAGCTCTCTATTATTCTCAACTGTATTGACTGATACACTCATTTGCCATCTGCTTTTAATTGAGCTTTTATTTATTTACACTTTGGTAGTACTAAATCTACTTGAAAAGTATCAAAAGACTTTTCCCGTGAAATAATTTTACATTTGAAGATTTTATTCATACAACAATTATTATTTAAAAAAAAAAGAAAAAAAAGATGTGTTGCTACTAGTGACTGCAATAATGTGGTGATTAAAATTTATCTTTGTCTGTTCCAAGATGTATCAATAGGTTTTCACTCACTGCTGGCCTTTCTGACTGTAAATGTTTGGCTGTAGACATTTCCCAACACCTCTGTGGTACCACTAACACTGAGTGCGGTGGGGAGGTTAATCTTTAACGTGTACTATATGATGCATGCATTTATCCGAAATGAAAAAAGTAGGCCAACAAAATGGTAAAATGCTTTCTTGCTTAAAAAATGAAAGAACAACAGCCATTCCTTGTACTTGAAAATCCATACCTGGATTGTCGGAGGTCATTTAAAAATACTCATTTCAAAGGATCCAGCAGGAATAGTATTTGGTCCACTTATATCCATGTCCAAGTTCGTTCAAAATGAGCACTTGTAAAGCTCTGTAACTTCTTTGCCTGATTTTGTACTTTGTATTGTCACACAAAGACCTATTTAGTTTTCTTTGACTTTAAAAGGGATCATGTCAGAGCATGTTAAAGAATTATTGTTTTATTGTTTCTAGTATCAGTTTTGCTTCTGACCTGCTGTGTGAAGAGAGATAAACGTTTAACAATTTTTTATCCGCTTGTCCTCTGGACACTGCGTAATATTCAGGTAGGCTTTATGCAACAGGTTTATGCCTCTCTGTTTCACAGCCAAGAAAACAGTTCTTTGCTGCTCCTTGTCACAAACAAAGGCGCGTTTGCTCACCCTGCCCATTGACTGATAGAGATACAGAGGCACACGTGCTATTAAGTCATTAAAATCCTAATCAGTTTTACAATAATTTATTAATAGTATCTTTCTGTGATGGCAGTTTTGCTGGAATAGATTAACGCCAAATCACAAATGGGGATGTTTTCCTGAAGAAATATTCCATTTAATTTTACTGTCATGGCAGCAAGATGTATTATGCGTTTGTTGTCAGTGCTATTTGTGTTCTCAATTTCTACGACATTTCAACTAAATAAGCCAAAAAATGAAGAATCTAACTAAAGCACAAGCAAAAATCAACAACACAGCAGTACTAGATAAGCTGCTGACCCATGAAAAAACCTACAGAGAAAATGCAAAACTTTCAATACGAAGACTCTCTCAGCGAACTGTCCAGATGTTTACATTACTGAAAAATAGATGATCCCATGAATTATTTCGCATCACGCACCAATTATGACCACCTCCTTTAATGCAATGCCTTGGAGTCAGCATTCATTTGAACTACACGATGCTGGACATTTCTTGGCCGCATTCCCCTTTTTTTGATGTGCAGTTGCGTGTTCTGTCCCTATTCAGGAAACATGCTCCAACGGCTTCAAATGTATCAAACCTTAAAGCAAACGGGCTGATCTAAAATATCCAACAGCAACAATCACCGCCACATAATCAAACCAAGCTGGGAGGACAGTGCTGCACTGTATTAAAAAAATACCTGTGCAGCAGTATTTTGCTACCAAGTGCAGCAGGAAGCTGAAAAAAAACTACAGATACCTGTTATATTTATGTCATTTATAAGAAGAAAAAACATGAGCTGGGGAGGAAAGATCAAGGAATGACAAAATAGAAGGGGTGGATTGCTTGTTTATCCTGCAGCATTCATCCTGGTGTTGCTGGAGAGGTGGAGGGGGTGGGGGGGTACTGTTGTGAATGAGGCAGCAGAGCAGCTGAGAGAGACTAACAAGTGGTTGCCATGCAGCAGGAGCAAGCGTGCATGCTTCTGGAGGTAGAGAAACAGAATGATAATGAGCTGGAGGCAGCAGCAGCAGGAAAGGAGCAGCATCTCACAAAACAGATATTGTTGCAGCTGTGTCTCTTTTAGTCTCCAGCTTATTTTATGTCGTTTTTTTTTTCCTGTGACGATCTGTTAGCCTAGCCCAGGCAGTGATTCCAGCAATGCATGGATTGATGGATACACGTCTGAGTGTTCCGAGGAGGAGGAGGAGGAGGAGCTGCTCCCAAGAAACAGCAGCAACAGGTCTATAGGATGACATGATGATAACGGTGAGACGCCTGCTTTTTTTCTTCTTCAAACCCCCTCACTGGAGAATATGTCAATGCAGTCTTTCACCCTACCTCACACCCTCCCTCTCTCTTGTCTCCCTCTCAGCATACTTGTGCAGTGTCCTCCCCATCGCTTTACTTCTTTCCCCATTCCCGCTTCGTTTCCCCCATCCGCACTCCCAGTGTCATCTGACCCTCTCTTCCAAATCGAGTCACCCGCTTTGCTTTCACATGAAACACTCGGGAGGAAGAGGATGACAGAAGCAGACGTCCACTCGTGTGACCGAGGCAATTCTGGGATTATGTGCGGTCAATTACTGTCGCTTTCTTACCGCCTAATGGAATTACACTGTCTGGCAGGCTCACACGCAACAGGTAGAGATCTCATTCTTCTACAACAGACATACAGAACACCATGTCTCCTTGAGATGTTTTCATTTACACAGTAAAGCTTTGTTTACATTTAACAGCTGGCTGGGCACTGCGGCACCGTTATTTTAAGATGATTTAAAGGAATAAAGTCATATCACTGATTTGTGTCTTGCACAGATTTGAATCCCCCTTCTGACATCTGCTTGTTACAGTATTAGGCACAATTCCTTGAGGAAATCTGCACTTTCTTTACCTCATCAAGACTTCTTTCATTCTATGCTGTGTCTGCATTAATTGTGATAGCACAGCTTAACAGAGTAGCTATTTGCATCCCCGACTCAAAGCAGAACTAATAAGAAGCCATGATGTGACTTGTCTCCAGGTAACATGCAGGCTTCTAAACACCTAACCCAACCAGAGGAGAGATGAGGCATCTAGATGTTGGTGTACCATGAGCAGCGTCCACTTCAACCACTCCCTTGCTGCCATGAGCGGGAACGACGTGATGGCGCACTCTCTGACTCTGGAGCAGAAGACAGCCTTTGCCTTCGTGGGGATGCTAATGGTGTTCTTGGGGCTGCTGATAGTGAGGTGTTTCAGGATCCTGCTGGACCCCTACAGCAGCATGCCCTCCTCCAACTGGGCCGATGGTATCGAGGGGCTGGAGAAAGGGACGTTTGAGTATGCCCTTACCTAGCACAGGGACACAGATTGGACACGTCCTCAACCAACAGAAATGCGTGTCCCGCGTACACGCAGAGACCTGTGCAGAACCACCTGACACTCCTTTATGACATCTGCGTGATGCACTGAGCCAAGGCGCTGAAGCTGTAGGTGTTCCACATGTGTGCTTTGTTAGCTCAGAGTCTCTCACCTGTATGTGATTACACATTGGCTGTGTGTACGACTGAGCGTGAGGCAGATGCTGTGTCATGTTCTCTGCTCTTCTGCCAGGAGCTCTGTGCTTCAGCTCATCGATTGGCACAGAGCTTGGCAGAAGTTCCCTTTAACCTGTACCCACAAGGTTAATGTCTTCAGATGATAAAAGAAGGTTGTTTATAAGCGGGTCTCTTCAGCGATGTTTTGAAGACTCAGGGTGAAGATTCCTTCAATGAACTCAGAATAGCGGACGGAGCGATGGCACATCTGCACAGCAGAACCGCTCAGCACATGAATGTATGCGAATGGATACAGGGTATTAAGTCTACCTAGAGCTTTGTGCACTTTCAGATTCGTTGGCGATCCAGAGGAAAACCTCGGCTGCCGCTCCTGCAGACCGATCCGTTCTTGTGCTGTTGCATTTTCGGAAGTCATGCAGAGACAGGCAGCTGAACATACTGTGATTTATATAAAGGTGGTACTTTTTCTAAACAATGCAAAATCAACTCTCAGAGTTTTTACTGCTGCTGCTTTCGAGTGATGGTACACTGTATGCTGCCAAAACTACACAATGGAGAGATTGGGAAAAAAAAAAAAGACGAGGAACCCTTTTTTTTATTTTTTGACAGCATGTTTAAAAAAAATGTTGCATCCTGATGTTTATTCTACTGTCTTAAGACTGGGGTGACACAAAAGAGTTTTTAACGGAATCTTGGAAAGAAAAAGACTTTATTCTCAGCACTCAACACAAATTTCCAACACTTCCAAAGCAGAAAGGGTAACCAGACAAACAAATGGGATATATGTGGATTTCTCGACCTCTGTCACCTCCTCCTTTCCTTCCAGACAGAGGAAGCAGGAGCTTCCTGAACACTGATTCACGATACAGCAGACTGCTCAACACCTGGACTGTTCCTTTGCTAATTTTTACTATCTACAGTTTCTCCTTAGTGCTGTGAATCTGCCTTACTGTGACCTTCAATGGGTTTATGTGCCTTCATCTAAAAACATTAGAGCACCTGTTTATGTGTGTGCGTGTGGGTCGTATCATGACAGACTTGTTGCTTGTGGTAGAGATTTCATATTAATTTCATGTGTGAAATAAAAAAAACAAGGTTTTTCTTCACAAGTGTCTTTGCATCTCAAATGTTCACTTCAGCAGAAGGTACATTTAATTTTTACCAAAACATTTGTACAACATGACTGCTGGAAGAGGAGGAAGCATGACTAAAATAAAGCCCTGCTTGGGCTTCCTGGAAGCAAGGGGAGTAAATTAATAAACATTTACGATATTTATGTACCGTATGTAGGTCTAAAAAGAGAAAGTGACGAATGCATCAGCTAAAAATGATTCACGGAAGCGTCTGTCATGTGGAGGATAAGACAGATCCACTTCCTGAGGACACAATGCACGTTTTCATTGACACACATCACTCGTCTGGAATGCAGTTGTTATTGCACCATTGGCTGTTGCACCGTTATCTTTGTCACTAATGTCACATCCTTATCTACAAGTATTTTTAGCCCAGTTTTTTTCCTCTTTTTGCTGGAATTCCCATAAGTAAAACTGCCTTTTTTTTTAAATTCGTGCTAAATTCATTTTAATTTATGTATTTAAAAAAAAACAGCAGAGAGTTTTAAAATACAGAGTCTAAACACTATCATAATGAATCATTTTATTTCTAACTGTGGTTAAATTTGAGCGCTTGGATTTTATGATATTGTATATTTCCATTCTATTGCAAAAGAACATCTTATCTGAAAGTTTGGGTAACTTGTTACTTTTAAAAGGAAGTGTTTATGAATTATAACAAGTCGTTAACACACAAAGCAGTGTTGAAGATTAAACCAGTGATTTTCCGACAGTTTTTGCAAACAATGGCATGTTGCTGAGGTCACTTTTAGAGCTTCTCACAAGTTGTAGCAAATACTAATTCTCCCAGGATTTCATTAAAAATACAGACATAATGATTCAACATCAAAGATTGGTGGAAAAGTTTGCAAAAATGTGAGGACAGATGTTTGGATCAACATTTATTCTATCATTTTCTCCAGTCGTTCCTTCTGTGAAGGTCAGACGATGTTGCGTTTAAATTTAGCTACAGTTGATTTATTTAACACGCCTTAAGCTGAGAAAAATAATCAATAATACTAAACTGATTTTTTGTTATGAGACTCTTATTTACCTCATACAGAAAATGGTTTTCTTAGGAAAAGGCAAAAATATCAACTACAAATAAAGTTTTTCCAGTCCTGAATAGGAGACATACTTTTTCCGTGTTGAACTATTACCTCTCATAAACAGTTCCCAAGACTTTTCAGTTTAAACTTTGATTCTACATTCCTTTGTAGAATTCCCTTCAGATGAATGTTTAAAATAATAGTTTAAAGGATGTGTAAATTATGCTTTCTTCACCTTGTAAGATATAAGTATTCCGAAACACAATACTGGAACTTTACTTCTGTTATCTACCTTTAACACCTGAAACGTTGGCGCTGACGCTTAAACACAAAATCTTCGAGAAACTGCAACTTTTCAACGTTTAACAAGATCAGCGTAATTCCACCAGTACGTTAATTGAGTTAATGGTTGAAAAGTTACAGTCAATCAAAGAACAGAAACACTGGAGCTCCGGTGTTAAGAGTTAATATACATGTTCACTTTAAAGGTGCAACAGCTAACCAGTTAGCATTCAAGTGGGCTAATTTTAACCTTTTTTGCTTTTTTTGGAGGGGGGGGGTTCTCTCTAATCAGAATCAAACAGATAAAAATCAAATGAATGCTAAAAAACTATGTTTTTAAGAAGTCACTATTGCACAGACCCTATGACCTGGGCGTCCACCACACTAGTTTGTTAGTGCGGTGGATAAGATGGCACAATAAACGGACCTTTACTTTGCTGATTATCTATCATTAGCTTGATTGCGTTTGATCTTCGTACTTAACAAAGTATCTCTCTGATTTGTTGTGATAAGAACAGTGGAGATATTAGACTTTTTATGATGTACGTTTTCCACAGTTCCATAATAAATCTAAATATATCCTTAGTGTATTCTTTTGCCATTTACTCAATGTGAGACTTCAGTTATGAAGTCACAATTGCACCTTATTTGCTTTAGTTTGTTTGTCAGAGAACCCTGAGCAAAGTCAAAGTCTGGTTTGTTTAACTAGTGTGATTGACTTATTCTATTCTCTGGCATGATTTTACACACCTTGCTGGAGAGATGGGACAGATATGGCTTCATTGGACTCTGACATGACATGACGTGACTTAATTTGTATGAGAACAGTTGTTCCACTCCGACCCTCATATAATCTATTTCCAAAGCATTCCCAGTGGTCTCTTAATCATAATTATGCTGTTTTTAGGGAAAAAAAAGAACAACAAAAAAAAAGTACTGTTTTCTAGGACATAGTTTCTGCAGAGCAGCAGGAGGAAATCCGCCTCTCAGTTGTGGGCGGGACCGTTAGTGCAGAGAAAGGCTTCTGTCACTTCCCATCATCCCTTTGTTTACACACTCTCCCACTAGTTTACAGCCCCTCACAACACCAAGATTATATTACCGGTCAACAAAAAGCTTCAAGAACATGTTAAAAAACATCAAAACCACAATTTTGATTTAAAATGTATGATATTAATTATGCCAGATCATGTCCCATGTGGAGTGAATCTAAGCAGCTCCACATGCATAGAACAAACATAGCCAAAGTATGTTAAAGTAACATACTGTAACATTCTGAAAAAATAAAGTTTAATTTAGTTTAACTCAACAGACTGCTTATGTAGACTGAAAACGCAAGCACCAATTACGCCAGAAATTGATGAAAAAAGTTTTTTAACTTGGTTTGCATCAGGCTCATTTATACTCAGCACCATAGTTGTTGTATCTTTCATTCCTAAGACATAATCAAACCTCAACTTTATCAAAAATGAGCAAGTAGGAATCTATGATCATGTCTATTTTGGGACATACCGCATAGGAATTAACTAGAATTTATGTTATCTGTTCATCAAAAGTACCCATCCCTGTTTGTGTGGAATTTAGATCATGAATACATTATTTAAGTAAAATAATATAAAAGGGAATAAATGTTTACTACAAGTGCAATTATAATGGTTTCTTAATTCAAGCAAACTGATTTAACCCTTTAAGACCGGAGCTACAGTGTTTATGTTCTTTGATTTACTGTAACAATTCAATTGTTTACGCAGTCAACATAATTCAAGCAGATTTTGAAGCGGCTTGTGCCGCTTTTCTCCTTTTGTGAAAAGTGGAGCAAATATGTTGATCTAGTGGAATTATGTTGATAGCGTTAATGGCTGAAAAGTTACAGTATGTTAAAGATTTTGTGTTTAAGCGTTGCCAATGACGCCTCAGGTGTTAAAGAATTTAAAAAGGAGATGCAGGAAGGTTTTGCTACAGGTTAGCTGAAGGAAGTGGACTTGGTGGCAGAAACTCAAATATATTTAAAAAAAATTTACTAACAAGATCAACTATAAGAAATTAAAAATACAATGATTAGGGGAGTGACAGAATCGAGAGTCAGAGAACTAACAAAGCAAAAAAAAGAGTTTTGATTCTTCTAAGAGGAAGTTGACCCAGACCTAAACAGCTGTGGAAAAATAACAAGCAAAACCTTTGTTGGGTGAAAACACAAAATCTAACTTGAGCACACTGATTTGAAGAGGGACCGACTCTCACAATCACAGTAGAGATGGATTCTATACGTCCTTCTTTTAACATGTTGGTGGCAAATAAACCAATGAAAGAAGGACACCCCGCCACCTACTGTTTACTTGTTTGCAGAATCATGCCGTGGTTGGAGATGGAACGTTAAGTGCTATATAAGTGCTGGCCGGTCGAGTGCAAACAATGGTGTTCATGGACTAGTGTGTGTCCGCCCTTAGTTCGATCAGAGACACGGCTGAAACCCCCCACAACCATAATATTGTGTGCATGGAAAGAAAAGGCAAATACATGCTAGCTGTAACATAAATTAATGTTTTATAATGATAATTAATAATTACAAAGATGTTAGGATTAATCATTTACTTTCAATAATTCAAAACTGTACTTTTCTTTGGGCTAACAGATTTAGTTCTTGGATTTCCAGTTCATGGTTAATTGAAGGTTAGAGCTTATGTAAAAACAACACAAAGATGAAAAAAAAATCACAATTTACATAAGCAGACATGCTAGCTGAAGCTTAAAAAACACACCTACCTGAGATAAAGCTTGTTTGTCTCCTCAGTGGGAACTTGAGCATGATGATGTTGAATTATATGAACAGTTTCTACTGAATTCCATACTCAGAGATCACTGCCTTTTACCCTAAACCCTCATTTATTTTGCTGTAATGATCCATGCAGGATAAGCTTTGTTGTTTGCAGAATGTTTATGGATCAAGGAGATCAACACTGACAGGAATATGAGGGTGTGCTCTTGATTTACAGGAGTCATTGTCCTAATATCTGTCATTTTACACCAAACAGATCCAGATTTGATAAGTGCTGCACAAGAATTTCTATTTCTGGCCCTTTTGGACTTTCAAGTGCAGATTTCTTTACATGTTGGAGCTTTATGCTCTTGTTCCCACAGGCTCTCGGCTCAAGCTCGGTTGTCCTTTGAGGAACATCCTCTGAAGTGACCACAGCCTGTGAGGGGAAAAAAAAAAAAAAAGAATAACCTTGACTCGAGGCTTGTTGGTGTGAAGTGAGTGTGGCCTAAGGGGAACAAACAAGTTTGGAAAGTTTTCAGGACATTTCAAGAAACCCTTTTTGCTTCACTTGACAACAAACTAAATCTGACAGAAAACTTGAGCCAAGGTGGGGAAACTCGCTCGTATGGTTACGATTAAAAATAATCAGTTGTTTTGCTCAAAGGGTAACGGCACATGGTAATATATAATGTTTCTTGTGTTTTTAAAATATCTACATAAAAACACGTGCTGGAGAATTTGTCAGCTGGCAATACAACCAAGGTCAGATTTCAAGTCATTAGCTTGCCTTTCACTGCACACATAAATCACTGCGGCGTATCAGTAATAAGGAAGTTTACCTGTTAAGAGGTCTTTTAATGGCATTTTAGAAGTCATGTGGCTCCAGCAAAGTGCCTCTAGCATATTCCTGTAACTCATAGTCTTATATTAACTCTCATTTTCTCTATAAATACGGCTATTTTCTCTGTGCAAGTCACTTTTCTCTCCCATTAAACTGTGACAAAAAGAATTATCAGAGGTGTTCATTAATTCAGTTATATAACTATAAATAGGTCTGATATCTTAGTCAGTGCAAAATTGCTTTTTGTGCTTGATCATATACACCATAAAATGTCAGGAACCTTGAAAATTTTCCTTTCTGTGTCTATCTTCCTCTTTCTGACGGAAATCCAGCCCAAATAAATCCTTGTGATTCATGTAAAGTGACCGCAGGTGTGAGGAAATATTTTTCCTTCTCCCATAAACTGCAACCACAGAACAACATGTGCTGTTAACCTGCACTCCACACAATAATATTAGTAATCAATTCTCCAGAACTCAGGCAATGTGCACCTTTATCTTTCTCTTTTGTGGTTTATGACTTGGTTAATCGTTAAGCAATGCCTTTGTGTCCCCTAGGATGGAGCAAGGACATTTCTGACACCCCTTGTTGAGATTTGTGAGGGTTGATCCAGGAAGTTAGCCAATAGCTGACAGCCAGTGTATGGCCCTGAGTATAAAGGTAGGGCATCAGAAGCAAGCCAAGTTCATGCAACAAGACTCTCAGCGCAACAGTGATCTTTCGTCTGTGAGCAGCCGACTCTTTGCATGCATAAATAAGGATAACAGTGGCAGTTGGTTCAGATAAAAAAATAATCTCTTGGATGTGTGAAGATTGAGGAGCTACTCTGCTGTTTTGTTTTTTTGACTTGAAAGAAAATCTGAAACTTTCCTCCAATTTTGATGATGGAGAGGTTCAAGTCTAACAGAGGGGCGCATGTTAACTCAGGTTATGATCCCACTCTGGATGAACCTCCGGTCTATGAAGAGACCAACTTTTCGAACGAGGAGCACCGGGCTGTCCGGCCCTCAGTGATGAGCGCCTTCGGCCATGACACTTTGGACCGGGTTCCCAACATTGACTTCTACCGTAATGCCGGCAGCATGAGCGGCCAGAGGGCTGTGAGACCCTCCCTGCAGGAGCTCCATGATGTGTTTCAGAAGGTGAGTGCATGCCGTCCACCTTTACATTTTCCACTTTACCATGTCTGTAAATGATAACATCATTTTAAGCTTGTAATATACTAAACATGGATCGTTTACAACTACACAGTTAGTCCCTGTGTCCACAACTGTAATCCTTTTATTACAAATGTGTAAAACTAAAGAAAACATAATTAAAATAATTTACCCGTGGCAATGATTCATCTGACAGCCTGAAGAGGATTTAGTGCTCCTGTCTTTGCCAAAGAGATAAAATAAAGGGTTATTTTTCAGGTTCATAGCTTACAATTCCAATTTTGAAAATATTTCACTTTTAAAGTAACACATTTAAAGGATTCCATTAGTTCCAAAACTGGCAAAAGCTGTCAGTCTGAAGCTTTTTTTCATTCTAGAGAAAAAAGTTTTTAGTCTACAAGTGTGACTGAGTCAGCAAAAGATACAGTTGTGTAAGAAACAAAGAAATCCCGGCAAATGTTGAAATTCTAAAATGCTTCATGTTTCCACCTAAAATGCACACTGTAAATCTATGCCACCAGCACTAGTGATAAAATGAAATTCAGAAAAAATATTTGTATTAATTTGTCTTTATTATTTTTTTGTTTTTAAAAGGGACCGATCTCTGTGCCAGAGACTGTGGAAGATGATGGGGAGAAGAGTGACGGGACCCCCTCTGATGATTTGGAGTCTGCTGTGCCCCTTGACCTCAACAAAGGGGCTGTGAAGTTTGGCTGGATAAGGGGAGTCCTGGTAAGGAGTCCTCTTGACTTTTTATTTGTAATAAATCATCGTCTTCATTTACGTTGTTTACTTTACCATTTTTTTCTACTTTTTTTCACAGGTGAGATGCATGCTGAACATCTGGGGTGTCATGCTCTTCATCCGCCTGTCTTGGGTGTTTGGTCAGGCAGGATGGGGTGAGTGAACCCTTTTCAACAGGGAAATCTCTCCGCAGATGGTGTTCCCTGCAATAGTGGGAGTAGAGAGAATCAGGAAAATTAAACAGCACTTATTCATTGGCAGGGAATGACTGAATTGGGGCAGACTGAATTTAGTTGGCCTTTCTAAGCCCCCACGCACAAGCTGCAGGTCTATTTCTAGGAGCCACATTTTTGCATTTGCGACGGAAAGGGAGAGGGGGAAGTCTTCTTAAATGACTTCACAGCAGCTTTTATCCAGGGAACGATGCCTTCAGGGTCCCACACGGCTTTACATTTTAGAGCATTTGGAAGGAAACTCAACCCTACTTGAAAACAGCACCTGAGTGAAATGTAGGTTGTTAATCTGATATTTTTTGCCCTCTCAGGTTTGGGAATCGTGGTCATTGCCCTGAGTTGTGTGGTGACCACCATCACCGGCCTCTCCATGTCCGCCATCTGCACGAACGGCGTGGTCAGAGGAGGTAGGTGAACACATTCACAAAAAAATGCACAAAATCTGATTAAAAATTTGGGGAGAAAAGTTAAAACATTAATTAATATCAATACTCTGAGATAACACAGTCTCGTTTTGACAAAAAAAGCCAATGAGAACGTCTGTACTGATAAAATGTTCAGCCTCAATGTCACCTCTGGTAGCTTGCTCTCTGTTTTACAGCGTGTCCACAGATAAAATCAATCAATCAGTAATGTGGTGATTAATCATCCACTGCAGATATTGTTCTTAAGATACATAATGGGGACATGCTCTTCCATGTGACCGTGTTGCACAAAACCTAAACAAACCCGCCTGCTGGATGCATCCTTATGAAATACCGAGAAAACGAAGTGATTCCATTTACTATTAAAACAAAACGCTAACTGCTGCAGAATATTTTTACATTTTATACAACCACAGTTCTGGAAATTCACTCTTAAATTATACGACTTCTGTGTAACGGGCTTTAAAACAATGTACGAAAAAGAAACTGTCACATTGGGAATGTGAATGTGTAATCTCATTAAGGTTATTGTGATTATTTTTCATAATTGTTATCACTCATCTATATAAGAAACAGAGGAGTGAAAGAATTTTTACTACATGAAAATTTCAAATAAAATTATCTTTTTTATGCTTTGAATTTTACATAACATGTTTTAATATAACACGCAACCGGCTGCTTTACTCATCATCGCGAAGACACGTCTCTTGTAAATAGTTAAGCATTTATGCACACTTTGAGAATTTTTGAAATAAAAAAAAATACTACTTTTATTCTTTTATGCTTTTTGGACATCAGCTTGTTCTTTTTTTAATTATTATTTTAGATTTTAAAAAAGTTTAAAGTTACAGAGCAAGCATGTCCAAAGCCCAGCAAATGGACCAAATTCAACCCATTCACAAATTTTTTCAGTGGAATAGCAACTTTGTCTGCCAATTATGCCGTGGCTGTTTTCAAGGAGTTCACTTTCAAGAGGCAGACTAGACGTGCTAACTATGACAAGCAAATGATGCAAAGCATTGAAAAATTGATGGTAATTTTGGTAAATGCATATTTTAATTTTAATTATATAATTGTGAAAAATTGAAAGGTATTCCATTGCAATAAAATGCTTATTACATAGTTTGTTTTCATTTAGTATTACTGAAATAGTTCAAAAAATGTCAGGCGCAATGGTTGGCCCAGAAACATTTTCACATGACTAAATCCAACCCTCTTTGCAAAATGTTTGGACACCCCTGTTATAGAAAATCAAACCTCCTCTTGGATTAATGAGAATTTGGGTTTGACTTCATGAGCTCCATTCAATTCACAAATGATAAGAACATGTATTTGCTTTCATTTCAGGGGGGGCCTACTACTTGATTTCCCGCAGTCTGGGTCCAGAGTTTGGAGGCTCAATCGGCCTCATTTTTGCCTTTGCCAATGCGGTGGCTGTGGCCATGTATGTGGTGGGCTTTGCTGAGACGGTGGTGGACTTGCTGATTGTGAGTGGCAACTTAATGGAAAATGCAGAAACCTGTCAATTAAAGTTTTTGACTCTGTCTTTTCTCTGCTGCTGTATCCAGGAACATAATGCAATCATGGTCGATCCAACAAATGACATCAGAATCATTGGCTGCATCACAGTGGTGTTGCTTTTGGGCATTTCTGTGGCAGGAATGGAGTGGGAGGCAAAAGTAAGAAATAAACGTTTTTTTCATGTTAACTTTGGACTAAATGAAGTGGAGCTTTCTTTTAACCTGTGTTACTCATCTGTCCCTGTAGGCACAGATTGTTCTTCTTGTTATTTTGCTGGTGGCCATTGTCAATGTCTTTGTTGGAACTGGCATTCCCGCCACCGAAGACAAGAAATCCAAAGGCTTTTTTGGTTACCAACGTAAGGCTAATCACACAACATTCTAGATTTCTAGTGTCATTTTCTCCCTGCCTTCTCAAGTCTCTTTTGTTTTCTTTTTTACAGCGCAAATATTTTTGGAGAATTTTACACCAAATTTTAGGGGTGGCGAGAGTTTCTTTTCAGTGTTTGCCATCTTCTTCCCTGCGGCAACAGGAATCCTGGCTGGAGCCAACATCTCTGGAGACCTGCGGGTAACTTTTACACACACAGATTATTGTAGCTTCTATAAAGCACAATAAGGCTGCAGTAGATGGTCAAATTAATACTATTTTGCAGATTAATTTATTTTGCTTTCTCATATAAGTTTGTGATACTAAGACATATTAATTGCAGGACGCACAAGCTGCCATTCCTAAAGGTACCTTGTTGGCCATCTTGATCACTGGTGTCACCTACCTTGGCATTGCTCTTTGTGTCTGTAAGTGGATAATTCAGTTACTATCTTCAAAAATTTCTGTACCAGGATCTTTAGTCTCTTATTCAACACCAGGTCACATGATTCTCAGTATTGCAATTTTTTTCTGGCCTTATCAGAAAATCTGCTTTGAAATGATTGTTAAACTGCAATAATTTTCTGCTGTGTAATATTTAAACTTTTATATCCAAAAATAATCAGTGTATCACAAATCAAAAGGTGAAGAAAATATTTCGTCTAACAAGAAACTCCATCATATCTGTTGTTAGTAAAACATTTTTCATCAACTTCCAGTTTAATAAATGCTAATTCAAAATAAAGGTACCCAAACACTTGGTCATAATATCCAGAAATCTATTTGTATAACAACACATTCAGATAGAAACTGCCTTGGCCTCACGTAAAAATGATACATTGGAAAAAAAGAAAAATGTCTTTGAATTTTTCAGCGGCCACCGTTGTTCGAGATGCCACAGGAAACAGGAACGACAGCGTTCCTCTGGGCACATTCTGTAACGGTTCTTCAGAAATCGCCTGTGACCTCGGCTACGACTTCTCCTCCTGTGAAGTAGAATCCTGCAAATTTGGGCTGATGAACAACTTCCAGGTACTAGGTCTTTCAAATGCATCCAACCCTAAAAAGAAAAGTTTCTTTTTACACTTGAAAACTCCTGTTTTGTACACTCTTCTTCAGGTCATGACCATGGTGTCCGGCTTTGGTCCCCTCATCATTGCAGGAACGTTCTCAGCCACTCTCTCGTCGGCTCTGGCTTCCCTCGTGAGCGCTCCAAAAGTTTTCCAGGTAAGTTACTTTGAAATTTGATGTGGAGCTACAACATCCACAAACCTCACTGTTTAAAAAAAAAACTGTTTGGTAACAACTTCTGTGATTTCATCCCTGTCCCTCTTCAGGCTCTGTGCAAGGACAATATCTACACGGCCCTGCACTTCTTTGCCAAAGGACACGGCAAGAACAATGAGCCCATCCGCGGATACGTCCTTACCTTCATCATTTCTGTGGCCTTCATTCTCATTGGTCAGTTCAGTGTTTTGTTACATCATCTCCACAATTGAGTTCCTAACTAAATGATTTGTTTAGATCAACAAATTTGTACAGATTAATGACCTATATATTCCAGTCACACACTCTTTGGTAAAACAACACATTTTCTTCATGGAGAATAGTTTAAACTGCATGGTAATAATGGACTTTGTACAAAGATTCATTGAAATGACAAAGCAAACAAAAATTCTTTAAAGGGAGACAATAAATCACCTGTTTCTATAGCAACGGTCCTTGGTATCAGCTAATGTACCTGAACATAACAGTGTACACAGTTTCTGCTGCTTCACACTCTTGAGAGGGAGGATTTCCATCACGCAATATGTGCTGTTCTAAGTTTATGTTTGGAGCAAACACTACAAGATTTTTCTGTCACTGCAAAAACAGAAATTATTAATAGGATTTTGTGTCTCGTGTGTTGCCTTTTTGCACATAATTTCATTACTTTTCTGTTATGGCTCAGTGCTCTCTTAAAATGTGAATTTAGAGGTTTTTGTTTCTGTCATTTTACAGGCAATCTCAACACCATTGCTCCCATCATCTCAAACTTCTTCCTGGCATCCTACGCTCTCATCAACTTCTCCTGTTTCCATGCCTCCTATGCACGGTCTCCAGGTGAGACGACTGTGACAACACCTTTAATAAGTTCTGCTAGAAATAAAGTTTGCATGCACTTTATGCAGCAGTTTAGCGAGGATATTTGAAATGAATTGAAAGAAAAATATAAAGTTCCATGTATAAATGTGTTGTGCACACACTGTTAAGTGTTATTCCTTCTATTGTCCTTTACCAGGCTGGAGACCAGCGTATAAATTCTACAACATGTGGCTGTCTCTGCTGGGTGCTCTGCTCTGCTGTGTTGTCATGTTTGTCATCAACTGGTGGGCCGCCCTGCTCACATACGGCATCGAAATCCTCCTCTACATTTACGTCACAGTCAAGAAGCCAAGTGAGTTTTTGCACGCTTGAGAAGCGCTGCCTCCACGCCACTATGTTCAGCTAACCTGATGCCATCTCTCCAGACGTGAACTGGGGTTCGTCCACCCAGGCGGTGACGTTTGTGAGTTCGGTCAGCAACGCTCTGTCTCTGTCCGGCGTGGAGGATCATGTGAAGAATTTCAGGTAAAAGTCCACATAAAATCATCTTTCAGAGAACTCTAAAACATGAACCATAAAATGACACATTTTTGTTTTGTTTATAAGGCCGCAGATCTTAGCGCTGACGGGATCTGCACGGAACAGGCCTCCTCTTCTGGACCTTGCTCACTCTTTCACAAAGAACTATGGACTCTGTATCACTTGTGAAGTTTTTTTGGTGGGTTTACAACTGACCAATTATACATTGAACCATTTTAAGTCACATAAGACAGTCATATATAGTAAAACCTCTGGGTATCAGAGAATGGTGGGTTTAATGCTTTTTATTTTGACCTTTTCAGGGCCCAAAATCTGAAGTTCTTCCAGAAATGAATGCTGGAATGGAGTCAAACCAAGGTTGGCTGGTGAAGCGCAAACGCAAGGCGTTCTACGCTGCTGTGGCCTGTGAGAACTTCAGGGAAGGGACTGAAACCTTGCTGCAGGTCAGTGTCCACACACGCTTTTGCACAACCTCTCAAAACACTAACCCAAGTGAATCCAGTTTATCAACCTGTGACCATTTTATGACAGAACTCACAGAGATTTGCCAAAACAGCATTATTGACCTATATCTGCTTCCTGACAATGAGCATCAATTGCTCTGGTATAGCTTTGGGTCGGACTTGTTTTTAGGATGTTGTTTGTCCATTAGCCAGGTGGAACAGGACAGAACAAGGAGCAGGAGAACATTCTTGTATCTCTGACTATTGCATCTTCAAGATAAGGCCACGTTTATTGCCTGAATTGCTCACTTCAAACAGCTTTGGCAGATTAAAAGCTATAATTGATTAACACATAATGGGATGAGTCCCTGTAAACAACAACTTATCTTCTAGGGGATCTGGTCATAATTTACAGCCTTAAACTGCTTCAGGGCATCTGTATACGAGACAGTTGGAAAGTTTAATGAAGACAGCAGGTTTTATAACTTCTTTATGAGTATTTTTTCTCCCCTTCCATACAGGCTTCTGGTCTTGGCCGCATGAAGCCAAACACATTGATGATTGGCTTCAAGAAAAACTGGCTGACAGCAGGCAAGGATGAAGTGCAGAGTTATGTGGGAATTCTTCAGTAAGTCCCTCAAAAACACACTGACTTTGTTGGATATAAACAGAGAAAAGGAAATTCTGAGTGTTCTGATTCTCTTTATGACAGTGACGCCTTTGACTTTGAGTACGGAACAGTGATGCTGAGGATGGATGAAGGTCTGGATGTGTTGCATATCATCAAGGCTGAAGGTTAGTAAGACTCAACTTGAAGGCTGTGTGATTTTAATGTGTGGGACTGTTTTTTCCAGCTGTAAATGACAAGACTTTGGTTGCAAACCTGTTTGAACTAAATAAAAATCTAAACATAAAAAATACCAATGGTTTTATGGCTTAAAAAGTACTTTTAGTGCAATAAAATAGATGTATGATCACTGTCCTTTCCAAGATGTTTGCAACATTCTTTTTCAAACACAAACAGCTGATTATCTTCAGTTATAAAAACACATTTTTAAGCTTTGTTGCAGCTTTTCTCAACCCACTTTCAAAGTAAAGTAAATTTAGGCTAATGTAAAGCTGGGAGGAAAGGCGAATAGACATGCTGGGTCATTTTACTCTATCCTAATTTGTTATAAATAGTACCCCATAAATTACAAGTATCTCTCTGCATGACATATTTTTTTAGTTTTTGGTTCATCTGTGATATTTTAAGTTATTTTCACCTATTTTGATAAACAAAAAGAAGCTCATGGGTTGTCCATATTTATGTTTGTGCTTTAAAACTTTTACATAACTTGTCATTTTTGTTGTAGAAGAGTCTAACCTTGGGATAAATGCATTTGAAAGGAAAAGTTACCTGAGAGACTAAGTTACAATACAATAAAATAAAACTTTGTTGATCCCGCAAAGAGGGATTACCTTCATAAAGATGCCTTCACAAAGAGAAAGTCTACATTTTTTTATTTCTACTCCAACATTTAACTGCACACTATGTCTTGACCTTTGATGAAATGCTTTACCAAAAGGAAACACTTGGTAAATAATTTGATGACCTTCCATTAGGCAAAGAAAAATAGAATAAAGCTCTGTTTTACAGAAGGACTTTTTTTTTTTTGGAGCTTATTTATTTATTTATTTTTACTGTGAGATAATGGAATCTGTCAAAAGAAAATAAAGTCATGAAAAACATGATTTACTGCACAGAAAATAATAGATTTTATTTAAACTGTATGTTCTGGATTTAAACCTTTGGTGTATAAAGTCACAGCAGCTGAATACATGTTGGAAAAAGTCCAGAAGTAAGCTTTAAATTAAACTTGTTCAGTCCCAAAAAATGTGCAACAACAGCATGTGATGATGTCTGATTATTTCTTTCAGATGAGATGCTGAAAGCAGCAAAAGAGCAGCGGGAAAATGAAATGATGGCCAACGGAGGGAAAGGAAAAGGACTCTTCAGGAAATCCAGACAGTCATCCCAGCAAGTGCTCACAACCAGAGGTATGCCCTCATGAGCATTCAATCGTATGAAAATTGATAAATCTTTTTTTTTAATGCTCTTTATCTTCCATGAATGCATGTGTGCACCAAGTCAATGGATAAAATATGGTAAATGTATCAAATTATGTCAATAACTTACATGTTTTTAGATGACACACACACATTAGCCTTTCCCTGTGGCTGTAACTCTTTGATTCCACTTTAAAAAGAGGCGTTTGAGTTGAGCAGCAGAGGCAGAAGGCAGCTTGTTGGTGCATCTCACACTCTCACAACAGAGCCGCTCATTTGTATACAGTCAGCCTTCCCATTACACCAGAGAGATGGCTGTGTGTGTGTTTGTGTCGAGTCAGCTCCTAATGTCAGTTTTCTTCTCAGATCAGACCTAGGGCTCCCCGCTCAGCTCCATTTCCTCCTGCGGCTGTCTTCCCCCCATCACCTCATTTACCGTATCTTTTCCCCTCTTTCCTCAGTTTCGGTGAATGGCGCCCCGCCGCCGCAGATTGCAAAGATGAATGAGAGGCTGTTGGAGTCCAGCGGTCTGTTTAAGAAGAAACAGCCTAAAGGCACCATTGATGTGTGGTGGCTGTTTGATGATGGAGGTGAGCCGGAGATCCCTCACAGTGCCGAATTTGCATGCACAAACACATCCCGCCATCAATAACAATAATTTAGACAATATTGGCTAAACAAATAACCTTTTACCATCCTGGGATCTCTATTACTCATAAATACGCACGTTTGAACACATCCACTTGTGCTGCAGATACACTCATTTGTAATTCCAGCTCCTCCATTCTGATGCGTCGTCCTTGTCTCGCTTCCCTGCTGTGAGAAACAAGGAAATTTCATGAGTAATGAAAGCAAAGGGACAGATTATAAATTCTAAAGAAGTCCAGGGGTGTTTCAGGGACTCAAACACACTGAGCAATCAGAAATTCTTTATGTTTTCTACAGAAAAACATTAAAAGGCATTAAGGTCAAATGTGTTCGATTCATTCTTTTGTAGGGCTAATATGAACCAGTTTTGTATTTTGGACAAAAGAAAATCATGTCTAATATGTTTGTCTTCGTTCAGGTCTTACCCTGCTGCTCCCCTACATCCTCACTACCAGAAAGAAGTGGAAAGACTGCAAATTGAGGATTTTCATTGCAGGGGAGCCCGGGCGGAGCGAAGCAGATAAAGAGGAGTGAGTGGACACGTCGATATTTCATTATTAATGATGATGCTGAGGTTCATAAACTGGTGAAATACAAATGTGAGACTTCAGGAACCAAACGTCTGTGTAATTATTCCATTGCAGGATGAGGTCTCTGCTGCATAAGTTCCGAATCAAATGCAGCGACATCAACGTGATTGACGAGATCCACATCAAACCCAGCGGTGACAGGTAACACCTGCTTTAAGGACACAGAGGTAGTGATGGCCGGTACCGTGCTTTCAAAATTTAATACGATACCAATTACTTTTTACAAGTACCCAAAACTGATTATGAGTAATTTCTTACAGGTGATTTTTTTTTTTTTACACAAGCATGGTATTTTTTATTCTAAAATTAAATTCAATCAAAAAACTAGTCAGGTAACAAATTTAATATAAAATGTACAAAATCAGTTGTTTCAATATTATCTACTCATGCCATGCTGTGTTGTTGCCAAGGGTAACTCATAAGGCTCCTCTGGTCACATGACTGATGGAAGGAGTTCAAGATGCTGTGGGCTTGGCTGTGTTTCAGTACAAAACACTGGAGTACATTACCCAATAACTAAAAAAATCTAGAAAGGACACGTACACTTTAGTTTTCCGATTTATTAATTAGTAACTGATGATTCAATAGAGTAGGGGTGTGTGGTGGGAACAGTCTGCTGATACAATACGTATCACGATACCTGACTCATGATACATATCACAATGATGTAT
The DNA here is from genome assembly GCA_003999625.1 of Oryzias javanicus. Classification (NCBI taxonomy): domain Eukaryota; kingdom Metazoa; phylum Chordata; class Actinopteri; order Beloniformes; family Adrianichthyidae; genus Oryzias; species Oryzias javanicus. The sequence goes on along the minus strand of CM012439.1, from coordinate 12,842,024 downwards.
GACTTAGAAAAATACCTAACCCGAGTATTAATTCATTGTAATAAAATGGCTAAATTCATATTATTTAATAATCATAACATAAAGCACTGCAGCTGTATCTCCTATAGAAATTGATTTTACCCAAGCACATTCACTGTTTTTTTTTTTTGGTAAATTAAGAAATATTTGTTCTTAAAGGGGGCAATCAACAATGTCTGATTTCTACAACAAAATATTTTTTAGTATAAGAAAAAAAATAAAAATAAATGTAAAACTAAAGTAAGATGCTGAAGTACGCCCATATATGATTAATTAAATATCGCCATGTCAGGATTTTAAATTGAGTATTGCCAAATGAAGTTTCGCGAACCCTAGATTTTTCTCTGCACCCCAACAATAAAGTACTCAATACTAAAATTGGTGATGTACAGAATACTTTGATACTATATCTTGATATGAAAACTCCCATCACTACGCAGGGGGGCAACAAACACAGCTAAATTTAATCAACCATAATGATGGTAAGAGTTAAAGTGTCTCTTCTAATGCTTTTGTTTCTGTATTGGTACAGTATAAGGAGTTTTAAGGAGATGATCGACCCCTTCCGTCTGCACGAGGGGTCAAAAGACACTGCTCAAGCCGAAGCCTTGAAGAAAGAGTACCCCTGGAAAATAACAGACCAAGAACTGAACAACTTTGAGGAGAAGGTAAAGCCACACAGACAAACAAAGATAGACTGGAAAATGGAGAAAAAATGTTATCTTGCTTTGAATGGTCAGTCGCTCTTTTTTTTAATTAAACTATTGGTAATTTTTACAGACCAACCTGCAGATGCGACTCAATGAGGTTCTCCAGGAAAACTCCAAATCAGCCAATTTGGTCATTGTGTAAGTGCATGTATTAGAATAACATAAAAACTAAAACATCATGTAGCAATCTAGTGTTGGAAAAAGATGTGACTAACACTCTGTTTGTCAATTCCTTTGACTTTGACAGGAGCATGCCCATCGCTCGTAAGGGATCTGTCTCTGATTACCTCTATATGGCTTGGCTAGACGCTCTGACAAAGAACCTTCCACCCACTCTGCTCATCAGAGGCAACCATAAGAGTGTTCTTACTTTCTACTCATGAGAAGCTTGAACCCTAAAGAGATAACTGTGGCCAAGATTGTGGAGGGTGTTTTCCAGTTTGACACCAAACACTATTCTCTTTTGAAAAAATAAATGCACAAGATAATAAAAAAGCAAAAAAGAAAGTTAAGGTAAAAATGTTAAAATCTAACCAGTAACTTGGTTTTATTTTATGGTCTGGTTTTTTTTTTTTTTTATATACCAATTCATATAAGATTCATCAGCAGCCGATTCGTCAATAAGCTGTTCTGCACAAGCACATTGTATGACCTCAGAGAAAAGAAGGTTTTTTCTGGATTTCTTTATTGCAACTGTCAGTCAGGATCACAACCAAGTCAAATTCACCTGACTGAACAGGTAGAGTGAGAGGCAACCACACTGTGCATTTGTCATTGTAAAATACATGTATATAGAACCCCACAATTGATATTTTTTAACAAAGAAAACTTTCATGAATGATTATTGAAGTGGCTAAGGTAATGCAAATTCAAAAAGCACTGTGATAATTATAAGTTAATTGTCTTTCTTTTTTATGTTCACTGGGTGTAGCATAATGCAATTGTTTACCTGAGCCACTTTAGCTGCTGTGTTGTTTTCAAGTTACAATCAATATCCACATTTTAAGCCAAATCAACCAAAGCCAAGCACTGGAAACCAACTATGCTGTGTATTTCACCAAATGCCTTGTTCATTTAATTTAATTAGCAGATGTGATTAACTGAGATACAGCACAACATAATGTATGAGCAGTTGTTTTTTTTTCTCCTTGCAAATATTGCTTGGTGATATGTTATTTTATTATTCAAAGTATGTGGGCATATTGTTTGTTTTTTTTTTTGAGTAAATGTGTATTTTTTAAGTGTAACTTCTAATTTTCCCTACAGTTATAGATATATTAAACTTTTATGTAAAAGACACATATTTTGTTTGTGTGAGACTCATTCAAAAAAAAAAAAAATTCACCAATTTAAATAAGAAAACCATGGCAAACATTTACCCGATTAAGTATAAAACTTTCAACCATTATGTGAAGAAATTTGGGGGTAGAAACATTATTTTTTGCAGTCATAAAAGAAATTGTAACTAAACATAAGCATGAATTTTTAATGATAAAAATTAAATAAAAAAGGGGAAAATATTTAAATCAACTTTGATAACTGTTTTATGAATCACAAAAAAACGTTTGCCATTTCTGGGAAGTTTGTGCAACATATCATATCTTTAATCTGAATTCTTGTCCAAATTTATTATTAATTTTAATCTATTAACTGAACACTAGAAAATAATTGGGAAATTATCAATTACGTCAGGGAAATTTTATTAAAAAAAATAAATCAAATTACAAATTATTCTCTCCATAATACTCCAATTTTAGAAAGAAAATTTGAAGTTACAACTGTAAAGAGTCATTGATTGTTTTAACATTCTAGCTGAAAAGTTTTAACATATTCTTTAAAAAAAATGTATACTGGATTACAGTGGAATAAAACGTTTATATTGATACATGTAGGTGTAGATTTTCAAGGTAGATGACTTTTTGACAAGCTAAGCATGCCTGCAGTATTCTCCGAAGCACGCGGTGGCGGTAGTGAGCAATGAAATCAAAATGACACTTCGGAAGCAGAAGAAGATGCTGCTCAGAGAGGTGAGCTGTTAACTAATAATGTTACGTATATTGCCTACTCTACGATATTCTCATCGACGCGTTTTGTTTTTTTCTGCTGCTCCACGTTTCCTGGGAAACAATTTCACACTCAAATGGTGACTGAAAACCAAGGCAAGATAATTTTAAGTCCAGAGCTCAGACTTGATAGCCTGTCGAGCTTTTCTGCCGTTTCCTGTGCGGTTGATCTATTTTTGCTAGCGTATACATCGTCTGCTGACAGAATGGACCGATACTATATCAGTTTTATTTTTTATAAGGAGTCAATGCGAGCAATTACATAAACAACAGTTTTGCGTCAGAAGAATTGTGACATGTCACAATACTCTAGCAAGCATCTGGATTAGACCACACTTTTATGGATGTAGAGAGCCATAAACTACCATTATTATTGCAGTATAGAGTACTCCGAAAATGTGTAAAAAATATTGTCTGATTGGTAAGTTTTGTGGCTGATATAGAATGCATTTAAATGCACCTTAATTTCTATTTTTTTTTCTTTAATTCTATTTCCGTTTCCGGGTGGGGAGGCGTTATTTCTGTCCGCGCGCTCTTAAACCAGAAGAGTTGCTTTCCCTCCAAAAAACTGAAGCAGACGGCTGCTGAAACCAGCGCAGTTGCGCCTTGACCTGCATATATCTTTTAGCTTGACTTACTTTTAGCATTTTTTTTAAATATATATATTATTTCCTGGTTTTTAACTGTAAAACTTTGCCACCATGCCTGTGTTAGAAGTCACGGATGCTTCAGCAGTTTCTCCATCAAAGAGAGCTCGGACAGAGCCTAAAGCAGAGGAACAAAGAACAGTTCTTAGGTTTGCTAAACTTTCCGAAAATGCCACGACCCCCACACGAGGCTCATCCAAGGCAGCAGGATATGATCTATACAGGTTGGTCGGTTTCTATTGTTTTAGTGGTGTTTTGGAGTGACAGAACACTCAACATGCCTGAGATAAAATGTGTTACATCTGTATGTGAAGATTAAAAATGTTTCCTTTTATTGAAACAGTGCATATGATTACACCATTGGTCCCATGGACAAGGCCATTGTGAAGACAGATATTCAAATTGCAGTTCCACATGGCTGCTATGGGAGAGTGGGTGAGTTGAAGAGCTGCTCTTTATATCCTTTAACACATCGTACTTTACCATTGAACTCCTCACTCTTTCCTTTCTTAGCCCCAAGATCTGGATTGGCTGCTAAACATTTTATTGATGTCGGAGGTATGTTTATTTTCTTCTTTTTTTTGACCTGATTTACAGCCTCACAGTGACCTGTCAGCCATTTTAACTACTGTTTTTTGTGTTTGTGTGTTTGCATTCCCAGCTGGGGTTGTAGATGAGGACTATAGAGGAAATGTGGGCGTTGTGCTTTTTAACTTTGGCAAAGAAATATTTGAAGGTGAGTTCATGTCAGTAGAAACATGCAGGTGTAACATAAAAATACTCAGGAAACTTAAGGATGACTTTTCTCAGTTTTTTAAACTGTAAACATTCAATAAATGATTTTAAATAACAAACAGCAGGGTTAAATACTCTTGGTATTTGATCACATTTTGTTGTACATTAAAAAAAAAAAAAGGAATTACAGATGGAAGAGTATTGGCTTAAAAAATGAATATGTGCAATTAAATGTCTTGTGTTCCTCATTGCAGTGAAAAAAGGAGACCGGGTTGCTCAGCTGGTGTGTGAAAGAATCTGCTACCCAGAACTGGAGGAGCAAGAGGTATAATCCACTATCTTTACAGCTGTTTTATTTGATTTAAATGAAACAAAACTAATGTTTTCCCAAAATGAAACCTTTAAAATGTTTAGTTTCTGTATTTAAGGTAACTTGTGACTATTGTTTTCTGATGTTCATGTGCGGAAATGTGCTTCATTTGTTAGACAAATTTTTGCTATGTCTGTGGCTCCAAGCATGCAGTTCTGCCGGTTTGGTGACTACAACGTGAACAAATGCACAAATGCTCATGTAACATTTTCTTCCAGAGAGCCCAGCAATAGATATTTGTTCACGTCAAAAACTAAAAGTTTAGGGTCTCTTATTCTAAAGATACTTACTTCAGTGCTCACTATGGAAGCTTTAATTTATGTAAATCTGTCTTCTTCCGTTTCAGACACTTGATAATACAGAGCGAGGCTCTGGAGGCTTTGGATCAACTGGACGCAACTGAAGACCTCACAGCAATTTTGAAGTAGCAATCTATTGTGTTTGTTGAAATGTTACCTTGGTGCTAATAAAGTTGGTTTTATAAAGTTTTATAAACTGCATTTTCTTGTTTGCATCTATTTTTTTTTTTTTTTTTTAACTGTAGATCACCTTTAAAGTTGTAATACTCATAATCTCCACGTGGTGGCAGTAAAAGACAATTTAACAAGCCTAAAGACTTCTGTCCCAAACCACATTCCTGCAGTAGTGTTGTAATTATCAGAGGGGGTGGAGGTGTGAAATTCTCCAGCATCTGGAAGGTGTGTGCTTCGGTTTCTCTGAGACCTTTTAGTACAATTGAAATGGGCTCAGACAAAACACTCGGTCATACACAACTGCAGCTTCGGTGCAGTCAGCAGCTGTTTCTCGGGTTTCAACTTTTTACGAAGGGGAAAGCCAAACAGGAAGTTCACGTACACCAAAGTTGTTTTTATTGTGAATTTTTCAACTAAACCCTCACTTGATGTGAACAGAGAACACAGACGGGTGTCTCGCTGGTCCGTGGCAATGCGGCACTGATTTAACTTGTGAGAGAATGTGCGGCCATGAAGACCTCAGTGCATAATCATGAAGGCCCAGGTTTGGCATCATCAAATGACACATGTGCAGGTGTGTATGAATACACAGTGTACAAAGGAAGTAGTTGGTCATTATAAGCACCATTACAAACCCCTGTATTCCAGGGGCGTCCTCTAGTTTACAAATGTTTCATGGATTAAAAGTGGCATGGATTATTACAGTATAAACACAATTTACATGTAGTATAGAGGAGAGCAGACAGGCTTTGACGCTAGCTGTTGGACGTGAAATCGGAAGCATGACTGATGGGATGGCATCTCATTGACTACTGAGTTTTGTATAACAATACAGTGCATTCAGAAGTCGTGTTGCTAGCACCAGTAAAGAGAAAAAATCAGTAGAAAGATGGGAAAGTGAAGTGAAGATACGCAGCAGGGGTCATTCAAGCTCAGACATGGCTACATCTCAATAGTCCATATGGGGCTCCTCTCATAAACACTCTTGATCTCTCTGCTGAATTAACATCTGGCGAAAGCGGCGTGCGTGTTAACTCCCATGTGTCCGGGTTCGTTCAGTCACTGAGGGTATGTGATTCGCTTCTCAGACTATTGTGACTATCTTTTGTTCTCCACATTCATTAAAGTTCTAAACAAGCTTTAGCTTCGAGCTTTCTTCAGCCCACCTGCTCTTCAAAGTGTCAATGTGATTCCACATATCATTACTCAACAGTAAACTCCAAATTAAACACTCATTCACGTCCTCCGTGTTTTTAAAACACAGCTGGAGTTTTGTGTTGGATCGGACTGAAGCTAAATATTCAGTCATTCTGGAATTCCCACGGAAACTTTTTCTATGATATGTAGAATCATCTTTGGTAATCAAATAATGCAGCCCCCCCCCACACACTGTCCCCCTATAGTCTCTTTGGTGATAAGCCCTGCTCCAAGTTGGAGTGAGGAGAAGTTGCCCTTGAACTACTGACCCAGGGTCAAAAATTGCTTGGCCTTCTGGTTAAAGTGAGCCCAACACTGGATTAGCAGCTGCTGGCAACATCTGCCTCCCTCAGTCTTATGGTGGTTAATGGAGAACGAGCTGCACCCTCATCTTCAGTATGTCTCCCAGCTGTCCTGTGAGGTAGTCTTTATCGTGTTGGTCCTCCAGCTTAGCCAGCTCCATCTTCCTGTAGAGGGGTATGCTGCTGATCTGAAGGTGATACGTCCCTGGAAGCGGGGCCGCCTTTTTACTGAAATGCAGGTAGCTGACACCTTCTCTTTGGTTGATTCTGAAGAAACCCTGATCGTTTCCAGAGTCGATGCTGTAGCGCACGTGGTCGCTGAGCGTAGACAAAGCCGGGGTGAGCTCAAGGATGTGGTCGCGGTTGCTGATATCGCTAATGTTCAGGTGGAATTGGAGAGTGTCTTCGATGTCCAAACTAGCCAGGCTGACCTCTTCAGCGAGCTGCTGAGAAAAGGAAGCCAGGAAAGCCTTAGTTTGAAAATAATGCCCAAAAAATTCAAATTCTACAGATTTCATTAAAGTGAGGGATGCGTTTAGTTTTTTTTTTTTGGATAATATGAAAGTTTCAGTTCATTTGATCCATTTTAAATAAATCTTTTAATTATGATTACGCAGTTTTTAGACAAAAAAAAAGGGTTGCTTTCCAGGTCATAGTTTTTGTAGAGAAAAGAGACCATTAGAAATTTGCCTATGAATTGAAAGTAGGGCTGCCACGATTAGTCGACTAATCAACGACTAATCGACTATTCAAATAATCGACAAATAATTTAATAGTCGATTAGTCGTTACTTTATATTATATGGAGTTGGAGTGTAGAAAATGTGAAAGTTGCAATGGCATTATTCTAGTTTTTTGGACTACTTTGACATTAATTAAATGTTTTTTAGGCTGTTTTGGAATTTAGCTAATATTTCGGTTACATGCTAGCTACTTTGGTTATTTTGTTATTTGTTTTTTAAGGCTATTTTTGAGTTTTGCTGTTATTTCAGCCACATACTTATCTATTTTGGCTATTCTATATTTCTTTTTTTTTCTTTTTTTTGTTTTTTTTTGGCTATGATGAAGTTCAGCTAGTATTTCAGCTACATGCTAGCTATTTTGGGTAATTTATTTATTTTTTTTTTTTAGGCTAATTTGGAGTTCAGCTAATATTCCAGTTGCACGCAAGCTGTTTCTAATTTAGGCTTTTTTTAAGGCTATTTTGGAGTTTAGCTAATATTTCAGACACATTCTATCTATTTTGGCTAACTTAGACTTTTTTTCAGTTTTTAAGGATAATTTGGCATCTAGCTAATATTTTAGCTGGCTAACAGTTTCAGCGTTTTCAGCTAACAGCTTCAGCGTTTTCAGCTATTAGCGTCAGTGTTTCCAGCTTTCAACTTCAGTGTTTTAGGCTATCATTTTCAGCATCATCAGCTACCAGCACGAGCATCTTTAGCTGCCAAATTCTGCTTACTGCATTCACAATAGCATTATCGGAAGTAATGCTATATATTTAGCTTTTAGTTAGTTTAAAGTTAATCAAAGTTAAGATGTGTGCTTTACATTCAGTTTGCGCATTAACCGATTAGTCAACTAATCTAAAAAATAATCAGTGATTAGTCAACTATTAAAATAATCTATGTTTGTGGCAGCACTAGTTGATAGTGGGACTGTTGGTAATAGAGTAAGCCTGCGCCGACTTCCCATCATCCCTGAGTTTACTTTTAGTGGAGCCAGTTAGGTAGATATTTCAGTCAGTCGAATGTACTTTAGGATCCTGTTTCAGAAAAGCCTGTAAGTCATAAGAAAATCCAAAATGGTCGCTGTTTTTTAAAGATGGTGCTAAACAATTGTTACAAAAAATATTCAATGTTTATTTGCCCCAGTCTTAGCTAAATTAGTTGTTCATGAACAAAATGCATTCTTAAACTTGCGGAATACCTATAGAATACTATTATAAGTATATTATATACATTTTTAAATCTTGGATTATCTCAAGGCCAATGTGCTTTTCTGAAAGAGAGAAAGGTGCGTCCATGCCGAAAATGCACAATTATTTTTGTAACCGGCTCCACTAACTCTCCCACCAGTTTTCATGCTCCTTACAACCTCCAACCTAACATTAGCAGTTTAACAAAAATGGAAGCAATATTGGAGCTATCCAGCCATAGGACTTACAACAACAGGCTTTTAAGTTTGGTCACACAAGCTTTTACAAACAACATTTTTCATCTGCTTCAGATTCACAACAACTAAGACATACTCAGAAATGAAATTTCATCTTAAAATTTTCACAAAAACATGTTAAAAAAAACAAAAACCCTATTTTCATTGGAATATTGATGGGACATTTCCAGAACTTTAAGGTTCCACTAAAAATGCATCACCTCGTGAGGTTCCTCTTGTGTTGAGTTGGAACTACGCCGTTTGCGTCCTTTCTTGGGGTAACCGTTGATCTTACATTCATAACAGGCTTCTGGTGAAAGTGAATTTTCATCCATCTCGCCTCCCTGTTCACCAATAGGACTCCCACTCGTGAAGCCCACACCCGTGACGCAGTGTCTGAACCAGAAAAAAAGTCATTAAACAAAATAAAAAGAGTTGTGACTTTACGGTGACCCTCACACACCCTTGTCCTGCACGGAGGTATCCAGGAGGACATCCACACAGGTAGCCCCCGTCTGTATTGGAGCAGCCAAACTTGCAGGGGTTCTGCGTGGTGGAGCACTCATTGATGTCTGCGCAACCTCCGCTCGCCTGCTCGTAGTCGAAGCCTGAGGGGCAGAGGCAGCGGAAACTTCCCAGGGTGTTGTGGCACGATGCTCCTCCACAGATCTGGGTGTTTAGACACTCATTCTCATCTGGGTCACAGGAAGTTGAAGGGAAAAAAACAAACAAGAAGTTATATCAGTTAAAAGACACAAACAAGACAAGGACAGCCGGTTCTGCAGGATGACAGATAAGGGCAGAAAGATAAAAAACAAACTGATTAAATAAACATAAAAATACTTCTTAATAAAAAAAAAAGTCTGAAAACAGTCATTAAATTAAAGATTAGGAAAATTGAGAAACTGTTTCTGATAACATACCACAAAATGTCAACGCTAATTTGACTTACTTTTTATTTCTGTGCACACTGAAAGTAAAAAATAAAAACAATCCTCTTTGTAAGTTTATAAATTATTTATCATTTTTAAGCTACAATAGGAAAGTCAAAAGGTTCCTGTTTTTTTAAATAAACTTGAATTTCTAGCTTTAAAGCGGTCGAGATGGGTTTAAATTTGAAAAAATTAGAGGAACAATACTTATTTATTAAAAATACATTTGTTTGTGAAATTAGTACATTTTCATATCTCACATTAATTAGGTATTTTTGTAAAAAAAAAAAGTGTCATTTAATTATGTAGCTTCTGCACAGGCTGGTTATTAAATTTTTTTATGTTTATTATTTTATTTTTATTCTTGAAAACTGCATTGGCCTATGTGACCACATCACTCCAGGCTTCATTTTCATTAAAACCACATGGATGACATCGGCATCAGAGAGTATTGGGCCAGTGTTTGATAGAGTTGTAAAATCAATTCAATAATAGCTAATTTATATTTTTCATCAATATATTTTCCTCTTAAAGGTTATATTTGTTATATTTGTTAAACAGATTTCCTTTGGCACTTGATTGTTGATTATTAAGCAATGCATCATATGTTTTTTTAGTATAAATTTCAATTAAACAATTTTAAACATCCCAAAAAGAAAAAATGTTTAATGTCTGCAGGTTAAAATGAAGGGTGCTCACCAACGCACTGGTTCCACTGGTAATGCTGTAGGTAACCTTGAGGACAGCTGCACCTGTATCCTCCCACCAAGTTTTGACAGCCATGCTGACACCTGTGGTTTCCATCACACTCATCCATGTCTATCAAAGGATAAACGGACATCAAAGTGGCTTAATGCGATTATTCACCCCAATTGGAGGTAGTGTAATTAATTGTTTTCCGACCTTCACATGTTTGTCCACTCGAGTCCAGTGAAAATCCCCGTTGGCAATCGCAGTTGAAGCTCCCCGGGGTGTTTTGGCAAACGCCGTTGGAGCCGCACAGATTGGGGTCTGTTGAGCATTCATTGTTGTCTACACAGACAGGAAAGAAAGTTCAGGCAAGGGTAAAACTGGAAAAGTGATACAAAAGCAGATTGTGATCACGATTCAGAGAGGCTGGGTTATTTTTGTAATGCAGGCTGTCGTAGGAAAATGGGGCAAATCACCATGCAACGCTGCCAAAAACAACTTTAAAGTCTGGGGTTTTCAGGGTGAAAATCTTCACCTTTTAATCCACTGTCAATCCAGTCATGGCAGCAACAGAGTGTAAAAGTTCATTCAGAGGAATTTGAAAAAGAAAAAAAAAGTCAAAGTAATTTTCTGGCTTTGATACAAAAAGGCTAGTATATCAGCCTTGAGGAAATGATTTTGCCCAACATGCTTAATTATTTTGACTGCAAATGATAAAAATCTTATGTTGCTGAATCTGTCAGACTGCTGAAATCAAAGCACACAAGAATGTGATCCCAATCTGAGCAGTTGCATGTGTGATCTCGGGTCTTTTCACAGCTGGTTGAAATTTTACGTTTCCTGTCAAGTTCCCAACTTAGATTTCCGCCTGGTTGAAACCATGCTGCAAAGCACAGAGGGAGCTTTGATTGCCGGACAACGTGTGAATTTTTAAACAACTATGGCTTATAAAAGGAACATTTTTCACCTGTGTTTAATTAAACATCAACAATATTATTCTTCTTGATTAGAATGTATACTTCTATCCAAAAAGCATTCTGCCTGATGGAGCTTGATGTTCTACAGGTTTTACCTGCACTGTAAAACAAGGGTTTTGTAACACAAAAGTGTTTCTAAAACCTTATTAAAAATCAAAACAAACTTTTTATTTCACCCTGAGGTTTTATGATCTGTGTTAAGGTCTGACCAGAAAAAGAAAATCTTGATAGACCCACAGGAGTCTACAGCAAAGCAGTCTTAGCTGCTACCATCCAAGCAAACAGGGGCGGAGCTACTGAGGTGGGGGGTGGGGCAACAACCTCCCCAGCAAAAAGCTATTCTCTCCTCCCCCCAATTTTTGAGTCACTATTAGTATAATTATTGACAAAGATTAAGAAATTATCAATACAAGATTCATTAAGCATTGCAATAAATAACAAAAACAATATTTTATAGGAAATCTCGAGGCCTTCAGATTTTGTATTTTACATATTTTTTATTTATTTCTAAAGTCCCCCCCATATAAAATGTTATAGCTCCACCACTGCAACCCAATTATATTAGTGACACTTTTTGTAACTTATTCTGCTGGAACTTAAAACCACTTTAAATAATGTAATGTGAGATTTAAAAAATTGTAATTGCATTTTACAGTCATGATAAAATGTAAAGTTGAAAGGATTTTTTTGAGGCGCCACATCCTGATTGAGCATTCTTACCGATGCAGGCAGAGTGATGTTGGGTGAAGCCAGGAGGACATTTGCAGGTGAAGCCACCAATGGTGTTAATGCATAAGAACTGGCAATTGTGCTGCTTGGTGGAGCACTCGTCCAGATCTGAGAAAGGAAAGTTTAACAACTTTAACTTTTAATTTTTTTAATGTTACCCTCCTAAAAGACAATGTGTTTTGGACTGGTGGTTTTTGAGTTAAATTCCGGTCCGTGTACAGTCACTGACCTACAAATAAACTGTAAATGTACCAGACCCCGGACACAAACAGGAGTAGTGTGGAGGGGGAAACTAAAGCTATGGTAAATAAAGATGAAAGAGGTCGTCTAAATCTCAACAAGCCTGATAAACAGATGAACTGCATACTTCTGCACAAACATTTCCGCTTATTCACAAAAAGGAGGAAACGGAAAAATGTAACTGAGCGGATAACTATGGATCTTTATGTGGAACACTGAAGCTCAACTCCGATGAAAATTGGGTTTTTGGTGTTTTTAACATGTTACTGAAGCATTTTTGTCGTGATTTATAGAAAAATAAGCTTTAGACTGAATTTTTGTGTATTATTTGATCAAATCATTGTGAATCAGAAGCAGATGCAAAAATGCCAATGGAGAAAGTTTATTTCTGACGTAGAAGTTACGATGGCAAGCAACAAGCTCCATTCTGATGCATCCACTTGTAGACAAATAGATCCATGTACATCTTTTTTTCCTTGTCTAAGCTGGCATCTGGTTTAAAATTGTACAGCAGATGGCTCCAAAATTGCTTTTCTTTGCTCCAGTAATGTTAGATTGGGGCTGTGAGAGGTTGTCAGCTAGTGGGATATAAACAGATGGATGTCAGGCGTACTCTGCACAAACTGTCCCACCCACAACTCAGAGACAAATTTCTAATGAACTACAGCCGCTCTGCAGAAACTATGTCCTAGATCACAACATTGGTTTTTGATTTTAGCTAAAAACGGCATAAAAATGATCAGAGTGGGACTTTATTATTTCACTTTGTATATTTTGCATGATACCTCTGCAGCTCTTTCCATCTTCCTGTAGGATGTATCCTCGGGGACAGGAACAGAGGTAGCTTCCTTCTGTGTTCTTGCAGATGAAGTTACAAGGCTTAGGCGCCTGTATGCACTCATCAACATCTAGTGGATGAATGACAAAGACATCAAACAGAAATTCCACCAACAGTTTCAGCTTTTTTGTTACTTGGTAGAAGAAGGTCGGAACAAGTCCGGTAACAAACTGTAAATAACATGGGTGAACTTCAGCCTTACCCACACACTGAGTGGCTGTGATGTCAGTTGTGTAGCCAGGTTTGCAGATGCATTTGTACGATCCTATGCTGTTGACACACTGACCATTTTTGCAAAGGTTTCCCATCACACGGCATTCGTCAATGTCTGCATGGAAACAAGAAGTGTTGGCCTCAGATAAACTTATCATGGCTGAAACACCAGTCAGTTTCCTGTCTGGGAATGAGACTGTGAGGTTGGTTCCTCTTCAAAAACACTGATGTTGATGGTTGGACTAAAAAGAAAAAAAAACCTCACATTTTGCTATTCACAGTGATGCGTCCAATAGAAAAGCTTTACAAATGAAGTAAATAAAAATGTCTGGATAAATCTGTGATGGTCCTATCCCTCGACCTCCCAACCAACCAAAATGTGATTGTGAAAAGGAAAAAAAATCCCAAAATAAGTAAAGAAACTCAAATGACAAAACTCCTCTCCAAAACCAAAAATAAAGACAGACAATAAAACAAAAAGCACACAAAAAATTAAAGACAAGAAAACATATGGATGGATAAAAAGAAAGACATAAAAAAGATATGAAAAGAAAAAAAAGATAAAGTCATTCTCAACAAGACACAAACCAGTTTCCTGCTTGTGCCTGTCCCACGCCCAGTAAAGCAATGAGTAGTGTCAGGATGAGCATTTAGCATAAAACTTATAAGATACAAAATAGATTAAAGGAGAAGATATATATACATAAATAAATAAAATTTATATAATGTTAGCATGGTTTTCTTAGCATTTTAGGGGCTTTGAGGAATATGACACCCTAAGATCTCAGCACACCCAGACTTGCCTCCGCCTGATATTCTACCTGCACCTCTGGCTAAATCTGGGCCTGTATTGCACCATATAAAACATTTCCCCACATTGTTGTTGTCAAATAAACAAAGTCTCACAATTAATGTAGATGACTTTAGCTCTGCTAAACCCACCTACAGAAGCCTTAACATTTTAATATCTACATTACAACAATGCATCCATTCTGAATCTACACATTAAGTGTGTCATGTAATAAAAATGACTCAGTTGTGTCAAGCCTAAAAAACTACCTCTGCCATCTGTGGTGTACCCTGGTCCCAGTGGGCACATTTTCTTGTACTGGGAGGTTCCTGGCAGGGGGCAAAGTTCACAGTTGACGCCCCAGCCTCGACCTCCGTCACAGCAACACTCGGATTTGGTCACCAAGTTCCTGTTACTGGAGGACATCTGACACAGAGTGGTCAGAACTTCAGTGTAACAGAAGTCCTCACGGTTATCTGGAGGGGAGAAAACCAAAAAAAAAAAAGAAAACTTGAAGTGAACGTCAACAGAGTCTGAGAGAAGCAGACAATACCACCCAGACGCAAAAAGATAACTCACACCACTTTATCGCTTCTGTCTATGAGGAAAAAAGATAGCCACCAAAAAGGAGGGATGACTAATTCCTTCTGGAGATTTTCTCACCAAAGTTCAGCACATCACAGCTGTTCAGAGGTATAGACTTAGACAGGGGAGGGAAGTTTTTTCTAAGCTCTGTCTTGATAATAGTCTGTGCTTAAAATCCCACTGGTGCAACAATCATCCCATTTTAACAACAAATATCTCAATCAAATTACATTAGCAACTATAACGTCTTAATTTGGTAAGAATAAAAATGTACCATGAGAAACTCAAGTAATAACTTGAGTAATAACTTCCCAACCTTGTCATGTTCAGATAAAACTAATACTTTAACTACACAAGATACAAAAGTAAAATGAAAATTCTGTGAAAATAACCTTCAAACAAATTTCATGGAGCATAGTTAAAATAAATGCAAGTAAAAGACGTGCATAGTAAAAAATACCTACCAATACATTCGGTCTGTGTGGGGTTAGTAACAAATCCTTGGTCACATCTGCAGCGGTAGCTTCCCACTGTGTTCTCACAGCGGCCATTCTTACAGATCCCTGGCTTGGTTGCACACTCATTTAAATCTGACACACAAACAAACACATGAAGGAAAAAATAACAGAAAGAGTTGTGTCAAATCTACTAAATACTTCATTTAGTACTATACAGAGCTGGGGTAGCTACTTCTGAAGAATTGCAAACGGGGTTTGTACGTTTCCAAAACGTGTTGTAACTTTGGAAGAAGGGCCCACTTTGCCCATCTTACATTAGTAAGACAAAATTCTAATTTTCTGTGATTTTGTTTTCAAAACTAAACAACAGTGCTTCACAACCTCTTTCAAAATAGTCACATACTGATTTCATGTTTGTTGTCAATCCATCTCAAAGAAATTGTTCTTGATTTATTTTACGCAAATCAAAATGTCTGCAGTCAAGTGGCATTCAGGCAGTCAGGCAGGGATGATGTTATCACGTAATACAGGGCTGCTCATTCCTGGTCCTCGAGATCTACCACCCTGACTATTTTCCAGATCTCCAAGCCCTGCCACCTGCTGATTGGCTCAGTCAGATGTCTCCACAATCTGATTGAAAGGACACACCTGGTCCAGGTAATCAGCAGCAAGCAGTACAGGGAGAGCTGGAAAACAGGCAGGGTGGTAGATCTTGAGGACCAGGAATGAGCAGCCCTGACGTAATATGTAAATATCTCTGGACGGCGGCTGTCCATATCATGTGCTACGGGCCACTCGGGGGTTCATAAAAAGCGAGCCATGCTGCACCACTGATTATTCGCAACTTTAAGTTTTAAAACACATCCCTTTGGATCCACAGTGGCTGGGATTTCCAGATTGTTGTCTGGTCATTGCTGGGCCCTTAGCCCATTTCATCAGCCCTTTTCGAGTGCTTGAGCTGCTACCGTACATTTTTTAACAATCTGAAGGTGGTAGTGAGATGGCAGAGCAGGGCCAGGGGGGTAGCAGTCTGAAATTGATGGATCATCAGATGATTTTGGGGACCTTGGAGACCCTCCTATCAGTCAACAATCGCGCTGCTGCCTCCCCGCCATCCGCCTGTCACTAGACTACCACCTCTCGCGACCTCCAAAAGTGCCCGGGTGGACAATGACCGATGTCAAAAAATTGTAAGGTCGCCGTTTAATTTTTAGTTTTTCTTAAGACTCTGCGGACACCAGCTGGTTTGCTGAAAAACTAGTATTTAGGATGCCACGTGGTGGCTTTTTGCGTTGTTTAAGTGAAGCCTCATCCAGATGGGACATAAATCAATGTACTCATGATAAGCATTAACAATTATATATGTTGGTAAAAACTGTAGGATTCCCACACCCTGTCTTAGCTACTGAATAAGTAATAAAATTAAAATAGTTACTCTTGGTGTAACATTGAAATTTAAAATCACAGAAAATTATTTTAAATGTCGCCAATTGGACAGCAATTAGGAAGTCCTTTAGTTTCATAACTAATAATGTTGTGTTTTTTGGACAAAAGTAGATTAAAAAAAAAACCTATTTAACCCAAAGTAGAGACACAGTGTTATAATTCTAAAAATAATTACCGATGCAGCTGTCTCCACTGGGGTGACGAGTGTATCCAGGAGAACAGATGCACATGTAAGTGCCGATCAAGTTCTTGCAGGTCATGCCCCGGCTGGCACAGTCATCTATGCCATCCTCACACTCATTCTGATCTGGAAGACAACATCAAGAGGTTGTTTGAAGGAATTGTGTTTTTGTGATGATGTGAAGTGTCATATTTTTCGGACTACAAGTTGCTCTGTCGCAAATGCAACAAAATGCATAACAAAGAAAAAAAATCATAAATGAGTTGCTCTAGACTAGAGTATAATTTCCCCTGTTGTGAGAAATGTATTCAACAAAAAACTGGAACAAGAACAGACATTTTATCTTGAAAGGAAAATCTTTTTAACGGAATAGATAACAATAGTAGAGAGAATACTTGTACACTTTACAACCATAACCGTATTTAGCTTAATGAAACATAAGAGGAATCTACTATATTAGCTCAACATATGAACAGTTATTCAGATAGTTATTCTTAATATCGCTTTAAATCACTAAATCTATAGAATTCTAATCCTCTGTGTCGCTTTGGAAAAACGCTGCGGTCAGCGCTTCTTCTTTGTTGCGATCAGTAGCAATTACTGATGCACACAATTATAGTACAATTATAGTACCCTCCAATACGCTTGGTTCACACTGGACGTGCGCGAAACAGAGGCCGCTTCCATTCGGCGCCCTTGTCAACATATGGAGTAGTTCACAACAGTCACGGAGCGGCATGGTCCTCCGCGAAGGGTTCGTGTCGTGCAGTGGATCGTTTCGGCGTCTGGTCTATTTTGTGCGCAAGCTACGAATGATCCGCATCAATTCTGACAGGATTCTGTACCAAGATACATCAGAAAATCCGGTTTATTTTCAAATATCAATTTTTCACAATAAAACACCGCGATTGAAAAATGCGATCATGTTTTTGTATCTAAAAAGACTCTAGAGATGAAAATAGACACACAATCACAACACGCACACACATGTGCGCAGACACACACAAAACATCAACAACAGAGAGGCGAGAGCAGTTCCTCTGAGCAGAAACACGGGGTAATATCTTTATGTTACTAACTTATTACCCAAAATGGCAAAAACTAAAAAAAAGCGCCTCTCGACCATCACGGAAAAATGCGATTCTGGTGTGCATGTGGACCGGTCTCTGCACACACTCTGCTCCGTGGCGCTTTGGCGTCCATTATGAACAAGACGTTAGGTCCATCACAGACCCTTCCTGAAATTGTTTCAACTGGTAGTCAAGTAACTGAATGGACACAATACATTTGTCTGCTTTCATTAGTGTATTTTCAACCAGTGGCTTCTACCTTTGCACATCCTCCTGTCCTCACGAAGAACATATCCTGTGGGACATTTGCACTCGTACGAGCCCACGACGTTCACACAGCGGAAGGCACACAGCAGAGGATTCTGGGCGCACTCATTGACGTCTATGCAAGAAAAGAGAAGCATCAAATACCAGTAACAGCTGCACTGAAAAGACATGTTTTCAAGTAAAAGTCTCACATACCCTCACAGGTCATCATTGGTCCAGGTTCAAAGCCTTCATCGCATGAGCACTCAAATCCTCCGATGACATTGGTGCACGTGCCATTGCCACAGGGGTTGCCAATGTCACATTCATTTATGTCTGCATTATCAAAAAGCAATGACTGCTTGATTAACATCCATTACCTGGCTTAACTAGCAAGTGTGGTAGATTCAGACATTAAGACAAAAAAATACTAACCTTCACATGTGACTCCGGTGTTATCCAAACTGTATCCCATGGGACATTCACAACGGAAGGAGCCATCTGTGTTGATGCACTGGCCATTTACACATGGGTTATTGAGGCACTCATTAATGTCTAGAATAAAAACAAAATCAATAAAAATATTCCACTACAAGAAGCTATAACAGTGCGGATTCAGTAATTAAAGCAAAAGTACCTGTTGGATGATCATTTTTCCCACGTTCATATCCCACATTAGGACAAAGAACACCATATGCCTCTGTAACCAAAAGCCATCATTTCAGGTTAATTAGATATACCAGTTCAATTTTTGATGTAGCTTCGCTTAAGTTTTTTGCCTTTTGGTTGAATACTTTAAGGGTCTAGACAACAAGTCCTCTGCCTCCATCTATCTCCATCTCTGCATCTTCCTTGCTGATATCAACCTCTTACACTATTTTAATCAATCTCTTCTTTGATCTTCCTCTTAACCTCTTTACTGGCAGCTTTAATCAATATTTCCTTTTATGAACTTAATCACTGTCTCACTTCTCAATATGTCCAAGCCATCTCAATCTACTTCCAAGAGAACCTCAACATTTTTATTTATCTCACCTCCTGCCTTCCATGTTTTTGTCAAAGACTCTGCTTGTAACCCTTGTGCTATCCTAGGCATGTTTACATTAAAAGTGGGCTTATCTGGACCCCACAAGAAAGCAAGCTGAACTGTTTTTTCAATTATTTTTTAAAATCTTTATTGGTGTCTGGGGCAGACATAAAATCCTGTCCACCTTTGACATGAGAGGGTGGGGTCATCTGGATTCCATACGATAGCACGAGGGTTAAACCAGCAACATGGATGCATCACCACAGTCTTTTACACATTTCCCTTCATTCATGCTGACCCTCGTTTGTCACACATCAAACCTTCCACTTTAAAAATATGTTGTGCAATTTCTGTAACATTAATCATATCCACAGTGCAATTGCTTCCGCACTATAACTTTGTTCTCTTTGTAAATATGTAAATTGTCTCATTTTTCTAATTTTTCTATCTATAATGCTGCCATAACCCTGAAATTTCTTATCTTTCCTCCACCTATTTTAACCTGCTCACACCATCTCTTTCCCACCCTCTCCATTGTTTTGGACTAGTGACCCCAAGTCCGTAAAGTCCTCCACCTTGACCTCTGCTCCCTGTTACCTCATCTTCCCTCTCATTTACTCACAATTACTATGTCTTCTGTCCTGTCCTTTCCAGAGTTAACCTTCACATTTCTAGCTGTTTCTCCTGCTCTCAGTACAGCTCATAATTTCATCTGAAAACATCATCATCCCCAGAAATTCCTGACTAACCTCATCAGTCAGTCTGCTCATCACCACAGCAAACAGGGAGAAGCTCAAACCTAAACCTAGTGCAGTCCTAACTCCATCAATCAAGGTGCGAACAAGCACCTAGCACATCTGACTGCTGTCTTACAGCTCCAATTGATATCCTCCATAACTCCAACATATTTCACTCTCCCTACAGACATCTTCGACAAAACCACAGATCCTCTCTCTGTATCCTTTCGTAGATTTTCTCTAGATCTTTAAAGATTCAATGCAGCTCCAATGCTTCTCCAGAAATATCTTAAAGCAAATATTTCATCATAGATGAGTTTAACGATAATGCAGCAAAGATTTTTCTTGTACATGGGTTAAATTGCCTAAAATGCCTTTTTTTTTAAGTCTTTCTGTACCAAACGTTTACTCTAAATTTAGCTGTAATGAATTACAAATACTTTTACTAATTAAATTGTTTTTTTAATTTATATATGTTTGTACCATATATTATATCAGTGTGAACCTTGATTTTTTTTAAAAAGACTAAACAAGTAGTGGCTTTTTTTGCAAAAATTATTCCATCCATCTTTTTATATTTTTTTGTCAAAAGATTTTTGTATTAAAATGTTTAGGCAAAAAAATTTGATGTTGAGATGAAACCTTTAATTAGTAAAAGAGTTGTTTTTTTTTTAAAAAAAACTTTTTCTTGGAGAGAATGTTTAAATATCATAATATTCTTAATTTAGAACAATTTGTGTCTGCTATACCCACCTCCACTCATGCAGCTGTGTTTACAGTATAGAATAAAATTAATACACACCTTGGTCTTTAGGAGGACAGATTTCACATGGATCTCCCCAACCTTGACCAGGCATTGTAGTGCAGCAGCACGCTTCCTTAGACGTGTTCTGAGGCTTTGGAACAACGCAGCGGCCGTTCTCAAACTTGGTAAAACAGTAATTCACACGAACATCTGAGAATAAAAACAAAGATACACAAAGTAAACCAAGGGACTCATAAAAAACAACATTATCAGCATCATACTTTTAAAATACATCCATCAATCGTTTTGATTTCAGTTCCTGCTTCATCTTGAGTAGGGTCACTGACATTGTTAAAACAATTGTAGGGAAAGAGCAGTGTACATTCTGGACAGTCAGTCCATCAAAGGGCCACAGACAGACAACTATGCACACACACACACACACACACTCCTACAACATATGTCAGAGTCACCAATAAATCTATAAAACACATTTTTGCTAATGAATGAAAGCTAAGGTGAACAGATGCGATGTCAAGAGCATCCACACAGACAGGACCCAGCTGGGATTTAAACCCGTCAATGTGTTTTCTACTACTGACAATGTACTTGACACTGTTTCAGAGACCCCAAAAATAACGAAAGATTCAATGCATTTAGAGCTGAAGTTAGGGTTGTGGTCTCCTTTCCTCATTCAGCTGAATGTGGGTTTCAGGGTTTGCCTCACCTCCACAATCAGATTGTTGCTTTATTACATTGCGTAGGCACAAATAATTCTCATGGTCATTTTGTAAAACCAGAGCGTTTTGAATCCATGTCATCTTTTTATGATAATATGTCTGATGTTGGAGCTTTTGGTGGTGTTAAGGAGATTAGCATCGGTATATGGGCTAGTGTGAAAACTGTTTACATTCCTGCAATAATGGTGTGGCAAAATTTAAGCTTAACCTGCTTTCCTTGAACACCTGTAATCGGAATGAGGCCTGATCTGATGAAGTGTTAGCTTAGTCAAAGGTCTTTCTCTCTACTTCCTATAATTTAATTTCAGGAACTTTCTGTTTGGTATGGCTCAGTGTTTGATTGACTCCTTACAGTCAGTTAAAAAAAATGTTGCATTACTGCAGTAAAACTTATGGGTTGACAACCCCATTATAAAGGTATGTCACTGCTAACATACAGTACTGACAATGATGAGTTGTTTGGATTTTTCTTTATATTACATTCATTTCGTGCATCATTTTTTAAGAGAGATTTTTGTTCTACGCTGAGAGATTTGTAATTTTTTGCTGCAGGACTGAGCAGGCACTTGCTTGTAATGAGAAGCATATGGTTGTGCTCTCCTGCTAGCACTGGCCTTCAGTGAACTCTACATAAATAAGCTGTCTTGCCACCATAGATCACACGTGAAGGCACACACACACACACACACCACACCTGGCTCAGACGCAAAGATCACATACAAGAACACCTGGCGCTGCAAAGAGAGCGTCAAATAGCATAATGTTACTTTCCACCATTGAACCCATTTGTCAGCCTTTTGGTTGAGGAGATGGATGTTTTGTCTGTGCACAGCTGGTGTAAAATGAATGTCAGCACAAGCAAATCCACAATTACTTTACTCTCACTTTGTGACTCTTCCACTGAAATCCATAGCGTAAGAAATGTACTTTAAAAAATTCTGGGGAAAATTAATGTTTTAGAATGTAAAAAACGAAAACCTATGACAATCAAACAATTCAGCCCATTAACATTTGGCAAAAACTAAAACTGGTTCTGGAAATGTCAATGTCGCCATGTTTTAAATATAAAAATGTTACGGCTTTAATTGATAAAATAATTTGAGAATAATGGTAGTCAATTAACAGTAGTACATACATATTTTTGTAACTGAAATGATGTGTTACATAACTTTGATATAAATATCAACTATTCATTTTCTAAAACTGGTGGTCTGTGAAAGTTTTTTCTGGCTGTCTTTGTCATGGGCAGCACACATTTTGGACAGGGGCAAACTTTTAGTCATTTTGAAGCGTGGGAGTGAGAAAGCCCACACGTTCATTATGAGAACACGCCCACCTTTACAGAGAGTGAGGCAGCAGCTGGGATTTGAACCAAGACCTCCTTGATGTGTATTAATCACCATCGTCAACAAGTAGCCTCCAATGTAAATACATTAAAAGAAAATCATTTCTGGGAGTGCCAAAGTTGTAGTGAATGTAATCCTTCTTTCCCAGCAAATGCTGCTCATTAAAAGTAAAGTCAATGACTGGTAAAGTAAAAGACATTTATGATAGAAAAATTGCTGACTAGGCTCACCACCTTTCCTAAGGGTGGTGACCAGTAGAATGCAGCTCTCTCTAAAACTAACTAAGTCAACGTGAAACAGCTCAAGGTGAGGCTTGACCCAGACTTGCAAGGACCTGGTGGCAGACAAGATGACGACTGAAAATCTTTAGCCGGAAGGAAGTCCAGAACTGAACATCTACAACTCTAAAATCTTGGAATTTCCGCATCCAGCTAATGATGTTTGGCAATTTCCAATTCCAGCTAATGATTTTTTAGCGGATATCTTGTCTGCCAGCTGAGTTGTACATGTTCAGTCTCTGGACTTTCTTCCAGCAAATGATTGTTAGCTGCTGTCGTGTCTGCCCAGGCTGCACGATTGAACAGTGGTTACCGCAAGAAGGTCCCTGGTTCAAGTCCCAGCTGGGAGACCTAAAACAGAATCACCGACGGGGAACCTTTCTGTGTGGAGTTTGTATGTTCTCCCTGTGCATGCGTGGGCTTTCTCTGGTGACCCTAGCTTAATCCCACTGATCAAAAACATGCTTCATAGGTTAATTGGTTACTCTAAATCAGGGCTGCTCATTCCTGGTCCTCGAGATCTCCATGCCTGTTTCCAGCTCTCCATGTACTGTTCTGCTGATTACCTGGACCAGGTTTGTTCTTCAAAGATTGTGACATTGACTGAGCTCAGCTGGCAGGCTTGGAGATGGAAACTCAGGGTGGTAGATCTCGAGTAGCAGCCTGCTCTAAATTGTCCCTAGGTGTGAATGTTAGTATGAGAGTGTGATTGTGGCCCTGGGACAGGCTGGTGACCTGTCCAGGGTATATCCTGTCTAAGCCCATCAGTAGACGGGTTAGGCTAAAGGAGCCCCGTGACCCCAAAAGGGACAAAACGGTTAAGAAGAGGAATTAATGAATCTTGTCTGTTACCAGGTCCTTTTGAGACTTGTTCACATATAGGTCAATAGGTAAGTAGCGTTCTCTGTGGTTTGGTCAGAATTCCCCTCACTACTGTGTTTGGCATTTTGTAGTCTGTCTAAATTTACAACTCCAAAATCAAGTGCCCAAGAAACTTCCAAGAAGTCTTTGTGAAAATCCAGTGAGCATCGTTGCTTGCTAGATAGGGGGATATAGACCAGAATGCACTTTTTAAATAATTTTTCATGTGAAAAGCGGTATTTTCATTCATTTTGTTAATAAATCATCCAAATTTTCATCATCAGAAGACAGAAGATTCTTAAATAGCCGTTGTAAAATTTTCATATTTACTAGTTATTTACTGTGGGAAATCGGTGATGTCATATTTTCCATTAAAAAAAAGTAGTAAGTGTGATAGTCAAGCACTACATAATTATTTGTAGTAAAGGGAGGCAATTTGAACATAGGCTGTGTCTTCTTTTTCTCACAAAGACCGATTTTTAAAAAGTATGATGGCTATAGGAGGAGGATTTTCAATTGAAAGAATTTTTTTTTAAGTTCAGGGGATTCGCTTTGGTTGAGAAACTTTGAACCCGTTAACTGACAATGTAACTCCCTCTCCACCCAGCTCCTCCAGTTTCTCCTTCAACCTTCAGCCAAGCATTTCTGAGACTTAAGAGAAAAGTGAAATGCAAACTGTAAACTGCCTCACTGAACTGATGAAGTCATCACTTCAGTGTTTGGAGAGGGAACTCCCTAGCAGGAGGCTCAGCGTGCCCCCACCCAACATTAAAACGCACCATATTGCAAGCACATAAACACACATAAAAGTGAGGAAATGGAAAAGCGATCTGCTCAGAGCCACCCTTGGCCTTGTTGAGGCAGCAACACTGAAACCAGCTGGAACAAAGTGTGCTATCATGAAAGAGGTGGAAAAGTCCATTGCCACTGCCTGCTGGCTGGTGTCCATTTGGCACTTTAAAATTAATGCATAAGATACTTTTATAGTTTCTTTTTCTCCTTCTACTTAACCCACAATTACCTAAACATCTGCGTCCGGAGGCAGAGAGCTGGAAGCCTTCTGGACACTGGCATGTGAAGCTGCCCTCAGTGTTGGAGCAGGTTCCAAATGTGCAGATTTCAGGCGACTGAGAGCACTCGTCAATATCTGAAGAGAAAAAGAGAGACCACAAATGAATGGCTGGTATTTTTTTTTTTTTTACTAGCTCAAGTGCAGAGACTATGTTTAACTACAATGCATCAGATTCTAATACAATGTGACATAAAAAGCTAATGGAAAGCAAGACGGATTATTGTCTGGGACAGTCTCAGTGTCATGTGTTTCTTAGCCTATCTAAACTAAATCTAAATGAACAGCTGCTGCTTCTGCTCCCAAGCAGTTCATTGCTATTTCTCCATGTTTCCAGGAACAGAGCACAAAGCAGGAATGAACCAAAGTCTGCTGAATATCTCTTCATCTGCCTCGCTGTTTAAACAATCCAAGTGTTCCTGGCTCAGGCTCACTCACGTGTGGAGAGAAGAAAAGGGGGCGTGTGTGTGAAGATAGGGGCGCCCTACTTTCTTCTCTCTAAAGTTCATATATTCTGAATACATTGCACAAGAATGCATATAAATTTTGCATACAAGCAGATGCCACTTTTTAAATTTTTTTTTAAACTTTTTTAAATCTTGTGCCCATTGTCACAAATATACCTTCACATGTTTCTTCATGCAGGTAATAGCCAGGTGGACAGATACACCTGTAAGATCCATCCATGTTCACACAAGTTCCCGCACCGCATGTGCCTGGATTCACTGCACACTCATTGATATCTAAGCGAGAAAAAACATTTAAAAAACAGATCTAAAAAGGAATAATCCAGGTGACAAAAAAAAAGAAACAATTCTTACCTGTACACACTCTGCCATCTAATGACAGCTCATAGCCGTCATTACACACACACAGGAAACTTCCCACGATGTTCAAGCACTGGCCGTTTCGGCACAAGCCCCTCTGAGTCAAACACTCGTCAACATCTGTGGGAACACATCCAACAGTACGTCAGACTTGCGGCAGCTTTCTAACACCTCCCTTTTTCCTCTTCTCACAGTATCACACACCTATGCAGTCGCCGTTGTGCGAGTTCTGGAAACCAGGGTAACACAGACAGTTGTAGGATCCCAAGGTGTTCTTACACGTTCCATTTCCACAAGGCTGTCTCTCGCACTCGTCCACATCTGAAACACCAGAGAACCCTCATAGCTTCACATCGACTCAGCTAGGGGGGACATATGCAAACAGAAACCAACAAGGCTTACCAACACACATTGAAAGGTCCCTGGTTGTTTTGTAGCCATTGGGGCAGATGCAGCGATAGCTTCCCAGAGTGTCAATGCACTGTCCCGGGTTGCATACGCCAGGGTTCTCATTGCACTCATTACGATCTGGAAACAAAATAACAATGCTAAAGAATTAAATTAAAAAAGTAGATTGCAATAGATTGTTTAAAAATCTCAGAATCTAATGTTTTCTCTTATTTCTCCCTAATATTCACATGTTAGTCTGTAAAACTCAACATAAAAATGTGAATCCACAAGATTATACCTGTTGACCCACCAACAGATAGACCAAGAGTCCCCTTCAGGGAAACAAAATGACTTATCAGTGTGGCAAACACATTTATGGACATGGGAAGCAACTGAAAATTTTTTAAAAACATTGACTGTACCAAAGAGGAAAAAAACATGAAGACTTTAAGATAGAATTAGAAGCTATGAATATTTACAATAATTTGGAATACTTTTTTTTCTGTCTAGAAACAAACATTTGCATTTTGAACATAGTGAAGTATTTGCAAAATCCCCATTAAATTGTTTTCTATGTTTACCCAAAAGCCTCTGTGTTTCCCTATAACAGGTCACTGTGACTGCCAGTACAGCGGTGTTTCTCTGGAGTCTCGGCCTGTTTTGTTCACACTGCTCGCATGAAAAGCAGGAAGCAAAACAGGATGTTGATTTAACATTCGCTTATCGGTTAGGACTCTCCAGACTGACAGCAACATGTTGCAGATATGCTGCAGCACATGTTTAACAGCTCTACACATGCTTTGCATTCTCCCCCAACTTCATGACAAGCCCACCATGAAACCACATTTTGCAACCTAACTGCCCCATCAACATTTCAAGTTCTTTATCTTCGGTATAAATGTGGGGGATAGGTGTGTTTTTCTCTAATCTTAGCAAATGTTTTCCCAATTGTTGATAATGTCCCCAGGATCCTTGAAGTGAACTTTTAGCCCATAAAATATAATAGCTAAGCCTCTTACCTAGACACTGCCCAGTGGGGGTTAAGCGATATCCAGCTTCACATTCACAGCGGAAACTTCCAGGCATATTAAAACAATTTGCATGTTGCTGGCACACCGGGCCATTCTGACACTCATCAATATCTGATAATGAAACAGAGATGAGACATTTACTGAGAGACACTAACCAGCTTAAAATTGATCGAAATGCTTTTTAACAGGAAATAACTTTTTATAGGGCCTAAAAAACGTTACCTTCACAAATTAGCAGTTTGTCGTTGTAGATGAAGCCAATGGGGCACTCGCATCTGAAGCTGCCAATCATGTTGATGCACACTCCATTCTCACACACTCCTGGGATCTCCCTGCACTCATCAATGTCTGAAAAAAATATGAAAACAAATGTAAAAAATAAAAAAAGTCAAACCTTATATCATATGAGGTTTGAGAGATAAACTCTCACCAATGACCCGTCCAGTTGTGATGTCGATATAATACCCTGGTCTTTCACTGCCGCACAAGATCGCAAACTCATCTGAGGGAGGGAGAAAATTGTATAAAAGCACGAAAGCTGAAGTTGTGCTCGTCATGCTCCACATGTGTAAGACCTCACCGGTGCTGGGAACGGGACACTGTTCGCACGGTTTGTTCCATGCACGACCGATGTTATAGGAGCAGCAGCACATTTTTTTGGTCATGTTGAAGGTCAGCTCCCCATCGCATGTCCCATTGTCCAAGTAAAAGTTTCTGTAGCAGTAGCTCTTCCTCATGTCTGTGCGTAAGCATAGAGGTTACAGTCAGACAACTGGTTCTGCATGACAGTGATATTCTGCCGCTTTGTACAGGCAGTCAATGAAGTGTTCAGGCTTACCCATGCAATTGTTCCCTCCATTGACGGGCATGTAGTCGGCAGGGCAGATGCAGGTGTAATTTCCGATGGTGTTGTAGCACTGGCCTGGACCACAAATTCCTGGATTTTCACATTCATTAATATCTGCAATCAGAAAGACAAAGGAAAACATATACATGAGTTAGACATTCAATGTAACCATTACTGATAAGCCTTTCTTGTGTTTTCAACTTTTAAAATATATCATTTGTGCAACAGCAAGGGACAGCGTTAGGCGTTCCTTCACTTTGTGAGATACTTTAGTCTTGCAGGAGGTTTGAAAATTGACATTTGGTTATCCAAAGGACATAAACAAAAAAGTTTTAGAAATGAACCTTTACAGCTATGCAAAAGCAGTTACATTCTTACCATTCTTGCTCTGCTACGTCTTTTAACATGTGCTTGCTAGTCCTATTTTTTTCATGATTTTTTTTCTTTGTAGCAAGTTATTTAAGTCATAAACTAATCAATCTGATGCCTCATCTTAGTATTTAATTTATTTTCAAATGTTTGAAACATTTGATTGACAGATTCTCTTGAGTGATAGGGGTGTGGACTTCTGACAATCTCACTTCTGATTAGCTAGAATGGTCGTCATAGAAATGTTAACTCAGACCTTTTGTTGGAGCCGAATATAAGTTGTTTTCTATGGGTGAGATCTTGCTTACTCAGTTCAGTTCTTTTATACTTTCAATGATATGAAGACATACTGCAACTATTTAAATGTCAGTCATAGTTTTCCTTTACATCTTTTGCTTTGCTCAGAATGGGGATTACTCCAAAATCATTTAATGTTGAACAACCTGACCCAACTGGAATTTTCTAGAGTGAATAGGTTTATAACAGTCATAATCATTAAAGTTGGTCTGATATTTTCTGTTTTTTTGTTGGGCTTTGAGACAACTTAGTTTAGCATTGACTTAATTAAATTAATTGAAATATAAAAATAAATTTGATAATTATGTATAAACTAGGATAGAGATATGTGAGCATTTATAGCCTGTAACATGGGATTTACCCTACAACAATTTAGAATTCTTAAATAAGAAAAAAGTTGAACTACATACTCCTTTATACGAGATTTTTTTAAATGTCTAATGCTATTTTATTTACTAGAAAACTAGAAAGATACAGATCACCCCATAACACAGAATCAGTGTTATGTTAAACGAATAATGAGTGTAAATTGTAAAAAAAATCTAATTATATCAGATTAAAAAATATATACTTTTGACAATTTTTTAAATGCACAAAGAGGCACAACAGTGGGCATACTTTTTGTTTTAGGTCTTTTTTTGTCAATAAGGTGTAATGTATTATCTGAATTAAATTCTAAAAAGAGCTTGCTGGAATTCACATTATTGATTTTAACGGGTCTTTTTGT
Source organism: Oryzias javanicus (assembly GCA_003999625.1). Lineage (NCBI taxonomy): Eukaryota > Metazoa > Chordata > Actinopteri > Beloniformes > Adrianichthyidae > Oryzias > Oryzias javanicus. The sequence goes on along the minus strand of CM012439.1, from coordinate 12,812,673 downwards.
GTTTTCTTTTAGAATGTTTTATTTTACCAACATCAGTAAACGGCACATAGTTCCATCTTCCCAGCTAACAGAAAAATGACTTGATTGGTCCTCATGCCAACAATCACACACCAATTAAAGAGCCTCCGGCCAGACGTCACTCTCCAGGCCTTATCCCCCTCCTCCTCATCTTCTACTCTCCTGTTCTATTTCTTTTAGTCACACACTCTTGTTTTCAGAGTACTTCCTTAAGGAGGGGCTGACCACATCAGAGCCGGACCCCTCTGCACACATCATTCTTTGTGACACACGGGAACTGGAGCAGACACTCTTAAAGCAGAGTGAACTTGAGCTTTTTTATTCCCTCTGCTTTTCCCCTTTTCTGAAAATGAAGAGCTCAACAGATGGACTCGATTTCCTCTCCACAGAAACATCCCAGGGCAAGAAATCGAGGGGGATAGGTCACCCGTCTCTTTATGTGGTTGTGAGGCTGCACATAAATGTAATCCAGTGATTAATACCTTCACACACTCTGGTGTCAAGGTTGAGGGAGAAGCCTCGGGGGCATTCACACTGGAAGCTGCCGAAGGTGTTGATGCACTGCCCGCCCTGGCACAGTCCTGGCAGTTCCTGACACTCATTGATGTCTACCACAGAAAGAAACAAAAAAAAAACCCAGAAACATTAAGTTGTGTGGCTGTGTGAGTCTATAATTGCGCACACATGATACCATGTCCCTGCCTGACCTTCCAGTATGACAGTGATAGGGTTGGGTCTGAAGCCTTCTCCTCCAGGACACAGTGTCTTGTACCCAGCTGCAACACAGAAGAGCAAATCACAGTAAACAACTAAGAAAGTTCCCACAGATCAAAATCAAGTTTTTGTTTTTGTTGATGCCTGATGTTGACACTTATAATGGAGTCAAATCCATAATTCATGACAGTGAGTGAAATGATCCTGTTTAACAGTCTGATCTGCTGCACCGGAAATGACTACTCCCTATTTCAATGTCAAAAAAAATATTTTCTACTTTTGTCACACTAACTGAAATTTCTTGAAAAGGATGAGTCACTGCTTGTGATGATATGAACCATCTGTCAGCAATTAAGCTAGAAAAGGTTGTCTCATGTTTACCAGCAAACTCCGATCGCATGACATGAGAAGGAAACATGTGAGTCTATTTGTTGGCAGAAGGGTTGACTCATGTCTCAGGAGGCTTTATAATGTCACTGGTCACTGTCACAGAAAGAGAAAACCTGAAAGCACTTTAAAAGGAATTAGAAGCAGGACAGTTTATTCTAAGTCGCACAAGAAACAGCTATCAGAGGAGTTGTCACCCTGGAATTAGTGTGAGTCAGAGTTATGCTCAAATGTTTGCCCTAACTTTTAGAAATGGAAACTACCTGATCCTCCAGCTTTAAAAGCTTCCATTAGTCTCTGCTAGATACAATTCACCTTCAGTGATGCAAGACAGAGTAAAAAGGAAGAAACTCTATTTCTTTTGTAACAAAAAATGGAAGAACAATAAAGAGGTGTGCATATGAGAGTTACATGGCATGAAAACACTGCAAAGATAAAAAAAAAAAAAAAGTAAAATAGACTAAAAAAAAGTTTAAATTGATTAGGTAAACAAAAGCTTTGTTAATTCTACTGCATGATTGTGAGTGCACCTTCTCCACATGGGCGAACTCCTCCTCCACCTGCACCTTTCAGGGTTTCTTCATACGCAGCCCTCAACAACCACTCCATCCCTCCGTGTTCCATATGATTTTCCTTGTTTTATTTGTATTTTTAGACAGGGATATATTTAAGTGAGGGTCAGATGAAAGACTGTGTTGCTCCCAGGTACAGGTACAAATCTTGTCCTCAAATCCCGTGACGTCATATCAGACACACCTCCTTACCGTGTTCTACCAATTGAATGTACACTCCACAAAATTAGGTTATTATCCAAACAAGACAAACTGAAATATGCCAAAATAGCTCTTACACATCCGGCCCCTAATTGACTATGTAGCACACATATCAATTACAAATTTATAACTTAGGAAGAGCCAATGAAAAAATGATCAATGACAAAAATAATCACAGAAATAGATGGACCGCTGCAGTTAACCTCTGCACAACTCTGGGGTGAATATATTTGTCTGCAGGAAGTATTTTAGGTCAAAATCTAATTTTGTTGACAGTGCGTACAGGATGAAGATTAAAGACCCACTTCAAAAAAACGTTGTTTTTAGGTTTTTTTTTTACGTGTTTTTGTTGAATTAGAGGAAATAAAGGAATAAAATAAAGCTTAGTTGCATTTCTGAGTATTTCTTTATTCAAATCATTGTGAGTCAGGAGCAGACGTAAAAATTTAATTGAGAAAAGCTCGTAGTTGCTACGTAAAATCCACAATTGGCAAGCTACAAGCTCCCTGTTCCACTCATTCTGATGCATCCACTTGCAGACAAATAGATTCATGTACATCTTTGCTTTCCTCGTCTGAGCTGGAATCTGGATCAAAACTGTATGACTGGATAGCTCCAATATTGCTCACTGTTTTTGTTGCACCGCCAATGTTAGATTGGAGTTGTGAGGTGCTGTAAGCTAGCGAGAGAGAGTGTAAACAAAGTGATGATGGGAAGTTGAGACAGGCTTACTCCGACCCAACAACCCTGTCCACAACTCAGAGGCAAATTTCTGATGAACTACTGCAGGTCTGCAGAAACTACGTCCTAAAAAGGACATGTTTTTTTATTTTGGCTAAAAACAGCATTATCACAATTAAAACACCACCAGAAAACCTGTTGTTCAGAAACAAGTTCCCGTTAATATTACTATTAATCATAACATTGTTTGGGTAAATGGGAATATTTTTAAGTACATTTTACAAACTGACAGGAAAAGTAGATTTAGTTTTTTGGTTTCCAATCTGTGGCTAAAGATGGAGCAGGATAACTCTCTCTCACTCAAACCAAGCTGGGACCTTTTAGGATAAAATGTGCATGTTTTCTGTGCACATATGGCTTGTTTTGAGTATTCTACCTGCTTCAACAATAAAAGAACAGATGTGGAGAGTTGCATGTGGATATCTGATGAAGATCTAAATCTGTTTTTTTCACAAAGTTATTTGATAGGCTACAGCAACCCACATTAAGATGAAGCTGGTTTTTGAAAATGGTTGAATGGAAAATTAAACAAATAAATGAAATGTAGACATGATCCTTCTTAGAAGCAGCTTTCTATGAAATTGTTTTCAAAAATTGACTCTGACATTTAATATCAGTTTAGTTGTGGTGGCCAGCAAGTGCATTAATCATTCCCAACTGAGGCTTCGCGTTGGCTCTGCACCTTTGACAAGAGACAACAAACATAGCAATTTTACCGAGCCAAAAACTAAAGGGAAATAAACCCTTTCAAGGTGCTGACTCACTTGAGTTAACATGAGGACATGCTTCACATGGAGATCCCCAGCCAGCGCCCTCAGAGCAGCAGCAGGATGCCTTGGAAACTCCAACTCCGATCTCTTGGGAGCACTCATAGCTTTCTGATGCATCTCCTCGAGCGCGAGCGTTCAGGTAGCAGCTCCCGGAACGAGTATCTGCACGCACACAAACATACATTTACTCCAGAGCAGCCATCGTCTTAGAATAAAAAGCGGAGACCAAATAGGGAAGTTGAGTCTCACCTACACAGCCCACCCCCGTGGGGTTGAGTTCAAAATCGGGCGGGCAGTTACAGTGGTAATTTCCCGGGATGTTGACACAGATTCCATTTATGCAGGTGGTTGGGTCTGCACATTCATTTATATCTGGAAACATAAACAAACAAATTATTGACATAAAATGCGCATCCTTTCAATGGTTTCATTAATAAATTCCATTCCATTGCTTTTCCCAAACTGTTTTTTTTTACATTTTGCCTGTCCTCCCTTACCTGTGCAGTTGCCTCCACTCCTGTCTAGCTCATAACCAATGTTGCATTCACATCTGAACAGTCCGGGGATGTTCTGGCAGCGTCCATTGACACAGATGTCTGCAAACGTGCATTCGTCTATGTCTGCAGCAGACACAGAGGGAGAAAAGCAGCTGTGAGAGGCTAGTAGATACTAGCAGTCAGGAGCTTTTATTTTAGCACATAAACAAGAACATTTAAGGAGTTTAATTTCTTTCTTCACAGAAATGAACATTTTTTCCATAACTGACTTTATTCTGCACCATGTTTCTAACTGCCATCAGGATGAACTGCTTTTTTTTCTTTTTTTGTGATACAACAAAACTTTAAAGAAGTGGGTGTTTACAGAAGAACTGTACCATCAAAAGCACCTGCAAAGGAGCATCTGTATTTCTCCACTTAATGACTTGAGGTTTCTTTCAACTTGTCAGGCGTCTGTGTATCATCAGGGTTTATTTGCTGCTCTGATGACTGCGGTTTAGAGCTCTGTCTATCACTTCAGGATTTGACAGGAAAGAAAATGTACATCCAGGAATGTGTGTGGAATGTATATGAAAACCATCCATCTCAAAGAACAACTTAAAGCAAGGAAATATAATCAAGAATGGTTTGTAAAAAAAAAAATAATTTTGATAAATGCTGTGTCGTGTCTCTACTAATCTGTTTCGTTTAGGTGTTTGAAACAAGACATTTTAATGCCCTGAAAATGTCTTACAGGCACGCACTCCTTCTGCATCAACTCAGAGACAATTAATAAATTAATGAAAGTTTTATCTGGATGCCATTCTGAAGCATAACACTTCAACTTTCACTTCATCTAAAGCAAAAAAAAAGACATTCAAATCACTAGATTATTGATTAACTGTTTGCCATCTCTTCATGCATTTACCATTCAAAATAAGTAGGTCAGATGATGCATTGTATAACCTCCAAATGTTAAGAGCTAGTGTACCATTTTAAATTAAAATTAACCAAATTTGAAAATGAGGCATTAGAGTGGATAACACATCCTGTGTTCAGAATGCTTCTGTCCAGACTGATTATTTCTCAAATCTAAACACCTCCCATGTTTTTTCAATGCTTACATAGATTTAGAGGTTTAAAGAAGCAGTGAAAGTGAGCAATGCTTTACCTTTGCAGGCTTTGCCGTCATCCGTGGCAATAAAACCCATGTCACACTCGCATCGGAAACCTCCGGGCAGATTCAGACAGTGGCCACTCTCACATAGGTTGCCGTTCTCTGCACACTCGTCGCTGTCTGAAGAGGTGGTCACACGTACAGAGTTGTTAACCACAATACGTGTTTCAGGGTGAAAGCAGGACTTAACATTGTGTTTGTTTGTGTGACCTGAGCAGAAGAATCCATCTCCAAAATACCCCTCCTTGCACACACAGCGATAGGAGCCCATGGTGTTCTGACATTCTGCATTGTTGTTGCATGTGTGTGTGCCATTCGAGCACTCATCCAGGTCTGAAAAACAGGTTCATACAAGAATGGTTTATTATGAAACCTTTCAAGAAGTAAAACTTAGTGTAGTCCATGTTCTTAAACTTTTGATGCTACGTTCACAACGGGTTTTAAAACGTGCCGCTATGCAATTTTTAAGTCCGTCGTCGTACAAAACTCATGGCCATTGATGGCGCGTCAAAAGTCTCATTTGTCCATTCATCCATTTCAAAATGTCCTGGGTCTTCTCCAGGACAACCTGACTGGTTGAACTTTCACCAGTCAGGGACTTGGATTGGGCAGTAGCGTATGGGATCAGATGAGTCTCATAATTCAGAAATGCACAAAGTTTGTGTCACAAATTCACACACTCCGATTCACAAATCTAATTTTATGCAAACGTGCAATATGAATTCGGAAATGCACACAACAGGTTTCACAAACACACACGTTGTGCTTCACACACTCATACTAAATGTTTCACAAATGCAAAATAAGCATTTCATAAATGTGCAGTCTGTTTCTCAAAAATATTAATGTTGATTTTCACAAAAAACACAATAAATGTTTCAGAAACTCACAAAAAAATTTCAAACTCACAATATATGTTCCAAAAATCCACAATAAATGTTTCACAAACTTAAATTTTAGGTACTCTTATAATATAAACTCTCAGATCAAGTGAACTGCAGAATGTGCATGTACAACCCCCTCTAATTCATGAATGTCTCCACATTCGTGAGAGAAATCCCAGGATGTGGATGTATCACCCCCCTTTCCTTAGTGAATCTCTCCACATTTGTGAGAGATTTCACTGCGGTGAGTTTTGAGACTCTCCTAACGTGGAACGTCAGCCGATGCCATCATTGGCCACCGAATCTGTCAATCAAAGTTAGCAGCAAATCGGGCGTGTTCGCTTTCAGCCAATCGTATGCCCCCTTAGATTTTCTCACCGCTTCAAGTTTTGGCAATCACAACCCGACCGGACCAGTCGAATCAATTCGTCATTCGTTTTTTCAATTTAAAAAGGGGATGGATAGAAAAAAACAAAAAAAAAACAAAAACGTTTTTTCATTTTCCAATTCAAAAACCAGTTTTGTGCACCAAAACGAGAAAACGAAAATCGGATAACGGGCGTTTGATTTGGTTTTTCATAGTTTCGTTTCTGACACGGGGGGTCACCCGGAAGTAGTCTGCGCAGATTCTTACGTGTTAAAACAGCTGCAGTGCTCGGACAGTAACTGTCTTTCTTTAAGGGAAATGGATCGTTTTATTAGTGTTTGTGACTGTAAAGGGAAAATCCGAGACCCAAGGACATGAAAATACATCCGTTCCAGGTAAGAATCTGTTGTATTATAGTTTTTCAGTCACATGTCTCTGACGATGTGAGTTTGCTACTTTGACAAGCTAGCTGTTGCTAACTGGGGCTGCACAGAGTCCGGTCATGGATTATTATGTGATTAAATATGAAAAGTTGTTGGCTGTGCATTTAATGAAAAGCACTAATCAGCAGTGTCTCCTCTTTTTTGAACCATATTATCAGAATGTTAGTGACGGAGCTCGCGACGTCCCCCAAATGTCTGGAATGTGATGCTAGCGCTAGCATCAGACTCCGGCGTTGCACTGGCGAAGATTATTCACAAAAAATGAGTTTTGTTTAGCTACATTAAGATAAGAAACACGAAATATGAAATACTCGTCGTGGAATATTGTACAACTAGACAACAAATAGTTATCAGAAAAATGTCTTTAAGTTTTGGCAGGAAAACACATTTGTATAACATCTGTAACGGATGATTACAATAAATACTGCGTTCTTACATTTAGTGTTATGATAAATATGTGACTAGAAGAATTTGGCATTTGTAATTGTATTTTGTTTTCATTGCAAAATTATTTCATTTGTTGAAAGCATTTTAGAGCCACATTTTTTTCAGCTTTCAAAATAAGAGTGGCTAAGTAAACAAAATCATCTGTAGGCAAGAATGTTTTAGAATATTACATAGAAATAGACATTGTCATATTGTTGGTTACAGCTTTTAGTTAATTAGATCATGATTTTCCTGTGTTTTCCTCCAGATCAGACAGTTATGATCAAAAACAAAGAGTGATGTTAGAACCACAGCCGAGCTAACAGCAGCTCACAGCTTACTGTTGTAGAAAACATTACAACAGTAATAAGTTTGACTTTAACGTCAGACACGCTGGAATTGTCGGATTTTTGATCTGTTTACAAGAATTATATGAGAAGAGTAAATATAGACAACTTTTAACTGATGAGAAAAGATCTTCTGCAGCGTTTTGATCCCTCCATAATGCATTTCTGATATAACCTGTTTTCTCCTAATTTGCTGAGGATATTTCCTGAATAAAAGACCAATAGCTGCTGGTGGTTTTCTTTCAGGAATTTCAGTGGAGCTGGTGTCCAGTGCTGGGGAAGCTGGGAGCATGTTTGAGCAGAGCTGGGGTCCATCACCGAGGTCTCTTCATCTGGAGAGGACCTGTTCTCTACAGATGATGCTGAGCAGAAACATGGACAGACTCTCCCTGACATGACTCTTGTGATACTGAAGTTAACCACAAACAGACTTTTCCAGATGCATTGCTTCATCTAATACATGTTACTAACAGATGTGCTGAGTAAATGCTGATTATAAATGTAACATTTAACTTAATGCATTAATAAGCCCCAAAGCAACCCCTTCCCCCAACTGTATATCTATTTCTGTTGAAAAGATGTATTCATGTTAGGTTTGTAATAAATATACCACATTACCATGAAACCATTTTGTTTATTTTCATATATATGATTACAAAGCTCATGTTAGCATTCAGTTTTTACCTGCAGGAAGAGATATTTCTAGACTGCTTTGAAAATATCAATATTGTTAAAGCTTTAAAGCTCAAAATGATAAAACAAGGAGCAAGTAAAAAACAACTCTTAAATAAAAGTCCAATATCAACACTTTAAAATAGCAGTTTGATTGAAACATAACTTTGTGTTTGGAGTTGACAAAGTGCTTCATACAGTCCTTCTAGATCAGGGGTGGGCAATTGTTTTGACTCGTGCCACAAAGGTTCTAAAATTTGGCATAAGCCGACAAGAAGCAGATGGAAGGAATGAATTTGGTAATCAACCTCAAACTAAAAAGATAATATGGAATTTAGAGAAAAACATGCTTTAATTTGGATTCAAATTCACATATATTAATTTAAAAACAGAAAATTTGGGAATTTTAATTTCTAAATTTAGATTTTTGTTCTCTTTTGGGTGATCCAATGGGTTGATGTTCTTCAGAGAAAAATGTGAACTCAAAGAAATGCTGCATTTATGGTGGTAGGATAATCCGAAAGATCACCATCTGACTCAGAAAGGAACACACACGAACGTCAGAGAAACAACATCATTCATGAGAAGAAACCAGAAATACAATGAAAATAAAACAATAATTAGGATTTTTGATTCAATGTGTTTTAATTTGGAGGGCCACATTAAGTAGCTTAAGGGGCCGCATGTGGCCCCCGGGCCGTAGTTTGCCCACCCCTGTTCTAGATGTTGTTTTGCAGCTCGTCAGCCAGACACTCCAGGCAGGAATCACAGCTCCTCTCCTCAACAACCAGTCAGGCTTATGCAGCAGGTCCAGGAAAAATGGCTCTTCCAAAGGACCTAAAATAAAAAAAAAGAATTTAAATAACTGAATATGTAGTATTACCTGCAATAATGCCAGCATGAATGCTGTAACCTGAATGTAGCAGCTGAAGATGCTAGCACAGATTACTGAAGATGCTTTAAGTGATAACTAAAAAGGCTGTAACTCATTGCAAGCTAAAATATTATCTTAATGCCAAATTAGCCTAAAAAACAGGTAAAAAAGTCTAATTCAGCCATTAAAGATAGCATAAAGTTGAAATATTAGCAAAAATCAAAATTAGCCTAAAACATGAAAGACAAAATTTGCCAAAACAGCTAGCATGTAGCTGAAATATGAGCCAAACTTCAAATAAACTAAAAACCTTGGTAAATACCAAAATAGCTCAAAAACCCCAGCAGGTTTAAAATAACCTTATATTTACAGAACGTACTGAGTAAAAAAAACGTTCAGATTTAAAACGTGGATCCTTTTGGAGAACTGGAGATATGTGTCCGAGATGGAGTGTTTTAAGGTCGTCATGGCAACGAGCACCCAAAGGGAGGCGCACGACTGCATATCTCTGTCATTAAAAAATGATTCCCTGCACTTGTCTTGAAAAAATCCTTATACCTTTTAAACCATTATCCTCTGAATAAAACAAAAAAGTAGTCAGAATCCAGAGATTTTAGACAACAGCTTGTGCAATTTGACTAGTGAAAATATGTTGCTCGATACTTGCCCTCAACATTTTTTGGAACCAAACCATTCCTGTTCTTACAATTTATCACCTAAAAAAACCCATTAAAAAAAAAAAAAAAAGTATCCTGGGAAGTGATCAAAATGCGTAAGGGCAATGCAGACGTGAGTCTTTGCCAAAGGTATCAAATGTGACCAACATGAATTTCTATCACCTTTAGTGCTTGAACATCGGCCAAAATAAAAACCAGTTAAAAGAATATCTGCTCAAATAAAAGGTCAATATTTTCAATAAAACATTCAATAATTACGGATTATTCAAATTTGTATTTAGATTTGTGAACGATCTAAGAGAGAAAATGAAAATACAGTTCAGCAGAACATTTATAAAATAAATATTGTACATATTTCAGTTGAAATTGGTAAGATTACCTTTTATTTTTTATTTCAAATTGTGCTAAACAGTGTTCAGCTGTCAACTTTGCAGTTTGCCAGTTTGTCTGAATTCACCGTTAAAAGGGTTTATTAATGATTATATTCCACATAAGTCTGTCCTAGTGATTTATCTGTGTGCTGTATTACATAGTGAAATTACTTTAGTCTCCGTTGTACTCCCTCGTAGAGCTGCCCTCTGTTCTTCAGGCAAAAACTGTTCTGGAACTTTGCTTCGAGAAACTTCACCTGCTGGAAAAAAAAAACACATTTTAACTCAACACAGTATTTTAAGGATTATTGCAGCTAAGCATTTTAAGTATCAGTTTTTGTATATGCATTTTAATGACATTCAAAACACACTGATGGCTACGAAGGAAAAACAAGTCATCTTTACCTCAATAAATAGAAGATTCCATAAAATAACTTTTCAATGAAAACAAATATACAATTAAAAATGCCTAATTATTCTAGTAACACACATTTCATAACACTAAATGTAAGAACGCAGTATTTATTGTAATCATCCATTACAGATGCTATACAAATGGGTTTTCCTGCCAAAACTTAAATACATTTTCCGATAACTATTTGTTGTCTAGTTGTACAATATTCCACGACAAGTATTTCATAATTCGTGTTTCTTATCTTAATGTAGCTAAACAAAACTCAATTTTTGTGAATAATCTTCGCCGGTGCAACGCCGGAGTCTGATGCTAGCGCTAACTAGCTAACGCCAGCTAGTTAGCACTAGCATCACATTCCAGACATTTGGGGGACGCCGCGAGCTCCGTCACTAACGTTCTGACAATATGGTTCAAAAATGAAGAGACACTGCTGATTAGTGCTTTTCATAAATGCACAGCCAACAACTTTTCATATTTAATCACATAATGGGTTTAATAATCCATGACCGGACTCTGTGCAGCCCCGTAGGAGCTAGCAACAGCTAGCTTGTCAAAGTAGCAAACTCACATCGTCAGAGACATGTGACTGAAAAACTATAATACAACAGATTCTTACCTGGAACGGATGTATTTTCATGTCCTTGGGTCTCGAATTTCCCCTTTACAGCCACAAACACTAATAAAACGATCAATTTCCCTTAAAGAAAGACAGTTACAGCCCGAGCAGTGCAGATGTTTTCACACGTAAGAATCTGCGCAGACTACTTCCGGGTGACCCCCCGTGTCAAAAACCAAATCAAACGCCCGTTATCCGATTTTCGTTTTTCCGTTTTGGTTTTTGAATCGGAAAAAGAAAAAACGGTTTCTTTTTTTCATATCCCATTTTAAATTGAAAAACGAATGAACGAATGAATACACGGATTGATTCGACTGTTCCGGTCGGGTGTCCGTTCCGCCATGATTCCAAACTCTCCGCAGACAATTTGAAGCGGTGGAGAAAATCTAAGGGGGCATACGATTGGCTGAAAGCGAACACGCCCGATTTGCTGTTAACTTTGATTGACAGATTCGGTGGCCAATGATGGCATCGGCTGACGTTCCACGTTAGGAGAGTCTCAAAACTCACCGCAGTGAAATCTCTCACAAATGTGGAGAGATTCACAAAGGAAAGGGGGGTGATACATCCACGTCCTGGGATTTCTCTCACGAATGTGGAGACATTCATGAATTAGAGGGGGTTGTACATGCACATTCTGCAGTTCACTTGATCTGAGAGTTTATATTATAAGAGTACCTAAAATTTAAGTTTGTGAAACATTTATTGTGGATTTTTGGAACATATATTGTGAGTTTGAAATTTTTTTGTGAGTTTCTGAAACATTTATTGTGTTTTTTGTGAAAATCAACATTAATATTTTTGAGAAACAGACTGCACATTTATGAAATGCTTATTTTGCATTTGTGAAACATTTAGTATGAGTGTGTGAAGCACAACGTGTGTGTTTGTGAAACCTGTTGTGTGCATTTCCGAATTCATATTGCACGTTTGCATAAAATTAGATTTGTGAATCGGAGTGTGTGAATTTGTGACACAAACTTTGTGCATTTCTGAATTATGAGACTCATCTGATCCCATAGTAGCGTACCGATATCGTTCTTTTCAAAAACATTGAAGTGCCAAAGGTTAAAAAATTGATCATGAAGGCTAAATTAATAATTGCTGTTCCTTATGTGATACAGAGTCTGTCATGAATCGGAATAGAGCTGTGAAAGAAAATTCCTGGAGAGAGATTTGCACCACTTCCTTTTGCGCCAAACCTCTTCCAATTGCAGGTACGTGCGCTATCCAGTGTGAACACCATAGGCTAAAAGCCCGTTCTTGAATCCGGTGCGTTCGTAGCTTAAAAAAAATACATGAATTCATTTTCATATAAATTACATTAAAAGTTGACGTTTTTACCCGTGCACTTGAGTCCATTTCCAATCCACCCAGGAGCGCAGTTGCACTTAAAGCTGCCCGCCGTGTTGGTGCAGGTCGCTTGTCTGTCACAGTTGTGGGCTCCAATTTCACATTCGTTGATGTCTAACACAAACAGAAATAAAGAAGGCACAATTTAAGGTGGTGGTGGTTTACTTCAGCAGGACGCCAGTCAGGAGTCAGAGCTCTGATTCCCCCTCTGGTCACCAGGGGGAGCAGTCACCAGAGTACTGACTGCACTTTATCTCCCAGAAGCTCCAGCCCACAGTTCTTGGATGCTGCTCAGCTGTCTCCAATCAGACAATCACCCACCCGCTTCTTAAGCAGCACACAGAGCTACACTTACTGCGAAGTATTGTTTGTGCCAACCTGCCTTCCTTACTTACTTAGCATTTCATCTTTGTGCTACTCTGTTGATTACTTTAAAGTAATTAAGCATAGTAAAAAAAAAAAAAAAACCAGTGACCATAAGTTAAATAACTGGTTTTTTTTTATATTAATCCTAATATCCTAATCCTAATATGAGGGTTCTCATTGCACTAGATGTCTAGGAATCTCAAATAAACAGCACTTTCAGCTTAGTTGCCTTGTGGAAGAGTGTCCACCCTGAGACTGGAAGGTCATGAATTAAAATCACGGCCGAGTCCTACCAAAGACTCTAAAATGAGACCCAGTGCCTCCCAGTGCTCAACACTCAGCATTCAGGGGTTGGATTCAGGGGTTAAACCACTAAATGGTTCCTGAGCCCACAGCTACCCCAGGTGATGGGTCAAATGCGGAGGATAAATTTCACTCATGCGTGTGACAGCTAATGGTACTTTAATTTTACTTCAAAGGAAAAACAGATCAGAAACTTCTAAAATGCAGATAAATCTCTCTCAGAAAAAGCATGTTGTCATTCATTGTAATAACTAAATATCAAACAATAGCAAAAACACTTCACTTATAAATTCAGCTTTCTGCACAAACTATTTTGCAGCAAGATTTCACAGAAGTGCAGATAAGATGCTTTGATTGAGTAGAATTGTTTCTGAATTGCCTCCCCCTAAAAGCACAAAGGAAAACTCGATGGAAAGCTACAACGTAACAACAATGACTGCAATATCAGTGAAATAACTCTGTCAAACATTGGCTATTACAGAACCTGGCCTTGAGCCTGAGGAATAAATATTGCAGCTTCTGTAATATGGCTGAGCGAATGTGTTAATACTTCTGCCAGTCAAGAAAAGTCATGATCTCCATTAAGATGTAAGAGCTTTTCAGCCACTGAGCTTCTAACTTTGTGTCAGTTTCTACAAAAGTAGTATTTTAGAGCTCTGTCAATTAGAGATTACAGTCTTGCTAGTTTACAGTCTTCCTGAGGAGGGGCTATATTTACACTACATTTGATGAGGAGCTTAATATGAGGGCCAGAGGAAAACAAATCTTCTTGGATTACAGATGGAATTAATGATCATCCCACCAGCCTTTGATGAAAGAGAGAGCACTGCAGAGAAAACGCAAAACGTGTCAAGCAACTGCAGATATCTGACAGAGATATCTGACAGATGCATGAAAAGTTCAAAATCCTAGTTTTTGAAGCGTTTTTCTTTCTTTTAATTCTCCTGTCTGCCTCTGTCTGTATAGTTCTAAACGCTAAGATTTGAACATTTTGCTGTACAATAACACATGCATTTTTTACTTTTTACTCATTAAAGAAATGTTCCAATTTCTAGCATTAATTCACTAAGGTCACTTCCTAAACTATGTCAACTTTTAACAAATAATACAATAATTTTATTTTAGAAAAATAAATCCAAACAAGGGCAAATCACTACAAATGCATTCATATTACAAGAAAGAAAATCAATATGATTCATCTAAAACTTCAATTGAATGGAACTCCTCCATTGGGAGCATTTAGGGCACATGGAGAAATGTTAAAGAAGTGATCCAACTTATGAAAAGGGAATTCAATTTAATCCAATTAAATTCAAAGCACTTTATTTGTCTCAAAGGAGCAATTAAAAAAAACATAAATAAGACAAGTCAAACACAAATAAATTTTTTTTAAAACATTCTGATGAAAATCGTGTTTTTAACATGTTTTTGTGGCATTTTTCTCATGATGGAAGACATTTATAAAAACAATTATGAATAAAATAGAATTTTCCAGTATTTCTCTATCTAAAAAAATGTGAATATGGAGCAGATGAAAAAAATGCGGCTTAAAATAAAGCATATTTGTTATGAAGACAATACAATGGGCTGGCTACAAGTTCCCTCCTCAGTAATGGGTAATGGAAAGTGGGGCAGTGTTACTCCGTGCTAAAAGTCGCGTACACAGCTCAGAGGTGAATTTTCTAATGAACAACTGTGTCATAGAAAATGACAGTTTTTTTTTTAATTTAATCATAATTAAAGGTGTTTCCTATTAAGCTCGGAAGAACTTACAATAGATTTAAGTTTTTTCTTTTAAAGTACTAAGTTTAGTAAAGTTAGGGGACATGTTCAGTTCCTTCGTAATACATCAGAAAATGGGGACAGAGGAGGAACGGTTGAAACAAATTGGGAACAAATTGGGTTCTTCTCCTCCAGAACCAGTGACTTACTGTGTCTTATAAAAAGCAATTTTTCATGTTGATCGGAAGCCTGTTTCCAAAATCTCCTCTGAGGAGGCGTGGCTTTTGGTGCTGAGCCGAGTTCTCTCCCTCCCCCCCCCCCCCCCCCCCCCATCTGATTATGCATAATCAGACATAATAACTACTACATAAAAACGTCAAGCAATGAGGCTAATAATCTAATAATCAGCCGTATCGTTTTGATCCGGGTGTTAGCTCAGACGAGGAATTGAAGAGCTTTGTGTACAGAACTTCCTCCAAAAGCCTGATTCTTTCTCATTCCAGTTCACCAAAGACTATTTTAGCTAATTCTCCAATGTTTCTTGACATTGCTGTGATCAATACATTCAAACCATTGGTTTCTCAGAGCAGAATCTTTGGGAAAATAATGAAAGCTAGCATCAAAATGGTCTTTCATTGATTTACAATACTTTACAACTGCGGTCAAATGAGCCGCCGTTCACATTTCCTCGTGTCTCATGAAGATTTTCCAGGTTTCTCAGCCCTGCTACCATAAGTATTGTATGAAACTCACACAAAAAAATCCAGTGACGGCTGATTTGACCACGAAAATATGAACGGCGGCTCATTTGACTGCAGTCAATGTGAAGATACCATCTTCTCCGGAACCTGTGCTAGACACGCTAGCCGGACCAGATGAGGGTTTAGTGCATGTGCAGCAGAGCTGTTGTGATGTAAACAAGATAATAAGTTCAAACAGTCTGTCTGCAACAGTTTAATTGACAGCGATTTAAAAGGAGAAATACTCGGAACTGCAAAACCAAATGATTTCTTATTACATTTGTTCGCTTTCATAAAAAAAAATGCCACACTTACTTGATAAAAACTCAAAAAAACATTACTTTCATTGGAGGGGGACTTTAAAGCTTATTTCAAAACTTGTGACGCACCGAAAGCTAAACCCAAGTTTGGCTTATCTTGAATCTTGAATTTGTCCAATATTTGTCTGCCAAGGAGGATCCAGAACTTTATATTCTTAACTCGAGTTGTCAACGTCAGTTAGCTACAAAGTTTTAAATATTTCGGTGAAAAGTAAACTTGTTTAAAAAAAAAGAGGTAGCACTTGTTGTTTACTTGTCTATCAGATAGCATCCTGTCTCGCTTAGAGGAATTAGATTGTTAATTCCTTGGTCTGGGACTGAAATTCCAAACAAATGATTCAACACTGGTTGCTGTGCTGCTGGACTAGCTTTCTCAACACAAGCTAAATTGACATTTTAATGGAAGCAGAATGAGGAGGACTTTGTGTCTGTGTAACTCCTGTTTCTTAGCGAGCTCTTGGGAGGGAAAGAAACTTAAGACAAATTTGGACAAATCTTTATTTGCTTCTGAAGTCTGCTGATGTCTGACTCATTTTCAAAGCAAGGCCAGATAGCATTGCAGACCAAACTTCCAGCTAGCCCTTAATTGCAAAATAAGAGGTGTTATAAATCAGACCTAATTCCCACAAGATGACAAGCGAGTGCAAATGAGTAAAAGACTCCAGCAGCCGGATGGATTTTGTATTTATGTGTTCTGGAGCTCATACGGGTGATTACGTGCCGCAGAGCCTTTCCAACCATCACGTAATGTTTAGCTGATCATAATGAAAGAGCAGTGCAGGAATAAACAAAGGTGCATTGCGATGTGAACATGTGATGACAGGTGGTGCTCCCGTTGTGGACGGCGCTCACACAGGCGCTCTGAAGTGAGCGTGAGTGATGTCAGAGCCGCACTCTTTAAGTTATGCGCAAACACGCGTTGCTCACTGATTAATGAGCAGCGAACTCCTGCTACTTCATGACACAACGGCGGCCCACGTGCATCCGTCTGACTCACCTGTGCAGCCTGTGGTTCCCTTACGCACTGAGTAGCCCAGGTCACAGTGACAGATGAAGGAACCCTTGGTGTTCTCGCAGTTCCCACTCAGACAGATGTTCGAGTTCAGCTCACACTCATCCACATCTAGACAAAGGAGAGGAAACAGACGGGGGATTTAAGCTCTTGTTGATTTGGCCAGCCAATTTCAATAAGCTATGACATCAGAAAACACCCCTCTAAAAAAATACATCATAAACTATAGCCCCAGCTATAAAATGTGTTTATTGTGAATAAATACAGCAAGAATTGAGTGTGTGTTTGTGCAGCTCCATTCAGGCAATCTTACATCAACCATGTCAGGTTTTTCTTAACTCCGTGAAACCAGACGTCTAAATGTCACACATTCCTCCCTGCTCAGCCCAACGAACACAACGTTCACTATCTTATAAATCAACAACATGACTCCCCACTCTTGGGCTCAGCCTCACAGATCTGAGTCATTAAACCACATTCTCGTGACTCATATCTTGGATAACCTTAAAGACATTCATTATGTGTTGTGTGTGTGTGTGTTTGGAGGGGGGGCAAATCAAACCTCCTGGTTTTAATAAGAACAGCCCTGCAAAGTTTAATTCTGAAAATTAAAAAATCTGCATCCGTTACCCAGGCACGACTTCATATCCTCAGATGACATGAAGCCATCAAAGCAGAGGCATTGGTAAGTCCCTGGGGTGTTGGTGCACTGGCCCCCATCGCAGGTGTTTGGGTTCTCCTCACATTCATCAATATCTAAATATGGAAGAAAGAGAAAGAAGATGGTGAAGGCAAAAATCAGGGAGCATTGATTGCTCACAGATATTTGATTAAATCTGTGAGGGTTACTAAGAAAAAAAAAACAGAAACCAGGTTTTTACATTCCATTTTAGTGTAAAATTTGTACATTTTAAGAATTTTTTACCAGAATAAAAAAAACAGTGTGTCAATCTGTTGAAATAAAAAAATAAAAATTAAATAAATAAAAGCAGAATTTGAAGTTTCCTTCAGCTAAAATACAGTTTTGCCTGTACTGCCTAATCTGCTTCTTTTTTCCGTTGATGCAGAAATGACAATTTTGGCAAATACAGACAGAAAAGTGCCAAGTACAGAAAAAAATCCTAAGATTGAAACTGAAGCCATATTTGAATGGAAGGAACCAAAGTTGCTCACCAATGCAGCTTCTTTGATCGGGCATCAAAGCATATCCGTTGTTGCAGCTGCACTCGTAGCTGCCCTCTGAGTTGGTGCAGAAAGTCTCACAGCCACCGTTCTCAATCATGCACTCGTCAATGTCTGAGAAGAAACAAAAAAGGGGGGCAGAGTATGGAGACATGCTAAAATGACAGAAAACTCCTCCTGTTTACAAATAAACTGCAACAAGTTAAAGACGTACCAACACAATTCACCAAGTCCTCAGTAGATTTGTATCCTGTGTTGCAGTTGCAGTAGTAGCTGCCAACCATATTGACACACTGGCCATTCCTGCACAGCCTGTCGCTCAATTCACATTCATTGATATCTGTGAAAGACAAAGTCAGATATCAAATGTGATCCACAAATACATAAAATATAGGAAAAACAGGGAGATCAGTTGTATAAAAACTGCACTTGACAAATAAAGAAAGGAAAAAGGCAAAAACTGACATTCCGAAACCACATTTCATCCACACTCAAAAGCTTTGGATATGGAGCACTGGAGAGAGAATTAAGGAAAATGTGCAGTAATGTGTTGAAAGTCACAAAACAAGGTTTTGTGTTTAATCAGGAATGTTGGGATGCTGCTTAAGCTGGCATACGTCTAGAGTTTGACGACAGCGTTTGAGCGGCGGACATAAAAGGGCAATACCCGGGTGCAAAAATCCACCCTTTGGGAAATGAATGTGATGATAACATTCCTCATCTAACTTAGAAAAAGGAAGCAGGCCAGTTTAGTGCTGTCCCTCCACTGAACGTACGTCGGCAACGTTATATGACATGCATGCAAGAAGTTTGAATTATTTTTACGGATATTATGATCACAAGGCAAGTGGACTTTATTAAATAAATATTCATGAGATATGCATCAACTAAGTTCAATAATTTTTTTGTTTCTATTTTAAAATAATTGATTTTCCAAAATTTTACATACATTTATAGAAGTAATGTGACCTTTTTGCTACACAGTGATGTGATGTTAGAAACAATTCAGGTTAGATCTCATTGTAAGAAAGTATTATGTTAAACAAGACATAAAAAATAAAACACTTTTACAGAAAAAAATATATAGAAAATATTTTTGCATATTTTGAGTCTTAATCAAATCTCACACAGATACTTGAGGAAGAAGAGAAAACCCAACATTAGAGTGAAACGAATGATTCTAACCTAGACAGGCTGACCCATCGGGGGTGATCTCGTGTCCTGAGGGGCAAATGCACTGAAAGCTGCCCTCTGTGTTCACACATTCACCCCCACGACACAGCTGAGGGTTCCTCTCACATTCGTCGATGTCTGAAAAGGGAACAAATAAGGTTAGGTTTGGAACACAATAACACCGGCTTCTAAATCGATCAGTCTAAGGTTTGCATGAGTAAATGGGGTAAAAGTAGACAGTCTTCCTCTGTTTAACCCTTTGAAAAAGTAAAATAAAAAACATAATTCTCCCAGTATCATCATGATTTCAATTGGCATTCAAGTTTGAGTCTAACTGGAGCTTAAATAATGTGAGTTAGTCTTGTTATTTGGTACAACAAACTATTTTTAAGAATGTAATCAAATAATACCAATCGCTGACCAGAGGACAAACAGCTTTTTACACAGATGGTTAAACATTCAGTGTAATAGTTGCATATAAAACTGATTTTGAATGCCAGCTGACTGGCTGCATATCCAGACGGAATAACGGACAATTATCTTTAACATTATCATAAAAGTGGACCAGTTTTATGAGCTTTTGTGGCTCATGGACTGCTCATTTTGAGCTCTTTCAAACAGAACACACACATACACACACTCACACACACACACAACTATTTAAAATATATAAACAAACTGCCACAGCATACAAATATTAGATCACATCATCCACTTCCAGAGCTGGTCCCATGTCTGGCTTGTCTGGTAAGCACCTCATTCAGAGTTTATAGCTCAACGGGGAGGGGTGGGGGGGCTGTGATTTGAGACAGGGGTTGTGAAGCAGTCTCTCCTTATACGAGAAGACCTTAACTGGCAAGAATGTCTCTGCCCCTTAAGCTCATCCTCTCAAAAACATTTCAGACATCACACGTGCGGGACGACGATGTAGCCTCCTCAGATGTATGACTCATTACTCACCCATGCAGTTCTTCATCATCATGAAACCACTCTCGAAACCTTCGAAGCAGTTACACTCGAAATCCCCGGGCGTGTTGACACACGTGCCCTGTCCACACAGGTCCGGAGAGATGCGGCACTCGTCGATGTCTAGAAAGGAAGTACAAAACAATCCACGGTGATGACTTTAAACTCCCATAACATCCACAACCACAGACACAAAAGAAAGATCTATAAACACAACAGTTAAGATAAGAAGAAAACAACCCGAGAGGCAAAGATTTAAAGTTTAATTGGCGGGGCAAGCAGAGCGTGAACGCACAAAGTATTTGGGTAGAGACTACAACATGAAAGAAGGACTATAAAAATGAGACTGAGTGGAGATTAAGTGGCTCCTCAAGCAGATTCCACCAGTCTAAAACTTAAGACCTGGCCTCCATTTAGTTGTAAGCCACATTCTGAAACATTTAACACAAAGACGTCAGGCTGGAATCTCAATGGTATGAGGTTAAAAGGTCCCAGGTGTAATTTTCTTACCCAGAGCCTATAAAACATTTCTCAATAAATAAACTGCAATGCAATTTAAACCTTCAGATATGTGTGCACATTTCAGCTAGGCCATAATGCAGCTAACCAGACAACGTGGGAGCAGCTCCAGCAAACCCAACACAGCCAGACTCCCATTAGACTGAGTGAAACGAATGTATGCAAGGGCTTTACACCACTTTACTATAATTAGAGCTGGCGGAGAGATCTGTAAATTTGTAACTGATGACGGATGGCTGCACTTGTGAAAAGACGATGCAGCAGTGTTACAAGGAAAAAAAAATCCTATTTATGTGTGTGTGTGTTTCATGTATGCATGTACATGTTTGTGAACTGAAGATTTCTGAGCCTACAGGATGATTTAGTAGTCAAACTGTAGCTGGCTGCTGAAAGGATTTGTCAGTCTTTACTGCACAGTTTGAGCTAAAGATGTAATCAACTTGTCTTTAAAATTCTAAACAAAGCCTCTTAGAATCTGCAGATAGTTCTTGATTTAGCTTGATAAGTGTCTCACCAGTACAGTTCCTCTCGTCTGCATCCAAAGCGAAACCATTATCGCAGCGACATCGGAAGCTGCCAATGGTGTTCCTGCACCTCCCATTGGAGCATAGGGTGTTGATCATCCTGCATTCGTTTATGTCTAGGTTTAGAGCAAAGATTTAACCCAACGTTAGATGCCGCAGCGATACACTCTATACACGGTGAACTGCAAAGCACTACCTTTGAGAAAAGGTCTGCCATTGATGAAGTCCCCCCTATGTGAGAAGCCTGGGCCACGAGGGCAGAGCTGGGCAAACTCCGGAGAACCGTTTTCTGGACACTCATCGCACTCTGGACCCCAGGCGACTCCGACTGAGCAGCAGCAGGCGTCCACGCGGTGCCTCCCCGGTATGGGTGTTCCACAGCGCTCATCGTCATGGGTAAGATAGCAATGCTCTGTGCGCAGGTCTGCGCGTAAAAACAACATGTGAGCATGTCATTTAAACAAAAAAACTGATTTAGATGCGTTTAAAAGACAGATATATCTACCAATGCAAGTTCTTCCGCTGACATCAACGGTCATCCCGGGGGGGCACTGGCAGAAAAAGGACCCTTGTGTGTTTACACACTTCCCATTGATGCAAACTCCAGGAAACACCTGACATTCATCCACATCTGAGAGCAGAGAGGCCAAGAAGGACATTTTTGCTCTAAACTATCACAGGAAAAGAAGAATTCTTTGTATCAAGTTCATCTCAAAGAAGCTCTTACCCTCACAGACATTTCCTTTGACTCTGGCAAAACCTTTCCCACAGATTGGATCTAGAAAAAAGAGAATTAAATGAAAAAAAAAGGAAAATTAAGTTTTAAAATAACTGGTTAAATGCACATTTGTAGGACATTACGTTCATTTTTTTTTATTTATTGATTTGATTTATGTTTATTGAATAAAGACACATATAAACCCAAAGATATACTGTTAACAGATAAAGCTTTCAGCCATAGCTAGTTTGCAGCATTTTTCCCTAGCTGGTCTTTTTGTTTGATAATTACAAATATACACAAAATGAGAAAAACATTGTTAGCCACCTTTTTCACATTTGGCACATGGGCTATTCCAGGCTTCTCCCAGTGTGGCGCAGCAGTGAGACTTGAGCGTGGCTCCGTTGATGTTGACTTCACAGCGATTATTCACTATCTTCAGCCAGCAGGTGCTCTTAACTGTCTCTGTTTAACAGGAGTTATTGGACATACAACACACTGATGATGTCATGTGGCTGGTTTTGCTCTGACAGCATGTCTGCAGATACAGGAACCAATTATTAGACTACATTTTTCATTTTATTTTTTTGAATAACAGTCTGGAATCAGTAGTTGTAAACATGTAGATGAAAAGAAAGTTAAAAAGTTTTTCTTTTTAGCTTGTTTCATTCATAAAAATTTCCAGTTTATTCATAGCTGATGTTAGCATTTCCTTTCAACCCTGTTTTGGTGAAGTTGGCTTACCTATGCACTCTAAGCCGGTGGTGTCTAAGGAACTGCCCGATGAACACGTACACACAAAGGAGCCTTGGCTGTTCACGCAGTCCCCGTTGATGCAAGGGTTTGACTCACATTCATTTATATCTACGGAGCAGAAAAACACTGACTTTAGTCTCCTGCGTTTGCTTCTGTCACACACTTAAAGCATCCCTGTATGACAAAATTTAAAAAAAGGTAAAGTTCTGACCCTCGCAGACTTCTGTTTCCGGATCAAACCGGAATCCTTTGAAGCACTGACAGGTGAAACTTCCCGGCGTGTTCCTGCACAAACCGTTGTCACAGAGCAGGCTGTTCATCATACACTCATTAATGTCTGAAAAAACATAAACAAAACTGATTATAGACTTTTACAAAAAACAATTATAAAGGAAACATGTCCGGTTTTGGAGCAGTTTACACACCAACACAGTTTTTTCCTGACAGGTCCACCTCAAAGCCTACATTGCAGGTGCATTTGTACGTCCGCAGCATGTTCTCACACACTCCGTTCTGGCAGATGTCAGGGTCCAGAGCACATTCATTAATATCTGAGAACGCAGAAGGAACTTTATGAGCACATGAGCTCAAGCAACACAGCTCGGTCACTATGCATTAAAAACCCCTGGAGCACACATGACCAAACTTGTTATTACCTCTTCCATCGCCGGTTGTGCCACCGCCACTGGGGCAGAGAGCCTGGAACTCAGCTGCAGTAAAAACACACAAAAACAAATCAGCTTTGCTGATAAAAATGGAAACAAAAAAAAACCTAAAAAGCTGATTTTTTTTTATACCATGTCATTACCCAGGGAAAGGTTTTCTCGTTGGGCCTGCATGTATATAAAACCATCTCCTAATGTGGTGCAGTTCTTTTGATACAGAAACTTTAACTGGTAGGAGTAATGAAAAATAAATGAATGGCTTCATTTGGGAGGATGTGTTCAAGATTAAAACATGGGAGTCTGAGGCCAAACAGCTCAACTCCATGACTGCTGTTCTGTCAATTAAGAAATCCACTCAGGTATTCTGGGAGAATGAAGCAAAGGACTCTGGCTTTAAAAAGTGTGTTTTTGATAAGCTATTTTTGATTATTTTTGTTGTTTATAAGCAGGCTGGAGCAGTTTGAGCATCCGTACCCGAGCTCTCTCTGGGACAGGGCTGGCAGGGTTCTCCGTAGGCATACTCTGTACTTGCACAGCAGCACTCCGACTTGGTCACCGCTCCAAACAAAGGCCTAACACATTGCCCTCGATTGTAGCCGCCATAACAAGTACTCCGCATGTGTGTGTCTGTTCAAAGAGGGAAAAAAAGCGTTTAAAAAACGGAGAAAAAGGTGGAAAAATGAAAGTAATAGTTAAAAAGCTTTGAGCTGCAGTATGCAACAATGTTGGCCAAAACAAGCAATTGTTCTTCTGCCATTGTGACCTTAACCATGCAGGAAGTTAATCAAAGGAAAGCCACATTTCAAATATTAAAAACAAAAAAATAAAAAAAACATCAACTTTGGTTTCCATTTGCAATATGGAGGTGTTGAACAAAATAGTGATTTTAAGATGACTGCATGTCTTTTTTTAATTTGAGAGATGCTTAGCAAAAAAACGAAAAAAAGAAACACATTAATTTTTTCAATTCACCAACACAGACTCGTCCATCCAGGCCCACCGCCATCCCGGCCATACACTCGCAGCGGAATGATCCCTCCGTGTTGACGCAGTGTCCATTCATACACATGCCTGGAGTCTCGCACTCATCGATGTCTGCAACACAAGCACGTAAAAGATCCTCAACATCTGAAGAAGAAGGAGTCCGCCAAACTGCAGCCCACATTCACCTCTTTGATCTCAACTAAATAAACATTTTCCTATCTAAACTTCATCGCCTCACAGTTTTGCAAGAATCGTGATAATGACATCAATCAAACAGTAATTGAGTCATGCGTGCACTGCCCTGTATGTGTGTCTGTGTGTGTGTGTGGAGAGACAATGAGGCCCCAGGGCCTCTTTAGACTACACATTTCATTAACGTCTGCATACATAAGCACACTTCGCCCACACCCTCGTCTCCAATTTATTTATTTTCACATGACCAAATCAGGTCAGTGTCTCTGAGATTAAACGTCTACACAAACAGGCATTAAACTTTCACTGATTTAAAGTGCATTTGAGTCAAAAGCTTTGTATGTGTTTGAGTGCAACAAAAGAGCAGATCAATTGTTGGCTTTATAGCGTGATTTGCTAATCTCTGGATGGGGCCACATGGCTTGTTTTGAACAAGACAACTTTGGCAAAGCCTGTTTGTTTGAATTAAAAAAAAAAAAGGCGGACCCTCACTATCAACCAACCCCAATTCCCTTCCAGAATGTTGGGGGATTTTTCCAAGGCTTTTGGGGGATTTTTATCCTGCGTGTTTTGGTCTGCTGAACATGCGAGCACGATAGAGAAGTTCACGGAAGTCAAGGTCCAACAAACGCACCAACACACATGCGCCCACTGGTGTCCAGCAGGAATCCCGATTTACAAATGCATTTGAAGCTGCCATCTTCGTTGATGCACAGTCCATTGAGGCACATGTTTCTGATCAGGCACTCATCCTGGTCTGAAAAGAAGAGAATTCAAGTAATGGGTGTGGAAGAACAACAGCTGTGTAAGTGTACTTTGTGTTAGACTGTCAAAGATTATTACTGGGTTTCACAAAAATAATAACATTTGATTTATTAACCTCTGAAATGGATTACAATAAAAGAAGCATGTGTTAATATGTTGTCAACTACATGTTTGGAGATTCAACACAAAATTAAAAAAGTCTGATTACTTGAAGGCATCCATTAAACATGTTGTGCAGACGCTCCATTTGACAAACCTTGACAATTTTTTCCATCTGCTGAAATTTCAAACCCAGCATTGCAGACGCAGTGGAAGCTCCCCTCAGTGTTCACACAGCGGCCGTTGTTGCAGATCCGACCGTTGGCCACACACTCGTCCAGATCTGACAGAAACCAAACCACAGAGGACGCTAAGCACACACTCTGAATCTTCCTAAATCATGCTTGGGCGTGTGAGGGTTTTACCCCGGCACTCCGTCCTGGTCGCAGTTGACTGGAAGCCGGCGGGACACTGACAGATGTAAGACCCCGGGGTGTTCACACACTCTCCATGTGCACACGGGTTTCTCTCGCACTCATCATCATCTGGAGAGAAAAATGTGATGCTTTAAGGCCTGAACCAGCAGAATGCAGCCACTAAAGTTGTCAGGACTTACCAATGCATTCGCCCCTTCTGTCCAGCTTGAAGCCCATGTTGCACTCGCAGCGATACGACCCTCCCGGCAATGGGACACACCTGCCATTCAGGCAGAGGTTTCGGAAGGCCTGACACGCGTTGCTTATATTTTGTGTTTGGATTATAAAAGGAACTAAAAATGAAAAGATAATAGTTAAGAAATGTATTTTGGCAGGGGACACATTTTTCATAGATTTTTGGCTTTTTTTTGCCAGCGAATAATTCTACAAATAGATATCTCTGTCAAAAAAATTAAATTTAATAAAAAAAAAAACACACACACAAAAACACAGCTTGAAAAGAGAATTATGAAAAACATTTTTTGCAGTTGCAATTGCATTTGATTTAGTTTTGGATGGAGTTGTTAAATATAATTATTTTTTCTATAAGATGGACAACTTTACATTTGGTTTTGAAACACACTGACTAATAGAGTTTGTGGTCAACTCTGTGGCTGAAGGCTGGGCAGTTTCTAACCTTCTTTAAAGACCCATTCTTATGAAAATGTAATTGTAATTTTATGCATTTATCTATTTTTTATATTTCCCCTTTGTGTATTCAGGACAAACAGATGAAGAACAACATTCTTATTTACAACTGTGGCCTGACAAAAGGCAAAACCTTTTGAGAAAGAAAGGAAAGGCTACAAGAACAAGAAATAAAATTGAATAGAATAAATAAATGTGTGTTTTGATGTTTTTAAACATGTTATTATGGCATTTTTCCTCATGATGGAGGACATACTGTATATTTATAAATTTAAGATCAAAATGGCATTTCTAAGTATTTCTTTATTCAACTCGTGGTCAATCAGCAGCAGACGAAAGAGCGCCAATGGAAAAGACTTTTAACTGTGACATACGATCGGTAAGAAACAAGGTCCCTGTGCTGCTCCATTTTGATGCATTCGCTTGAAATTTACTAGATTCATGTATGTCTTTGTTTTCCTCGTGTGAGCCGACATCTGGCTCAAAACGGTGCAGCTGGATGACTCCAATATTGCTTGCCATTTTTGCTACAACAGTAATGTTAGGTTGGGCTTGTAAACTAGTGGGACAGTGTAAACAGATGGATGATGGGAAGTAGGGGCAGATTTACTCTATGCCAGTAGATGAATTTCTAATAAACTCGTGTTGCTCTGCATAAACCATGTACTTGAAAATTATTATTTTGGCTAAAAACAACATAATCATTATTAAAAGACCACTGGGAATGCTTTTACAATAGATCAAAAGATGGGACTTTAACACTTTGTCTGATAATTTTGATGAATAACATGCCAAACTTTTTGAGTTTCATGAGGAGGTTTATTTTTTCTCAAAACATTGTTTTGGTGACCTCCCTCTAAAACTGTGCCAGAAATCTTTTGGTTTGTTGGATGCAACTTTCCCGATGAAAGACTAGCCTGCTATGTGGCTAACTTAATGCACTTGAAGAATGTCTCCATTCACGAAGGGGAACTCCAACCCTCTTTCAAATGGCTTTCCAACATAAATAGGAACAAACAAAGGACTTGTTTTCTTTATTAACTGGGTTAACATGCGCCTCTAAAAAAAACCCCAAATGTATGGTAAAATGTATCAATAACAAATAAATGAAGTGTTAATGTTACATTTGCATTAACGTATAGGAGGTACAGGCTTTTTTTACACCATTATTTTTTAACAAAAAACATCCATGTTGCTGCTTCTTTGAGATTTTCTATGTTTCTAAATCTTGTAGACAAAATTTTTTGTCAAGTCAGTTTGATGACAAAAATCCAAATTGAAAGAGAATAGATAGTAAGTCTATTTTTTTTTATATTATTAGACAGTTCAAACTATTGTTTTTTTGGAGGAATATTTCAACCAAACAGAAGTTGTGGGAAGTGGGATACCTTGTGGCTGTACTGGAATTTGCTCAGGAATATGGTCAGGGATCCGCTCCCTCTCTGGGATTGGAGGAGGGTCATAAATCCTTGGCCTTTCTGGACGTGGAACCGGATAGATATTGGGCATTTCCGGCCTTGGACCGGGACCAGGAAACACAACTGCATCGTTGCTATCAGGTATCTGAATGCACAGCCTCTGGTATCCCTCTGACACAAGCGCATCAATAAACAGTGGAATGTGAGCCCAGCGCTGAGACATGGAGACTCATGAGAACAGAAAATGTAAAGCTTTGTGACGGTGAGCCACTCCACCTGTTCCACGAATGGGGCACATCTCAGGGGTGGAGCCGTCAGACCAGCAACGTCCACTGTCGCAGCAACACTGCATTTTAGTCAGCAGCTGTGAATTCTGGTTGGCGCAGCGCCCATTCAGCAGGCTGGCGTAGCAGTATCCGCCACGGCCGTCTGTGGGAAAGAACGCAGAATAGAATCCATTTTTTTTACAAAGCATGGCCTATGCAGTTCCAACGTTCACCAAACTGTCAAGAGTTAAATCAGAAAGAATGTGTAGCCCCTTCAAAGAGTACATCCTTTGGAAGATGAAAGCCACTTGCAGATGGAACATTTCATATGAAGGTGAGAACTTGTCTTTTTTTCTTCCTACCTGCACAACTTTGATCTGTATTCATGCCAATAATAAAAATAACTGAAGACATTTCAAAAGTTATTAATGGAAAGAAAAATAGGAACATTTACTGATTTGAAAAAGGCATTTGCTACTGCTGATCCTTCTATTTTAATTTCAAAGTTATATTTGTTTGGGGTCATAAACGTCTTATTTACATAAAAGACAAAAATATGTAAAGTTTACTGACAAACCTCAAAAACATTGGATGTTAAATATAGACTACCAAAAAGGGTCAATATTGGATCCTATTCTGTTTCTTTTATATACACTGCTCACAAAAATTAAAGGAACACTTTCAAGAAACAAATTAGATCCATCAGATCTCAATATAAAGTTGGATATTTATACAAATAACGACAGGGCAGTGTCTTAGGAACAAAAGGAAAAGTTTTCAGTCTACAGAGGGCTCAATTGTGTAGACACTATCAAATCAGAGTGAAATGAAAATTTATCAGGCTAGTCCATTTTCTCCAAAACGTAATTTCTACAACTCAAAATGCTTTTCAGTATCTTGTGTGGCCCCAACGAGCTTGTATGCATGCTTGACATCGTCGGGGCATGCTCCTAATGAGATGACGAATGGTGTCTTGTGGCATTTACTCCCAGATCTGTGTGAGGGCATCCCTGAGCTGTTGTACAGTCTGAGGAGCAATCTGGCGGCGCCTAATGGACCGAAACATAATGTCCCAGAGATGTTCTATTGGGTTTAAGTCAGGGATGGTGAAGGCCATTCAATGGTTTCAATTCCTTCATCCTCCAGGTACTGCCTGCATACTCTTTCCACGTGAGGCCGGGCATTGTCGTGCATTAGGAGGAAACCAGGACCTTCTGCACCAGTGTAGGGTCTGACAATGGGTTCAAGGATTTCATCTGGATACCTTATGGCAGTCAGAGCACCATTTCCTAGACAGTAGAGGTCTGTGCGTCCCTCCATGGATATGCCTCCCCAGACCATCACTGACCCACCACCAAACCTGTCATGTTGAACCACGTTGCAGGCAGCATAATGTTCTCATTGTCTTCTCCAGACTCTTTCACGTCTATCGCAGGTGCTCAGGGTGAACCTGCTCTCGTCTGTGAAAAGTACAGGGCGCCAGTGGCGGACTTGCCAATTCTGGTGTTCTTGAGCAAATGCCAGTGGAGCTCCACGGTGCTGGGCAGTGAGCACAGGGCCCACTACAGGACGTGGGGTCCTCAGGCCACCTTCATGAAGTCTGTTCCTGATTGTTTGGGTAGAGACATTCACACCAGTGGCCCTCTGGAGGTCATTCTGTAGGACACGAGCAGTGCTCAGCCTGTTCCTCCTTGCACAAAGGAGCAGGTATGGGTCCTGCTGAGGGGTTGAGGACCTTCAACTGCCCTGTCCAGCTCTCCCAGAATAACCACCAGTCTCCTGAAATCTCCTCCATGTTCTGGAGATTGTGCTGGGAGACACATTAAACCATCTTGCTGCAGCACGTGTGGATGTGCCATCCTGGAGAAGTTGGACAATCTGTGCAACTTCTGTAGGGTTAAGGAATCTCCTCATACTGCCAGTAGAGAGAATTACACAAGACAAAATCAGCACGAGTGGAAAACCAGCCAAAAAAGATCAAGAGGGAGAAACTTGAAATGACCTCCACATGTGACACCAGTCCTGTTTGGAGGGTTTTCTAATTGTTGCCACTGAAGTGCACCTGTTGTTAATTCCATCAACACCAATACAGCTGAAATTGATTAACGAGGCCCTCAGCTGATTAACCAACAAGAAAATGATCAGACAGGTTTACTTCAATTCATGCCAGGCCCAATAAAAAAAAAGTGTTCCTTTAATTTTTGTGAGCAGTATATAAATTACATTTGAAAAGTTTCAGATTTATTGAAACTTTTTCTTTTTGTTCATGGCACAAGACTTTTTTATTCAGAAAAAACAGTAATACCTCATAGCTCTCAGCACTTATGTTTGCTCAGCTGTTGGACAGGATAACTTAAAAATAAATAAATAAATAAAAAATAAAAAATTTATTAGAACATATTGAATTGAAATGAACAAACTTAAATATTTGCTCAATAATAATACACTTTCATTGAATTTGTAAAATAAAACAGTCTATTGATGGAGTAAAAGTAGAAAAAAGTTTAGATTTGTTGACATAATTTTTAATTAAATGTAGTTTTGGAAGCCCAATATATCATATATTTAATGTAAAGTGTCAGAAAATGCATTTGTTTTTTAAAATGTTAAGAGCTATTTATCCTGTAATGTGCTGCAAATGTTATATTGTTCAATTGTGTTGCCTTATTTTATGTATTAAAGTGTGGGGTGATACATGTAAAACCAACTCAATGCCATCATGTTTAATGCAGAAAAAAGCTATTTGAATAATACATAAAGTTGGATATATGGAACATAGAAATGCATTGTTTATCTACTCAGGATTGTTTAATTTTAACATTTTAATTAAAAAGCAAACTTTATGATTAAAGTTAAAAAAAGTGAAGTGCTAGAGAACTTACAGAAGTTTTTTATTTTCATTTATAATTTTAGGTTTCAAGTTGATTGAATTACTTTAAAAACAAATTGATTTATCTTTTGTCAGAGTAAAAGTTTGGAATTCCCAACAGAAATCTCTAAAAAGTAGTTAAAATAAACATTTTTTTGTATATGGTTATGTATGGTTAGTGTTGTTTGTGATGGCGAGAGGTTTAAGCTGTCTTGGGTTGTCTCTTTTTTTTGTCAAAATTTTAAGATGGGGGAAGAAATAAAACAATAATTTCCTTTTTCTCACTGCTCCTTTCTTGTCATTAAGTTTGTGTACTTATGATGAGCATTCAGTATGTTATGGAATGTGGTGACTTTTTATGAAATGACAGGACAGAACTACACTTAAGTGCCTTTTAACCAAAAATAAATTACCAATATGTAGTAATTTACACTCAGACAGTTTTTGTAATCTTATTCAGACTGTTGGCATTCATTCTGGCTGATGTAAAATGACAAAAAACAATTGGAGTTTGCCCCTTAAGGAGACCTGACGGTCAGTTTTAGGGTAAAACAAATGCACTTGACTGTTTGCTGCAACACTTTCTGGCATAAACCATACCACATTCCTGAAAACACACAAGCCTGGATATGTTGGAGCATCCATTCATGCAAGAATGTGAAATTGAATGTTTATTAATAACATCCTTTCCTTCCCTGATCCTGGTAACATTTAACTAGACAAAGAAGCTCTGTGGATGCTTTTAGGTAATCACGATGACGATCCCTGTTCATGCAGGCTGAAGCAGAGATCCACACAAACTTCCTTTCTTCCAAAATTAAATGTTTACTGAAGACCAAACGGGTTTGTTTAGTTTCTCTCATCACATGCTCCCCTCAGTTCAAAGAAAAGTCATTTCAATTTTCTGGAACTACAAACATGCAAGTGACTACTGACCTAATTTCTACCAGCTGGAACACTGAGTGGAATTCAATCTTATCTGCTTTGATTGCCAAACATAGAAAGAAACAAAAAAAGATGTGGGAAAAGAACGAGCAACATCTTAGCTTTGATTATTTTTCCATTTATTCTAGGTTAACAAAGGAATAAAAATCTTTAAATGACTTACCAATACACCTAGATCCATCAACAGAGGTGTAATAGCCCTGAGGACACTTGCAGAAATAGCTGCCAACAGTATTGGAGCATTCGCCCACTCCACAGAGACCGGGGATGTTTGAGCACTCATCCAGATCTGAGAGGGAGAAGGATTTGTTACCGGACCACTTTTAAAGGAAAACATAAAAAATGTAGACACAGCAGCTTTATTGGTAAAACGCCTTACACACACACACACACACAGGCAATTCAATAGGCCTTAAACTGTGCAGGAAATGTGAATTATTTCATTTGGCAACAATAAAATTTAAAAAAGCTCCTAATAAAGATGTGTCTGTTGTGATATTTTAGAACTATGTGAAAACAATATACTACAATATATAATATGGTGAAAGTAGTAAAAGATAACATGATTCTCAACTGAAAGAAAACCCCATTCTATACTTTTTTTCTAGTTTTATTTACAACTTCACTGAAGAGTTTTTAACTTAAAGGAGTAAGTAAGCCACACATTTAAGAGAGAAAACAGAGTGCTGCTTTGGTTTAATTAAACTTTTTTTTTTTTAAGGGAAGGGCATGAAGTGGCTTATGTGTGGTCCTCTCGCCACAAAGTAATAATCAGAAAACCATGACAGAGGTGAAGCGGACCACAAAGAGACGGATGTGGCTTCAAACCCTCTGAACTTCCAGGAGCTTTTAAAATATTCTCCAGCGCACTCTGTCATTCAAACTGACACGGAAAAGAAGGCAGCTCACGCTTTCACGGTGATAGCTGCTGGCTGGCTTAATTCTTACCTTCACATTTCTGTGAGATCTCGTGAAACTTGTGCCCAGCAGGGCATTTACATTCAAAGGATCCCACTGTGTTGATGCAGTTCCCTCCTTGACAGATGCCAGGAATGGCGTGGCACTCATCCACATCTGAAAGTGAACAACATTTCTGTCAGTACAGGTTGACAAGAACACAGGTCTGCACTTCTATTCAAGTTTGAAAGCTTATTTAGAACTGAGATTTCTTTGAAAATAATGTTACATGAGTGAAGGGGGACTGAGTCCTGCAAGTTTATGAAACTGGAACCAAACCAGACAGGCGCACCATCACTAACATCATTTATGGAGGTAAAGTATCTAATTAGAAGTTATTTTGTTTTTCAGGTGTACTTGTGACTGAATTTAATGTGTCTAATGATTTCGCCTGACTCCTGCAGGATGATGCTGTCCCAGAGAACTCTGTGTTCCTCTGGACGCTGGCTCGGGTTCGCCTCCCCTGCCGAGGTTCTGGTGTTGTCGGGTTTGGAGCAGCCAGACAGGGTCGTCTTACCAGAAATGAGCTCTCCCACGTGGCACTGCCACTGACCCGTGTTACTGACTCTGACAGGCCCGCCACAGCGGGTGTCTGAGGGCATTCCATACACATGTGGGAGGCACTGCCACCCACCCAAATTTAACCCAATTAGAATTAATCCTCTGGAGAGAGGATAGCAGGCAGAGGTGAGGACAGTGAGGCCAGACAAGAGGGAGAAAGAGTTAAAAGGGAAAACAGGTAGAAGAATAAGACTTTAAATTCAGAAGTTCAGGCAGAAAAACAGAAGAAGAAACAGACTTGGAGGAGCAGACTTTACCTTGGCATGCCCCGGTGCGGTGGTTGGGTATGAACCCTCTTCGGCAGGGGTGAGGCTGGGCTGGGCACATCTCGCAAGGGTGACCCCATGCTCGGCCCACGGTGGCACAGCATAATGTTTTTGTGCACACGATGCCTGTGAGCTGGCCTTGGCACATCTGGTTATTCACAGAGGCAAAGCACGGCCCAGTGCGGTAATCTGTAAAGCGAGATCGGTGTTTGTGATTTTCCAAACTCTGGAATACATTTATATTGTTCCCTTAAAGGGCTGATACCATATTGTGAAATATTGTGAAAGAACTGCACAAAGAAAAAAAGAAAAACAAAAATTTCCCCCTTGTCTTTACTATAGGGTTGATGGCAGACGGTTTGAAGACCTACACTGATAAAAAAAATGGTGATTTTGATTTGTGGTAACATGTTCTTGCGACACATTCTCACAGTCTGGCCCCCCTCCGTGTCACTTTTTGATGTTTTAAGTGTCTCCAACTCATTGTTTTTTGACGTGTTGGCTCAGGGGACTCAATATCGGTCCACATCCCCATACCGGTCTGCGTTGAGGACCCCTGATTAGCATCTGTGGCCCAGTACTGAGCAGCCCTCGGACCGGTACTGGTTCGCATCCTGAAGCTTGGAGACCCATGTGTTAATGGGAACAGCAAGGATGTCAAAAAAATGATGAGTTGGGGATACCCAAAAAGTGACTCAGAGGGGACCCGAACCACGAGAATGAGTTGGTTCTTGTGGCATTTTTCTGACAATGGAGGGCATATATACAGTATAAAAATGAAGCTTAAAATTGCATATCTGAGTATTTCTTCATTCAAAGTGTTTGAATCTGGAGCAGACGAGGAAATGCAGTTCGGAATAAAATGTATTTGTGATGTAGAAAATGCACTGGACGCTGCACGCTCCGCAAAAGGAAATAAAAGAGGGACCTCGCTGGAGACAAGATCTGACATTTAGAGTAAAAATGATACAACTTAACCTTGTCTAAAAGTATTCAGTATTGTAATAAAAAAACTTTTATTAGATATAAAAATGGGAAAGGTCGTTATTTAAATGAAGGGTTTTTTTAGTGCTACAGGGTGACTTCCGAATCTGGTCAAAGTCATCCAGTTGTGGCCTTTGAAGGCCACAGCCAGGTCCTCTTGCGGAATGTGGGGTTGGATTGCGCCAACGGCTCCACCCAAAACTCAGAGGTAAATTTCTAATGAACCAGTGCCACTCTGTGGAAACTAAGTCCTAGAAAAGCTTTCACACTTTTGTCTAAAAACTGCGTGACCATAATTAAAAGAAGACTTTACAATTGATCAAAATATGATCAGAGTGGGACTTTACAGGGTGCTCCTTATTTAATTTGTGCACTGCTATTTTAAAATCAGGTGGTTAAGGTAAAATTCTTTATGAAGAAGCAGAAAAGGTCTGAATGAACTACATAAAAGTAACCAAAGTTTTAGAAAACAAACAAAAGTCATAATTTTTCATCCTAAAAATAGGGAATAACAAACAAAAGACTCCAGACGTGACAAAGTCTTTAAAGGCTGATGTATAATTTGCAGCAAAAAATCAAAAATTTTGAAAATATGTCGTGAATGCTTATTCTTGTGAACAACATCTACTTAATACTTGTTCAAGAGCACACCATCAGCAACTATCATAGGAGGAAAGCAGCTGGACAATGAATGGGATGATCCTCCTGCTGTGAGTTAGTGGAAGAGAGGAAAGCTGATGACTGTCATGCATGTCAATCTATGAACTGATCTCTAGGTTTTGTGGGTTTTTTCCTCCGTTTTGTCTTCTCCAAGCTGCTTTCACAATCTCAGTCTGGCTCTACTGGAAGTGCTAAAAAGAAAATAGTTCCTTTTCTAGTCCTGTGGATTACATTAGCAATCCTTAACTCTTTCATAACGATGCAAATTCTTTAATAAAATGCTTCTATTTTGGTCTGAACTGAAATGAACAACACCAAACACTTGAGATAATAGTTTATGTTTTCAGTTTATTTATTTTTTTAATGATCAATATAATATTCAAATTGTTAACTTCCTTTATACACAACACTGATTATTGAAATACCTCTAGTGAATATGAATTTCATGAGCAGAGTTGAAATGTAATTTGATTTAACTTTTGAGTGAGATCTTGAGAAATGTTTGGTCTGATGTTAAATTTACACACACTTTATTGCTTCTCCTTCAACTAATGATGCAAAATCCAGTCAAAAGGTCTGGATCCATATGGTCCACAGAAGCTGGCAGGGCGTATCTATGGAACACACAGGGTGATTTCCTCACCAGCTACAGCAGCCCAAAATTAAAGCTAAATAGCTCTTAACTAATGTGATAATGTGAAGAAAGTCCCTCCATTAAGACTTTTCGTCCCCCCCTCCTCCCCTTCAAGCTGGTTTAAACCTCATTTCCCCGAGCAGACTGCTTGCACAGATCTTTCCCCTCATTTGGTTCCCGTTCCAAAGACCACACCTTAGTTTCAAACCCCCAATCCGATTCAACAAAATCACAGAACCTTTATCGAGAAGGATTGAAAAATGGCGAAACACGGGATTGAGACAGAAGGGAATGAAAAACACATTACTCCCAAAAGAATTTGGACGCAATCCAAAGGCAAAAATCATTTCCACATTTCACTGCAGACAACAGACAGCAAGAGGAAAGAGGGAGAGCAGTTCCAACAGAGCAGTCGTTTAAAACAAACGAGACATTGTGCGTTTCCCGTGTGGACCGGGGCCCAGCCCAGACCTGTCACGTGCACAGCAGCTTCTACAGTCTCCCAGCCTCTGGCAGCAGTGCAGTGTGAGACAGAAATGGGTCATCTTTCTCTCTTTTCTGCACTCCCTTCATTCAAGCTCTGCTGGGAAAGAAATGCTTTTGGTTCTTTCTTGACTTCTTCACCTATTGGGAGTGAAATCAACAAACTTACTTCAGATCTGACTGTTTTTAAAGTAATGCTTCAAATTTTTATTACTTATTTATGTCAGCATTAAAAAAAAGTAATAAGAATGACCTAATGTCATTAAAAGGATACAAAAGAAAACTAATGAAACATTTGCAAAGTCAATGAAAACCATAAAATATCTGAGCGACTTTCATGTGCTCAAACTAAATCTTCAGAGAGAGAAAATACCCTTATTTCAAGAAAAAATGTCTTAGTTTTTGTAGTGTAAGAAAAATACGTTTTTCAAATGCAAAGTAAGCTTGAGAAAACATCTTAGTGACTAGGATACTTTTTTCTAAAAAGAATAATTCTTCAAAATACAATTTATCTCACCGCAATGGCAGAATTTTTTGCTTGTTGAAAGATGTTTTTAATATATCTTAGAATTTTGGCTTATTTCTAGGAGGTTTATTTTTGCAGTGTGCTTGGTGGATTCTCCTGGCCGCTATATTTTTCTGTTTTATTATTTATGCTTGTCAGGGTCCTTTGTTCTAATATTATTTATGTGTCCCACAAAGAACGTTAGGAGAACCAGTGAAACAACGGACGTCTGACTCAAATAAATAGATGAATTTCTCAAACCATAAAATTTCTAGGCCATGTTTTAAGCACAAAAACAAAATCCTGTTCTACTTTCCTACACTGACCGAACCAACAAAACACGAATAATTCAGATGTGTTTTTCCAGTTAGAAATCCATTGCAGCAACAACGGAGGTGAGTCAGTCAATGCACTGTTATGCTGGAAAGTGCATGGACACAATGTAGACATCACTTTTTCCCAAGTCACATCATCAGACCCACCAGACTGCAGAAGACTAAGTTTTGACTGAACAGTGGATTCATTTTTCAGCATTTTTACAGTGATTCAACAAAACCAAAAATATTCAAATAAAACAGAAAAACACAACATATCACTGGTGACTTTAATAGCACACCTGCACAAATGAATGCAGTCCAAGACAGCAACTCTGCCATGAATTCAGCTTTTACAAGACTGCTTGGTTTAAGTTTTACTAGTCAATGTTAATTACCAAGGTCATCTCAGGTGATGAGTCATACAAAGTACTGTTTTATGTTTCTATTTTTATTTTGGAGGCTTAAATGTGGGTTGGATGGTGGTGTGGTGGTTAGCATTCTCGCCTAAAAGGTTGAAATCTCAGCTGAGACCTTTCTATGTGGAGTTCACATGTTCTCCCCATGCATGTGTGGGTTTTTTCCCTTCCTCCTAAAGGCCAGAAACATACTTTGTAAGGTAACTGGTGACTCTAAATTGTGTGTGAAACAAACTGGCAACCTATCCAGGGTATACCCTGCCTTTGTTCTAGAAACGTTGTGGACCCTAAAGGTTTTTACCGAATTTGGAAAACGCATGGATAGAAGTTTAAATGCACAGTTTGTGAAAAGTTCTTGTGTTTACTTTTAACAGATGGAGAGCAGGTAAGGTCACATGATTACCAAGTTTGTGTAACGCTCACTGATGAGTCCTTGACTTTCTAAAGCAAATTCATGTAAACTTCCTTCCATTTTTGCAAGATCTACATTATTTCAGTTCTGACATGTAAGTTAGATTATTTAATTGTTTTCCCCTTTTTCATTGTTTTTATCTTTGTCTGACTCCTCAGCTGTTTGTCCTACCTCTAGGTCTATTAGAATTACCAACCACGGCACTATAGAGTTGTTCATATACACCGCGGTCACCACACATGACTTTAACAAGAGATAAACCTGTCGCTCTTCTGATAGTATCAACTTAAAAAGTAAAGTATTATCTAGTAAAAATAGAATTTAGGAATAAGACACTGTATTGGCTAGCCTACCGATTAAAGGGCCAGTTAAAAATATTAAGTGCTGTGTTTGTATTAGTGGGAGAGTTTTATAATACTTGCAAAAACACCAATATTGTTTTTGGCCTAAATTAGAGGAGCTCTGTTTAAAATCAGCTCCTCACTAGTAAACAGTGGAGAGTTGAAGACACTGCAGCAGAAGGAAAAATGTGGGCACTTTAGTTACTCCACTGCTTCTTTATCTTGAACAAGCAGCAGGAGAGCCAGAGCTGACTCACTGATTCCAACTTAAAGAGAATTACTGTAATTAAAGGAAGAAAAACTACAGTTTTCAAATCTTTAACAGGCTGCTAAAGCTTTTATTTTGCAGGTGAGATGAGGGATGCCACGTATATCTGATCTGAGGCCTGCTTAAACCAGCTTTAGGTGTACTTGAGCACATTTTCAAACACAAACATCTGAGATGGAAGAAAGCAAATATCAACACAGCACTTTAACAGTTTCCAGGAGTAAATAGGGAGAGGCAACAGCTGTTGGGCGAAAATGATGTCATTTCATCCGTCATCTTTTGTCTCTTTGTGTCCCGCAATCAGCTGGGGGATCCACCCATGTCCCGTGCATCTGGGAGCAATCGCACATGTTTTCATTCAAACACTGCATCTCTGATCATTTCTGGCCAGCTATGATGTCAAACCTCTTCAGTTGTTTTTGTTTGATTCTCTCTTGTTTGGACAAAACCTTATACTAAATACATTACTAGGAGAGTTCTAAGATTGAAGAGAAGAGTTTGTCTATGTTTGTTTGTTTGTGTCTGTGTGCAGAGCTGGAGGGTAGGGCACTAATAAAAAGGTCAAAAGATTTTTTGAACCATCACAAAAAGTTTTGACATTAGCCATCTTATGCATAAAATAATTTAAAGTCATCTCTAATGTAATGTTAGCTAACTGATGCTATCACTGCCTGTGCCTCCATGACATGCTAAAAACATAAAGACAGAATGAAAGCTGGAACACGTCATTAAAAAAACAGCTAAAACTGTGGCTTATGGAGTCTCAAATGTGTAATCACAAATGACCAGAAATAAGAAAATTAAGAAAAGCAAGCTCTGATTTTTAAAATGATTTGTCTGTTCAAAAAGTATTCTGTATTATTTTGTATTCCTTCTTTTATCTGTGTTTTATAATTTGATGTGTACTGTCTCTCTCTTAAACTCTGTTTTATTTCTTAACATCAAACTGCCAAGGGACTCCAGATGGAACTTAGTCTCTGGCTATGATCTGACTTATTTATATTTGCATTAATGTTCACTAATATGCATTGTCCCTTTCTCATCCAAGCTGTAAAATAAAAAAATAACCTGTCTATAAGTCTTACCACATAAAGCTTGGATGTAATTCTTGTGCTAAATTCTCTCCGGGGGCTGTGTCTGTATGTCAGCCGCTTCCGCTGTGTTTCTGTGTCTCTGTGGATAAGCTTGAAGGCTCACTGTCTCACATTAACCCAAGAGGGGAAAAATAAATTAGGGAAACTTTTTTTTATTTTTTATTTTTTTTACTGTCTCGATGATCGAGTCACGTGGGCACATCACATGCTCAAAGATTCCTGATTGACAGATGCGACGTGGCAACCTGCCAAAATTTAGATACTTGAACTCTGGCCACACTGCATATTTTGCGCTATGCCACTCAAGTCTTGCTACTGCTAGATTACCACACTGCCCTCATCGCTCAAATCAACTGCGAGACTTCAGATCGCCTCAGTTTGTTTCTGTGTCAGCGACTTGACATTGAAACTGGCCATCTCTGCCGCATGAATCGCGTTCGGTGTGAAAGCACCATTAAGCTTTCTTCACACCACCCTCTGCAACCCGTGTCAATGCAGCCATTTCTAATGAAAAGTATATGTAAAATTATAATATTATCATAAATGTACACTTTGGGCTTCTAAACTCAAAAGTCTTGTCTTCACAGCTACGCAGGTTCTTAAGACTTTTTTAGGGGGGTCTTATATATGCAATGCACGGCCATTCAACACGCCTTGAAAGTTGAACTTTGACCAATCACTGACTCAGATTTGGTAAGTACGTTTGGATGGCGCCTCCTCCTTAATTTACAGAAGTGCCAACTGCATGAAAATTGATCAACATTAATAACTGCAGTTTGCGCCTGGATGGAATTATATGACACCAGGTCTTTTTGTATATCAGAATAGAGCAGTGAAAGAAAATGCCTGGTGACATAAATATTGGTACCACTTTGACATTCAATAATGCACGTTTAGCGCACACGTATCTCATGACAGCATTAGGTCAAAGTTTGAAAACATTTTAAAGATATGTATTTTTTAATTTCTAGGACATGTATTCTTATGTTGTGTTTGTGTTTCTATGCATGAGTTTGCGATTGCTCATCTAGGTGGGGACTTTTCTGCTGGCACATCATCAGATTTTCTCTGTTCTCTCAAAACTGACAAGCTGAGCGAGCTCTGACAGACACTTGGAAACTTAGAGGCTTGATTACGTCTGTGAGATTTGCACTGGGATGAAACGCGTCCTTGTAGGGGGAAACGCAAGACAACCCTCTGCTGACCGGATGACTTCCCTGTAGAGATTCAATTTCTGATTTGCTACATTTGAGGCCAGCCATTCCCCCATAGACCCAAGTGAACCAAATGGCGTCATAGCAAAAGCTTGAATTTATTGCCATGTAGCTCCATGACTCTTCAGCAGGAGGAAATAGCTCTGAATGCAGCAGTATTGTGACTGTGGCTGCCTCTCACAAATTACACATTCCAACCTAAATCACATTTAAGAATAAACAAAGACAACATAGATGTACCAGTTAGCTTTGCTTATTGGCGGTGAGTGGTCAGCAGACCACTTTGGCCACATTCAGCTCTGTGGAAGTGATGTGTTCATGCTCAGTGAGCAGCAAATCATTTCTACATCCAAGAAAACTTCTGAGTCTCAAGTGCAACCACTTCTCTCCTGCTTAGATCACATGTTTGTAGAAACCTCGTGTTTTTTTGTAATGTGATAAGATCAAGCCATAATGGTGCACAGTTCTGCAAATTGCTTCACAAACAGAGAGGGGTGTGCAAACACATGTGCTCTATGCATGTGTCAGTGTTTATGTGAAAGCACAATGGCTTTTCCCTGGGAGATGATGGATCCCAGCCAAGGAAATTCCAGTGAAAGTAATCTATGCTTTAACGCCACAGTATCCATTTGACCACATTTTTTACATTTTTAGAAAGCCAAATGTTAAGCATGGGGCAGAAAGCAGAGGGGGTCACGAACGCACATTACTGATCAATTAAATCACAGATTCGTTCTGAATAAACGTTCTCAGAAATGGACTGGAGAGCAAATAAAAAGCAAGGCAGATCCAGTCAGAAAGGGTTTCCAAATATCTGACATGCAGCAGGGATCCAATCTGGGTTTTTTGGCTTGTTGAATTAGTTCAATGATTTGAAACAGCAAGTTTTCTAAATATATTTGGTGGATTAAACATGGTTGTCAAGAATAGGGACTATATTTATTTGTTAAAGCGCCTATATCATGCAAGATCAACTTTTTTAAGTTTTGAAGTGTATTTTAATGTTATTTTTTTACAAAAAAAAACAACCCCAAAGCAGTATTTTGACCCATTCTTGCATCTTTTAGCATTTCTCTAAAACAAAAGTTCCTCAAATTTTTTCTTGTGAAGGCCTCATAACTGCTTCCTTCTCTTATGTGGGGCCTGAGTCGGTTTGTAGGCGAAGTGGAACAATCACAACCTAAACCTAAACATTTATGGTATTTCATAAAGCCACACATAGCCAAATTTTAAATAATTAATTTCTTTAATTTTCACAGAAAAAAAAAACTAAAACATTTTAAAAATTAAACCAATAAATAACCTCTCCTGTCATAGTTTAGACTGCAGAAGAGTGAAATAAAAAGTCAAAAAAATTAATAAATCATGAATCTCTGTAAGTGTTTGGGGAGCCGGGCCAATTGTGGAGGAGGGCCGGATCAGGCCGCGGGCTGTAGTTTGGGAACCCCTGCTCTAAAACCCTGCGCTCTGAGCACCAGCCCCTCCCAATCCAAGAACATGGGCAAGTTCTTTTATCGTGACATCGCGAAAGTGGAGAAAAGGTCCTTCCAGGAAGAGTCTGCGCTGCCTGCACCATCTCCAGGCTAACACAAACACACACTTTCAAGCTAGCGTGAGCGCCTGTGAAAGGCGGAGCCTCAGAGATCTGGAAGGGGCTGTTCTCCACTTTCATGACATCACAATGTGAGAACTCGCTTATTTTCTTGGATTGGGAGATGCGCAGGGGTTTAGATCTTACTTGAAAGTAAGAAAATGAACTTGAGAAAATAACTCATATTTCAATAAAATATTTTTTTAAGTTAACATCCTATACATGGATATAATTTACTCTGAAAGGCTTAGCAATAGCATGATACAGGCCCTTTAAGCATTCAAATGAATCTATTCATTAATTCCAATCTATAGGCATCATGTTTCCTTTCATCCACTTAAGGCAGCAGCTCATTCCAAACCCTGAGAGAACAATCCACTCTTTTTCAACAAGGACCATGTCGTCGAACTTGGCTGTGCTAATCTTAATTTCAGCTGCTTCACACTTGACTGAAAACCGCCCAAGTCCTGGCTGTGGTTTGCCACTCCATGAAGTCGAAAGGATCACGTCATCTGCAAAAAGCAGAACTGTAATCCTGACTGGACCTTCTCCATCATCTCCAGACCGAAGATAGAAATTCAGTCTGTAAAGAGAATCTGTGACAAAAAGCGGCTCTGGTAGAGCCCATCTTGATGAGCCTCCCACAAATGCCAGCAACACAAACCAAGCTCTTATACTTTTTGTGAAAGGACCAAATATACAGACTCCCTAAGCAGCAGCCATTAGAAATGATGAGGGAGATGATCCTGATGTCATAAGTCTTCCCCAAATCGACAAAACACATGTGGGCTCAGCAGGCAAACTCCTAATCACTTGAGAGAAGTGAATCTGGGTTAATTTGACCTGACGATTTGTAGTCCAATTTAAAATGTTTAAATATAAGGACAGAAATGATTTTATGTCTTTACTTCTTATTTCTGGTTGTTTTTTGCACTCAGCTTGTCATGATAGTTCAAAACTGAGGAAG
This sequence comes from Oryzias javanicus, assembly GCA_003999625.1. NCBI lineage: Eukaryota > Metazoa > Chordata > Actinopteri > Beloniformes > Adrianichthyidae > Oryzias > Oryzias javanicus. The sequence goes on along the minus strand of CM012439.1, from coordinate 12,768,934 downwards.
TAGTCTTTACTGATTTTAATACACTTCCGCTTTTGTTAGATTAAAAGAGAAACGCAACAATTAATGATATGGACATTTTTTCCCTTTCTGTCTCTGTAGAAGGTTGTTTTTTTTTTATCATGAATGCCAATTTTCTACAATTTTTATAAATAAAATATTTTCTGTGAAGCACTTAAAGGTGCTCTGTGGCAGAAAAACGCTCTATAGATAAAGTTTCATTTGGATTTCAAAATAGTCTTGCAATGAATGATACAGAATGAGGATTGACATTTAGATTTATGCTAGTTTAACTGCAAAACTCATCAATCGAGTGAGAAAGAGGCAGCTGACAGAGAATGACCTGCTTGGATTCCTCCAACTTGCATAGCAAATCTCAGTTTTAAAACCAGATGTGGCTTAGTGTTACTTCCTTCCCCCTAAAAACAGTTCCTGCAATTCATTATTTTCCCGGCAAGCTTGAACTTCAAGAAGACAAGTCGGCAGCAAAGAAAAAAAAAATGCAACATTTGAATTCCTGAACAGTTAGACACCATCTGGCCAAACTTCTGCATCACCCAATTTCGCATCTACAAATGTGCTTTACTGAAGAACGTCTGGGACTAAACCGCCAATGACCAGACAGGACTTAACAGTTGCAGAGTTTAAAATACAGTGGAATCAGTGTAAATTAAGGAGAAAAAAATGATAAAATTTGACATCCAAAGACCAAAAAAGCTACTTACTTGGAGCTCAACTACTAATCTAAACATTCATCCTATAAGGTCAAAACATTGACCTCCAGAGTTCATTGCAGCAACAGACACATATCCAAACCAAATGTCAGCATTTCAATGAAAAGCAGCATCACTTGCTGTGTTTGCGTGTGCTTGTATATTTTGGAACCTTTTCTCTCATGTGCCAGAAAGCAACCACAAGAGGATGGGAGGTCTTCAGCTAACAAACATTTAAAAGCAGCATCCCATTCCCAAGTGCGTCGTCTCAGAGCAGATGTGGAAAAAAAAATTGTAATTTCTCCACATGTTCCACAACAAACCATATTCCTCCAACCAGTGGCATGACACATAAAACAGTCACTCAACAACGGGTCACGTGTTAAAAAAGAGCACTTCAGCAGCAGTGAGTAGTAAATAACCTATAGTGTAAAGAAACTGTTTACAGTAGGGTAAGTATTTAGAAGTGTGGAGCACGGCTGTGTTGCACTCATTACCTCTCTCACACTGGGCTCCGGTGAAGCCGTATGTACACACACATCTGTTGGGAGCAACACACCTTCCTCCATTGAGACAACCATTTTCACAGACCGCTGAGGAAAAGCACAAACCATCGAAAAACATGAGAAACAATCATCTGTTAAATACTTTTTAGACCTAACTAAGCATATGAATAAATTTGAATATCCATATTGTAAATCCAAGAATTGTTTTGGATTACGACTCATAACTGGCAACAAAAAACTTGCCAAGTGTGTCATGCAGTTCAAGCTTGATAAAAATTTAACATAATGTTGAATTCTAATTTCATCCATCAGTTTATTTAGTCTCTGGGTTGCTGGAGCTTATCCCAGCCACTGTTGGATGAAGGTGGGGTATACCCGGAATGGTTGGCCAATTGAATTCAAATATCTTATATCAAAGGTCAAATTTTCTATATATATTGCTTCTTTAAACATTTTAATTATTTATTTTTTTTTTAAAAGGCCTTTTTTTAAAGAGCAATGCTTTATTATGAGTTGGAAGTCACTGTTGTGTTCCCAGTGATTATTTATGATTATGCCATTTTTAGCCCGAAAAAACTGTTGTTTTCTGGGTCATAGTTTCTCCAAAATTGCATATAAATTCGCATCTAAGTTGTGGGCGGGACCGTTGGCGCGGAGCAACTCCGCCCTCTTCGCCTTCCTGTTGCTGGGAATTTGGATCAGGAACCTTGTGGCTTGTCCAGCTTATTTTCTATATCCCAAACATGCTCTTTTTATAATTGCATTTTTTCTTCTGGTCCTGATTCATATTAATTTGAATAATGAAATACTAAGAAATGCGGTTTTGAGCTTAATTCTATGTCGCCCATCATCAGAAAAATGCCACAAAAACATGACAAAGACTCAGAAAAAATCGGATTTTCATCAGAATGGGTTTTTAGGTCTGACTGGAGTAAAGCATGATAAACACTTACTTATAAGAAAATGACATTTGTCATATATTCTTTTTTCCATCTCAAATCTCAACCTTTTTCATATATTGGAGCACATCACAGTGAACTTACGTTGCCCACAGTGGTTTCCTACATAGCCCTTCTGGCACAGGCAGTTGTCCTCTGCGCACGTTCCTCCATTCATGCACCGAATGTTACAGTTTTGGACTGTTGGAACAAAAAAAACCAACAACAGTGATACACATAGATTTATTGTACATCTTTAAGCAATACATTAATATATATGCCAATAGATAAGCACAGTAGTTTTATGTATTTTTAACCCAAACATTGACATTTTCCAAAAAAATTCAGTTCCTGTTACAACAAAAAAGGAAAAATGATTTCAGGTTATCATGGCGTTAGTCATGCTGTTTTTGAGGTGATGAGTTGGTGTTCAGTGCAAAACATCTTCAAATTTATAACCAGTTTTAGTAAAAAATTCAAAAAAATTGATTTCCTATCTGTTCCTAGAGCAACAAAAACATGTTTTGTTTAATTTATCAATTATTTAGCCTTGCCAACAAAATTAAAAATTGCTGCAAATTTGACTTTTTGCCACATAGCATAAAAATAATTTAAAAAAAAAACAACTCAAAAACATCAGGAAAGCATAAGACTTTCTATGTTTTTTCTCCCTCAGTCCCATTCAAAAATGTCACTATCAGAAAAGAATTTAACTTTTTAGTATTGTCTGTTCCATTGTAGCTGTAAATTCAACTGTGGCAATGCACAATGATAAACTTCTAAGCACAGTTCTATTGAGATCTCAGAATGTATTTCATCCAATCAAATTACTTGGTTGGCATTAGGTGTCCTGTTATATGTGGTATCTGTGCTAGGTGGCGATAACAGGAGAATACCAATGACAGAAATTTAAAAGTAGTTTAATTATATAAAAGTTCCAAATCCCTTGAATTTTTTCTTAAAATTGCAGAATAGTAAAGCTCATGCATCATTTCTATCATGCATCATTTCTTTCTGCTTATCAAGTTAGGAAATGATTGGTATCCTTAATAAATAAAAAAGGTCGAGACAGCTGTGGGATATGGGCTAAACTGTCTAAAAAATATTCTGTACCAATAAACACTCCTATTTCCATAAATCATCCTTATCTTTTGGATGGATGCCAGTCAGCTCTGAACTTATGCACAGCATATAACCATAAAAGTACATCGTTCCAAATTGGGGGTTGATGGAATTAAAAAAACTTGAAGAAAAAACGGGGGGGTTGGACTACCTGATTTGGATCCACAGGATGGAGCAATCTGGCCATTGGGGCAGGTGCATAAATTAGGTCTTGAGCAGAAACCGTCTCCGCACAAACTTCGGCAAATTGCTGCAAAAAATAACACAACACTCGATCAAAAAACAAAACATTCATAATTAATTAACATTCATAATGTCTGTTGCTAAAAACACAAAATAATATACCGGTAATAGTACTCAAATAGTACTTTTTATAGACTTTTGCACATCACCTGCTTCAGTTTGTGACTTGTGCTGACAAATATTGTTAAAGGACTGTGTAATACCAGAAAGTCTTATCAAAGAGTAAACCCCACCCGCTCCAGCATCTGTTTGATACAGACAGCCACTAAAAAATTTGTATTCAGCCTATCTTGACCTGTTACTAAATGGACCAACATCAGTCCATGGTCCAGTGCTTAGAGATCTCTGCTTTAGACAGTTCTAATCAGAACTATAAAAAATGTAAATCCACAAAAACAATTTGGGCAGGTTTTGGGCCTTTCCTTAGTCATACTTGATGATGATTCTCCTTCGACATCAATTTCACTAGAATATCCCAGTCTATTCAAGGGGAAAGGGAATAAAAAGTTTTGGTAAATACAATTGTGCAAATACTAGACAATAAAATCCAATAAAAAATATATATATATTTTTTAAGACCCAAGCTACTATTTGAGCTCAATATTCGATGCACGTACTCAAAAAACTTGAGTTAATTCACTTGTGGTCATATAACCCAAAATTGGATGTGGACGCCAGATCTTAAGAGGTCTAATGATTTTTTATCATGTTTCTTGTGGTCTTTCCAACACTTTTGGCATTGATACAATGCATTTAACTCAACAGGTGGATATTAAATCTAATTTAAGCAAACTTCGACTAACTTAAAAGATTTTAAAATAACTTAACCTCCTCTTTTAACAATTGGGGCAAAGTTAACTATACATCTAACGAAGTATCTTTCGCAAATTCAACCAAGTGTATTTTAATGGGGGTCATTTGATGTAACAAACAGCATAAAAATGAGTCACAACTGCTAAGAATACTGTAATGTTCCACTTGCCATTGCATGGACAGAATAAATTATGTTTGCTGTTGTAGCACAGTACTTCAGAAACTCCATACCTTGTGAGTTCCGGGGGATTGTTCCCTTTTGTTCTGGTGGAATTTAGCTCTAAACAAATGCAAGTAATTAACGTAGGTGGTACTCACGAACAATGCACTGGTTCCCTCCGGTAAGAGTCTTCCAGCCCGGGCAGCAGTAGGCATTGTTCCTTGAGCCACAAACATTCGGCCTGTGAAAGATGTGCCACCGAAAGGTCAAAATCCACAACATTTTTAGACCTTAGCTTCACTATGTAATAGCAACATAGCAATATATATAATATATATATATATATATATATATATATATATATATATATGTTTACAGAAATGACTAAAAAAATAGTTGGAATTCACATCAATTTAATAAATTAAGAAATATGACACTTCTGAAGTTTTTTTATTCTTTTTAAATTGTTTTTTTCCCAAAACATCTTGGGCAAAGACACCACAGTATTTGTCATTTTAGTTCTTTGTTTTATCTTGTGACCACATAAACAGTCCCACTCAAATTATTTCTTTTTTTTTTTTTCTAACTTTTAAACTTGGTGTAATTAAAAAAACGTTAGGAATGCAAGTTTCTCCTGAATACTTTCTTTGAAACCCATTTTTTTTACAATCATTCATCACCTTACAGACAAAGGGCAATCTTTGCGACAATCTAAAGCATATTTTGGCCACCATCAAAGCCCCTTCTCCCGCCTATCGGTCTGAGACAGGTTTACAAATGTGAACTTGTGATCTCCCGCTGAACACACCCATCCATAGGTTTGTGTAAACACTGCAGTCAGAGCAGATTCATGACGGATGAAGCCGCTCAAACTGTGGTGAGTCTGCGTTACACAGTTATATGTTCTCCTCCTGCCTCTGAACCCAGATGATGTGATAAATGAAGACTAAGTATGTCAAACAGAGATTCCTGTGGAGAACGCTCATCAAGCCCTCCACTGTGTGACCTTCCTCATCTGTTTGCCGTCATCTGACAAAGTCATTTTTTTTTCTTTTCCCACTTGCCTTGCTTATGTCCGTCTTTCTTTCTATCTCTCCCTGCACATACACACACATATGCACACACGGTCTTTCCTCCCTCCAGCAGTGACCCACTGTGTACAGCTGCAGATGTCATTTATCCACAACTGGGGTGTGGTGTATTTGGCTAAAAAGGGGATTAGGCTGTTAGTCTCTTTCTCTCCCCCTCTGCCACAGACACAAGACCAATGGCCTCCATTGTTTGGATGTAATTCATTATTGCAGTCAGCAGGAATGTGGTATTCTTGCCAGTATTTAATTACTAAACTTTGCTCCAAACTTCCCATCACACACCATGTCACTAAGGGGTCTCAGTCTGTCTTATTAAAAACACACATGCTTCACACACACATTTTTTTGACCTTCACATTCCCAGAGGAACCAGCAAAGGCACCTGTTCCAAGACTAGAATTAAAACTTGAATGCCAAAATGAAACAATAGAAAATAATAGAAAAGTGGAAAAAGCATCTGCCTTTTCTTATTTTTAAGCATCAGGAGATATTACTGCCACATTACCCTCTCAGGACGTCTGTTCCTCCCCTCCTCTTTGCCCTGTTGGCTCTGGTGTCTGCAATTTTGGTCACCGCCTCCTTGTCGTCGACGTCCACCACCTCAGCAGGGTCTCCAAGTCCAGCAAAGAGCGACAGCAAAGCCAGCAGAGCAACGACCAGCTGCGGCAGCCGTTCTCCGCGCGCGCTGTCCCGCATGTCCACCCACATGTGTGCAACTCCAGCGCTCAGAGCAACACAATTAAAGTTTCCCCAGACCCGTCTGACCTCTGTGGTCTGGAGTCAGAGCTGAAAAAAATAAGTGAAAACATTTTAAACTTCTAAGATTAAGAAATAAACGTAGGAAATTACGCACAATTTACGCATGTGATTGTGCGTAAAAGTGTGCGTAAAAACTAATTTTAAGTTATTTGAAGTTGTGTTTCCATCGATATTAAGTTGGAAGGTGGCGATACTACCTTGTCTCCCGAGCAGGAGATATGCAAAGGACCCGACCGAGGGGCTCCTTCCTCTTGACTTGCAGGTACAGCTGAATAAACGCTTAGAAGCAAAGCTGTGGAGAAGACGAAAAGTCACTCAAGCCTCTCACTGAGCAGCTATAAATAGATGCGCATTGTAACTTTTTGCAGTCCGCTCGTGTTCATCCAACGGAGCGTCTACTTCTGCACAGAGAAGCTAGAGGAGCTGGCGTAATCCTGAAGGATGGGAACACCAAAACTCACAGCGTCTGTCCCGCTCTGCAGAGCTCAGTCCACATACCTCTTCAACTTTCCCCAAAACGTTTTTTTTCTCCCTCTCCCTGTCGCTCTCTCTTTTGTGCGATGCTCTCGCGATACAAAGTCTGAGTTCAAAAATGCACTTTAAGTCCTCGACCTTTTGCAGGGCTTATAGCTGTCATGGGGATGCTGGGTATACAAGACAGAAAAGTTAAAACGTCCATTTATCAATTCCAAAGCTCAATAAAAATATCTCCGTATTTGTAGTTCAAATGGGTTTAGTTTTTTTGTGGGGGGCTTTTTTATATTTTCTAAAATGCTTTTTCAGATTTTCAGTTAATGTTAACATTGAAATAATAATAATTTCATGTCTGCATTTTATGCTAAAGCATATTTTATGGAATGCATTTTTGTTTCAATTGTTCAGCCTGTGCATACTTAGTGACTTTAGGAATGTGGTACAGTGCAGTGATAGTTTTCACACACCCTGCCTCATGTCTGTCTCCACACCCTAAAAACATACAGTCAGTCTGGCTCTTCTCTGAACTTTGCTATCACTCCAAGTCCAACCTCAAACTTTTCACTCTATCTTTTCTTTTCCTCACCTTCCTGTCTAACAGTCTAGATACTTTCAAAGTGCAAAAAAAAGAGAAGAGTTTTGACTAATACACATTACCTGTGACCGAGCTAACATTTTTATGCTTCTTTGCCCTTGTAAGGCTCTATGTGAAGTTTTGTTCAGGTGCAAATGTTTGGAAACCTCAAACAACATTTTTTTGGCAGAAAAGAAATGATCATGATTTCATCTGTTACACGGGATATCCTTGGAGTTTGACTGACCAGATGATTTCCCATCATCTGATGCTCAGGTTGAAATATGCATCTCCTCTAACCTTACTGACTTCCTCACTTGGAAGTCTGCCCACCACCTCTAACATAGTTGCAACAATGCTGCACAGCTCTTTCTTTATAAAGTCCTGCCCTTTGCAAGGCCTCTCCATTTCCGCTGACAAAACTGTGTTTACTTCTTTGCATGTGGCCAAAACTCCTCATCTGCCTCCAGACAGCCTCCTGTCAGGCAGCATCCTGAGTTCAGCCATTATCGCTGTCTTTCTGTTTTTTTTAGTTCTGTTTCAACTGTAATGTGAACCCAAACACAAAAATAACATCAGCTACTCATAATTTACTTATAAAGTTCAAAATTTATAAAACCTAAGATTCCTGTTCATACATTATGTGTCAAATTGATTCTTTTAAAGTGATGCAGCATTAATGCATATTCACATTCATTTTCTACAGTCTGACCTGCTCAACTTTGCAATTAGGACCTTCAGCTCCCAGATTCTGTTTGATGTTAAGATCTTGATCAATTCACTCAAGGACCTTGATTTGCTTTTCCGGTACGGTTGTCTTGGCCATACGATAAGGGTCATGCTAAAATACCTATCACTGATCTATTAAAATAGTTTAATGCCTATTTTAATGTCCTGACTGGGTGAGGAAGGAGAATTTTGAGCTATTGGCAGGAAAAAAAGAAACACAAAGCAAAAAACACAAGGTCTTATTGTGGGGATGGGAAAGTGATGGGGTTACTGGTAATAACCATAATTCACCCAGAACAGAATTTAAAAACTTTTTATAATAAATGTTTCCCTGTGAAATGCAGTTTGAACACCTTTTCAACATAAGTTCAAGTCACGTTTAAATTTAGAGCTGTTGAAGCTTTTGATTAAAAATAGTTCTTACATAAATTTGTGAGTTTGACATTTGTCTGTATAGTAGACTCTGCAAACATTCTTTTAAATACTAAATACTTCAAAGCCTGAACTGTGAGAAGAAAAACTTAAGTCGTACATTTTTTGTCTTTCATTGACTTATCACTGTTCTTATGATGAGTCCAAATTGAATAATCATATTAAAATTTAAAGGATTTACTTTAAAGGATCAGGATTGTAAAGGGCCAAAATATTGGACATTAGAACTCAAAAAGTGTTATTAAAAGATCTAAACTCAAATTCATAAAAAGCACAAATAGAAAAAAAACAAGAGTGAACACATACATGAACCTATAGTAACAAGAAAACTGACATGAGTGCATGTGTGCTCATTAGAACACAGCAGGTGTAAATAATTAACAAGATTAATGATGTCAAATGATGACACAACCTACCTAGCCTGTTCTTCAAAGCCAGAAAGTATTAACTTTGCAGTTCCTTAAATGACCACTGGAGGCAAGATAAAAAGGGTAAAATTCTGTATAACTCCTGTCTTACAAAGGTGGGTTTCACAGAAAAACGATTAAATAATGTTGTGTTTAGTTGCAAAAATCTGTCCAATCTTTGCATTTTGCTCTCGGGTGAAACTATGACTGGACACAACAACAATCTCATGTTAGTTTTTCCAATCATACGCCCCATTTTTAATAAAGTTCAGTGTTGGGGGTAATAAATTACAAACCAACTAATTTCTGTAATTTCATTACTTTTGTCAGTAACAAACTAACATCAAATTACAGTTCTAATTTTGATCATTAAAATACAATCACTAGACTACAGAAACTCTCCACACTTTATTATTCATATTTTGGTTCAGTGGAACCATTTGGGACTAATAAATCAAATTAACTTGTGTAAACACTTGACCCTGACATTGTCTCTTAGTTAAATGAAACAAAATGGATACTAACCAAAAAATGGGAATTACTGAGTTACTCTAGTTAAGAGAAAGTTATGTCCTTGAAATGAACTTCTTTCCCTGGTGTCAATGAGCAACCTTTCTATACTCTATGTAGGCTACTAACGATGTACATTTTCCCATGTTCATGTGTTGATATGAATGAGGTGGTGCAAAACAATTTAATTGTGCTTGGGTGGCTTGTTTGTTTTTATTTTGTGGATTTTACAGGAGTATCTTGCTTGTGCTAGCTTCAATTATTTAATGATGTGTATGTGAGAGGAAAAAGTAAACTAATGATTGGAGAATGAGTAAAGTAATTTAATTACAATTTCATCCAGTAACTAAAGTAAAGTAATCACTTACTCTTTAGAAGTGATATACCCAACACTAAATTTTTTTTGTGTAAACTCCCTTCTTTACCACTTTAAAGGTTAACATCAGAGGCTATCCATTTAATGTTTTTATGTCTATAAGCACTTAAATAGTAGAAATAAAATCATAGCACTCATAAATTGTCTTATAATCTGACAATAATATAGAATTTGTTATAAGGAGATTCTAAATATATTTTCAAGAAATTAAGTACATTTAAAGCAAACACAAAGTTTCTCATCCAATTTAATATTACATGAACGTCAAGTCATTGTTCTTCTGTATCATTATAAGCCAAGTGTCTGTTATCTTTGACACGTAAAGAGCATATCTGTTTTTCTTTATTATTTTTTTTTGGCAAACATTAAAAATAAAGGAAAAAAATATATTTTTGTAAATCTAAACAGTCTCAAGTTAACCTTTTCCTTAAGGCTTCAGACCATACATAACAAAATAAAAGACCCTGTAGGAAATATTGTTGTAGGTACCATATTTTTCAGACCATACATAGGGCAGTCTTAAAATCTGAATGTCAACAATGAGGAAACAACCTTGTAACCCGACTTGCTGTATGTATAAGTTCTGGCTGTACTTACTGATCTCCAATTGATTTTCTGTGATACATAGCGCTCTACTTCTTCTTCTTCTTCTTTTCTTTTTGGCTTTTCCCTTCTGGTGTTGCAGCAAATCAGCTTCTTCCATCTAACTCAGTCTTCTGCATCATCTGCTCTGATGGACAGCACACCACAACATGTTGAAATGTTTTATTATGACTTTGATGAATTACAAAGCCTTGATGGATTTTTGGAGCATTATAGATAGTCAAGGGTGCTATTTGTGAAGGCTTTTGATAAAGTTTGTCTTATCTGACTGTTTTGTTCCTCTTGATGTGCATTGAACTCCAAAAAATATGTTACATTTAAACATTAAAAAACAATTTCTTTAACTAAAGAGCCAAACCAGAGGGGTAAAAGAGCCACACTTGGCTCCGGAGCCTCAGGTTGCAGACACGTGATGTTAGCCATTTCCAAAATGAAACTGATGGTAAAGATGATATCTTAATTCTTTCATTCGTTTTTCAACTTACAAGCAAAAACAAATGATACATTGATTCATCTTGTTTGTTTGGAGCCATAATGGGGTGTCCACGTGTTTCTGACAGGGAAGATGAAGTTGACAGGAAACTCTCAAGTAAAACTCTGCTGGAGCTAAAGAGGTGATGTCAGCATCCGCCTCATCACTGTTTCTCCAGAAATCGCCTCTGTTCCTGAGAACATACTTGAACATGTATGCATGCCAAGCAGGGAGGGGTTGCCTTCTGCTTTTTTCTCAACACAGAGTGGGTGCCATATCCAGTCAGAGGACCCCCACCCTCCTGCCCACCTCCACCCCATTCTGTGCTCAGTTAATCTTCTCAATGTTAGTAACAAAGCGTGGGTTTCATTCTGGGAAATGTTTACCCCTTTGCCATAAGAGTGCTAAACTAAAAAGGCCTCAATAGCAGGACTGAGAGGAGGGTTAGATAAACATCTTCAAGCTGCCTGCTTGTTTGTGCTGTAACTTTCACAGACAAAAAAAAAAAAGCTGTATTTCTGTAATTACACAACCCCTGTTCCTCACTTGTTTCTTGCTCTGTCGGGGTAAAAGACAAATTTTCCCTGGCAGCATCACAAATGGCCTTTCATTAACTAATCTTCTCACGTTTAACATATCCCAAGGCAGGTTTTAATAACTTACCCTGAGATGGTCTGTTACCGGACTGCAAAGCAGCAACTGCAGAGAGACTTTCTCACACTGCATGTTGTCTTTGGCTGCAGGAGCCATGGTTCATTTCCTTTTGTCTTCTGCGGCACAACTGTTGCCAATATTCATGTGAAATATTTCAAGAAAATGAGCCGCAGCAGAAACTGTTCTCCCCTTCCTGCACTCCTCTCCTCCTTTCTCTTCCTTGTTTTTTTTTTTTTTTGCACACGTGTGTTGCCGTGCTACATGCGATTTCTAAGCTTGTCTTCCATTTTTTTTTATGTTATGCTGAAACATTTTTATCAACTGTTTGGGATTGGCTGCATATCATCACACATGGTCCTCATCGTTAACACAAACACTACACATCTACAGGCCTCTGCTGCAGCGTAAACATAACCACAAAATAACTTCAAGGAATCCCGTTGCTCCCCAGATGGATCAATTTTCTCATATTTATCTAGACACTGTGAGAACTCATTTCCCTTAAAAAAAAAAAAAAAGAAAAAGAAAGTTCCCCACAGGAAGGAAATTGAACATTTTTAATTAGTTCCTTTTGTTATGCTGTTGACACTTTCAAGCGACAGATATTGAAAAGGAGAAGGATTGCAAGTTTAGAATATGAGTCATCTGCCATGTGAGGATTGTTGGAGGAGGGTTCAAAAACTTATGAGAGCAATCTGGATGCTTTTTCTCTACACGTAAGTTCAATCTGATCTCTATTAAGAGCTTTTTAACAGAGTACTTTATTGCTCCTTAAGCTATAAGTGTGAACATGCAACACAGGGATGTGGGGAGTTTTAAACACATCTGCACCAAACACTAAGCAACAAAGCTGCATTCAACCCCTTTTTTTAAAGGGAAACACTAGTCAAAAAGTGTTGGTTTGTTTTCTGGAAATGTCACTTTTGAAGTACTTTAATTTGTGGTTGTTTTGGAGATTCATCTTTTGAAGAGTTATTGAAATGCTGCCATACAAGGAGATGAAGGGGAAAACATTTATTAAAAGGAACTGTTAAAATTGTGCATGGTTTTTCACGTGTTTTTTTTGTTTGTTTTTTTTTGAAAGGTCAAGAAAAAATGAAAAGAAAGACAGCGTTTATTGTTTAGAAATTCTTGTTTTATTAGCAGTTTGGTAAAGTATTGATGATATAAGATTTATGATATTGTGTTTTTAATATGTTCTTGTGGCATCTTTCTCATGATGGAGAACTTGCCTATTTCTGAGTGTGAATTTATTCAAAATGTTGTGAATCAAAAGCAGACAAAAAATGTTTAATGAAGCTTGTAGTTGTGATGTAGAAGCTACAATCAGCAGGCCACAAGCTCCCTGTTCTGCTCCATTCTGATGCATCCACTTGCAGACGGACAGATCCATGTGCGTCTTTGTTTTCTTCGTATCTGGCTCAGAACTGTACAGTTGGGACAGTTCCAATAGCGCTCACCATTTTGTTGCACCAGTAATGTCGATTGGGGGTGTGAGGGGCTGTAAGCTTGCTGTAAGCATGTAAACAGATGTGGGATGAGGGACAGCCTCCTCAGCTCCAACAACAAAGAGGAAAATTTTAAAATAATTTTCTACACTTCTGCAGAAATTATGTCCTAGAAAACAAATCCGTTTTTTTTTATTTTGGTTAAAACAGCATCATCATAATTAATAGATCTTTGGGGAAACCTTAAGAAATAGGTCAAAAGATGATGACTTTAATTGTGTGTTGTAATTTCCAAAATTCATTCATATTCTCATATTTTAATCAGCAAAAAGGCTTTGGAAAAAAAAAGCTAACATGATAAAATTGACAACTGTACAGCCAGTTTGTGCTAAAATATTCAGCAGCACTTCACATAAAGCGGACGTAATGCACATGTTTCACAGGCTTGTAGCATTTTTGCAATTTGATTGTTTTGGTTGTTAATGTCTGTTGTATTATGAAAGTAGATTAGAACTTGAAGAAGAAATCATTTTCAAACTCAACCATATTTTTACTGAACAATTGGATCTATAGTTTCTTAACCAAACATTAATATAGTTTCAGCTTCTCATGGACATCTTCCTGTACTGTGCAAACAGAAGATTTAGTTACTTTAGTTAAAAGGGCAAACAGAAGGATGCTTGAATTAAGGTCGATTACAGAACAGTTCTCTTTAAACTGTTTGCATTTGTGCATTCATGTTTTTTACACTTGTTAGTTTAAATATTTTGTTGCATCCATTCATCTTATATCTGCAGCTTCCTACGGTAAAAGACTAAACTGAGACTCCTTTAGCAAATAAAAGGAGTCGTTTCCCAAAGTGAACACCAGTAGTTAAAACCAAATTAAAAGAAAATGTTGAAGAAAGACAAATTTGAGGATATTATGGTCCATACTGTATACTGTGATCATTTTTAAGCTGTACACTACTTCGTTATGTTGAAGTGGAACGTGATATCAGGTGTTAACATTATGCTGTCCACACTATATATTCAAAACATAGCTTTCTTAAGGTTATTTGCCCTTAGGGGAAACTGGATACTTTCCAGTTTGGTCTAGCAGCTTACTTATCTTGCCTCTACATGTGATTTATGTGGTCTGCATCCCCCCCTCCCCACCACCACACACACACGCACACACCTACACACACACACAAATCTGACCATCTTAGGGATGGAAAACATTCCCTGCTGAGTTTTTCCACCAATGGTTTGCTGCTACGATCTGTACAAGACACTTACAGGCAAAGAACCGCGCAATCATCCATAGAAAATAAGAAATAAATTAGTATTTACAACACCCCAGAAAAATAAGCCAAGTTCATTTTAATTTATCTCAAAGTAATAATAATAATAAAAATAATAAAAATATTTGCAGGAAAAAAATTCAAAGACATTTCGATAATTGATTACTTGATTGAGTTGTAAGTGAAACAGATATTTATTATTTGGTTGAACTCTATGGAGACAAAATTTATAGTTTGGATATTTGCTGATGGACTTATGTTATAAAAGCACAACAAATTCAAGTATCTGAGCAGACAAAGACAGATGTAAATGATGGCTGGTATTTTAACAGTAAGCTGTTCTACTTGTATCTTTCAATATTGTATTTGTAGTACTAAAGACTAATTGAAAGTACCAGTTCATGTAAATAAAGCTCACTGAAGACACAGAGTCTCCATCAGATCATGTATCAAACCTGAGTTGGTCTTTCTCTGCCAGTAAGCTTCAAGTGAAGCAGCTCAACAAGGTGACGACTTTTTTTTTTTATTAGCTAACTCTCTTAAGAGTATCTGTTTGATCCTATTTATGTATGTTGGCTCCTTTATTGAAACCACATAGCCCCAGTGTTTATCTTTAATGCGCCAGCATGCAGCTCTGCTTCTGGACTCTCTCACAAACACAGCTGCAAAGCCTGATCCCTTTTTATGGTGTCCTACACGACAAATCACAATTTACCTGCACTTCTGTGCAATAGAACCAATTGTGATGGTTGGACGTTAAAAATTAATCAGGGACAAAAACCCGTGGCTTTATAATGGTACCAGAATCCTTGAAACGTTATTAGTATGAAATCCAGCATACAGCACAACCTAATGCTTGGTCACCCTTCAGGGAAAGTACACATCTTGCTACCTTTTAGGTTTTAGTTTGGAATTCTTGTTTTTTCTGAAACCAATATTAATGTAAAAGTAAAACGTTGTTTGTAATAATTTGTACTGGCAAACAGAAAACTGTATGAAGCAGAGTCATGCCTCAGCAAAACAAAAAACATTATATTCTCTACATGTTCATTAAATGCTCTTCAGAGCTCCAAACCTCTTCAATTGAAAGAAAAATCATTTTATATGACATGTAAAAATTTCCTTTGTACATTTGATAAAAACATATTTAAGTAGCACACTATGTGGAAAAAAAAAATTAAGTATTTTTTTTCCAATCAGATAAAATGAATGAGTTACTGAAACAGGGTGCTGCCAGTGCTGCTCAATTTTGGCACTTAAAGTGTGATTCCCAAATGATAGGGCATGGCTTTAAGTACACAGAGAGTACACACTGTCTTTGCAAACAAAAAAAAAAAGAACTAAAGAATTTAAGGAAGATGACAGAGATGAGAACTGTCAACAATGATTAAAAGATAACTCTGACAGAGAAGACAGTGCAGCAGATCATAATTGTGTTTGTTGTGGCTTTTAGCTCCAGACCATAGACCAGCTCATTTGACTGCATTGAATAAAGGCAAGAACAATCTGTGGCATGCGGTGACATTAGAGTCATGATTACTGATGGTGTGATAAATATGATTAGAAGTCCACACTTTGTCAGTGCATTTTTGAGGTTTTTAATAACCGATTGGTTTGATGCTCAGTCATAAAGATCAAGTGCTGTCAAGAGTAAAAACATGCATACATTTTGCTAACATGTTATGAGGTTGATCACTTAGTTGGTGACCAGTGAACCACATCCTGGTGTCCTTAAAAATGTGGTAATTTATTAAATCAAATTTTTGGAATGTGCTCATCTGAAGTATAAAGGACTATTGATTTATAATCAGGTAAAGTGATGGGATACTATTATTTAAATAGGGTTTATTGGTATTTTAATTTAATTTTACCATCAAAAAATCTCTGAGTTTAAGTTATGTAAAAAAAAACCTATATAATTCTCTGGAATATTTTCCTCAGAGCGGCCGTGGTTCATTAGAAATTCGTCACTGAGCTGTTGGCACAGTTTAAGCCTGCTGACACTTCCCATCATCCCCTTGCTTATGCTCTAGCTTACAGCCCCTCAAACCCCCTGCCAAACATTATTGGTGCAGAAAAATAAAAATTGAGAACAATATCAGAACAAGATATTCAGGCATTTTTCTGCTCCTAATTCACAATATGAATAAAGAAACACCAAGAAATACAACTTTAAGCTTAATTTTCTTCTTATACGTCTTCCATAATGGAAAAATTACCACAAGAACATTTCAAAAATACAATTTACATTTGAGTAGGTCCTTAAATGGTCCAAAAACTCAGAAACGTCACAAGGTCAAGGTGATAAAATAATATAAAACATGGTTTTTGAGTTGTGGAAGAAGCCGCAGGGTGCCCTCGACCACAAACAGAAACTCCAGCATGAGAGAGAGTCATAGGAACATTGCTCCTGCTGTTTAAGAGAATCCAAGCCTCTGCTTGAAGTCCAGGGGAGAAGCATGAGCTGTTGGCCAAACTATGAGGGAAGGGCTGAGGAATGGGAAGCAACAGTGGAGGAAAAGTCGTCTTTTGAAGTTGGCCAGAAACACAGTTTAGATTCAAGTCTCCCACATCTGTCTGCTGCCTCGTGCAAAAAAAACCCTGGAATCCCCCACCCCCTCATCATTGCTGAGTCTCACTCACACACAGAAATGCAAACTCAATTCCAGTCCACCGGCATGGTGCGTAAAAACAAACATTTTCAAGGAAGTTCTTAAGCCAAATGGCAGATAAGCATGGCTGCAAACAGAGTCTGATCATGCACATATGAGACAGAAGCTGATGACTTGAGGTGACACTGAGCTTTTTCTTTCAACCTCAATAGGGTACGGATAAGAAAAAAGCAGAGAGAGGTGAAGATTTGGAAAAGGCAAAGGAATTCTGGGGCTTGTTGCACCACAGGATAACAAGTGTTTAACTCGTGAGAGGGTGTCTGTGTGTTTCTCTTCACAAATGCATGCCAAGCTTTCATACAAACCCACTGCGGCCTCAGAGACAAGCTGCAATGCCAAGCAGGGCTAGAGTTTACGGCCCACGAGCAGAGGGAGGAGGCAGCTCAAACTGAGATGGCTGATCAATACGAAAACAAAATCCACTCTGCACTCTCTGTGTCCAGCGGGGATTTGCTGTATTTAACAGACGCTCTTGGCTAGCTGAGTGCCGCTCGCCCTCGCTGGTTCCTGACTTATGGAAACAGGAAACCGAAGCCGGCACAAAAGCTCGTCGGTCTCGGTGTTGCATTCGTTGGACTGAGCTGCCTCTAGGTGCAGAGCAAGGCATTTACTCCTGCAACAGCCTGCTAAGCGACCAACTCTTTGTTTCCTTCCACATCTGAACTCTGTGTGACTCTGATAACATTGAATCAAGAAACAATTTCATGCCCTTGTACACAGGAGTTTTTTATAGCTTTAATTGTTCCATTAAGGCACTTCAGGATCTGGGAATGCTTTGTCATCTATGTGTGTGTGTATGTTTACAATAACCTCTGGCTCATCAGCATTTAAGGTTATCCTGTGCTGGAATTCAAACAGTTCTGGCTTTTTTTTACATTCAGTAAAAGCCTTGACAACTAAAGATTGTGACTGGCTGTTTATCATTTCCTGTTTCTGTGGCGGACATGTCACCGGCTGGGTTCAAAGACCCCACACACTAACAAACGGACACACACGAAATGTGGTTGCGTAATTTAAAGTCTCTACTGTAGCTTCAGCTGCAGACTTAATTTCTTAGAGGGTCTACTTTAACATCTGACATTTTTTAATGCTGGGGGAGGGAAGAGCTCGTGTGCAATGACGTCTGCTGATGTGCTTCGTCACGTTTGAATGAAATCACTTTTAAAATGACTGCAACCAAGTGGAAAAAATTTGGTTTCATTGAGGCAAATAAATATTACAAATAATCAAGTTTAAGTAAATATATTTCAAGAAAGGAAGAATAAAGTGTAGAAACTTTTTGTTTTTTTCAAGGGGCAATTTGGGGTATTTCATCTACCCACCAGAAAATTCAACTGGCAGTTTTTTTGGTTTAAATCTGTGAAAATAATGATGCCTGAAATCTGAAACAGAAAATTTGGTTTGATATAGTTAGATTTGAAAAAAGGTTTTAATGAAAGACTTCAAAATATAATTTGTTTGATGTTGAAATAAGAGTTGCTCAGTGGTGGTTAGAACGATCACCTCACAGTAAGAAAGATGTTTAGTCTCACCTTGGAGTCTCACCTTGGTCCTCTCTTCGTTGAGTTTGCTTTCCCAAGCTGGGATTTGAACTCAGGCCTCTATGCTGTCAAGAGAAAGGGCTAACCACTCCATCATCGTGCACTCCACATTTACCTCCATGAATGCAAAGTTTTTCTTTTGCTTCCGGCTTTCTCCCACAGTCAAAAGACATGTTTCATTTGTTGTTTATGACTCAAAATCGTCCCTTATGAGTGAGTTACTCTGCTGGTAGCCCTGATATGGAGGGATGGATGAACTGTCCACTTCGTACCCTCCTTTCTTTGCCCTGAGTTATCTGGGGCAGGCTCCATTGGCCCCTATGACCCTGCACAAGACCAAGCAGGAAGAGAAGATGAAAAGATGAGTTAAAAAGTTATTGGTATCAAGAGAAAGTTTACTAGTTTTATTTTTTTTTATTGAAAGCAAAGACAGAATTTTAGAATAGTGTATTAGAGGGAGCAAAAGGTTAGAACTTATTTAAATGTATGAAATTACTTTAGACTCAAGAAAAGGTTGAAAAGCAAAGCTGCTTCTTACTTATTGTTGCTGTTCACCTTTTGCCACATCCCTTCAGGGGTCACCACAGCCAATCAGTTTACACTGATTTGCACATTTGGTTTGCCAAGTTTTACGCCAGATGCCCTTCCTGACACAACCCTGTGTTTTATCCGGGCTGGGGCTTGCCACAAGGAGGACAAAATTTAGGTAGTAGCACGAGGACCACAGTTAGGCAGTAGGATGAAGTGTCTTGCCAAAGGACTCACTAAGCTCATAGGCCCTAGATTCCCAAGGACTAATCCTGCATGCAATCAACTGAGCCATTCAGTCATTTCCCTATAGATTCTAAATAAAATAATATAGAAAAAGATTAAACTATTATAAAAACTTATTTAAAAAAAATTAATTTAGGTAATTGTGACTTTAAAACATAAGATTGTTGTTTTAGCAGTTCACAATGTCTTTAAAAGTTTCACAACTTTTTAAATGTTTTAAGGTGGATCGTCTGTGCTCCTGTCCTTGGCAGTGGACCTCGCCTCTGGCTTCTCTTGCACCTCCAGCCCCATTTGGATTAAACCCATCTGCTACTCTATTCCAACATGGGGTTGTAGAGTCAGATAAGATGATTATTTTTTTTAACAGTCCTGGTACATCGCCTGTCCGTCCTGGGAGAGAATCCCTCCTTCATGAGGACTTCCCTGAGGTCTCTTCTTTTTTTCCCAGAATCTATTTTTTTAAGTAGTTTTTCCTTACTGAGAAGGAGGGTCTACGGGCAGGGATGCCCAGTTTAGTTTAGCAATCAGCTATTGTTTATATTTTATAAGTGATTTTATGTTTTTGGACAATTATCTGTGTGAAGCCCCTTGAGACAACTGTGTAATAATATTGGGTTATATGTATAAAAAAATAATAATAATTCAAAATTGCAATCTGGAAACATCTCTGTAAACAAAGAATATTACAATTTCCTAACATATTGATTAAATAATCATTTTGTTGTGAAAATCTTTGTGTAATCCCAGCAATCCTTCTGCGCTCCTCACTGAGTTCACGTCTGATTCTAATGCAAATAAAACATCTTTATGGAAACAATGCAGTCCTCAGCTGGCAACGACTGCTGTGACCCCGAGCTCCCTTTTGCAGACTGACAAATCAAAATCAGAAATTCTTTGGAAATCATGGTCACAGCGTGCTCCAGGCTAATGAGGAGTTGAACAGTCTGGCTTGATGCCAGCACATAGTTCGAGAGCCAGCTTCAGTGCTTGGAAGACATTAGTGCACATGGCAGGAGGAACTCAGACGTTCATGAAGAAACCGTTGAAATTTAACCATGTGTCCACATGCTTCTGTAATATCTGTGGGGGCTTCAAACATATTTTTTTAGCAATTTAGTTTAAGTTGAGATCCTCCACTTCTGGATCTTAAGAGGAGCTTTTTAAAGTAGAGCCAACGTCAGAGAAACCATACCCTCTGTCCAGCTTCCTGGGGAAATGTTTCAAAAACAAAAAACGTCTCAAAATACTTTAACTGGTGGGTTAAAACAGGCATTACTCAAGGCAAAAACGGTTGCTTTGACGTTCATGGTTGGTTGGAGGTCAGACCTCAACGTTTTGACAGCATGTGACAATCAGGAGACATCGCAGAGTTTACAGAATATCATCACAGAACAGTCCAAGTTGTTGTTGTCAGTGTTAGCAAGTTTTTCTTGGTGAAGTTCCTGCAATCCTGAAGGGGGAAAAAAAGCAGTTTTAGATGCTAGAAAAATCTCTGTGATCCTTTCAACAGCAGATGCAGGTGCATGACTCTTTTACCAGAGCATGAATGTGTTAGATATCATTTCAAGCATGTCCAGTTAAGGATGGTGGGAGGTAAAGGAGCGTGTTAGATCTGCAATAACATCAGCCACAATTATCTGAACAGAAAGCGTTGTTTTGCCTCCAGTTTATCTTTTTTTTTTCTCCATCAATCCAAAGCAGACCTCTTTCTTTCCCCATCTGCTGGCAGTTATTTTCCAATCTCAGCCTAACAAGCTGTACATAGTGTGATTAATGTGGGTAAGACCCACACAGCTTCTCTCACAGGACAATGGGGGCCACAGTCCCGAAACTGTCAAGTGTGTACATTTAGTTCAGTCATCTTTTATTGAAGCAAAATCCACAAGTGACAAGTTGCTGAAAACTTAAGCAGAAGTGTTGTCACAGTCCTTGTAGGCTGTTTACAACCAGCTATTTTCACTGCTCCATCAGACACATCTGTTTCGAGAAAACCAAAATCTCTGAAGAGATGCAAAAAATTCATCAGTTTCTGTAGATGTGCATTTTGCTATATTTCATATACAAGTGGCCTATTTTATAGTAGTTGCTATTAAACCATTTAGTAGTTTATGGATGTAGTCAACACGTGATGCAGGAGCCCATTCAGAGGAAGACAGCACCATCTTGTGGCATTATGAAGCAAAGGAGACCGAGTGATGCTGCATTTAAACTCAAAAATTAAGAGAATTTTTGTTCAGTTGCTCGCTTTTAGTTTCTGACAAATACATTTTCACAATAAATTGTATACTGCTGCAACAATGAACAATTGAAAGCTTGACATCTACCAACTGCAGATCCGATGTTTTAAAGGTTAGAAATTGATTTATTAAACAAACATTAATCTCAATTGCATGTGGTAGAATGGTGTACAGCCTCATTGTAGCCTAGCAGCTGGTCATAAGCATAAGCCAGTCATACCTCGCTTCCAACTGAGCAAAATATTCAAAACTACAGCTCTCTCAAGTTGGAGTTGCCAGCTTTGAAGTGGGCGGTTAGCAAAAAAAATTGAATACTACTTGCATGGGGCTGAATTTACAGTGTACACAGACAATAATACCCCAGTGCATTTGGACTTGGCTTGGTGGAGCATTATTGGGTGGCACAGCTAGCAAACTATGAATACACAATCAGCTACAGGCCAGGGAAGCAAAACAAAAATACAGATGCTCTGTCACGGCTGTCTTCACAGGAAAAGCCTGCTTGCTGCAATGTGACCCAAGTGAAGACTACAGGGGAAAACATTTGTGCCAGTGGAAGAGTCAACATAAAAATCAACCTGAAGTGTATGAGGTTGCCTGTGAAAACTTGAAACTTCTTCTCAGACTGTGGGACAAGATTGAGTTCTGCAATGAAGTGTTAGGTAAGTGTTTTTTTAGAGTTGGGTTCAGGGCAAGAGCTTTTCCCGGTTCTTATTCCCAGAAGCAAAGCTAAGGAACTGTGGACCCCTACCATCAGGATGCAGGTCATCTGAACAGTGACAGGACACTATCGACCCTGCATCAATGCTGCCACAAATGGCTAAAGATGTAAAGGACTGGACTAAGACTTGCCTTCAGTGTGTCTGTGCAAAACATGACTCTGAGGTAAGAACATCACATCTTTCAGCAACATGATAATGTCTCCAGATGGTGGTCATCCGTGTCAAGTGCCACCAGTAGCCCAGGGGTTTAAAAAGCTGGCCATTCTGCCCATTTGACGGCCACAGGATTAGTCGTGGGAAATTCATTCACCAGAGATCTAAACAGCAATTTGCAATAGACCTCTGTGAATCAATGCCGATCAGATTTCTTTGTTGTTTTAGTGTTTTCCTTGAAATTTCTACCCATCTGACCTCATGTCATGTTGATAGAAGATTATCAGTGCGTTAGCAATTATTTCATCTTCTGTGGGAAAGATTGAGGAACTGATTCTTGATAGCAGACACAAAATCTCTGGTTAAAGAGGGTCAAAAGCTGACAGAAAGAGTTTAACAAAGTTTGCTTCTATTAAGGAATTTATAAACGTCTTTATTTCACTTATTGGTTTAGGGCACAAACAGCAGAACATTGTACAAATCTTCTATTTTAAATCCAATGTATTTTTTCCAAATTAGAGTTAAAGAAACTTCTAACAAATATGTTGGAGAATGAACTAATTCCAGTGAAACAGAAATTAAATGAAAGCTTTTCCTTTATTTTTTTTACTACCTAGGCATTACAAAGTAAAATACTGGTAACACACAAACTGACAAACTGGACTGAATATTTTTTTCTAATTAATAACATGCATTTTATGCATAAAAATAAAATTTAACTATGTACGACTATTATTTGTGCGACTATTGAAGTAATAAAAAAAGTTTTTAATCTAAAAATTGAAGTTAAAACCATTTAGTAATCATGAAATCAATTCCTTCTATTTTAATTAAAAAAAAAAAAAACGTAACTTCCATTTTGTGAATTTCTTTTCAGAAGCTATTTGGTCTGCATCAGATATTAACCAGAAATCTTTTTTTTTTTTTTTTTTACTTAAATTTCCTTTTTTTTTTACTTCAGTGTCCCTTTATGGGCTCAGTATGTTTGTTATGGAATTAAGCTTTACAAAATTCTGAATTGGAGTCTAAAATATTTTTGACTATTTTACATTTTTTAAACTAAGTAAAATAATGTGAAAGTTGTTATGTTCTTTGCCAACATAAAGCAATCTGGGGTATTTGCACCCTTTAATCAATCTTGAGCATGTATAAGAAATTACATGTTACAAAATTTTTGACATGATTCAGGACAAATTTAATCTGAAAATGAATTAGATCAAAAACCTTCACATACGTTTTTTGCATTCTTTACTGAGTTAACATTCAAACCAACATAAAAATAACTGGAATTTTTTTCAGATAGCTATGCTTGGATAATAAAATAACAAATAAAAACCAAACCTTCTAGTTCAATTTCTCATGGAACTGAAAATTTTTCCTTAACGTTAAGGGACCACCCAAAATTAATTCAACCAACAAGGACCAGTGACTGTTCCAAAGATAAAGAGTAAAAAGTATTATAATGACCTCAGTCTGTCCCCACATGATGATAACATTGAAATGGATGTATAAATGTGTTCCGGTCTGTGCGGAGAAGATGTTTTAAAAGCATCCAGAAGTTTGTTTTCTCAGTCTTTACTATGAACCTAATGTGCTCAGGTCAGAACTTGCTTCCTCCTTTAGTGTGTTTGGAGAATCGGCTGCTTTAGACACAGCTCGCTGCTTCCAGAAATGATGGGCAGCTTCTTCTCCATGTGGAACCGCACCAGGTGGCCGACGCTCTGAAACACCAGGTCACGCGTCCGCACCTGGTCACACACGAAGCAAACAACAACACAAAATCCTCCTCTGATTATTTGTGCTTTTTCGAGTGAAATCCACCACCCCAAATGTACCTGACCATGTCACCTGAATGACTGAGACCCTTTAGCATACCTGACCATGCGGGTCAACTAGCAGAAGATGTCGCACGGTGGCTCCCTCCATGCCACTGAGCACGTATTGGCCAGAGGCAGAGCTGCTCTCTCTGACCAGAAAATCCCCACTGCAGGTAAGAAGTGACTCAGCCTGTTCTCTGCCTAACCTGTGACATTATATTAGAAAGAAAAATCCCAAAATTATGTCAAAGCTAGAAGTCATTGACTGAATGAAAAAACAAAATGTTTGATTAGTCACCTGCCATGAAACCAGGCTTCTTTCTGGACCAACAAGCTCCGGTCTCTGCCATCAGATGGAGGTGTGCATTGCTCAACACTGACCTCAGGCTGTAGTGAGGCTGTTGTGCAGATAATTGGAAAGAAATCTTTTAAATAAAGGTGGGAACTTCAAAAGTCTTAAATTTTTGGATTTTTGGGCAAATGTTTCACCACTTTATAAACTCAAATGTCCTCATTTTCTAGTGTTTTTAAGTGTTTGTCCTTAATTGTTTTATTCACTTGAGATTACGCAAAGAAATATGTTCATCATTATCTAATTATTTAAACACATGGATAAAAATCACAAATTTATTTTGAATAATAAATACCTGCTAAAATCTGTAAATGTCAATGTCAAGATAATGTTTCTTGCAGACCCCGATAGATTCTGACACCTGAATGATTTGCAGGACATATGATCCTCTCTAGATGTGTGAGACAACACTATAGCAAGGCTATATAACATTTGCAAAAAAAATGATAAAGCATGAGGCTAGGAAAAAAGACTGGGAGACAAGGAAAATTGGCACGTCAGGCCAGAAAATTCTGAAATAATCTTCCAACAGATGATGACAAAATATATTTCAGAATTTTTAAATAAATAAATAAATAAAACTGTTTTTGTGCAATTTTGCATGTAACTGTTAATCTTGTCTAATGAACATTTTACTTTGAGCAAGCATGTCCACAGAGCTGCCCATGGTTAATATTAATCCACCCTGCAGCCCCTTTTTAAATAAATTATCAATATGGCTGCCAGAACTGTTGGGACAGACGAAAGTTGCACGGATCAAAAAAAGCTGTTTTGTATGTCACCAAAAGATGGCAGCAGCCCTGCTGGGACAACTCTCTGAAAAGTTCCTCTCTGCTGAATAGAATTTATTTTTAAAGAATACAGTTGAATTACGTGTTGAATTTAAAGCCTGATTTTATTTTTTTTTTATTTTTTTGCCAGAGTATTGATATATTAACATGAAGTAAAGCATTATGATAACTTTTTAAAAGTCTTTTCCCTCTCTGACATATTTATTTTCTATAGAAATTCCTTGAAAATATAAAAGTCAGAACAAATTTTGGCTTAATAAGATGCATGTCAAAAGTTTTCAATTAAAACTTTTGCATTACTTTTATTTTAAAAAGGCGAACATTTGCACTCAATAATAAAAATAGTAAAAAAAATATCCAGTTGACAGGCCAGCACTTAAGCGTGAATGCCTTGCCATATCTGGCCCTTCATGCAAAAACTAGACCTCCTCACCTGGGCAAAGCATCCAACTTTTCATTTATTTATTTTAGCAAATGCACGCTTTATTAATGGTGGTAATCTCATAATATGAATTTCCACCGGAAAGTTCATTTATTTACAAAACAATAATGAATGCAAAAAGAGACCCAAAGATGATCACCTGCAGGTGGCGCTGGAGTGTCCTCTGACACAGAGCAGTTCTCATACAGTGAAACAGGAGGAGACAGGCTGACCTGCAATTCAGTGAGTCATTAAAACCATGAGCAACCAGCATCACAGACAGAAACAGAGAAGAGCTGCAGGTTTGTGTTCAGGTGGAGGTGACGGCCAGAGGGGAGGAATCTGATATCACAAAAGTTTGATGGCTCAATTCTCGCTGAATCATAATAATTCCGAGAAGTGAATGATCACTGGTGAGGAGGAGCATCCTCGGTTAATGGCATATGAGCGAGGAACTTCCTGCTCAATAGCTGCTCCCCCGTGGCTGCTTTAAGGAGGAAGTGCGAGAGAACTGATGACATTAAATTAATCCTTGATAAGTGGTTTAACTCAGGAAACTGGCTTAGTGTAAAATGAAGTTAATATATTATGTAATGTTGATGCTTACAAACGAATCCATTAATATTGAAAATTCCACAGAATTTGGATTATTTTCTTAAGGGGAGTGAAATGAAAAGTGTAATTTTCTGTGTTGGTGAATCAATAAAGCCTCACCTCCTGCTTATCAGCATTCTGCTTCTGCGCCTCATTTCCATAAAGCAGTAGATCCTTTGCTGGGTTGACGTTGTAATAATCTGGTTGCACGCTAACATCGCTTTCCCGCTTCAGATGTGTTGTTGTCTCCTCTGGACACCGCTTGGGACAGATTCTCAGAGCTGACCTGGGAGTAGAGAGGACATTTGAGCAGGTTTAGTTGCCGACAACGAGTGGGAATTTACCATTCAATGCCAACGGGTGAACAACCTCGTGGAGAGAAGTGTTGATGTTTGGCTAAGAAGCTGTCGGAAGCGGGTCTCAAAGGCCTGACCAACACTGTTGAGAACTTCACTGGCTCGACCATGGGGACACTCCAAAATGTGACAGGCTAACAGAAATAGAAAAGAATCACATCGTTTGCTCATCTATTGTAAAAAATTGTATCTTTTTTTTTAATGAGACAGGAAACAGAGATGGGAAACTGTGTCCTACCTCTTTTATTGTAGAGGTCCTTTGCAACGTAAGCAACATAGTCTGTCATATCCTGTAGACACAGTTTGAAAAAGACAAGCAAAGCCATGGCTAAATGAATATATATGTAAAGAAAATAAGGTAAAAGTACACAGAGTTAAAATTAAAAGCAAGGTCTTGAATAACTAAATTCTTGACCCCCTTTTACACAAATCTTGTTTTGTTCAGTGTCAAGTAAAGGGATGTTACAACAGCCTCATAATAAAATCTAAGCTAATCTCTTCTTGGTATTCCTTGACAGCCTGGACAAACATTTAAAGACATGCTTGAAGACTCAATAAGTAAATCATGATTGTTTTTATATAATCAAAAGCTAATGAGCCGGGTCAGACGTGAGGTCTTAAGTCAATAAAACATTAAATCTGGTTTCCTTTTTTTCGTCACATGTCCCTTTTTCCTTGAAAAACTATATGTTGCAATGAATGTTGTCCAGTAGTTCACAAAACTATTCAGCTTACATAAATGTTTGATGTTGTTTGTGTTTCAAAGAAATCCCCCAAGTCTGGGGGGATGGAAATGCAGCTTCACATGTTTTGTTTTAGTTTGTTTTCTACTGAAGTGCCATTTTGTAACAGCTTTAGTAATGGGAGGTCTAGAAAAACAAAACAAAAATGTAATAATGTATGGATTTTGATGCTAAGTGCATATTGCTAACATTAGCAATAGCCAATTGCCAAGATTAGCTGCACAGTGTTGCAGTTGCTTTTGCTCCAGGCCAGGGGTGGACAAACATACAGCCTGGGGACTATATGCGGCCATAAAGGAATAAATTACATATAGACTGTCCTTAATAATGTTTCATTATCCCTGCAATTCTAGTATGTCCTAGATGGTACATAATAAATACATTGACCTTTGTCTATAGGTGCAGCAAATCATTCTGCGTTCATGTGGCGTTAGAAGATGTTAGTTTTTTGGACGTTCATGTCTGTTTTTCAAGTCGGACAGGCATTTTAACACCACATGAACACGGTATTTCTATAAGTTTCCCTTTTTCCCAGAGGGACATCAACCCATCAGGGCAACTGGCTCTAAAATGGGAGCAAAAGACACAAATTTTGAAATTAAACAGAACATTTCAGAGTTTTAAAGTCATTTTCAATCATATTAAAGCGAGGTTTTCATCCAGATTCCATGTTTCTTTCTCTTACGAGATGGATTATAAAAACCATCATTTACTTTTGGTAAGGCCCTTCTGTCAAATATTAGAGGCCTTTGTGGCCCACAAGTCTAAGAGTTCGCCCACTCCTGCTCCAGCTCTCAGCAAGAAGGCTCTGGTTCAAATCCCAGTGGTGTGAGGAGCTTGCATACGCTCCCTGTGCATGCCTGGGTTCTCTTCTGGCAGAGGTATTACAATGATCACATGAACATTGAAAAGTTACAGTATGTCAAAGAGTAAGTGTTATTTAGCTGGCAACATCTCGAGTGTTAAAGGGTTACGGGTTAAATCACTACATACGCAGTTTTACAAAAAAAAAAATCGCATCACTTTTCTCCTTCAAAATCTTCTGGAATGACGTTGATCGTGTTAACGGTTGAAAAGTTACACTATTTGAAAGATTTAGCGTTTAAGCGTCACAGGCGACGCCTCGGGTGTTAAAGGGTTAAGGGAAATAAGGGTTCAGTGTCCTCAAGCAACTGTTTCTGCACAACATGTTCTCATAATCTACACATAAGTCAAAGTTATGTGTGAAGTCAACTTAGGACACATGTCTACTGAGTGGCCTTTATGCATAAATCCTTCTGCCAAGTTCAAAATCGAATCAGAGACAGCTCCGCAATCATATTAGTGAATATGAATTGTGTGAAAGAAAAACACTTGGCAGAAACACTTGGCTTGAAATTGGCAGACAAGATGTCTCCATGTTTCTATCAACGAGGCTTCAGCACTCAGACTGGTGTGTTTTAGCGGCACATATATTTGTAGACATTTAAGTATTCTTCAGGCTGTATGTGTCACAGAGGTAGGAAGCTGACTGAGATGCATGAATCATTTTAAAGAGAATTACATGATATAACCTAAACAAATGTAAGGATGATGGTTCTAAACAAACTGTAACTTTTGTGCTATCCTAGCCAAATCAAATTTTATTGCCTTTTTTTGTTTGTAATTTTAAGATTATCAGGTTTTTGAGAAAATTATTATGTTTAGTCACTTCCATCTCTCCATTTTTGATAAATACATGTTTCTAGCTTTTCAAACTTTACAAAATGATCAAGATTTGTGTCGGGAAATAACTCAATTCTGTAGAAATTGCAGGAAACATATCAGTAATCGATCTAAATCTGATTAGTTGCTGTGCATGTGTTTAAGCATGAGCACAACCCTGCTTATGTCAGGCTCTTGACTGTGTTTTTGCTTGGAAAAAATTACTCATGTGAACATACGGGATCTCCTCCAGAGGCAAATGAGATGGCCTGCATTGGGTGGTGAGCAATTCTCTGCAGGACAAAATCCAGGGAAAAAAGGATGAGAACACAAAGTAACATGAAGAATTTAACGTAGATATGTCTATGTTACCTGTAACGTTGAGGCTGTCATCAGCGTCACACTGTTGGTAGAGACGGTGAGGATGACTCTGCTCCCAGAAAACTGCATGTTAATTTCACCCAGAACAGCAGACGGTCCCTTACTGGCAGCCTGGTGACGAAAAACAACGTCACTGCCTGCACTGATCGTACTTATGATTGGATCTGTGTGTTTGTGCCATACCCTTTTAGTTTTCACTGCTGTCTTCACTGAAGTTTTCTCACAAAGCCTGCTGATTGCCTCACTGCAACAAACACATACGCAGATTACATACATGTCCAAACTCAAGAAGACAAGCACAGAGATACCTTTGTGAGAATGTGATCCAGTCCACCCTGTGACTTTCATGTGAGAATATGGGAGGAAGGAAACTGCATTAGAAGCAGATCATCTGCTGTTCAGTAAAATCAAACATTCTGAAAAGTTTTTTTCTACTTAAGATGTCAAGAAAAAAAAACATTTGGATGTCAGGTACTACTTCATTTTGGCAAACTCCACAAAATATAAGTGAACTTTTTTTTCATAATTAAAATCATACATGTCATGTGTATCTTTAAAGAACAAATTAAATGAAAATCATGTTTTTGGTGCTTTTAACATGTTCGTGTGGCATTTTTTTCCTCATGATAAAGGACATATGTTTAAAAAAGAAGATGAAAAAAATATTGAGTATTTCTCAATTCAGGTTGTGAATCTGTAGCAGATAAAAATCAAATCGATTCAATTCACCAAGGCCTTGATCGATTCGACTGATTTTTTTTTCCATTATTTCGATCCTCTCAATTCATTTTGCTTCAATTCAATTTTGAGTTTACACAGTTTACACATTTAGACACATTTGTTTAGGAATACATAAATAACCAACTATATGTTAGGAATATATTTATATTAGTCTGACACAGTTCATATACTGTAAAATGTTTTAATGAAATAATGAGATTGTTAATGGCATACAGTCTTACATGGTTTCTCAAAAGGAGAAGTTCTAACAAATATGTTCAGATCATTGTTAACATTGTTCTGCTTCTACTTGAAGGTATTTCTGTGTAACCACTAGGGGGAGCTCACTCTATAGAAGTACACTTTTTTCAAGAAGAATAGGCAAAAAATTAACATAAAAAAGTGTTTCAGACCACAAATTGTTACTTAAAAAAATGTTTCCTTGAAAGAGTTTGGAAAATTCATACCTGTGAATATATAAAGCTGTTCATTTAGTCAGTAATGTATGTTAACGTTGACCGAGCATTAGCATTAGCCATCCTAAGGGAAATTCCATTAAACATTAGCATCAAGCTAGTAGACTTTAGTATTTTTTGCTAGCATAATCTCTATTTTAATCGATTTTTGATATATTTAACTTAGATTGATTCAAATTGATTAATCAATTTTATCAACCCAACCCTACATAATCTTAATTAAAGACCAATGGGAACACTTTTCCAATAGAGAAAACAATAATTGGAGTGGGACTTTTAAAGCAACAGCATATTTTTTTAAAACTTTTGGTACATCCCATTAAAAAATCACAAAGGCAGTTTTAACTGTCTCTGTAAGACTCTCTTTGTCTTAACATTCTTCTGTAACCAGGCTTAAAGGATTGACTTTATACAAGAATGTAGATTTAACCATTTAGATTTACTCCTTATTTGTGTCATAATGTTAGAATAAAAAAAGGAGGTAACAAGCTTGAAGAAAATTCAGTGAAAGTTCTTTCGAAGTTTGTAACCTTTTCAAAAATGAACTAATTCAAGGGGTCTACCCTTGAATTAGTTCAAATGAGCCTCAGCTCAGTCATGCTGCTTTCATAATATATGTTCCGTAAAGTGGAACATGAAGTCTTTTCAGACTGTACTCAGACAGACTCAGAGATGTCCCCTCATGCACGTATGAAGTGTCCATCTGAGTAGGGAGAAGACTGTTTTCCTGGAAAAGTTCTCCTTCTCCTTGAAAGCAAATTGTATGTAATAGATTACAACCTCTCTCCAGCTCTCCTTTTAATTTGACTATGAGAGATCATTAGGAGGAAATTTATCTAATTGGATTTTCTGCCACATCATTCAGTCGCGTTGTTGTGAACAGAGGCCACTGTGTGCTGGCATCCTGTACGAGGATGTCAATATCAAATGATGACGAGAAAGCCCCGGTTTATGAAACATTATACATTTAATCTGATTTCCCCTCTTTGAAATATTTTGTAAATAAGCTACGCATGTCTGGCTTGGCAAATGTATGTTGAATGAATTTAGGGTAAAGTATTTTTGCTTCTTGGCCACACAAAAACAAAATCATTAATGGAGGTTAGGCATTGTGAAGATGTTTGAGCAAAAAATGGACTTTGCTTTCGCTAATAGAAATTTCTTACACTAATAATAATAAAAAATGAATTGATTTTTATGTTTCCATGATTTTTATGTTTGTATTTTTGTGTGGAGACACTGAAGACGAGGGTCAAGAGAATTCTTTGCAGCAAATGAGTCTTCTCAAATATAGTAACGTGCATTAGGGTTAATCAGATACCTCTTTCAGGTCATTGTGGGGTTTGATAAAGTGGTAACGCACTTGCCACACAACGAGAAGGCCCTGGTTTGAATCCCGGCTGGGACCTTTTGTGCATGTGTGGGGTTGCTACAGGCACTCCGGCTTCCTCCCACAGTCCAAAAACATGCTTCATCGGTTAATTGGTAACTCTAATCGTCCATAGATATGTGTGCATGTGTGTGTGGGAGTGTAGAGTGTACCCCGCCTTTCCCAAACAGTAGTCGGTACAGGCCCCAGTGACCCCGTGACCCAAAAAGGCTACTAGGGTTTATGAAAATGGAGAGATGCTGATCATGAACTCAATGCAGAAAATGCTTAACATCTGTGTAAGACTTTGTTTATTACAATCCTCAATTTGACACAAAAATAAAAAATGAAGAAGATATTTTCTTTTCTTTTTTTAATTTATTTTTTGGTGCAAGTTCTGCTTCCTGCTGAACAAAGTCAGTCTCTGAAATAACTTGCCTTTCAAGGAGTCCTGTGATCAGCTGGTTGAGAAATATTTATAAGTACTGAAGGCCTCAACAGAACCCTTCCTGTTTGCTGATTGTTCGTAACCCTTCCGTTCTCCTTAGCTTGTTTACATTAAAAGTAGGGTCATCTGGACACCACAGGACAGTGCGCTGAACTTTTTTTTTTCACTGATTTCGGAGTTTCACTAATGTCCATGGCAGACATAAAATCCTGTTCCCCTTCGTCCACATTTGTCATGGAAAAAATCGCATAACAATATGTGGTTGGAGCCATCTGGACCCCAAGGAGAGCGGAAGGGTCAATCACATTACTCATGAGCACAGTCATCTTCTTATGAACTTCCAGTCGTCTTATTATTTTTTTTTGTTTTAATGACTAACAGATTAAAGGAAACATTTCTTATTTACAGTGAATTCACAGACCTTTTGTTATCCACACTGCTTAACACTTGAAATGAGTGTGTTAAGGATATTTTGACCTGTCAGCATGGTGATGTTGCATGGAGGGGGGACTCCTACCGTGTGACTTGCATTCTTGTGTCAAAGTCGAGGGTTCTCATGGATTGGGTCACCTCCACACTGCCCATGTACTGGAAAAATAACAAAAATATTTATCACTCACAGAGTACAGATGATCCAAAATAGAGTTATAAAGTTTGAACAGTCTCAGTTACTAAAGTCATGAGCTAGAATCTAGCAAACACTGCAGGCTGATGCCAGGATGAGTAATAAGACTTAGGTCAATATGCATGCAGAGGGGGGGCAAAAATGTGTTTTATTTTGGACTATTGGACTGTCCATTCTCATTTCATCAGTGTTCAGCTCACTGCTTTAATCAGCCATGCAGACACACCTCCGGTTCTAGGACAACATCTGCTGATCACACACACATCCACACCAGCACACACAGAGTTGATCTAGAGTGGAGCAGGATGAGTCACTACTGCCTACACAGGAAGCTCTATCAGTGAGGGAGGGGTGAACCTACAAAAGTGAATGTGATAGTGTGAACGGAGCTCAGAGAGAGTCCATTCATGTTTCCTCTGTTCATGTGTGGATTGTCTTTTAATCAATGAATCAGCTCCATGCTGGGTTAGACACTGTGAGGGTAGCTACAAATAGTAAACGATCTGCCATTAAGCAAAACTTGTGTCATTTGAACACGTGGAGCTCTTCCAAAAAGTCATTTTCATCCATTTACGAGAGAGTTTTCATTCCAAACCAGTTAATTTTTATAGTTCCGTTTATTTTTTAGGCTGAAATTAATTATTTTTATGAGTCCAAAGTGCAGTTTAGCCACTTGAGAGTCAGAAAACCACTCTTTCAAATTCTACACTTTCTTTAATAAAGGATAAGAAATGTAGGTTTACCTAAAAGCAGAAAGGAAATGAAAAATTACACAAGGGCAAAAGTGGCATTCTGCATGCTTTATATGTTCAAAGGAGTCTCTAATGCAGCTTGTGAACCTTCAAACGCTTTTACACTACAAGGCCAGCAGGGATGCAGAGCAGTGCAACACTGACTCATGGGTGTCACTGCAGTGACTCATTTTAGGCAAACTGCTTTGTTGTGCATGATGTCCGTCTGAAGGGAGAAGTACCTTAACGTGATGGTGAACTGCTCTGTCGCCTGTCCTGTCATCGGCGGCCGAGGAGGGCTTCAAGCAGCACAGATGGTCTCTGTGTTGAGTGCAGGACGGACAGGGGAGGCTGGCCATCCGGTGCAGAGTGATGGGTCTCTTCGTGCACAGCAGAGCAGGATGAGTGAGGGAGTTGGAGAAGTTCCCATCCAGTGGTTTGTCTGAGTGTCCAGGTGCTGGGTTGTCCCCAGCTGTGTTTGGCTGAAGTCTCGACTTTTGCTGACAAGAGGGACTTTGATGCTGGGTGTTGTCCACATGGGGAATGTAGTCCCCCAAAGTGGACGGCCCACGATGAGAGGGAGTTCCAGTGAAGTCCGAGTCTAAACACAGGTCCCTCTTTAGGGGCACCATTCTTTGGGGGTGATCCTCCAAAGACGTCAGTGAATCGTTTCGCAGACGGCTGTATTTAGTACGCTTCAGCATACCTGCAGACGACAGCACAACAGTTAGACATGTGCAAAAGACACTTTGATAAATCTGTAGTCACTAGAAAAAAAAAAAAAAACACGTGCCTGGAAAGAGTCCTGGCTGGGATCCTAACCTTGTTTGCTCTTTCATAATCAGGGGGCTTCAACACTGAAATCAATCTAAAAAAAATAAAAAATCAAATTTCAGTCTGACAGCAGCAGCAATGACACACCAAAGAAGTGAGTCATGTACAAGAGCATGAGCTTTTTCTACATGAAAGACCGGAGTAAATTTTTTGGATGAAGTGTCCTCACTTCAACTCAGCATTCAAACTCACCCAAACAGGACTG
The DNA here is from genome assembly GCA_003999625.1 of Oryzias javanicus. Classification (NCBI taxonomy): domain Eukaryota; kingdom Metazoa; phylum Chordata; class Actinopteri; order Beloniformes; family Adrianichthyidae; genus Oryzias; species Oryzias javanicus. The sequence continues at coordinate 12,733,983 of CM012439.1, read as the reverse complement.
CCGTTGTCCTGCGTGACCAGAGATCCCGTTTGTTCCGCTCCGGTTGTGCCCGGCACTGTCCCATCCACAGACTTTCCCACTCACTTCCACGGCTTCACCTCCACTGCAGCTGTTGCTGTAGCATGGCAGAATAGTGCAGTTTTATGAATGAACTTTTTTTTTTTTTTATGAATGAGAGGCTCCAGCTCATCCCCCCCCCCAACCCTGTCGCTCTGTGACATGAATGTGTGAATGGAGCAGCAGAGAGAGATTGACAGACAGCCCCCGAGGCTCTCTTCCCCCTCCCTCTGCTTTAAACTACCGTCCAATCACGGAAGAGCAGGGTGACTCATGCTCTACACTCACACACACGACCGTGCACATACAGTTAAACACCACAGCAGGGCCAATAGTGTTGGAGAGCCTCATCTCTCTCCTCCAACATCACTCACACCTCTTTGAAAGTGTGTCACGAATGAGGTTTTTCACGGCCAAGTCCCCCAAAATGTTTCACCTCATTTTAGAAGGAAAAAAAAAAAGAGGATTTGATCCATTTTATAGTTGAAATTAGTCAGGCTGGCTTTAATAACAAATGAAAATATATTCCATCACCTATCCATAACCAGACATGTATTATTCAAACGAACTACAGGAGGAAGGAGATTAAGAGGAACATTTGCATTTCTGTGATGTTGATCAGAGGAATCCATCAGGCCCTACAGACAACATTTACATGAATTAAAAGAATGGTTTTATCTTTTATTAACTACACTTAATTTATTATGTTCAAACACACTAAAATAGTAACATATGTGCAGAACAGCTAACTACTAAGAGGATCAAAAAAGCCATTATATTGTCTTTGTAGTTATTTTAAATCAAATATATCTTAAACTGTATCCAAACATGCAAAGATTTAAATAGATTTTAAAGTATTTGATTAGGAAATTCTCATCAGTTCTCTGTTTTTCTGGGCAAAAGTACAATCTATGAGCAAAGACATTTCAGAATAGAACAATATGTTTTAAGCATAAATGTGGTTTCACTAAAATATTTAATAGGAATTGAGTAGAAATCTGGAATAGTTGTTAGAAGACAAATTGAATTGATTATAGACCTCCATCTAGTGGCCATTTTGTAGAACTACAGCTGACTAGATTTGAGAAGACAGTTTAAAATTTAAGAAATCCATCTCTATCACTGTTAAACCAGAGAAAACCTCCTCCTCCCTATTTTAGACTCCTAGACTTCTTCTTCTATTATGACATGAAAACTGGAAACACCTGCCACACACAAACGGTTACAGCAAGTAGTACACAAGACTTCATTTTCCCCACTTTTCAGCTCAAGACTCAATTTTTAGATCTCTGCTTTGTTTCAATTTACGATGAGTATCAAAAAATAACAAAAGTCTAAAAATTCTAATAAATCACTTTTGAAAATTCGCTAAAAAGAAAGTAACAATGAAGAAAAATCTTTCAGTTGGATTATACTAAGCTTAGTGTTATGAAACAAAACATTTATCTTTCATTCATTAACCTTTATTTAACCAGAATAAAATATCTTAATTTTAACCCAAACCTTAGAAGTATCTATAATGGTATGCAGTAATGATGCAACAACTTCCCCAAGATTTGGTTCAATAGTGTAGCGAACGGTTTGATTTTATACTGACAATTGTAAAGTAATTCATTAAATTATGGAATATGAGTTGACTTTTTTGATAAACACAACTGGCTTGATGATGAATAATTTGACCTTTTCTTGTGGACCTCTTCCTTCAAGTTTCCCCATCAGCAGATCAAACTGAAGAAACTACTCCGAAAAGTCCCCAGTTGCTTTAAAGTCCAGTTGATAAGAGAAATCCTGTGATAACATGACCCAGATGAGTGAGAATCTTCACAGTTTGCTTGTACAATTATGAGTCTGCATCTGTTATGAGAAAGAAGACAAGCCAGGATTCCAACTGATTTACTTAAACAACATTTTAATTATGTTAATTATCAGTCCATATAAGGTAAAAGTTAATGTGATTATGAGAGACAGCCTCTAACAATGTGTTCTAGTAATGTACAGAGGGAGACGCTCTTAAATATACATATAAAGACAACACTGAAAATAAAAGTACTTCATTAAACCATTTTTTCCTCCTTATTTGTTGTTCACATTAGTTACAAGACCATTACCAGAGTTGTATTTACATAGTGCAAAAAACACACTTGCTATCAATAAACATACTTCAAATACTCCAATGAAAGCAAAAAAAAAACAGAAAAAAAAACACAAGCACACACATACACAACGTACCTTCAATCAAACTAGAAATACTTTCAATAGTTGGATATTCTTTAACTCGACATCTCATCTCCCACATTGCAAACTGCCCAAAAAAAATACATGAACTCACTGTTCTTGGGCTGATATCACACTAGAATTCTGTATCAAATACCATCATGAAATTGGATTCCAATTATTAAAACTTTAAACGTAATCAGTGGCTTCAAGACCAGGATAAAGGTGATTTTTTTTTTTCTTTAATAAAACGCAAGATTTTTCTTGCACAGAGGCATTTACATACAAGTCTGACTTGCAGTTTCTACTTGATGGGTTTACTTTTTAAAAAAATCCTTTAAAAATGTTTTAAAAAAATTCAAAAGCGCTTGCTAAGGTCAAATTCCAGTTCCCAGCAGGCATCAGCATTTATTTATTTTTTTTGTTTATTGGCAACGCCAAACTTTGCGAACACCAGTAAGCCTGCACTTATTCATTGGCATCTCTGCTCCAAGTGTAAACACCACAAGGGATCCCAAAGCAGGACTCCATCTCACTGCTCTGCTCTGCCCGTTTACCAAATCAGCTGCAAACTGGATTTGAAAGTAAATACATGTCAAATTTGATGGTGAAAGGAATCTTAAAAAGTTCGGCAGTCACATGGGAGAGCAAACACTTAAGACAATAAATGAGAGCACTTTTCTGTTTTTTTTTTCCTTCATACAGAACAAACATCTGAAATTCAAAGACAAGTCGTTGCAGACAAAAACAACCTTTTACACTAGATCAATAAGACAAATTATTACAGGTTTTAGTAAAGCTATCTAAAGGAGGTTATATGCACAAAGTTTGTTTCTGTTAAATCATTTCAAATCACCTAAATACAGAATTAGACACTCGTTACTCGGACACTTAAAAACTTTCTGAAGATTGATGGGTTGGAGTGGTTTTGGTACAACAACAGAACCCCTCAACCTTTTTTTTTATAACAAAAGCAAGGATCACTCTGTAATGTCGCTCTTCCTCCAACACAAAACAGAAAGATGGAAGCAAAATTATTTACAAAGATAAAGCCATTTAACAGCAAATCAATGCAAAGCATGTGCCTGGAAAAAAGAAAAAAAAAAAAAAAAAAACACACACACACACACACACAAGCAGAGCTGTAAACTTTCAGAGCTCCGGATGAAGTCAGATCCTCTCCTCTGGGAAACAGAAATCCCCTCTAAATCACTGTAAACATCTCTGAAAGAGTTCAAAGATCCAGATGCTGCGCTCTGCATTCAAGTGTTGCAGGTATGTGGGCAGAAGAAGTGAGGAGATCTTTACAGTTTGTAGTGTTTTCCTACAGCTGCTGGTTACCGTCCCTCAAACCGAATGTTTGGGTGTGTCTAGGTTGGTCAAAGTCTCTGCTGTTTGATAGTTGTATACCTGAGATGATGCCGAATGTCAGGGAGGCGGGAGGAAGAGGGATGTGAGACGATGATGGAGAGCAGACTCAGCCGGAGACCTTCTTAACCTCTGCTTGCTCTTTGTTTTCTCTACTGGTCTCTGACAGTTCGGCCGAATCAAGGTCCTCCTCCTCTTCGCTCTGACCCCTGTCCTCTTCATCCTCCTCCTCCTCATCCTCTGTACTTCCTTGGCTTTTCCCCAAGTTCAGATTCTCCAGGGTCTTCGATACCCAGGATTCAATGCGGCTACTCAGGGTAGGCACCTCTACAGATATCGGTTCGGGAGTGTAGTCATCCTCTTCCTCCTCGTCCTCATCCTCCTCCTCCAGCATCCCAGGAACCAGAGTGGAGGTGGTGGAAGTGATGGAGGAGTTCAGCGGCCCCCTGCAGCTCCCGTCTAAAGAGCCCGTTTCTGTGCTCTGCTGGGAGGCCAGCTCCAGCCGGTCGTCAGCTCGCACCTCGTCTCGGTCCCCACCGCCTTGCGCCGCGGGTCCCGCCCTCGGCTGGGGGGCAGTGGAGGAGGGAGGGGCGACACTGGTAACGGTTGCGGTGATCTCACCATCCTTCTGGGTGGCTGCAGGAGGCGCTGGGCGACTTGGCTCTTCTTCTGCAGCCTCTGGGGCATCAGAATTCTCCACCATGGTCCTCCAGTTAGTTTCTAAAGACACAAATGGAGCAGGATCCACTTTCTCAATTGAGCATAATAACACAATTAAGAGCCATTACAAGCAGTAGGTTACTATTGATTTTCCATAGGTCAATTTGCACATTTCCCTACAGAGCATACATTTGCTCTTAATAATCAACAATTTAAGCTCCAACAAAACAAATTCAAATATGACAGAGTTAAAAAGTAGATCACATAATTCATTTTGATTTTAAACAAAATATATTAATCTACAGAAGAGAAAGTCAATTTTCTGAAAGTAAGTCAATTTTTATCTACATAGCACCCGTCACAGACTAAAAAAAAAATACTTTCCAAAAATAAAAGATGACATGAAACCAGAACCCAAACACAGATTGAAACATCCAAAGCTGACAGGACTCACTTGGAGTGAAGTTAAAAGATAAAATCCCAGATGGATAAGATCAACTAAAAGCTTTTCTGAAAAGAAATTCCTTGATGGGAGTTTTGAAGTACTCAGTTGATCGGACGTAGCGACAAAGAAAGGGAATACCAAAGACAAACGTTGACAGGTTGTCAATGTTTCAGATAAATTGTTTTTAATGTTCTTGTAGTATTTTTCTCATTATGGAGGACATACAGAAAATACTCTAAGATTAAAACTGTTTCTGAGCATTTCCTTATTTGAACTGTGATGGATCAGGAGCAGTTAAATCCCGTGGTTTGAAAAAGCTCAGGTTTGTGACGCAGGAGCTGCCTTGAGTGCGCTAAAGTCTCCTTTTTCTGCTAAAATTCAGATGCATCCAGTAGCGGACAAATAGATCCATTAACTTATTAATTGAATACATCTAGATCAAAACTGTACGGCTGGATAACTCCGTTATTACATGCCTACACTAAAGTTAACTTGGGCTTGTGAGGTACTATAGGCTAGTGTAAACAAAGGAATGCTGGGAAATTAGCAGAGGCTTTATAGTCTCACTGTGATCATCTTTTAATTTATTTTAAAAGCTTTCTCAATGATCTGTTCATTACGATTATGCTGTTTTTAAAAACTTGTGTCGTTTTCTAGGATAGTTTCTGCAGAGCGGCAGCAGTTCATTAGAAATTGCCTCAGAGTTGTGGGAGCAACTGACGCATATTAAGCCCGCCCTACCTCACCCATCAGGTGAGAAAAACAAAGATGTTCATGGACCTAGCAGTCTGCAAGTGGATGAATTGGAATCATAGGTAGTATATAGAAAGAACTGGACTGTTATCCCCTCCCCATTAGCGTTCCAAATAGGAAGTACCCACTGGTCCTGTCATTTTATGTGTCATAATCATTCTTGCTCCGATGTCTCTTTTTAACATGTTCTTGCTAAACCTTTTTTTGGGATACATTTTCTTTGCTGCAAGTTATTCAAGCTGTAAAGTGGCCAATTAGATGCCTAAAAAAAAAACGAACATGTGGTACCTGCTGATCCCACCTAAGACATTCAAAACGTTTGACAGATTCTCCTTGAGGCTGCTTTCAGTGGAAGGGGTGTGGCTTTCCAACAAACTCACTCCTAATTAGTGAGAGTGGTTTCCATAGAAATTATGACTCAGACCGACTCGGACCAATCACTGCTTACCACCGTAGCCTGGTTCCAAAATGACTGAATCTATACAGCGGAAAAATGGCGACTGAATTTACTTCATTTTGTTGGAACCGGTGGTAAGGCATTTTCTATTGTGATGTCACAGCCTTGTTTTGTCCATCTGTATATATGTCAGTGATCAGAATAGAGTGGAGCAGGGTGCTTGTGGCTCACCGACTGTAGCATCTACAGCTACAAGCTGTTTAAAAAAAAAAACTCTTTCTGCTCCTGATTCGCCGCAATTTGAAAAAAGAAATACTCAAATACAATTTAAAGCTTAATTTTTTTTTAAGATACATGTCCTCCATCATGAGAAAAATACTACAATAACAAAAACATGATTTTCTTTTGAGATGATAACCTTGGCTTGTATATTTCAAGGATTGGGCCGAAGAGTAGGGGCTAAAAGGTCAGTTAAAGCATGTCAGTGGAAAGAAAGGGAAAGTTTGACTGTAAAGAGACTTGGTGGTTTTCAAAACTGGGTCCATCTCTTCACTGTTACAAGTCTGTGTCTTGATATTCTCACTACTTCCTGTCTACTTTCAAGGCCATTTCCTGTGCCCCATCCTTTGTTTATTTAACAGTGGACAACAGATGTTTGTAGTTAGGTCTGTACTCAATTGCACCTTGATCTGGGAATAAATTAAAAAAGGTGTTGAAGTCACTATAAATGAGGTCAAGTCTGTTTTCTATAAAAGAATTGCATATTTATAAAGTCACAGAAACATGAGCCTACCATACTCCTTCTCGTTGACCTCAGAGATGGGCTCTGACAGGATGGAGCAGAAGGAGATAGCCGAAGCAGCAGAGTGGTTGCGGGAATGCCCCATGTGGTGAGGGACCTTCTTGTCGTGTTTCAGAGCCTCCTCTGCCTGCTCTTGCTCAAGAGCCGACACCATCTCTTTATAAGCTTTCCTGGCCTCCTCTGTCAGAGACACCAGCTGATTGAAGAGTCCCTGAAAGACCAGGTAGACGTGTTTAGACATCCCCTTTTTCTGTGGAAACAGTTTGTATAGCTCTAATTTCTAATCCATTTCAAACACATGTATTATTTTCATTCAATCAGGCAGTGTAAGGACAGCAACGCTAGACAGCGTATTGCTGCACACTCAGCATTAAGGGCTTGGATTGAGAGGGTTAAACCAGCAAACAACTCACGTGACAACTAATGGGAGTCAAACTGAATCTAACTCACCTCGGCTCCAGAATAGTTGAAAATTCCAACGACGCTAACAGGCACTAGCTTGTTGACGCAGCGCCCGAGAGCTTTTCTGCCCAAAGCGAACACAAACGGGATCTCCTGTTCCCTCGCCATGGCAATCACATTATATAAAGCTTCATCTAAACCACCTGCAACACATGAAACAAAGCTTCAAAATTTAATAAAAGAATTCAGATCAGAAAAATATCATTTGAAAGCTTGAATGGCTAAAACTATAGAATATTCTGGGAATGTCATCAAAAAAGTGGAATAATTCTCCTATGGAGGAGGAATGCAGCAAATAATCCCTGCAGGTAGACTCTAAATGTAAACATTAACCACAGCACAGTGTGGAAGGCTTACCTTTGGCCTGGATCTTCTCACAGTTCGGAGATATAATAACACACTTTATCTTGTGTAGCTTCATGTGCTTGGTGACCTCTCGGAGTCCCATCACGAGGCGGCGCTTGGATTTCGCCTTGCTGGGATCCTTCTGGTAGACCCTTTCCTGGAAGCGAACCAGCTCCTGTAGCAGCAGGGTCACGCTCTCATCGATTTCCTTGCTCAGCACCTGGTTACAGTACCTACAGAAGACAAAAAAGGACCACAGAGAGACAAAGTCTTAGGTCTATGATGTTACTTTTATCGATTGTGTGATTAAACAATGTAAGATCCAAGTTCTAAATGTTTACAATAATATCTGAGAATAATTATTACCAAAAATTCTTGAATAAAACGTCTGTACTTTCAGTATTAAAGTTGCAACATAACAGAAAACATTATTTACTACTTGATTTCATGAATCAGATGGGGGTGTAGCAATTAATCCATTAAACTTCTGCGAGGCAACCAGATCCATCCATCTGAGACCAGTTATTAATTGAATCCACCTATACCAATAGAATCTTTTCAAATTGATTATAATTGAAATTTGAATTGAGACATGACATTTTTATTTTACCGTAACTTAAAAATGATCAAGTTCCATCACTGCAGACTACACACACATGATGGCAGCAAAAAAGGATCAAACATCATTTCGATTAAATGTGTGGAAACAAACCGTACAGTGTGGTAGAATGTTCTAATAATGTTCTGTTTATAGTATTTTAATGTGGAAAAACAACAGTGGGCTGAAATTTAAGAAACTACAATGTGAATAATGTGACATTCATTCTTGTTTGTACACATTTAATTTACACTTGATCATCTGTCTTAAACTAGCATGGAAGCAAACAGATTAAAGTGGGCGGGACCAAGCAGTAACAACAGGTTGAACAGATTCTGATCAGTTCGATCAGATCCTGGTCAGTTAATCTAAGAGCTCAGTTTAATCTTAGTGTCACCATAATACAAACCAGTTCACTTTTGTAACCTCGCAGTTTTGCAGATTCTTTTTAGCAATTTTGACTCCTTCCTTTCTTTTCAGCGCATCGTGTTCTGATTTACTGACAATAGTCAACAGCCAATCTCCTGCATGCTCCGTTTCCTGTACAGAATGCAGTCAGCTTTCCATATTAACATATCTATGATCACAAGGAGATATTTCTTTACAGTCTATAATACTTTTCCACAAAAGTTTAAACTTTGAGTTTAAAACAAAGAAGAAAATAGTGAAAATGTTTGTGTTTGTCTGGGAAAATTGTATCAGTTGTGTTGTGAGGGGTTATTATATCTGAAAGAACTGTAAAAAAATTACTTTGCAGATTTTGCAGGTAATTTTTAGAATGCCACTTACACTTTAAACGAGGGACCACTGCATAATTGAAAGCTACTTCCTTTTGTAATTGTTGTTCAAACTTGACAAAGGTACATTTACACTTCTTAAATCAGACCTTGATAAGAAAAAAAATGATGTTCAGGCTGGTAAGCAAGTTACATATGACAGTTACACAAATTCACACACTAAATTTAAAACATCTGCTTTTCCTTAACTTTCATTTAGCATTCTTGTCTAGAGTGCTATATAGTACCAACGAGAAGATTATCTCAGATTGGAACCAGTATAGACCGTCCAGCATAAAAATACAGATATTGGTCAAAAGTTTTGTTGGGGCTCATTACCAGCTGGTATCTGACAGATTCAGGAGAAAGCGGGTGATTGTTTGTGGCATTGTACAAAAAGTGATGCTCTTAAAACAAATCCAGAAAGATGGCAATTAAGAAGAGTCATATAAACAAGTTATGGACAATAAAGTTAACATATGGCTGAAAAATTGAGTTTAGAGTGCTGTCAATAAAACTTTTTTTCCCCCCTTTAGGACTTGGCTTAAAAAATGAATATCGAATGCCTCTCCCCATCAGATTCAAGTATCTAGAAGAGTATTAACATGTGGTCAGAGTTAAGAGGAGAAGATGTGCTCCAGAGGCCGTGCGAGGCTTTAAATGCAAAAATGTGTTGAGAAAGTCCGGGCGGAGACAATAGCCCTTCAGCAGAAGGAACGCAGTGGACAAAGCCGGGTTTGTAACGCCTAGTATACGTTTTTTGCTGAGCCAGAGCAAAATCCTTGAAATGCCAAACTCTACAATTCTTTATTGTAGAAATTCCCTCTTCACACTCTGGTTCTTCTCTGAAGCTGTGCTATGTGATGTCTGAGTGGGTTTGATGTTGGAGCAGTTTTCGGAAATTAAAAGGCCAGAGATTCCAGCAAAAAGGGTTGTGGATTAGGAGTGAGCACTTACTCTCTGAATCTCCGACTGTGGATCTTGGTGATGGCGTTGGAGGCCATCGGACTCCCGATCCCAGAGCTGGCGGGAGAACCCTGAGACACAGGGGTGATGCTGTAGGGGGAGTTCTGACTGGCCGGGGACAGAGATGTATCACTGGGCACACTTAGACCATTTTCTGTGGAATTTAAATATCAAGACATTTAGACAAAAAAAAAAAACAAAACATCCTCTACTAGATATATCTGACTTGCCTTCCTGGGAAGCAGCTTCCCGTGAAAGATCATCAGTAAAATGTAGACACTCATCCGCATTCTCCTCCTGGCCCAAAGACTCTTGCTCTAAACTCGACTTTCCTTTTTTTCCTTCACGTTCCTTTAAAATGATCTAAAAAACACCTTTTTTTAAATGACTTTTGCATTGGAAAATTAACTTCTTGGCTTTCAAGAACTCATCACCAAACTTGCCTTTTTAAGGGCAGTCGGTCGCTTGACTTTGGGGATCTCCCTTTCTTTACCCCTCTTGATGCGGGGGGCTGTGGAGTCAAGGGGATTATGTGGGGTGGAGTATTGCTGATGCCCCCTCAGCATAGATGGCAAGGTGGAGGAGCCAGAGTTGTAAAAAGGAGTGGTTGTTCCCACTAGGGAAATAAAAAATGCATTTACATATCAAGATTTAAATAATAATTTAAAAATGAAACTTCAAACTTTGAGTTTGTGCTCACCAGTGAAAGACACAGGCTTGGTGTTGTTGAGTTGCCTGGCCTTCATCGCCTGCTGTTGTTTTTCCAAAGCGGCCAACATGTCACCCAGATCCAGCTCAACAGAGGTCTTACTCTTTTTCCCCGCTGCTTTGGTGAAAGCTTCCTGTAAGATAAAGAAAGGCTCCATCACTTTGCTGGCTAATGCAACAGAGGAAAAAAAAAAAACAACTAGATATTCAAAGTCCTTTCATGTTTTATTATAACAAAGTTAAAAAAATAATCATGCTCTGTTTTTTACCTTTAACATATATACCAAAAAGTATTTTAACGTGGATTACAAATCCACCTTTACAAACTTCAGATGCATAAAAACACAAATTTCTCTGCAACAGAGAAAGTAACTTAAGAAATGCAACACAGGGAAAACTTAAGGAACAGATTTAAACAAATTAAAATAAATGAAAGATGAGATGGATGACCTGTAGCTTCTTTTGCTCCATGCTGATTTCAGAGTACTCCTGTGCAGTAGCCAGAGCAGCAGCCAGAGCCTTCTTTCTCTGGCTCTTGGCCCTCTTGGGAACAGAGGTAGTAATTGGAATGGGGGTCTGCACAATGTTGATTGGAGAGTTCTCAGGTAGGTTATCCAGCTGTGATGCACATAGATAGACATTATAGAGACAAACCTAACTCTCTCAGGTTTAGACATCTTTTTGCAGCAGATATCAGCATGGGTTGTGGGTTATATTAGAAGCTAGATAAAGGCAGGTGTAGTAACAGCTTTAGGTTTTTTTATTTATATATTTTTCTATTTATTTTAATTTTTTTGTTGTTTTTTTTCCATTTTACTTAAATGGTTTTAACTGAAACATTGCCGAATAAATCTTTTTCTACTCCCATTCATACCTCATGTACCCTTTTGTGTTCTAAATTATCAATTTGAGTCAAACCTGCTATCATTTAAATATAAACTGACACATTTAAAGGTACCAGGTTTTTGGGCAGTTTAGGTTGCGCATGCGTCTGCGGGGTAGCGGGTTCTGGTTTGGCACTGCGCTGGACAGACCCTCCAACAGGTAGATCTGGAAACTCATCTTCATCCTTAGGAGATATTTGGAAATATTTGTTTTTATTTTAGTACCACATGGATGAGGTAAAAAAGGGAAACTCTTGCAATTCAGAGGTACAGGAACCGACCTCAAAGTAGAGGGGCTCAGGAGTGAGGTCGCTGCCTGGGACAGCTGCCGGCTGCAGCCTTTGTTCCGGCTGGCTGCATGGCATGTGGCCCAGAAAGCCACTGTGAAAATCCTGAAAGGCAGACACAAACACAGATGAGCCACATTTCAATCCACATCTATCTGTGCCGTGTTACTGGAAAGCAAAGCTGAGGAGAAATAAATACCACCTTAAAGAATGATTAAGGAACAACATATGTTTACAATCTGTCAAAACTGGTAAGTTGTATTCTTAAATAAAATTGAGTTGTGAGAATGACAGAAAACTGAAGAGAATCAGGGAAATATTTAAGAGTGAGAGCTAAAACCCAAGCACAAAATGTTTCCCCTGTTTTTGGTAATAAACCAACTAAAAGTATAAAAATATCAAACTTTTCTAACTTAAGATGAAATAAAAACCATGCACTCACATGCACACAAGTTTAAAGTTCTTTGCACAAAATATCTTAAATGTAAAAGTTGGGCTTGAAAACCAGTCCAACAGGTGTTTCCTGTAAATGACAGTCCATGCAGAAAGTGGTTCTTAAAAACAGACGTCTCTAACTTTCCAGCCTTATTTTTTTTTATTTATACCAGATCTATCAGACTGTATTTTTAGAGAGAGGATGGGCTACAAAATGTGGCTAAATGGCTGGAATTTAGCAGAAACAGCAGGGAGGTTAATTTTACCTGAGAAAAGTTTCTGTGTTCCGGGTTCTTCCTCTGATCGCCTCTGAGAAAGTGTCCATTTCTGTCTCCCCAGGACTTTGGAGTTGCCTGAGATGCCACATGTACCCAGGAACCTGGGAAGAAAAAATAGAAAAAAGAGCTGTTTTTGTCAAATGACTACGAACTTAATGACAATTTTTTTTTTTTTTTTTTAAAGTGTAATTGTTAAAAAAGTAATTTTGAGGCAGACATACCAGTCACTACACCCGTCTCTACTCCCTAAAACAAAAGACAGAGAACGTGTTAGAAAAGCAAGCAACAATAAACTAAAATACTTTCATTCTATTAAACTGTCAGCTTAACAGCTTCTATAAATACACATGACATAGTTTTCATTAGACCTTTTGTGTGAATGTTTAGTACATTGTAGTGATTTAATCAAGCACCCAACAGTAACCAAAAATATTAAATTCTGTATTTTTTTGTGTCTGCAATTACAAAAGCTTGTAAGACTCAAAGTTGTTCTGTTCTCTAGAGGCATTTTACTGCTCATCATATGCAGTAAGTACTGCCCCAAAAGTAACATCTAAAATGCAAATTTCCCACATTTTTAAATAAATTAACAACATCTAGCTAATTTGTTATTTCTAATGCATTTCTCTTAAGTTATCAAATATTTATATACATCTATAAATACATGGATTTTACTGTTTAAACTTGGCATAAAAACAGAAATGATTAGAAATATAGAGAAATAGATATAGATAATAAATACAGTGACATAGTTAAAATTTGAACTTTTTTTTGAGGTCTGCTCAATCTCACACTGGTTTGAATTTAATGACACATTTTAAGAGTAGAGGTTGGTGTTGGGCCTTTGTGTCACTTGCATACAATGGGACTACTATAGCTGTGGCTCAGGCTGCTAGTTTGATCCAAACTTCTGCTTTTCAAACATTTACCGACACCTGATCATATAGATTTATAAAACACAATGTACCATAGACGGTGCCGTGTTTTCTGCAGTCCGTTGCGTCACCCCAGCTGCCTGGTTGTGTTTTGGGCTGCAGTAGCCACTGTCACTGTCTATGTCTGCCTCGCTGGCGCCCTGCTCGTTGTAGCTTTCGGCCGGGTGGGAAGCCCGTCTTCTTTTAGTCCGGTTTTTCCACAGCAATGGGCTAACTCGCTCAGCAGCACACCGACCCGACACTTCACCTGGGAAATCTGAGGAGAAAAAGCAAAAAGAAACTCAGAAAATATGAATTAGTCCTAAAATGTCACACATAAAAAAAGGGAAAATAAATACAGTTATTGATGAATTCATAGATATTTTAAGAGTAAAGACCTAAACAACTAGAGCAACCATTATTAAAAAAAAAAAAAAACAATTAGGAAAAAAAAAATCCAAACTGGCAGGCTAAAGTATTTGTTCAGAAGCATTACATCATGGAGGCCTGAGTTTCACTCATGTTAACCTCCAACAGGAAACTCTACATTCCGTTTCTACCACTGGTTCAAGTCAAACACAAACAACTTGCAGGACCAGACGATTGTCATACTTTCTTTGTCCTCAGGTATTTATAAAAAAAACAAAAAAAGTCAAACTCAGAATTTCCAGAAATGAAGTCACTTAATGGCTTCAGAGTTTGAGTTTTTCTCACTGATTATGTAGATAAATATTTTGAAAAGTTATATGCAACAAACCAACTGTATCTTTAGTTGTCGCAGACAGTTTTCTTACCAGTCTGCTGTGCTGCATCCACCAGCATCACAGTCTTGGTAATACCGTCAGGCCCTAAGGTGCACACCTCCTTCTGCACTGCTACGTTTCTTGTTGGAGGTCGACGACCCCGAGCAGCTTGGTACACACCCAAATGTTGCTGTGAGAAAACATTTAAAAAAGAAAAACGCACACAAAAACATGAATATGTGCAAAAAATTGAGTGTGAATCAAATAAAAGTGCTGATCTTTTGTACCTTTGGGGGGACATTAGATCGGACCATGCCTCTTCCTCTTTGACTGGCCATTCCATACGTGAGTCCGAGGGACAGGGGTCTTTCGCCGACCTCTGCTGAGACGGGGTTGACTACACCTGCTTGAACTGGACCGGCGTAGGTGCCTGGGAAGGGCTGATAAAAGCCCATCACTGGTGGGCAAGGAGCAGGCATGAACTGGTAGTAAGTGTAATCATTGGAGACAGGAGGCTGGGGGGAAGACATGATGGGGTAGGCCAAGTATGGAGCACCAGGGTTGGGGTTAGGCTGCTGCCAGCGCAGCTCCCCTCCATTATATACAGGATGTTGCCTGTAGAAGAAAAAAATAAAATATTTTTCATTTTTATTAACCCTTAAAAATATCAATTTGGAAAAGTGATTCAAATGAATCTATCATAGTATTTGGATAATTGCACCATTACTCTCACAGCCTGTTCTAAACGTTGGTTTTCTCGGGTCACAAACACAGCATGTGCTAATGCTAATAAAGATCCAGATGATATTTTTGCAGCTACTCTACGATAGCGGGCATTTCCTTGCATTCAAATGGTGGGGAAGGAAACGAAGGAGCGGATGCACGCAGGACGCGGCGCCGCATTTTGGACAGAGGAAGAGCCACTGGAAACATTGAGAGGGTTGTAGTTCTATTTCTGTTCCATTCATGACTAGATAGTCTTGCAGAAAGAACCAATGAGACGAATCAAAGTTTAAATAAATACTTTGATGATCAGCGGTCAGTTTAAAAAAAGGGGGGGACAATCGAGTTTCTCTAGAAAACATGGGAAGGTAGATGTTTGTTCTTTGAACAAAGTTCACTTATTGACAGGTTATGCTGTAAGGAATGACCGCCTGATACATCATGGACCAGGTTGGGTCCAAATTCCAAAACAAGAAGTACGAGTGCCATTAACTCAGTTTCAAATACCTTTAGAGGTTCATCCTAAAACTAGTGACCTCTGACTACACCCCAAACACTGATTGTACAAATACCTGCTGGGTTGGTTCTCCTGGACAAAAGGATAGCAGGTGATGAGGTAGCTGGGTATGGATGCGGCTTCCACCCCTCCACTGCCTCCTCCGATACCCCCACCACCTCCGCCTCCTCCTCCGCCTGCTTCGCTAGAAAGACTCATGCTGATTATAGGACCTTCAAAACCTTTCCTCTGCGGGATAAATGGTTCCACTTCAGGTGAAAGCTTCACATCCTGCACAAAGACAAACCATCAGCCATTACTGTCACACAGTGAGCAAAGGCGGGTAATTGCTGGCTGTGTGATGTATGCGAGAGACAATTAGGTCTTTCTCTTCAGGGCAGATAACTATTTGTCACGTTTTTAGTCAGCCAGTACATTCTTGGGTTGTTTTTTTTCCAAGGCAGTTTTCCATATTTGTACCAAGTTCTGGCAGATTTTTCACTTCACTTCTCATTTAGGTACTTCATTGCTGGGTGGAAACAAAAAGTCATGAAATAACAGCCAGGACATTGTGTCAGAGTTGAACTTCTCCTCTCCAATGGTTTGTCATATCTGCAGAGCCATTTTTGAAGAAAATGAACCATAAAAATGTTTTTAAACAAAAAACAAAACCTTTAAATCAGACTGAGGATTTACAAAATCAGTAAATTGTGAGAAAAAATATCAGACCAATTGTGTAAAAAGAATAAGTAGAAACAAAAAGGAAAAGAACACATGATATACATAAATCTGGTACAGATTTTCCTTTCTAAAATAAATGAGGTACACTGCTTCAAAGAACTTTTGATGGAGAAACTAAATAAGCAACCACTAATGATTAACTGAAAAAAAGATATGAATAATACTAAATAAAAAGTCTTATGTGCATTAAAGAACATTTTATAGTAGTTCTTTTATCATTTAACTATGTACGAAAAACTGCAGAATCAAATCAAACTATTCATAAAGTAAGGCTCATATTGTAGCTTGATTATCTCATTAAGATTTGACACCATATTTTATTTGTTTTGCTGCAGCTCTCTGTTCTTACATAATAATCTGACAGATCCAAAAAATCCAAATGTGTCACGGGTAAAATGAGCAAACTATACAGAAAAAAAAACAGCCAACATAGAACGGGTATTTGAAAAATAACATAACGTGTTGAACACTTCAATTTTTAGATAATGGACAGTTAATTTTCACTCTTGTCTTTTACAAGATAAGATAAGAACAAATAATGAGAAGGGGCACATGAGGATAACTTTAGATTACAACACATCACATAGGGCTGCAATTATAGTATACATATTTAAAACACAGTTCTGAGTGGATCAACGTTTCACGGCAAGTACTCCACATGGTATAGTTTACAATCTTTGTTGGGTTATAGTCGGTAAAAAAAAAGCATACATTTGTACAAAGTTTGACAATAATAGCTGGACAAATGTGGTTTAAAAATATCCTCCTTAAAACTGTTCATTATTTTATTTTGGTGTATTATTTTTAATCCTCTGTTCTTTTCATTGTCATTTACATCCCAGTGTCCTCTGCTGTTTTTGTATTTTTTTTAATTTTGTCTTATTGTATTTTGCAAAGGATGTGAAGAGGTGACAGGGTTCAGTACACAAAGACGCCCCTCTCTCTGAAACTGTGGTTGGAGCATATCAATGGAGTTTCAGTGCAACCAGTGGATGTCACAAATGGCTATTGTTTCCCACTGCTACTGTCTGTGGGTGGATCTTGGTGATCTTATCTTAAGAATCAATCCCATCCAAGATGAGACAAATGCAGCATTTTTTATACTTGTTTTGTTAAGAAAATCAAAGTGTAAATGTAAAGTTGTGCTGCTGAAATCTCAAATACAAGTAAAATAATAAGTCTCCAAAACCACACACTGTATGTAAGGTTTGGTACCACAGTACCTGTCCAATGTTACAGTGTAGCTAACACAGTGTTGTTATAGGATTAGATTTGAGAGGATAAAGTAAGGACAGCACTACAGGATAAGCTGACTAACATGGACTAGTTGTGTTCCCCGATTGTGGTTCTTTAACACTGTAAAGTGGTGGAACACTACAACATTTAAAAAAAATATATATTTGAGGCAACATTCTTCATTTCAACAACTGTTGAGATGATTACTGAGAATGATTGTGGCTGTGAAAAACACAATGAGGTCAGACCCAGATGTGCATCCGTTAGGGATGACAGAAGATGGCTGGATGGACTGATCTAACAAGCTTCTGTTTGTACAAGGATTTATTCGTACACCGTGCTTTCAGAATTTGCATGAAAGCAGGGTGGACTGTGTGTGGACGGGACAACAAATCCATTAGAACTTTTCACATTTATAGAAACGGAGCAGATGACCATCATGACACTGTCACATTGGCTATTTGTCAAGAAGAAGAATAAATAAGAGAGAATGCTTCAATGATCAAGTCCCAAGATATTGGCTAAACTTTATATTTTATTTTGTTAAATTGATTTATTTTGAACCCCAGTATATCCAACACCTATTATAAACAACAAGGTGTTGAGGCATAAAGACTTGTTGAGCGTTTTGGCTAATCAATCAGATCTTTATTGTTGCAAAGAAAACAGAAAGTCTAACAGAGAGCTATACTGTTTACAGCTTTAGGTAACAAGTTTATTTTAACCAGTGTTTAAAAAAAAAAAAAAAAAAAAATTAGGACACCAACAACAAACCCAACTTTCTGCATATCTTCCCTCAGCAAAGGAATTGCACACATGCAGAGGAACCAGCCAGTCTTCTATTTGAGAACAAGAACCGACCCCACCTCTCATTACAACGCTTGTTTGGATTTCATTTACACACTAAAAGTGAGACCTTTTCCACAGACGAGATAAAAATAATAATTTCAGCAAATGAATCGAAAATTCCAGCTAACCTCTAACAAGCTAAGTCAAGTGACAGCTGATGTTAGCCTTGGTTAGCTAGTCGAGCTAGCTTAGTTTAGACAGAAATGAACAAAACACACATGAAAATATCCGCAACTAACTAATAGTATCTTTGTTTAATACAAATATGTTTAATACACAAAATTACGACAGTTAAGGTATTATTCACTGAAATTTATGTTCCCGTTATATGTTAGCTCAACTAGCTATTTCTAATCGAAGTGGAAGTGCTTCCACTCAATACTTAAGTTTAGCTAGACCTAACAATTTGAGCCCGTTTATGTATTAAATAACACAAAAATGTGTTGTTTGCCACCCGAACAGTGTTAAGTTGTGGTGCTCCGTTTATATAGGCTAAAGCGTTAGCAAAAAACAAAGAGAAAATTCAATCAAATAAGACAACGTAGGAACAAACTATACCTTAATGTCACCAGCGTCCATGTCAGTCACCAGCACTGCCGCAGATCGTCATCGACCTCAACGTCGACGTCAGGATTCCGACCTTTTTAGTTTCTTCATTTTAAATGTCCATTAAAGCGACTCTCATCCCGAGTTAACCGTTGCAGCTGCGTCAGCTCGCTATGTTTATCACAGACTAGCCCGTAGCACAACCTACGAGCAGAAAACTGCGAGGAAATGGGAGTCACCTGGAACGGAAGCCGCAGAGGCTCAAAAAGTTCAGATTGATTGAAAAACCTATTACGTCACGAACTCATGTAGCGATTCACTTATTTCCTGGAGACGATTGAGACATGTTTGACTAGTACTCCTTTTATAAATCAATCAACCAAATCGACACAATCCCGGTCGATTATTATTTTTTCTTACAGAAACTGTAAATTACACATTTTTAAATGCATTCATAACTGAATTACCAATTACAAGTAATTAAAACACATTTAGACTTTTAACAGAAATTAAGATTTAAAACAAATGTTTTTAAAAACATGCATTAAAATGGTTGTCTCATAATTTGAATAAAATCTATATAATTTCTTGCATTTCTTCTTTTGTTAGTTAGAGGCAGATCAAAGCGTTGAGAGAATTCTTTTAATTATCATCAAGAAACAGTTAACATTAAAATACTGTGTACACAACTTCATACATATTTGAAACTTTTTATTCCCCAATGAAGCATTTATTTGCAGCACATGAAAAAAGATAGCTCAATATGAAAAAAAGACCAAAAAGGGGGAGGTTTAATTGATTTGCCCTAATCAATAAACAAACAAACAAAAAAAGAATAACATTTTCTTGGAAGTCTTCTTGAAAAGGATGCTTTCTTAAAATCTGTGTTGTAAATCTTGCCTGAGCAGATGTTCTCGAGTTAGCAAAGTAGCATACTTGATGGATGTACTGGAACATGCAATTTTCCTAGTCTCTTTATTTTATATGCCATCATGTGAGCTTGCTAACAATGGCTTGGTTCAAGGAGTTCAGCTGATTTGTCCATTTATCTAATGCTGTGTAGCGAGCTCCGCCTCTTTTCTGGTAGTCCAGTTCTAGTAGCTGGTTAACCTGGTCGATTCGGCCATGGATTGTACTGTAAAAAACAAACATAAGGGAATAACTGAAGACAATGTGGATATTCATAACATTAAATTCCATAAAAATAAGTTACAGTAAAAGCAAAATTTGTCTTCCTTCTTCATTTGAAAGTTTTGCAAGTGAAACAATACACCATTAGCTAGAACTTGAGGCTATCTCTAACAAATCATAATTGTAGTTCAACCCCTTACAGGAAAGAGGATGCAAATTATGAGGAAATGCCATGCAAGGAAAACCTGTCAGCAATTTTGAAAACATACTTGTCTAAGATGCACTGGACCAGCAAACTTTCCACGTCACACACATCAATGTTTAGCTCCTGAAAAATAAACACAAGTTTTATTCTTATATCTGTAAAGATGAGAGACAGTCTGGCTGCACAAACAAACACATTTCACACTAGCGTATACGCATGATGATGGACTGCACTGTGGCATTAGGCAGAGGGAAAAAAAAAAAACATCTCAAATACCAACACAACAGGTTATTTATAAAATCCCCAAGAACAAACTGTGCTTGTTGTTGAAGTCCTTAAAAGGTCAGTTTAAAATGCTGCAGATCTTTCAACTTTAAAACAGCAGTCTCTGCTTGAGGGTCTTTTGCCAATTTTGTGAACATTTTGCCTAGCATCTACATCAAATGATGACAGTTTACACTGAGAGGACGTTCATGTTTTCAGTCATATTCTTTCCTTTTGCTCCAGGTTCTTTTATTTTTTTTTATAATTTTCTTCATGATTTTAACAACATTTCAAGTCCCACTCCCATCATCTTTTGAACTATTGTAAAGGCGTTTCCAGTGGTATTATTGATTATGCCATTTAAAAAGTAAAAAAAAAAAAAAAAAAAAGTCATTTTCTGGGACATAGCTTTTGCAGAATGGAACCTGCAAAAAGTCACAGGTGCAACAAAAGTGGCGATTGATATTGATGCGTTCCAGTCGTTTTGAGCCAGATACCAGCTCAGATGAGGAAAACAAAGACGTTCGTGGATCTAGTGCACTACCAAGCCTAAACTTTTTTCAAAAATCAATCCGGTACGTTTTATGTGTGTACCAAGTTCCAAAATCTGTAAAAATGTTCTTGTGCAACTTTGGGAAGGATCCGCTTGATTAACTGTCAGACCAATTTTCGCTCAAACGGGAGCTGCGAGCGCACAGATGAGCACGCTGAGTGCATTTTGAGGGACACAGGTGGGTCACAGAGTGATTCAGGCAAGTCAGGGTCTTGGGAAACAATTTGGTCCTGAAATTGACAGCTTCCCCCCAAGCAAGTGAAACTACAATGGAGCGCATGTCTGACTTAGAGCACTCCAGAAAGTATGCGCTCCCCAAATGCATCGCTGCGTGCCGCGAATAGGTCCGGCCAAACTTTACGCACATTTTGCCAGTTTGTTTCCTGAATATGACTGCGCAAGAGTCACTCGGTTTTAGCCCTGCTGAATCAGTGTTCAATCCCGCTCCGCGGGGTCCCCTTCAGGCCTTATAAGAAAGATTTCCAGTGTCACCGCAGGAAACGCGAAAGAGTGTGTTTTCTTTGTTCGTGGAAGTGATGGATGACAGACAGCACACACACTTTTACTTAGACTGGGAGGCAGAGCTTATTAAGAATGTACCTTGTACAACTGTGTGCCTTATGGTGCGGAAAACACGGTATTTAAAAATAAATCCATGTATTCTCGTAGAATTATGTTTAAATTATCATATTTGTGAAAGGGATTGAGTCTCAACAACAAATCAACTGTGGATTTAAATATATCTTGTTGCTCTCACTAAAACTAGAGGCTGTTAGCTTAATCTTGCTTTTAGTGCCACCAGCATAAATCAAGCCTGACCTGTCACCTATCAGCTCACGGTTAGGAAGGTCTTCTCATGAGTATTCTCACCACTGATGAAGTAAATGATGATACACGATGAACTGCATAAACTATTTCAGAGTTTATTTTCTGTTGTTTAGGATAACAAATGTGTGTATTATTTTCACTCTTGTTGTCTGTGCTGTAGCAGTACATTCATTTATTTTTTTATTTTCCTTTCTAAAATGATATGATGCCATGCCTTTTCGCTTTGAAGGTTACTAGTTACTCACCTTAGAAATAAAAGGAATATGTATTCTGGTGTACGGTTTGATGAGCTTGATAAGTACTTGAGTTCTAATGTTACGCAGCAGCTCTGGGAAACACACACATAAATCATCAATCAGCCACAGAAGATAAAAAAACAAGTAGAATTCCTTCCAGACATTCTTTCTCTTTATACTAATATTTATCACTCACCCTCTATGTGCTCTCTAATGAAGGGGTCGTCCATTATGTTGCTGTGATTTGTTTTTAAGATTTTCTCAAATTCCGTGATGTCATTGTTCTGGTAGGCGCTAAAAAAGGAAAAACAGTCAGTTGTTTTACTACAACATATTGTGTCCCCGTGACCCAAGCAAAAACTCCCATCCTGATACATTAAAAAACATGATTCCCTATAAATACTGTGACAATTTGGGGCGTGTGTTCTTAGTTTCTTGTTTATGTTCTACAACTTAAAAGAAAAGAAACATGCATGGAAGCAGAGTGGTAGCACATGATCTTTATATAAGCAAGAGAACAAAAGACAAGAAGGCAAAAACATGAGGGAAGGCATAAGCCCTGTTTTTTTATGTATTGTAAACTGTGCTGATAGGAACAAAATAAAGAATTTATAGCCATAGTTATGAGATTATAATCACTTAACTAAGACCAAAAAAAAAAAATTAAGTGCATTCTCTTTAATAAGCAACATGACCGAAAAGGCACAGTTATGCTTCAAAATATCTTTAAAAAAAATTGATCATAACGTATATTTGTGCCTGCCACCAATCTTTTTCTTTAAATTCAACGGCTGTTACATAATGACAAAGTGGTGCAAAGTACACCTTAATGACACATTGAAGATTTCGCCTCCAGCGATAAAACACTAAAACCTGGTGACAACCAAAACAATTACACAACTGACAAGTTTAGGAGGAACTTGACACAAAAGAACATACTTCTCGGTAGAGAAAATTCCATAAAGACGTCTTTGTACTGTATTGTTAAGTTTCTCACAGACAGACTCTTGAAAACACCTGTCTGCAGCTAAATTTGAAATTCTTACACGGAGCCCAGTTGCTTTGATTAAGAAGAGTTTCATAAAATATATAAAAAATGTGATAATATAGTCAATTATATCCCAATTGTCTTTGCAAATATAAAATTCTCTTCTCTATCAATCAATAAGTATTTTTACATTCTTATATCTCTCCTCATCTGTTGCATATCTTAAGCTCCTTGGACTTCCAAATGAATGTATCAAAGGACTTCAAATATATCATCTCAGGTTAAAAATTGTGTAACAGTTGTGTAAAGCTACGGTTAAACCACCCTTTTCAACAGGTGTTCAAGCAGCCACTTGCAGTTCACACAAATACGCATTCTGGGCTTCCACGTTCAAAACTTGTGTTCGTGTGTGACTAGCTACGCAAGTTTTTACGAGCCTTTTCGGGCTCTACATACAAAATGTGCAGCCATTGAACAAGCGTTGAAAGTTAAACCAGGTTTAACTTAAAACCGATCAGGGACTTGGATTTGGGAGTGAATGTTGCATCTTTTAGTTTGTGGAAGAATTTGAAAAATGATCATGGAGGAGAAATTAATTCTTCAAATATCAGAATAGAATTGTAAACGAAAGATTTGCGAGATCTTCACTGCTTCAGAATTTCACACCGAGCCTTTACAAACTGTAGGTAGCATACATGCACTAGTAAAAAACAGAAAAAAGAAGAAACCCCTCACTGTTCGTCCAGTGTGAACACCATGGGCTAATTGCACATTCTAGAACTGGCGTTCTTCCATGCAAATCACATTCTCTGTGTGGAGTAAATACTTATACACAGTCACTTACCTTACCAAGTTGGTCATCGCAAGAATTTCAGGGTCGTTTTTGTACGGTTTGGCCTTTATTAGGAGAAAGAATGAAAATTAATTAATAACAATTCTTTAACATTATGACATCTGGACCCCAAAAGAGACCACGAGGATTAAAGACTTTCCAATAGTTTATAAAACTTTTTTGGTAAAAAAATGGGCAAAAATGTGGATTTTCTTGTCATGGTAAAATTTAAGGTTGAAATTTAAATCAATTTCTGTGGCTTTTCTATCTTTATCTCTATCATTATGTCACACAGTTCACATTGCAGATCCATGATGTGGTCTGGTGGAGAAGCTCCTTCACAACACAGATTCAGCTGCAATCAACCAAGATGCTAGCGTCATAGTTAAAGAGGGCATTTGCTCTTTGTAGTGAAAAGGTACATTCACACCAAATGTGTGCGACAAATTCGCGTGCCCCACCCCTCCCTCTTTTGTCACGCTACAAAGTCGCTGCTCGCCGCTTTAAAAAAAAAAAGTGTTCCCGTGGTCGCGCCACAGGATTTCAGATAGCCTTATGTCAGGTCTCTTAACATTGAAACTGGCCGTCTCTGCCGCGCAAATCACGCTCAGTGTGAACGCACCTAAAAGCTTTATCACAATCACTTTTCATTTGACCATTTTCTTTATTCAGACAACTTTTAGTTTTAATTCCTCTTAAAAAAAAAAAAAATCCTACAGATAATTTCTAATGCATCTATAATTCCTAGAAAGGTGTAATAAAGTAGTAATAATTTGCCTACCTCTTGAGAGTCAAAAGGGTTTATTCCTGACTTCATTAGCATGTTTGCTAACACTAGGTACTTGAGGCAAGTAGTCCTTCTGGGACTCCCGGACTCATCGTAGTTTTTGAAGGCCTCAAAGAAATCTGTGTGAGCTTTTTCAAACTCGCCTTCTCTCAAGTGCATCTTCCCCCCGCACTCTACAGAAAGCAAACAACACACATTATGTTACTGTCACCTGTACACAGGAAACCTTCTCATTAGTTACATTGTTGTACCTCTTATGACCCCCATTATGAGTGGATGAGGAATGGCGGACTTAATATGAAGAGACTGCTCATACAGGGCTTTCAGCTTC
Organism: Oryzias javanicus; assembly: GCA_003999625.1. NCBI lineage: Eukaryota > Metazoa > Chordata > Actinopteri > Beloniformes > Adrianichthyidae > Oryzias > Oryzias javanicus. The sequence continues at coordinate 12,709,145 of CM012439.1, read as the reverse complement.
TTGTTGTTTTTCTGTGCGGTATACATTTGGATTTCCAAGGCGTAAATCTCCAACAACTGCGTGCCTTTCTTAAGGTCATCCTCTCCATCATCTGTCTGGAATTGAAAAGAAATGCACTGATGGATGAACAAATGTGACATAACAGCACTGTGGTGAAATGAATGCTTCTCTGTAGATAGACGTCTTGGAGCCGCCTTATGTGTATAAATGTGTGTGTGAATGGGACTACAAAGCACTTTGGGCATTCTCAGAAGGTTGTAAAACTCTATATAAGTACCTTATTTATGCTGCTCAATGATTTTCTTTAAACTTAATTAGATTTCAGTTTACAATTTTAGGGGCTAAACCAAATTAAACAGGTCAAAGACTTCACATAAGAACGTTAGTTGAGTAACTTTACTGCATAGTGCTCTCTCTATATATCGGGGTTCAAGTTTCACTGCCTCGCAGTTTATTTTGTTCAATTTAGCAAGCATTTTTTTCTCTTTTTTGATAGTACACTGTGTTCTGCATCCTCATCAGTTGTTGATCTTGTCAATCAATCATTTCCATGCCATGTCTCCAACAGAGATGTGACCTTGATAGTTACATAAATCTCTATTGAAATTGAATCCATTTTTCTTTTCATTCTATAACACTGAACTTATTTTTCCATGAAGGTTTGAACTTCGAGAGTTTTAACGAGAGAAAATACAAAAACATATCCACGTCTGTCCAAGAAAACCAAATAGAATTTGTAATAAAGGGTTATACATCCTTTAACATTAGCGGGTTTTACCTATCATGGGGTCTTTATTGAATATAACCACTGCAATAAACAAAGAAACACTGTATCCCCACTTTTCAAAACAAATAAAAAGTGTTGTTTTGCCATTTGCTTAAAAGTAAAAAAAAAAAAAAAAAAAAAAAAAGATTTTTTTTAGGTTTCAGTGATAGGCCTCTATAGAAAAGTAGATGCCTTGTTTGTCTGGACTCAAGTTTGGTAACATACGTCCAGAACAGAACCCACAAAACCTTTTAAAAGATTTAAAAAACACAGATGAAGAGAGAGTAGAATTACCTGACATGACTGGTGAAGTTGCCTTAGGATCTTCTGGAGCTTTCCATACTCTTCCCTCTCTAAGTATAGCTTCCCCAGCTGTATAAAGATTAACCCAGGAATCAATTGCAATATTGTGAACAATAACCATCCCTCTGAAAGACATTTTTTTATGAGTAAAGTGAGTAAAGAAAAAAAATTATTACCTTTGTGTTGGTTTTAAACCACAATCTGTCATTTTTTGCATCTTTCAAAGCCTCCAGAGTGGTTTCATAAAACTCTTGTAGTAAGTCCATCTGTCATCAATCAATAGATTTTAGAATTGGGATTATACATTCCAAATATGTGAACTTAAAAGAGAAAACCAATAATCAGCATGGCCCATCCTTACCTGTTTGGAGGTAGATATATAATCCAGAATTGAGTTGATGGACTTCTCAGAGTAGTTTCTGGTGACAGCACTTCTAATGTATGTAAGGAGCTGCTTATATCTGTTCATCATCTCTGGAAAGTTAGTCTGTGAGGTTACAAAATAAAATAAAAAAACTGTCAAAATGACTCAGATCCAAGCCTAAAAATACAAATAACAAAACTAAGAACTTTTTTATTCAGCTTACCAGTTTAAAGTTGATTTTAATCATCTGTTTAAGTGCTTTGAATCCCCATTCTCCCTTCTCTCCTTCGAGTTCCAATACCTGAAAGAAACAAAAAGTAATCCGTAATTCATGTGTTTTAAAATATAATTAAGGTTTGCATGTTTTGTGGTGTGTGACTCCACCTTCTGGAAACTGCTGAGCGCTGCTTTGGGATCGTCCTCCTTCAAAGCTTTGGAGTTGTAGTACTGGTTTTCCAGGTCCACATTTGGCTCAGAATTACTGTCTTCAGAGTATTCCTAGTTTTTAACAAAAGCGGGTCATATTCGAATTCAGAAAACTCAATGAAAACTGAACTCGTTACGTTGTTATGATAAAACTTCAGTAAACTGCAGCAGAGTGTGGCAGTCATGAGAAAATGCATACCAGAGTCATTAGCTAACGTTTGGTTAGCCAACGTCAAGGCTCTGCAGAAACAAATCTATATTGTCATGATAACAGCTAAACATTAGAAGACAAACAAAAACAATGAACGAAACGCTAACTATCCTTTTATTTTAGTGTAGGCTAGAAAAGTCTGGTTTTTGTTAATTCATATCTTATGGCAACAACATTTAGCTTGCTAAGAAGCTAACCATTTATCTGCAGATAACTTAACTTTAGCAACAAGCTAACGAACAGCTAACGTTAGCAAGCGCACGCCGTTGGCACGTTCCTGCTTTGCCCGGCGGACAAATGGTTTGATATTTTTTCTCCACACAGTAAAGTATAGGACATGGAAGTACCAGGTCGTAATCCTCCTCGTCATCGCACATAAAATCATCCTCCATGTCCGACATCTTGAAGATGTTCCTCTTCCTCCCACCGAGACAATCAGTATCGCGGCCTGTTCTGTGTTTTGCAGCGTTCAAGTGGTGAGTCGAACGGTGCCGCGAGACGCACTGGCACGTGTCCCTCGGCAGATGGCGCTGTTTGACAGTGTCTGTCACACGAACAGTTCTATAAATGGGAGTAATAATAATACAAGTAAAAATATATACTGACCTTAATTAAATTAAATTATTTATTTATTTGTTAGTTTTTTTCTTGTTTGTTTGTAATATTTAAGACCAATATCTATTAAATACTTTGGTTTAGTGTGTATATCACCATGCTACAGAAAATTATACATACATATACATATACATATACATATACATATACATATACATATACATATACATATACATATACAAATACATATACATATACATATACATATACATATACATATACATATACCAGCAGTCTGCAACCTGCGGCTCCAGAGCAACATGTGGCTCTTTTTTCTCTCCATGATGGCTCTCTGGCTGAAGAAAAATAAAATAATAGTAAAGTAAGGATGACTTAATCAGCATTTATTTAATTTAGATAAGTTACATTTATAAATTGATGGCTAAGGTTCACATAGATGATAAAGTACATAGGTTTATCAAAGCAAAACTTTGGTAAAAAGTTTGATCTTTTATGAGCGAAAGTACAGTACATATTATTTTATGCTGCACAACAATAGTTAATAGCACTGAGATGCTATTGAGATGATCCTGTTTAGCACAGAGCATCTTTTATTTTGAAAATAAGTTTTTTGAGCTTCTGTCAAACCTAAAAAAAGAAATGATAGAAAGTTAGTTTCTTTTTAGATTTTAGATTTTGTTTGTGCCAAAAAATAAATGTAATTTTTATTTGTTATTAAGAAAAAGGCAACGAATGGAAATACAAATTTCTTAAAGGCTTTGTGGTAGAAAACAAATGGGTATTTTAGTGTTAAAGGTTGCCGACCCCTGACATATAAATATACATATACATACATATACATATATTTAAGTTTAACAGCAAAAACTTAGTTTGAGTAGAAAGCTCCTATGATGTACAATTTGGTTTATTTTGGGATTATAAAGGATTTAAATAAAAAGAGTGCAAATGTCATGAACTAAGCAGCAGGATCAGATTTACATCAGCTCTGTGAGCAATTTTTTTGTCACATGAATTTTGTGAGTTCCCAGCAGCTCTGGCTGCCACACAGAGTCTATTGGCTTCACTGCATCTCTAATCTCTGCATCACATTCTGTGAATCACCCTGTTCTGGGTCTCTTGAAAGATTTTGAGTCCTCAAGCTTTTTTTTTTTTTTTCGCTATCAGATCCAGAGAAATGAACATATTTGTTATCCGTTTACTTAAAAAAACCAGATGAGTGGCCAATGAAAATTCAAGTCTATCATCTGATGAACTCAGCTTGAGCTTGGACATGATATTTACAATTTCCAGACACAGATGACTAACCGTAAAAAAGGGAAAAACTTATTTCAGAATTGAGTTACAATTCTAAGAATAACAAACGTCTGGAGTAACATTTTTTAAGAAGTTGCGTGAGTAAAAAATCTCTCTTTTGTGTTGTTGATGTTACTGACAGTGTTATTGCATTTTTTACACATTGCATAGTGTCATGATGGTGCTTTCTAAAATCTTAAAGTCAGAATGTTGTAATCACTAATGGTGACATCTCTTTAGTGAGCATTCAGTTAAGTAACGTTATAGTTTGAGCACACATCCATTATCTGCATGCGTGACACTGTACAAAGCTAGCAGTAATGGCATGTGTTATGTCTGTCAGCATTTCATTAATGGAAGGTGCTAGCATCAACACTAAAGAATAAATGCCAGAATTGTGTGGATCTGACACAAAATATACAATACATCCTAATTTGTCATCACAACGCCCATAGAGTCTCCTCAAATTATGTGCCATTAGGCTTATTCACAAACCTGAAGTATACTATTAGACACAGAAAATTAACCACAGTGAAAACCGTCAAAGGCATGCTCACCCCAGCTGTGGTTGGGAGAGGCTTCAGTGTTTATAAGGCAAGAGGGAGCTTAGTAAAAAAAAGCCTCATGTAGCTCAGACAACAATGTTTCAGAAACAATTGTCGTGTGAAGACATTTATCTATCTGGTTGAGTCAGTGAGGATGTGAAATCACCCTAAAGTATCAGTTATCAGTGTGTAAAATGAGAGTTAAAGTGTTGCATGTGACCGTAAAGGTTAAGTACTTGTCCTGGATTCCCAAACCAATAGCCCTCGCTTATAGTCGCTCCCAAGAAGGTGCTAACCCTTGATGTCTAGCTGCCAAGCTGCCTGTAGATTATTACTCATACATTAACACACATGCACACAGTTCCACGCCAACAACCTGCAAAGCTGGCAGCCCGGCAAAGCCTCCCCTCAGGCCATCACAGCAGCACTCACTTCTCAACCTATTCAAGATGCGTGACTAGCCAGTTTGTTTTCTCTTCTTTAACTTTTTTTTAGGCCGTTTTCATTTTTACAAGGGATGTTGAAGCGTGTCTCAATTTTATGCAACAACCTCTGTGATGTGGGGTTGTTATTCCACGTAAAATCCAACTTCCAAGGGTTGTAATTGTTGGTGCAGCCATCCACACGCACTCCTCCTGCGTGACACGCAAGCATGATGTGTGGTATGTGTGCTTAAAGTGGGGTAAGTGGGCTAGAGTTCGAGTTTGCTGATATATTTGGCAAGCTTGTGTGTGTGTGAAAAATGTAAAGGCAATTTAAAAAAGTACAGTGTGCTTTTAACTTCAGACCCCTCATTACTTCATGACTCCACTCATGCACAAGATGATCAACCTTGTGAAGCTCATCAAATAATTGCTCACAAAAACTTTAGTTTAAGATTCAAAAATACAATTAAAGTGGTCAGGAAAAAAGGGCCTTAATTTTTCACTGTCTCAAATTTGGTGCATACATTTTAACATGGTGTAAATGCATAATGAAAATCAACTAAAAACAAACTTTGAGTTCTTTTAAAACGGCAAGAAGTCATTATGACAAAATATATAGATGAGTTTTGATGAAGGAAAAAAAAAAAGTTTTCTTTTTACTGTTTTCACAAAGGCAACCATTTTGAAATGACCTGGAAAAGCGCTTCTACTGCCCCTAGGGGGTTGACAATCCACTACAAGAATAAAAACTCCAGGGGGGTCTCCAGGAGAGATGAACAAAACATTTTATTTATATAGCACTTTGAAAAGATACTCAAAGACGCTTACAAATCAAACTACATTAAAAGAAACAGTAGTAAGAAACAGTCAGTTTAAAAATTGAATACAAATTGTGAAATAAAATTAAAGATTACAAGCAATTTTAAAAAGATGGGTTTTAGGAGTTTTCTTAAATGAACAGGTAGATGGAGGGCAGCAGGGAATCTTGTGAAATCCAGTCATACACGTGGGATCCAATCCAGAAATGCAACACAAGCAGACTCGAATCAATATCCAGGGGCAGAAAAAGGGTCAAAACCAGCAGGAAGGGCATAAGCAGGTTTGAAAAGGCTTGCGCAAACTTGACCAGGCTTGCAATAAGGCAGAAAGCACAACGAACTGGAAAGGTGGATGAGAAGGAGAGAAGGTTAAATAATCCAGAGCTCAGCTGTGTGGAATCATCAATCAGGAAACAGGAGTGAGCAGGTGTGGAAAGCAAAGAGGGCCAAAAACCCTCAGACCTTGACATCTTAAGCTATAAGCTTCAGTGTTTTTAGCCATCAAGTTCAGCATCTTCAGCTATTAGCACTTGCATCTTCAGCATCTTCAGCGACCAAACTCAGCTTCCAGAATTCACACTAGCATTATCACAGGTGATGCTTTATATTTAGTTCATAATTGAGTTAAAAAGTTACAGTTTTAAAGTTTAATTTTTTATTTTTTTATTTTCAATAACTGTTTATCCTGTTCTGCCCGTGACCTAAGATGTGTTTTGTTTTTTGGCCCCTTGTGCGAATTAGTTTGACACCCTTGCTATGGGTTTGCGAACAAGCTATTTCATGAAAAATCCACTATTTGGAACTTTTAGGGGATTGTTATGCTAATTTCTTACAAGAAAAAAAAAAACATCCCAAAAGCAGTATTTTGCTCCATTCAAGGATCTCTGAGCATGCTTCTCCAACACTGCTCACCGAGCACCAGCCCCTTCCAATCCCCGAGAGCAACTGTGTCCCCATGTTTTCAGAGGGAATCTCATGTCAACCTCAGAGCTGGTACAATTCCTACAATCAATCCGGATGAAGAGGCTAGAGCCAAACAACTACAATTACACAGTAAATAATAATACACAAACCAATGATACACTTTCCCACACATTGTGTCTCACATATAGATGTAAGACAATATGCAAATCCTTCCTCTTTGCAAAACTTCAGATGTTTGTTTCTGCGGCCCAACGAAGTCCTCTTCTGGGCGTAGGAAAATGAGTACACATAAACAACTAATATTTCATAAAAATGTGTTCTTTAGTGTGCCAAGGGTACTATATGGTCATATTTATGAGTATAGAGTTTACTCTGACAGGCTTAGAACATTGTGATATAAGCCTAAAAATTTTGATCATTATAATGAGATAAGGGTTTCGGAAATACAAAAATCAACTGATAACGTTTTAGGTGTCTTGGATCAATCACCTCATCACCTGCCTTCACCTGGACTCGTCATCTTCAGCTGTTTCCCATCATCTTATCACCTCCTCAGTATATAGTCTGGCTCCACACTGACACTCACTGCGAAGTATTGTTTGTACCGCTCTACCTGCATCACTGAGTGTTTATACCTGGACATGATCTTCTATACATGACCCTGCTTATACTCTGATTGTCTGCCCTGATCCTTGCCTGGACTCTGACTACTCTTCTCCCTCTTCTCAGATGATCTCATGCTCATGTATGACCTCTGCCTGTCTGACCCTGCTTAGTTTTGTGGACTTTTAGCTCTGATAATAAACCTGCTGCACGTGGAAGCAGCTGTCTGCCTGTTTGTGACATTAGGCTATATATTGGGAAAATCCATAACAACTGACATGAAGCCACACTTAAATTTACTTAATTTAAACCAAAGGTTTTGGTTTAAAGTCTGGCTTTGTTAAATTTATAGAGTTAAGATATAAACATGATCAGTTCAGTAAATATATTGAAAAAAGGTCCAGTGTCTCTGCTTCTGCTTTTTTAGCTCAAACAGGAATACAAATATTTTCACATTTCTGCTATATTTTTTCATAATTGAGATTCCTATCTTGAACATTAAGATTTTTGAATTAGTTCATGCTGCATGTTTATCTATTGCTGAAAATAATAGAAAATTTCTTGAGGCTATTGTTTTTTTTTTTATAACTGTAAACAGGCCAACAAAACCCTGTTAAAAGGTTTCTCTGCACCACCGAGAATCTAAGTATCCCACCCACACTTAGTGATATTACCTCATCCCAGCACAGATGCTCCCTGTTTTTATTGTTTTTTTTTTCTGATAAAAAATAAAAACAGATGCGTCTTGGAAGAAAATTAGGCCTTTAGGTCAGGTTTAATGCAGAAAGCAGGATGAAATTCTGTGAAATGTCCATAATGGTCCCAACCTTTTCCTGCTGTGAGCATTTACTCTCTCCCGTTGCTCATACTTAAAATAATTAAAAAAGCAGACTGGGTATGTTTAGACGTCTTTACATATGAGTTCTGTTGGTTAGTTTCATTAGCTGGGTTTATTTCCTCAGACTTGCCAGATGTCCGTTGATGTAAACAGAGTCCAGGACAAGTTACCCTCTGTCGTCATGATACGTACCTGTTTGAGTAAGCACAGAGATTTATGCACATGTGCTCGGCAGAGCACAGATGAGGTATGACTGTGAAAGTACTTGACAGAAGAGGAGTAATAAAATGTCTGCTTTTGAATAACTCCTCTGACCTTTTTTTAGTGTTTCAATAGACTTTTTTGACCGGCTGAAAGACTAAGCAGGTATCTCTGGATTTAATAAAAACTCTAAATAAATTGATCAGTTTCAAGAAACTCAACTCAGTTATCTCGGTTCAAAGTTACTTGATCCAATCATGACATCTGAAAAATATGGAGACTAAGGTGCTGTCTTTGGGGAAAAAAATAACCTTTTGAGCTTCTTAAGCTATTGCAGACTGCTAAAATCATTTTTAAATTGCACTCTGGATTTTATTAAGACAACTTTTAAATGTAGATAAAGTAGCCTGCTTCTAATAGATTTTTTTTAAGATGATTTTGTGAGCTATACTTCAAAGTAAAGTCACCTTTTTGTGTGTGTGTGTGTGTTTTTTTTTTTGTGAGATTTTGTTTGGACTGCGTTAAGGGATGTACTTTTGTTCTGGTTGGCTGGAAGACTATCAGACACCTGAACAGTCAATTAAATATTGTGCAAAAAAAAAACTGCTCACCAAAAGTTAAATGCATCACTATCCATTACAAAATACAAATTATGAGCACAACTGAGAGTTCTGAGCTGTAACTAAAACATTTTTTTTGTTTACATAGTTTCTGGGAGTGCATATTCATTCATTCTGTTTTTATTTTTTATTTATTTTATTATGATTTCCCTTTCACCATGAAATCTAAATTCTTGGTCCCATAATTTGTTAAATACATTTCTCCCAAAAGCGTAATTTACATGTGATTTTATTCTGATTTATTATGTTTTTTTTGGCTGTTACAGCGCATAGCTACTGCAGAGTGACTTATAGTATAAAAATAAGCAATATTACATTAATTTGACATATACAAATTGAAATAGTATGTGGTCTCATGTCAAACGTTTGAAACATTTGACTGACAGATTCTCTTGAGCCTGCTTTAAAGTGATGGGGTCTGAACTTCCAACAAGCTCACTCCTGATGGACAAAAGTGATTGTCATGGAAATGGTGACTCAGACCAACTTGGGCCAATCACTGCTTACTGATGAAGTCTGGCTCCAACAGGGCAGTGTCCACATCGCTAAAACATGGATTGACTTAATTTGGTTGGAGTTGGAATAAACCATTTTCTATGAGTGACGTCCCACTCACTCAGTTGTCATATCCAGTCCTGCTTGGGCATCTCATCACTCCATTTGAGGGATGACTTAATTGTGGAGAATACATTTTGCTGCACAGTTGTGTGTGATGACAGCAGGTTTAATAATTTCTCTTTCAATTTGTAATTATAACTCTCTTCTCCACTTGATACGATGTGGAAACTAATAAAGGGAACTGTCAAAAGCTGTGTTCAATATTTAAGCTTACATTTTACATTTCTCTACCATAAAATCACTGTTAATATCAGAAAGCAAAAGGAAAAAAAGAACAATACTTTCTTTGAGTTAAATGCCTAATTGGTCAAAAATACCAACAGGGTTTCCTACCCCGGTGTCAGAAATGTTATGGTCAACCACTTAAAGTACCTAAATCATCAGCTATGTCTTTTAGGGGTGTTAAGAATTCAATGTCACTCAGGCTTTTTGGCAAGGTCAGATATATGCTTCTACTCTAACCATTTTGACTGGATTCAAGGATGAATTCAATCCAGATGAGACTTATGTCAGAGAAGTTAAAGTTTATGTTGTTCTGACAAATTATACTCTTTCCCTGAGGTGTATGTAAAGTACATATGGCCAAATCTGAACATGCAGTGCAGGACCAATAATGTCTCTGAATTGCCCACAGCCCTCATGATTATTTATATTTGCTCAGTTCAGTGCCGTTATTTTGCCAGTCCATTGACTTCAGTACAAGTATATGAATCTTAATAAAGTGTGATGTTAAATCGCTTTAATGTTAAATAAGGGAAGACACGCAAATTGATTGTGCCATCTTGACTTTGGACTTCATGGTGTATGTTGCTAATTCTAAAAACATATATGAAAAAATAATTCAACAAAAAAAATCTAATTTCACTGCACAACTGAGTCATTTGTTTTATTAAGAGGGTTCTTCTTATCTTTAATCTTATGGCTCATGATAAACTTAGAAATTTACCATGTATTGCTGTTTTTTTAATGTTTGTACTTTTATGTAGGTTTTATTGATGTGTGTATTTTATGATTTTGTGCATCAACACATGTAATTTTTTTAATGCAGACCCCAGGAAGAATATTCATATCTTTGGTTAAGTCTAATGGAGAACCTTAAACAAATAAACAAACGTATAGATAGATTTATAATGTACCATTACCTCCAGGATTCCATGTATTGTTGCCTCACCTTTAATGGAAAAATCACAGAAGAATATTTTTTTATATAATTGGAAGCTAAGTCGAGCATGAAGGAGACACAATATGATGTCAACAGGCCTTTTATCTTCATGCTTTGACCGTAGCAATGCAGTGTTTGTGTCTGTCTTCTGTTTTTGCCAAACCCTGAAGCACGCTGTGTAAGGTTTTCAAAACAAAAACAATATGAATTTAATACAGTGTTTATTAGGTACATTAATGACAATGCATTCTAAATCAATTTAACTTTTATTTGTGATCATCTTGAAAGCATCTTATAATTATACCATGTAATGCTCTATATTGCATGCTTCAAAATTAATTAGAGGATGTAAGGAGACATGATTCCAAACAGTATAAAGCTCAATTCACTTTGGTATCTGCAAAGACTAAACAGTAGGTCTGGAGGCAAAAACATTTAAATAAGAAACATAACTGTGGGTGAGACTTTTTATTTGAATACATTACAATTCACCATGTTAGAAATTTTTGTAAAACCTTTTCAACTGAGCATTATAATATAGTGACACTGTAGTTTTTGTAAGGAAGAGAAGATTCAATAAAAACATGGACTACAAAAACATCCTTTCATATGTTTCAGTCAACATGCTGGCTAAGTTGTCATAAATATGTACATTAGCTGTCAAATGACCTAGAACACTGGTTTTTCCAGTTTTCTATGAACACTTTTGATTGTGATATCTTGTTGTACTCTGAAATAAAAAGGTTCGAGTTTGCAGCTGTGGTTGCAAAAAGAAATCAATCAATTTAGAAACAAAAAATGTGGTCTACTTCATCAGAGAAGTCACTTTTAGACGTATGCCAGCTGAAATTGCATGGAGCTACAGAATGCTGTGGTGTCTGTGTTTGTTCAGAGAGCCTCGCAGGCAAAAGACAAACAGCACCGTACTATCACACCTACTCTTTCATATTTGACAGCTGACTTCAACAACTGTGGAGACATCCTTTCATCTTTTTGACAAGGTACAAAGATCCTACACGATGAACCAAAGATTTCCTAGTTTGATTCATTGTTCCATGACGTTTTCCAGTCTTTAGAAGTCCAGTGGTTCTTGGCCCAGGCAAGCCCCTTTGTCCTATTCTGACATCTTTGCAATCCTTTTCCTGCTGCATCTTGTCCTGGCAACATTCCAATTCAAAGTTCTTTCTTTATAGTTAAAATTTAAACTTTCCACATCCTCACTGAAGCTCTGCTTGAAGTTGTCGTCATTCAGAAATGTATCCAGTGATTAAGTATGGACTATACAGGGTTATGTAAATTATTTAGGAGGGTGACATGTTTTTTTATGAAGTTTATTTTGTGCTTTTCTTTTTGACAAAAATACCCTAATACCCAATCTACTTTAAGCCCTTTTAAAAACAAGACAAGCAAAAAAGAAACAACAAAATTTATTCATAAACTTCAAATGGGAAATGAATGTTGAAGTTTGTATTAATTTTTCTAGAACAGGGGTGTTCAAAAGTTTTTCCGGGAAATGTATGAGGGCCAAACAATTTATCTGGCTTTCTTTAAGCAATTTTAATAGCACTACATTTACATGAACTATTTAATGAACAATTTTATTGCAATGGCATACTTTTCATTTCTTACCAAAGAACAAATATATCTAAATATGTCTTTTTTTTCTTACCAAAATCCCTGTCACTTTGCAAATTTTCACAATGTTCATTCCCAGTTAGCAAGTTCTAGATGGCATGCCTTGTCTATTAGCGCCTCTTCATGGTGAATATGAAAACATAATTCAGCCAACCACAATGAAGAAATGTACACAGTTTTTAGAAAATGCTAAAATTATATTGCTTTTTATGAAAGGAGCCTGAGGGTTGTTGGATATTTATACAGGGACCGCATTTGACCAACAGGCAACACTTTATACATGCCTGTTTAAGAGAATATTTAGACATTTCTAAAATATTTTTCCTGTTATTGTCTAGTATTTGATCTCTTGTTGTACTTGAATTCAATTGATACTGTGTATATTTTGTTGTGTTACACAAAAACAAACAAAAAAATTGTCAACTTAACACAAAAATCAAAAGTAATTTCTGGTATATGTTTTATTCAAAAAACATGTAGCAAAAAAAATTCCTGTTGCTTTTGAAGATGTTATAACATTTAACTTTTCTTTTTTGTTGTTTTTGGATTACTAATCGATGTCCACTGATATATTCTATTGTTATATAATTTTTAATTATTTAAAATATGCATTTGATTTTTAAGTAATACTTTCAGAATTTGTATATTTGACAATCAACTGTGAGAATCTTGGATTTTATGCTTTTTTCTTTTTTTTTTTTTTTGTGAGTATTTCCAACTTCATAAATAAGCCAAATCAAAGTGGGGAAAAAAACTATCAATTTGATATTTCTATATTGAAACTTATTAGTTATTTCACCAGTCCCCCTTAATTTGAGTAAATACATCCTTGACTTCTATAAATTTCTACATGAGAAATGTTATTTGGAAGACTCGATAACGTCACTTGAGTCAATATTCAGCAATGATACCGGCCTCTGCTGAAATATGAACCTGGAAGGCTACATTATATTTTGGCAGAGGACACCCCACTAACCCCAAGTATTTTTTTTTTTAATTGAAACTCCATTATGTCCGCTCACACACTGCATTTTTTGGGCACGCTGCAAATTCACAGCAGTTGTGGGAAAACTGAAAAACTGTCATTACAGCAACAGGCTTGTGTTGAAGGAAGTTTTCTGTAAGCTAAGGAAAACTATAACTATAATATTTATCTTGCAAACTTTATTGTGGTTTGCACCACATGGCAACACAGATTTAGGACCAATTCCCAGGATAGTTTTAATTTCAGTAAAATTAAGTTTATTTCATGTGTTTTAAACATTTGTCTGTTCAGTTTGTTTGGAATATCATTATAACTGATCTTAGCTTTCTGTAACGTGTTGCATTACACTAAACACTTTAACAAAAAGTATTCTCTTGCAAAGATGCACGTGTCTAATGCCTCAAGAGGCTGCACAGTTTGGATAATGATGTGTAATTAAGGATCACTAAGTCTGTATGCAACACAAGTTAAGTAATAACATTGTTTAATATAAGCTTGATCCAAATAAAAAAAGTTTGTGGGGTCAATTTTGTTTCCCAAACAATATTGCCAACTTTCCCACGAATTGTGAAAGAGCAATGCAAAAAAGATTTTTTAAAATCTATTTAATCCACTGATATTGAATTTATTTATTCTTGTAATTTTAATTTATTTTTTAATCCTTTAATTTTTTAACCCACCGACTCCTATTGTTTTTAAGACCAAAGACCCTATCTATCTATCTATCTATCTATCTATCTATCTATCTATTGTTTGGTAATGTAATCGTGATTTGTCACAGAGGTCAAATGTTCTCAGATTTGCACACGCTATAGCTGCTTTTTTGGTCAATTCTTCCATGTAGATCTTCTCAAGAGCTGGAATGTTTTGGGGTTGTTGCTGGGGAAAAAAAAGACGTTTAACTCTCCTCAGATTCTCAGCTGGGGTTGCGGTCACTCCAGAATTGTGAAATGCTTTTTACATAGATAGCCCATTGTTGACAAAATGTTTGTGGTCATTGTCATTTCATCCTCAGGTGCGCTCACAGATGGAAAAAGGTTTTTGCCTTACACACTTAAAGTCACCCATGACAATTTTTTATTTAAAAAAGAACACTCCCAGTAGGGTTATAATAATTATTAGGAAGTTTTAACCAAAATCTCACAACTTAAATGTCTTAAAAAGCCCTTTTTCGTTTTGATCTGAAGCCTCAGTTTCCAAAATCTCCTCTGAGGGGGCGTGACTTTTGGTGCTGAGCTGAGAAGCCCTGCCCCTGGTTCCCCCCCTTCTGATTATGATAGCTCTGTATCTTGGTAGCGTAAATCTTCACCGCTGCTCCATAAAAATGTCAAACAATATTAGTAATGTACAGCCGTATTATTTTGAGCCGAATACCAGCATGGACGAGAAGGTGAAGAGCTTCATGGACCAAACTTACTCCATATGACTGTGTTCAAATGAGCCACCGTTCGCATTTCCATGGTGATATAAAAAATCCTTGTGGAGACTCACTGAGATTTTCCAGCGTTCTCAGCCATGCACCGTAAGTATTGTATGAAATTCACACAAAAAATCCAACGACGGCTGATTTGACAAACAGAAATATGAATGGCGGCCCATTTGACTGCAGTCAATGTGAAGATGCCATCTTCTCTGCTCCGGAACCTGAGCTAGACATGCTAGCCGGGCCAGATGAGGGTTTAGTGCAGGGGTGGGCAATTGTTTTGACTCGTGGGCCACAAAGGGTTCTAAAATTTGGCATAAGGGCCGGACAAGGAGCAGATGGAAGGAGAGATTGGGTAATTAACCTCATAAACTAAAAAAATAATATGGAATTTAGAGAAAAACATGCTTTAATTTGGATTCAAATTCACATATATTAATTTAAAAACAGAAAATTTGGGAGTTTTAATTTCTAAATTTTGATTTTTGTTCTCTTTTGGGTGATCCAATGGGTTGATGTTCTTCAGAGGAAAATGTGAACTCAAAAAATTGCTGCATTTATGTGGTGTAGGAATAATCCGAAAGATCACCATCTGACTCAGAAAGGAACACACACGAACGTCAGAGAAACAACACCATTCATGGGAAGAAACCAGAAATACAATGAAAATAGAACAATAATTAGGATTTTTGATTCAATGTATTTTAATTTGGAGGGCCACATTAACTAGCTTAAGGGGCCGCATGTGGCCCCCGGGCCGTAGTTTGCCCACCCCTGGTTTAATGCATGTGCAGCAGAGCAGTTATGACGTAAAAAAGGCTCATTAACTCAAACAGAGCCTGTCTGTGACATTTTGATTGACAGCGATTTACAAGGAGAAATACTCTTATATGCAAGAACAAACATTTCTTATTACATTTGTTCTCTTTCATAAAAAAATGAAACACATCCATGTTAAAAACTCAAAAAACACAATTTTCATCAGAGGGGGACCTTAACGCTATTTTGTGCAAAAATGTCACTCAATATTGTGAGTATTATGTGTTGTCCATTCAATATGGTAAAAACCAAAATATGAACTGCTCGACAAAGACACAGCTGTTATTTTTTGCATTAACTAGTTATTGTGATTCTCTATTGTAGTGACTTTGGAAAAAAAAATTATAATCTCTGGCTTAAGTTGATACAATGTGAATAAATAAGTGATTTAATAGTGAAAGGAAACAAGACGTTTTCAGGGTTTTCCTAAATGAGAAGATTATTAAGCCCAGGCATTTCATGTAGTTTTATATGAGCCAGAACATGCTCATCAAGAAAAATGACCAAGTAAAATTGAAAAATAGCACATGGTGAATTGAAACCAGACCAAGCCAAGGGGTGGGACTGATACTAATGTTGAGAATCCAAAGACCAGAACCACATCAGACAGCACTTTGGATGCAGACATTTTTATGTACCTAAAAGCAATTGCCAAATATTTCAACATTTATGGCCACACATTCATGTTAAGAATAATAAAACAAAAATTAGCTCTGATAAAATCCTTATTTATTATAATAAATTGGGTATGTGAGTCAGGTTTAGTCAGGATTGTGGAAAAATGGCCAAATATTCCATATTACTAAATTATCTAAAGCTCAAACACGCAAAATAACATTGTACATTAAATACAAGTCAAACTGAATATAACCTACAAAGATATGAATGAATTGAACATTAACTATTGTAGTCTGCTTACAACATGTTCACTTAAAAGCAATAGAGCTTCCAGCCAAAAGCTGTTTGGGCTTTTTTTTTTGACTGTTATGACCCAGAAAAGCAGGGTTGGGAATCACAGCCGCTTAGCCTCTTATAGAAAGCCAAAGCTACAATCTGTAAACTGTTAAAAGACAGCAGAGAAAAGGAATTACAGCCCAGTATGTCCCACAACTCACCAATTGGAAGATGTCTACCTATAAAAACGTGGAAGCATGATGCAGTGTGTCAGAGTGTGCATTTGAGTGTGTGGTTAAAGGAGAATCTTGGTTGTCGTGACTCTGGTTGGGGGTAGAAGTGGGGGCAGATGCTATCGGACCCTGATTTCTGTGGTAATGATGACATCCAGATAATAGCAGACACACATGCATCACCCCCCCCCCCCCCCCCCCCCACACACACAAATAGACATTTAAGATGTGTACGAGCATCTTTTCTGTTTTAAGTATGCCAGTACTGTTCTCTTTCTCTCTCACACACTCAGACACATACTCTCACAAAAAAAAAAAAAATGCAGGGACACACACATGCACACACAAACCTGAAAATTACAGCTTAGCATGCAAGCGTTGAGCAGATGGGTTCCTAATGACTGTTGTGTACAGTGCAGTGGAAGCGAGCTGCTTTCCCATAACACGTCCGCCTCACCGCCCTCTAGAACCCTAAGTACAAGCCTGGTTTTCATTTCCTTTATGCTTTAACTGGCACAAACATGACACAAGTTCAAGTTGCAGGTGGTCAGAAAAAAAAAAACAAAAAACTTTATTGAAACTTTTTGAAGATTCCTCTACACTTTTCTTTACAGAAAGGGAGTAACCACTTATCATATTAAACATTAAATTCTAATTTACTGTAATGATGCATATTGTAAGGTGTCGTCATATTTTCTTGTGACATTACTTTTGTATCTGTTTGCTGTCCAATACCATCCATTTATCAAAGCACAGCAGAGGAGCATATTTATACAGGATAAATTATCTCTTTAAAATGAGGCTTTAAATTATGTCAGTATGTTAGCGTGGGAGTCAAAGGTAGACTGCTGTGGATCTTTCCTGATTGCTGTCAAGGCATGATTACTTTTTAATGATGTAATTTAATGATCTAATATTTAAAAATATCCCTCAGTCTGTAGAAAGAGGATAAATGTTCGTCTCGTAATCAGCATCTGCTGTTTTCTCTCTGTTTTGAGAACACTGACAATTTTAGAGAATTTCCAGTAAAGATTACCAAATGAAATTGGAAGAAAGACAACTTTTAAATGTCTAATTCCAATGTCTGAGCTGTATTACATGTTAATCTACAGATTTATTGTTCTATTTTCAGTTAAGGTTATTTAAAGGTTTTTAAAGCAATACTTGTAAATCAACTTCAAAAAATATTTTAAAATATCATAAAAATATATAATTCCACTTCAAGTAAAACTTAGGGCAGTAAAATAAGAAAAATTAAGATCTAAAATTTTGCACATTCACTATGAAATGGATCAAAAGCAGATGGTTTACAACAAAACGAATATCTACAAAAGAACATCAAAAGACATGAGCATTGACCTTAGATTAGGAATTGCTGCACAGTAAACACCTTTTAAAAAAACACTATTCCCTCGAGGATATTTTTAAGAAAATGGCCAATCACTTCAGGACTTAATGTCTTAGCATTTTTATTCCAAGTCATTAATTTATATGCTCATCGATAAAATCTGGATGACAGACTGGATCGTGGAGTTCCTCGTAAATTTTGGTTTAAATTGGAAATTGTTCCTGGGCATACAAGAGCTACAATTAAAGCTTTTTCACCAATGAAATGCCATATGTGGTGGAATCCAACCTAGTTGAAATTGTTAAACTTCAACTGAGTTGGAAGATCTCTATGTTGTGCTTTTGTCAAAGATGTTTATATTTTATGAAGGACATAAACATCTGAAAATAAAAACACTTTTTTTTAAACAAGTGTTAACTGTGGTGTACTTTTTCACACCCCTGTATGACAAAAATGTCAATTTGCGTGAACTGCAATGTCTGAAACAAGGGACAGGAGAAAACTTGGTTTGTTTTCACACTTAAACTAAGTTCACACCGGCCTCTGCAAAACCTCTTCAAGCAACCACTTCCAATGAAGTTTATGTAAACGTTTGCATATGCGTGTTTCGGGCTTCCACGTTCAAAACTCCTGCAATCAAGTGTCACTACTCAGGTTTTCAAGTTCGTTTTTGAGCTGTATGCACAAAACCCGCATTCATTGAAAGTACATCGAAAGTAAAACCATTTGATTGGGACGTATTAATATAGTCTATTTCCAAACATAGAAATGGCAACTGCTATTTGAAAATTGATCCTGGAGAATACAATTAATAATTGTGGTTTGTGTCTGGCTGGAATTAAATGACACAAAATGTATGTGCTCCTCCATAGGGTAGCAAAAGTTCAGTGTGAACACCATATGCTAAGCTCCTTACATGCCTGTTGTATACATGGCATAAGACAATTTAATAGACCCTGTTTGACTGAGTGAGGATAGCTCATAAATTTGTGATTATGTTTACTTTCATGCAGTGCTCTGACATGACCAGAACCAAAGCTTGAAGCAGATCAAACTGCTGGAAAGAATACTCCAGTTCCAGTAAGTTCATGTAGGCCAAATACAAATTCTTCCTTAAGATTTGTGCGCACTAGAGGTGTATTCCCGGTAGTTGATTGATAATTAAACTGGACCAATATTATTGCTAATATTTGGTAGCTTGACATATAAAATGGTAAAAGGCATATATTTCTATATACCGTATTTTTTACAGTCAGAGTCCCAATCATCCATGCAGGCACCGATGACAGCTCAGCTGCCATAACTTGGAATCACCAGGAGCAATATGGGCTTCAGTGTCTTGCCCAAGGACACTTTGACACGGGCAGGAAAGGCTGGAACCAAACCTGGAACCTTCCAAACAGAGGCCAACCGGTCTACTTGTGCACCGCATTTATCCAGAGATTAGGTCAATTTCTGACTTAGTTATTTTTGATATGATTGGTTACACAGGCCAAAACACAATTCAGGGCCAATTAGAGGCAAAAGCTGCATGACAAGGGACATTGAAAGTGTGATCTCCATACACAGAGGAGTAGATGAGTTTTCATGGAGGAAAACTACAGACAGAGGTGACAAAACTCTCCAAAAACTAAACGTCTCAGCCTTCTACATCACACCACTACTACTAACTTTAAAAGTAGAGAGCAGAAAACTGTAACATTATAACATAAATAGTAGTGGCACCTCTGCTAGCTTGTAGCACCTCAAACCATGATAGTGCAGTTATGAAAAAAAGTCTATGATTCAATTCATCCTTTTTTTTTTTTTACAGCAATGCATGCTGAAGTTACAGAATACATAATATGGGAAGCTACAGAACAGCAAAGAGCTTTCTGGGAGAAAACTACAGGGCTTCATTGGTCATTCGACTACATTGTGTGTTGATTGAGACATCTCAGACTACAGACAATTACATTATTTTAAGTTGGGTGTGTGGTGAAGCTTTCTATGGTAGTTATGTGCATAGAGGGGCATGATAGTGTTCAAAACTTCAGACCCAATCAACTACTAGCTGTCATAAATCAAGCATGATGATTTCAGGATTTGTCCGCAAGTAGTCCGACTACATCTTGGGATCTCTTTTGTTGAATCTGTACAGTGGATGAAATAAGTATTTGATCCCTAGCTGATTTTGTATGTTTGCCCTCTTAAAAATATATTTAATTAAGCAAAAACAATTTGAGCCAAAGTGGTCTGATGCATATTTGCATCAATGTGTTGAAGGGTTGATGATTTTATAAACATTCCTTTACGTTTAACTGAGGCAAATACATATTAGAATCCTTTTGCCCAAAAAGTACTTTTCTAAGGTTTTTGGTCCACTATTCTTTGGAAAAGACTTCAAATTGATTAAGATTTGGTGACAATCGTTTGACAACTCTGAGCTTCAGCTCTCTCCATAGGTTTTCTATAACACTGAGGTAAAGAGACTGGCTAAGCCACTCCATGACCTTTATATACTTCTTCAGCCATTCCTTGGTTGCCTTGGCTCTATATTTTGGGTCACTATCTTGTTAGAAGACCCACCTATGACCAATTTTGAGCCTCTGAGCAGAGGGAAGGTGTTTCTCACTGTCGATTTGACGGTACATGGCTCATTCATCTCATCATTCATGCAGCCCTGTGCAAAAAAAAAAAAAATAAATAAATAAACAGATCCCAGAACATCATGTTTCTACCTCCCTGCTTGACAGTGAGGATGGTGTTTGGGATCATAGGCAGTATTTGTCTTCCTCCAAACACGATGTGGAGAGTAGATGCAGATGAGCTCAATTTTGGTCTCATCCGATTAAAGTACCTTTTCCCAATAAGTCTATAAATTACATAGGTGTACATTGGGAAGCCTCTTAAGCAAGACAACTTTGTGAGCACTGCAAGATGTTAAACCACGAGTCAGCAACCTTTAACAGTGAAAGAGCCATTTGGGCTAGTTTTCTACTGATCAGGAAGGAAATTTGAATTTACATTCATGACCTTTTTTTTTTTTTAAATAAGTAAATAAGAATTATTTCTATTTTTGGCACACACAAAAGCAAAAATATAAAAAGAACCTAGCATATCTGAAAATGTGATTTATTTATTTTTACTTATTTTCAAAACAAAAGATATGTGTGTTAGGTTTAAGCTCTAACATTTGTAAAGAAAAACAACCTGCACAGAAAGAGACACAGAGAATTGATTAAAGTTTAAAACTTGCAAGGAGAGTGGGCCAAAAGCCTGTTCAGTCACAATCTTTCAACCAACTCTGACCAGGCTTTTTCTCTCCGTGCATTTTATTGAGTCAGACACGCCCCTAGTTACAGGTTGATCTCAGTTGCTAAGGGGAAGGGAAGCAAAAGAACGTCAGCTGAGACCGGTCCAAATCAGTTTCTTATACAAGGTCAAAAACAACATTTAAAGTTTGTGTGTGCATGTTTTGACTAGGTGATCATCGTCAGGCCTTGTAACTTCTACTGGCTCCTGCTAATCTCTGGCTCAGCCGCTGCATCTTCCTTATCAGCAGCGCAGGGTTGTCCACTTCCAGCTTAGATCAAGACATTTCAGCACACAATAAAGAGAACTAAAACGCATCTAATAAGAGGTAAAGGAAATAAGTAAGAATAGGATAACATATATTTACGACCCCAACAACGCCCCCCTGTTTTTCCGTTTTCTGCTTATTTTATTTCAGCACATGACCCCTTCACTTTTGGAGATTTTCAGCCACAGCATCATTGTCATAACTTAAAATGCTACACTCAGAGGGGTGGTTAGCTGGGTTCTGGAGCTGAAAACAAATCTGGAAAGTTATAATTATCAACATCATCCTCGTCATCATTGTTGTTGTCATTTTCACCATGAGGTTTGTCAGTCTGAGGCAGGAGAGCATACATCTCGGACACCTGTGGTTTAATGGCTTTTTTCAATCATCCTGGTGCACATAGCTCTTATACAAGGGATACAACAACATCCACACAAGGTCAGGGTGGCTGCAAAGACAGCAAAAGAGAGTAAAATGGGCATGACCAATTATTTATTTTTACCAAACATCACACCAAACCCGTCCCAGGGCGATGTATCAACTCCTGAGTGGTCTTTCATCATTTTGTTCAAAGTTCGGAGGCCCTCCAGGGCCCTGGTGAGACTCCCGTCCGCTGCAGTGTTGTTTGGGATGAAGGTACAACACTGATCACCAAATATTGAACAAACTCCTCCATGCTGTGACAGCACCGTGTCGACAGCCATTCTGCTTTGGAAAGCCATAAGTGAGGTAGCTGAAAATCGCCCGGGACGGCAGTGTTCTGCCTTCGTTTAATTGCCTAATCTCTGAACATTGTAGTGAACGTTGTTCTATCTCATCAACATTTTTATTAATGGTGCACCACGGACAGATGGATGACTCGAAACCTGCAAGAACCTGGTTAGTTAATTTCTTGTCGTCAGGTCAGAAAGTCTGCAACAGAAAGTGGGGTTATAGAAACAGGAAGTAATAAATTCACAGGGGCACAGTGTCCTGTGGTGTTGTAAGGCAGTCTGTCATACAGCTTGTTTTCTCCACACCACCACCAGTTGTCACTGCGGGACAGAGGTTTGAAAGTTATGTTTACTTCAAGAGTTTCAACATATATATTTTAATTTAATTTCCCCAGTTTAGGTCCTGTGCCTTTTCTGTAAATACATGTGTAATTTGCTTTAGGTATCTTACTGGAGAAGAGTGGTTTCTGCTTTTCAGCTGTTGTGAGCGGATAAACCTCATCCCTCACAGAACAATTATCTGAAGGTACAGATTGAGTCATAACATTTAAAAGACAGTCTGGAGGTAATATGGATGGTATTACTTTAAGAAGTGGTCTTGGTCCTAAACACACAACACAATCTGCTTTGACTACTTGAGCTGCTTCCTCTGCCATCAGTAACCAATTATTATCTGTTTTAGTGATTCCTGTAGTAATCCTGAACCAATCATCTGTGGTCAGATTGTCATTAACCACCAGAATGTCTTTAACCTTAGGCAGACCTCCCACAAGTTTCAAAGTTCCTCCCGTTGCATTTATTACTTGTGTCATGTCCTTTTTTGTCCTATTAACACCTCGGCTATAGCTCGACTCCAGCTAGTGCAACATGCGGCTGCTCGTCTTTTAACCAGAACACATAAATATGATCATATCTCCCCGGTTTTAGTTTCACTGCACTGGTTACCTGTTTATTTTAGAATTAATTTTAAGATCCTTTTATTTGTTTTTAAATCCTTACATGGCTCGGCACCTGTTTAAATCTCTGAGCTGCTGCAGCCTCATGGCATAATAAAAATAATAATAATTATTATTATTATTATTATTATTATTATTTATGTTGGTATGTGTCACATCTTCCATCAGTTCTTTTTGTTCAAACCAATATAGTAAAGGAACTATTATTACCATTCCTAAAAGAACTACTCCCATCACCACCATTTGCTGCTTTGGGGTCAACATCCTGCCTAGGGTCCTGAAGCCTCTCCCTATCACCTGCACAGAGTTGTGGACAATCTTCACCGGGTTTGAGACGACTGCAACCTATGGTTTCGCAGCCCCCTTTGTAGTCGGCCTTGCTCTGGAGGCGCTGTCGAGAGCTTCAGATTTCTGTGGCCTTCCACTAATCCGTGGTGGTGATGTATTTTTACTCTGTTTTAATAATAACCACGTCTCCTGGCTCGACTAATTTGGCTATCCTGTGAAAACACAGAAGATGTGACATCATCATTAGTCTGGTCTGATTTTTGTTTTTGCTGTTGAAGCATCTTTCTCATATAGTCTGCTAGTGTACTTTCATCATCAATTTCCCATTCGTTTGTAAAATAAGGTAATCTATAGGGTCTTCCAAACAAGGTTTCATATGGAACCAATCCATTCGTGCTTGTTATATTTATATATAATTTTACCAAATCCAAACATTTTGTCCATGGTCTCTTTGTTACTTCCATACATTTCCTTAATCTGTTTTTTCTTTTATTGTTCCATTCATTCTTTCAACCAGTCCTGCACTTTGTGGATGATAAGCACAGTAATTCTTTTTTAAATTAATATGAAGGCATGTCCTATTTTAAAAACTACATCATTCACAAAATGAGATCCGTTATTACTGTAGATTATTTCAGGTATACCATTTCTTGGAATCATATCTTACATAAGGCTTTGGCTACCGTTAATGCATCTGGATGAGCAGTAGCAAAGAGCTCTATCCTTTTAGAGAATGAATCTATTATCACCAAACAATATTTCTTTCCTTTATTTTTGTTTAATTCTATAAAATCCATATGTATGTTGAAAAGGATACTCTGCTTTTGGGTATATCCTCATTTAAATCAGTTCCTTTTACTTGCAGTACATCATTTTCCCCTTGTGCTGCTGCTTTAGCTGTTTTGTCTACAAGGGCTTCACAGTGATGTGATAAGCCTTCACCTTCTGTTGGTACTAATGTGGCTGGGTTCAAAACTGTACAGCGTTCTATTTTTAGATGTGGCTGTGATTTTAGTGGAGTAGTAAGCTATTGGTCTGAGTTTACTACTATGCATTTTGAGTTAACACAGAGGTCATAAAATGACCTTTGCAATCAACCATTCGTATGAACTTTTTTTTTTTTCTTTTTTTCTTTTTTTAGTCGGGTAAGGCCAAAGTACTGCTGTTTATCATAATTTGTTTTATGTCACAGACTGCTTCTTCCGCTTCAGGGGTCCAGTCTAATTTATCTGACTTTTTTAATTCTTTCGTATACACTAATGCTTGTAATGGAGCTGTTATTTCTGCATAATTTGGAACCCAGCTTCTACAATAGTTTGTTAATCCTAAGAATGACATCATTTGTTTCTTGTTAAGGGTTTGGGAGCTTGTAGGATAGCAACTTTCTTTCTTCTAGAATAGTTCTTCCTCTGCACTTAGTTGGTGGCCCAAATATTTCACTTTCTCTTGACATAATTGCAACTTATGTTTACTTCCTTAAATAATTATTCTTTAACTGCTTTAGCAGAGCTAATGTATCTTTAAGACATTCATCTTCTCTTTTGATGCCACTAATATGTCATCCACGTAGGTGAGTAACTGGCTGTTACACGGCGGCTCGAAGGATGACAGACTAGAAGCCATGACTTGGGAGTAAATAGTAGGGCTTTCACAATAGCCTGGGGCAATCTGGAATAGGTGTATCTTTTACCCTTAAAAGTAAATGCAAACTAGTATTGACTATCTTTATGTACTGGATATAGAAAAGAAGGCGTTGCTTATATCAAATTTACTGTGAAATATTTGGCCTCTGGGTCTAAAGAATTAAGCAAGGTGTGAGGATCAGCCACACAGGGTGACCTCTGAATAACAGCATCTATTTACAGCAATCAAGTCCTGCACCATCCTCCATCCTGTGGATGGGGTGCTTTTTTTTTTTTTTTTGTTTTTTTTAACTGGGAAATATTGGTATATATTACAGGAGAGTCAGCACACTCTATCAGTACACCGGCTTTTAATAGATCATTGATTACAGGAGCTATGCGTCCACAGCATCTGGCTTCAATGGATAATGTTTAATTCTCGGTCTGTGCTCTGTTTTAGGCCTATAATAACAGGAGAGGCTCATTTCACCAAAAAAACAAGTCTTCTAAGATTAAAATCACTTCTCTCTTCTGTGGAACTATTTCCACACTTGGAGCATCAGCTGGTGTGTAAGAGCATGCGTCATGCTGTTTGATGTGTAGGGGGTGTGGGATTTGCACAGTCCCGTGCCATGTGACCTTCTTTTCCACAGGACCAACAGACTATGGGCGTTTAACTTGAGGCCCAAAACGGCCTCCTCTCTCTCTCTCTCTTCCTCTACCACGACCTTTACCTCTAGAGTATAAGCAATAGATTCATTTCCTCCTCTTCATCTGGACCTTGAAAAAACACTTCAGCTTTATTTGCTTCTTTTTCCTTTCTTGCTCTTAATCATAACACTTAAAGTCCATGTTCTGTACACTCTAATCACCAGCTCCACGCCGTCTTCTCCTGCTCTGAGATTAGGTAATTCTATCAAAGGATGACCATCTGCATTTGCTGTAAATATTCCGTCTGCTGCCTGCTCCATTTGTCTGCGTGCAGCAGCATAAGGACCCGAACACTCATTATCCTCTCTTCTATGAAACATCACATCTTTTCCTGCTTTCTGGCGTTCTTTTTCTTCCTTTTCGCGTTCTCTTTCTTTTTTTATTTTATTTTTTTTATTTTCTTCTTTCTTCTGCCTGGCTTTACGTTTCCATTTTCCCTCTGTTTTGCTATTTTTTATCCATACTTTTGTTTCTTCAAATCCTTCTTTATCCTTTTGTTTTCGTTTATTTTTGCATTTTTGTTTTATCTGTTTTGTAATTCTACTATTCTTACAGTTGAAAGCTTACCATTAAAGTTATATTGATCAATCCAATATGGAAGTTGTTTTATATCGCATTTGGGTTTTCATTTTCTACTATTCTGTAATCTTTGTAATGTCTCAAGGACTTATTGTTTTAGTTTACTTTGCCCCTTCCCCATTTATGAATAATAAATTTGGTTCCAGTAGTTTGTTAATACCTAGGGTATTCTAATACTGGAAGCTTTTCTTTCAACAAGATAGTGATTAATTAACCTTCTGTGGTAAAACTCACTTCAACCTTAGAGGTGAGTTTTTCTTGCCTAGTGCATCCACAAAAGGTTCACTATTTCCATCCTTGTTGATTTGGTATGAAATCCAAATAACTAATGGGTATCTGTATTTCCAATCACACTCACAGTCTCACACTTTCACACTTTTGCGCGCTGTTTTACTTTATTTCTCTTATTACTTCTTATTTCAACACAGAGGACGCCGCCGCCCTTCGTAGAATTTTAACTAGTTAGCTAGGGGAGTCTACTCCTCCCCCGCGGACTTTAACTGTTTTTGAAATAATTCTTCTTTTCACAGAGGCACAGAGGACGCCGCCTGCCTGCCCTTCGTAGAATTTAAACTAGTTCGTAAACTAGGGGAGTCTACTCCTCCCGCGGACTTTAACTGTTTGCTCTATTTTACCTGATAGTGTCTAGAATTGTCAGGGTTTTGTTTTAATTCTCCTTCTGAGAATCTCTCATTCTGTCATTCCTTTTAAATAAGACTCTACTCACAATTCTCTGTGTCCGTGGATCCTCCGTCAACCTTCAGGTCCAGCCCGGCGAGTGAGGGCCAGCCCTGGAAACGGATCGTATGCTGTGGCCAACAGACTTTCTGGGTCTCACAACTCTCGCGGAACCATCAGGTGTCTTGGAGATCCGGCTCGAAGGACCAATTAAATGTTAGGTTTAAGCTCTAACATTTGTAAAGAAAAACAACCTGCACAGAAAGAGACACAGAGAATTGATTAAAGTTTAAAACTTGCAGGGAGAGTGGGCCAAAAGCCCTGTTCAGTCACAATCTTTCAACCAACTCTGACCAGGCTTTTTCTCTCCGTGCATTTATTGAGTCAGACACGCCCCTAGTTACAGGTTGATCTCAGTTGCTAAGGGGAAGGGAAGCAAAAGAAC
The DNA here is from genome assembly GCA_003999625.1 of Oryzias javanicus. Lineage (NCBI taxonomy): Eukaryota > Metazoa > Chordata > Actinopteri > Beloniformes > Adrianichthyidae > Oryzias > Oryzias javanicus. The sequence continues at coordinate 12,681,561 of CM012439.1, read as the reverse complement.
GTCAGCTGAGACCGGTCCAAATCAGTTTCTTATACAAGGTCAAAAACAACATTTAAAGTTTGTGTGTGCATGTTTTGACTAGGTGATCATCGTCAGGCCTTGTAACTTCTACTGGCTCCTGCTAATCTCTGGCTCAGCCGCTGCATCTTCCTTATCAGCAGCGCAGGGTTGTCCACTTCCAGCTTAGATCAAGACATTTCAGCACACAATAAAGAGAACTAAAACGCATCTAATAAGAGGTAAAGGAAATAAGTAAGAATAGGATAACATATATTTACGACCCCAACAATGTGCCAAACAAGATCATATCAGTGCAGCTCTGGGCAGCTAGTAACCAATGTTGTTCAGAATAAGATATGTGCTTTTAACTAATAAAATATCAAACTATTTAACAAATGCTTTGCATATAAAATCTGTTCATTCTGGAGGTAGCGTTGAGCAAACAAGACCTCTTCAGGTCAACAGGGATGTAAAAACCTATAGTTTATCATTTATGTGCACCTCAGTCATCAATTTATAAACGTAACTAATCAAAATTAAATAAATGCTAATTAAGCAATCCTTACTTTAAAACAATTTCTATTTCATTTTTCTTTTATTTAGTCTTTGTTCTTTTTACCCTATTTTTCCTCAGCAGTCTTACACTGCTGAGTTTTGTTATTTAAGTTTGGATTAGACCTTGGTAGTCTTAGCTTGCGGGCTTTGGTTTTTTTTTTGTTTTCTTTAGATAGTTTTGGTTAGGCAGCCATTAGCAGGGAGCTGCTGACTCCGACAGTCGACATGGAGACCCCTGCGTTAAACTATTGTGATATAAAGTATTTTCAAGGGTTTTCTTGGTGACAGTGGTCGCAGCTGCTTTGAGATCATCAACTAACTTCTGCTGTGTTGTTTTAGGCGCATTTCTTACTGTTCTCATCATCATACAAAACCCCACTAGTGAGATATTCTTTGGAGCCCCAGACCTACTGTGTAAGTGGATTGATAGTTATATTGTAGTTCTTGTATTTTGGTATTTACTGTTATAACCTCAACCCCCAGCTTGTTGATGATGGTTTTCTAGTCCATTCAGGTATTGTGCAGTTCAAGATTCTTCTCCTTTAAATCAACTGAAAGGTCTTAAGTCTTTCTCATGTTGGAAAATTTGAAGGATTGGCTGATTGTGTAGACAGGTGTCTTTTGTACAGGTGATTAGGTTCAAACAGGTGTCTTCAATTCAAGTGACAGCCAGAGCAGAGTCTAACTGATCCATGTGAACCAGAAATATTACTTGGGGATCATATACTTATTTCACTCAATGTCATTTTCTTTGATTTTCTTTAGGATTTCTGTCTCACACTATTCAAATAGACTGTAGTTCTAACGGTAGGTCCGTCAATTTTCTTAGGTTGGCAAACCTGCTAAACCAGCAAAGAATCAAATACTTGTACTTGTACTCGTACATGATTCTTTTAGGCTAGCTAATATGCAGCAATACTGCAAATATCACAACTGCGAATATACAGTATTACTTAGCTTTACATCATTTAACCTAAAGCAGGTGAATATTGTATTGCTGTTATTGCATTCAACAGATCACTGAGCACATACAAGCACACGTACAAGACTAAAATAATCATATTGGCCTAGGGAATTAAAAAAAAAAAAAAGTAACAGTGTCCTTGACATACAAGTAAGGTTAGAAATCTGTAATAATGGACTCTATGTTTAAACTTTAACAAGCAAATATTGTGCAACTAGTGCAGCTTGGGTCTTGACTAAAACCAGGAAGTACAACCACATCAGTCTTGTCTTTGGATCTTTGCACTATTGCTCATAGTTCTGACTTTAAAACAGCTCTCCATGTGTTTAAGTCTATCAAGCTTAATGAACGCAACATAAGAACCTCCAGAGGGTGTAAGAAGAGCTGGACGGGGCACAAAAAGTCTAATCCAAAGTGACACCAAAGGTAACTGAAGCCCTTGAAGCTTTAAACAACAGACTGGAAGTAGCTTTAGCAGATTACAAAATCTTAATAGAGCTGTGAAGCTCTGTGAACTTCAGGACTTCTGCTTTTAACTGTGTTTTGTTCAAACCTAATCTATTCTTTTATTTTATCTTCTCATTGTAGGCACTATAACAGAAAGATCTTCTCTTAAGGGATTATTTATTCTGATTCCATGTGTCTGCTAACAGAGTAACTGGCTAACTCGCAAAGGCAGAGCGTGTTTCCAAACAGAGTGCCAAAATTGCAAACAACAATGCTGGTGTTTGACACTCCCGCCCCTGTCCAATCACTTCCATATCTTCCGATCATGACATGATGAACATCCAACAAGCACAATCCAATATAAACTGCTGTCCAGATAGAACCAGGCGCACAAGTACAAAGACATTTGTGTAGCCAGATAGAGAACGAGTTTGCATCACATAACACTCATGCTCTTACATTCGCACATACCTATTTTTATTGCTAGCTCCTTTTGAAAGGCATCAGTCAGCAGCTCACTTAGAGCCACATGAGTGAACGAGTGAGTAATGTTGTATTTATATGCGTGACCTCGCTCGATTCACGTTCAGCTTGTGCGTGTGGAGCAGACAATAAGGGGGCAGGTCTGTCTGAAGGCTTTTCGTTTGCTGATGTATTCTTGCATGCAAAAGGTGATTTGATAGACAACCATGACGGAACAGCCACTCTGAATTACTTGACTCTGCTAGGATGTTTTTGTTTCTGTGAAACCGAACACATCAACGTGAGTGACACAATGAGCTGGATGTAACTGAGACGTCTAATGAAAGAAGGCAAGTTAAAGCTCTTCTAGTCTCAGTTACTTTTCTTCTTGCACGATATCTCATCCACGATACTTTCCTCCCACACACAAGCATCCTCTTCCATCTCCACGTTTGTCTTACTGTGATGCACAACACCGTGACACCCTATACGGTTTTCAGCTTTGACAAACTGTCCTGTGTAATGGTTTTCATATTCTTCAAGGTGGCCTGAACCTGTGCCAGAACTGACCATGAAGAGCAAACACGAGTCCACCACTCTCTGTTCCTACTTAGCTTCAATGTAAGCTGATTAGTCATGTTCCTGGAAAATAGTGTTTAGCTTTTAGTTCTTTTTTTTTATTACCTGCCTCTATGTAAACACAGTCAGTGATGGTGAGATCAGTGATTAATTTGAGAGGGTTGGAAGTGTTCCAGTAAACACATTATGATAACATATATTCCTGCAAAGCCCTAATTTTTTAGCTATTTTTGTAAAGTTACCAAGTAAGCTTTCTTTGTTTTTAGAAACAGTGGTATAAATAATCTCCCAAGCAGCATGTTGGCTTCTCAAGGGATCTTCTTGCTTTACACAACATTTGAGTGTGTGGTTATGAAAACAGACTTGTTTTTGAACTTTTAAAAAAATATAGTGTAATCTCAGCGGTGGCAGATACGATAAGTAATTATTTTATGCATCGCAAACTAAACTGATGAGAAAAAAATGTTGTAATGATGGGGAATTTTAAAATTATAGAAAACTGTGCTACTTCACAAAAAAAGGCATGAATATGTAATGGGCATAGAGGAACCTGGAGTGATTTGAACACATTCTAGTCAATGAGGTATGGTCACACATGGCACACATATCTGTTTTGTTTTTTAGCCGGCAAAGGGGACCACAAAGTGTACTACTGCTCTGAATTCAAAGTCTATAAGTCTAACCATTTCAGTGCACAGATATAGGATTAAACAGACTGGAAGTCTTCTCGTGAAAAAGACAAACAGAAAAAAATATGCATGGTTTTCAAAATAAAATGCCACAGGCAAATTCCAAACTACCTTTGAGCATAATAAGTGTCACACAGGTCTGGTTTGGGCCTGCAGAGGATCCAGCTATAAAAGAAAAAAAATACTTTCAAATTTGGCTAAGAGGTCATTTTTACAGGCTTCAACTTCATTCAAAGATAGTTTCTATAAACATATGTTGTGACTTTTCAGTAAAAGAAGTTCTCTGTTTCAACACCAGCTCAGACCTTTATTTATCTTTGCCTGATTTCCCCAAATTTTCTTTTTCCACACAGGATTTCTCAGAGTACTCCATCTTACTGTCAGTAAAGATGTGTTCAAATTTCCAAGAAGAGAGGCTTTTTTTTTCCCTCATAACAACCCTGGTTGTGGAGTGGGCAATTGGTCCCAAACTTGTTTTTGGTTGAGGGGGAAAGTAGAATACTGTGTTGGGAGAGTAATGACTTAATGGCAGGATCTAACAAATGGGGTAATTGAAAGAGCATTCTGGAAAAGTGGCAGCTCACCTTTCACCTGAATCTTTAATTAACACACGTAGCTTGACTCTTCAGCAACACCTCAGCAATTGCCTTTCATAAATCAATGGACCTCTTACAAAAGTATCAACTGTCAATATTTATTTTTTTCTGTGTTTCTTTGACCACATTTGACATTTGAGGAATTTAGTGCTGAGTGAGGGCTCTTTAAAGACTGACCAGGAAGTATGAACTCAAGATATTTATCAAATTTTACATGTGACCAGTACAAACTTTTCATTAAAAAAATTCAAAAAGTTAAGCTCTTCTTACATTGAGAAAACCAACAAATTTCCCCTTTCATCCCTTGTAAAAGTTATTTAGTTCAACGGTCCAAAGTTAAGTTAAATGCTTTATAGTAAATGTGCAAGGCTGTTTTTAATGTTTGATCTCATTATGACAGTGAGATAGTTGAACGCGATAGGAGGGACAATCTGGCTCTTTCCTATCGGCAGCTTAAGTTTACACTTTAGCACTTAGAACACTTTACATCACAGGTCAAGAAAATGTGTCAGTGGACACAAACAAATAAATTAATGTAAATTATTATTGACACTCTAAATCAATCCCATTCCAGTCTTGGTATGCAATATCCTGTGGTTCAGAATTTCCATCCATTTTCTAAAACTGTTTTGTCAAACAGTTTTGTCTCGCAGCCTAACCTAGCAGGTCACCAGTCTGCCGCAGGGCCACAAGCACACACCTATACACACTCACATTCACACCTGGGGACAATTTAGAGAAGCAAATTAAATAATTGTGTGTTTTTGGACAGTGGAGGTAAGCCAGGGTCCCCAGAGAAAACCCACACATGCATCAGGAGAACCTGCAAACTCCACACAGAAAGGTCCCCCTTTGATGACTGTTTCAGGTCCACCAGCCAGGACTTGAACCAGGACCTTCTTGCTGTAAGGCAAGAACTCTAACCACTGTGCAGCTCTGATTCAGAATTTGGTTATAAGAGTTTGGTTGGATATTCTCTCTTCAACTTTCTACAAAAAGATGAGATCTTCGGGCTGCACGGTCATTCAGATCCCACTTGGGACCGTTCTGTGTGGAGTTTCCATGTTCTCCTTGTGCATACATTACTTTTCTTCAGGCACTATGGCTTCTTCCCAGGGTCCAAAAATATCCATTATTGATCAATTAATGACTGCAAATTGTCCCTGGGTTTGAATGTTTCCCCAGCCAGCAAGGCCAAGTGGCCCCCACATGGTTTAAAAGTGGGAAGAAAATGTGGGCCCCAATTGAATTTGTCTGCAGTTTCCGTGGTGGCGTCACCTGTGTTTGCCCACTCTGGCTCCACTGCCCAGAGACCAGCAGCCTGGGTGGCAACCCTGCTTGCTCTGCCAGCCCCTGGGGGCCAGTACTTACTTGCTCGGCTGGATCCTGGGAGGCGGAACTCGCTAGGCACAGAAACTGCAGACAAACCCAATTGGGGCCCACCTTTTCTGCCCACTTTATGACAATATAGGGCCCATTTGGCCTTGGGTGTGACCCTGCAATGGACTAGCAACCCCTTCAGGATTTACCCCACCTTTTCCCAACAGTTCATAAGATAGGCTCCAACAACCCTTTGACCCCAAAAGGATTGATCTGGTGTGGATGGACGGACGGACGGATGGATGGATTCAGCCTCCACACAAAACTTTCACAGTTTTAGCTGTCAGCAACACTAGTAGTAGACCCAAAATACAGGACACCAAGCCAGTGAGAGGAACTGAAGCCCTACTAAATAAACTCAAATAGGAAGAAAATAAACCGGGTGACAAACAGATGACCTAACCAAGTTGAACTGAAAACTTGTCACTTAAATAAACTGAGGGTAATCAACACAAGACAAAACAGCTGAGCAATTGGAAATGGAAACCAGGTGTGCACTGACAGGAGAGGAGGGGGATGCAGCACATGACTGAAACAAAACATGACCGATAAAAACTCAAGCAAAAAAGCCCCAATCCACACACAATCAGGAAAAACTCTGATTTACAACTCTCTCATGGTGGAAATTCTTGATACTGATCTCTTCTTAGAAATCCAGTACATATCCTCTAAAATTTCACAGGAAGGACAATATATATCTCAGCCTTTAGACGTTTGTTCAGACCCTGTGCCAGATCTCTGTACTAACTGGAAGACCACATCAGTGGGTGAACAAACTCTTCAATTTCTTCACAGTTTGGGGGATTCGCTCCATCATTTTTTTTCTTTGACTGCAATCCTCTCTGCCATGGCCTCTGATCTGTTGTTTTACCACCACTCTAATGTGTTCTTATGATGTTATAAGTGGCATAACATCATAGAAGTCACATAGTAAAAACTGCACTGATAAATTCAGAATGTGATTCATGCATGAACTCCTACCTCCAGTCTGCACACCTAAGAATATTCAATCTTCCAAATGTGAGCAAGTGTGTCCAATTGCAGAATAAGAAATTGCATAGGAAGAATTTGACTCTTTGAGGTTGAGGAAATAACATGTCCTGAGTGATTATAGTGGATTTGTGTATCACAGGTGATTCTCTCTACTTATGCCTATATTTTAACTTATTTGCAGAGTAGTATTAGTTTTAAGTGAGAGGTAAGTAAAGACAAGTAAAAACAATTAAAAAAATCATGCTTGCATAACAACAGTATTTTCCCCCCTCTGGAGGCATATCATCAGAGTTTATTTTTGTGGAGTTTCCATATTTCTCGACACCTTCCGACACCACCCCCATCCAGAGGTGTGAGACACGTCTCCTAGTGTGGTGGGAGCTGGACAGACGCCCTTGCAGTCTTAAGAGGTGACGAGGCCAGTAAATGTGCACTGAGGGGGTGGTCTCGTAGGCTGCCCTAACCTTGGCAGAACCCTTACGCCCAAATTGAAAACAGACGTGTTTGAAGTTCATTCTCTGAGTTACTACTGTTCAATTGTGATTTACAAGAGTGTGTGAGATATGGAAATCTCTCACGCAACTCAAGATATGGGCTGAGTAAAAGCACATTTTGAAACAGGCTTTTCCGCCCTTTGGGAAGGACTAATCTGTAAACTCATGCTATCCTTTCATTTGGTCAGGGCTGTTTATTCACTTTTTTATCCTTTCACTCAGTCATCATCTCAAACAGAGGGAACAGTGTCTTCTTTGGTTAATAAAAACAGCATGTCAGGGGCTCAGGTCGTTGTTCCTTTCGGTTGGGAGAAGACTTGATGGTCAAAGAGACAAATTCGCTGGCCAGTATAAGCTGTATTAACAACTTCAGGGCATTAAATTGTGACAGTTTTCTTTGCTTTGTTTATATTCCCCCTTCCACCTGGAGGAGCCGTAATAGGGCTCATTCAGTATCCAGTTACCCTGCACACCTGCAGCTAATCCCCCCCACTCTTCCTGCAATTTATCATCCCTGGTCACCTTTCCACTGCCGAGCAGTTCTTCAGTACACTAGACAGGGTGCGTGGCAAGACCCACATTTCAAGCCAAATAAAAGACAAGAATTTGATCCACAATGCGTGTCTGCCTCTGGATTCCCCGGGTACTTATCTGTCTGCCTAACTCCCTCTCATAAAAGGCGTTTGGGTAAAAGATAGACGTCACTTGACTGGCTCATGCCCCTTCACACCTTGTGCTGTGTTATGAAAGCTTCAGATTCAATACCACATTTAGAAAGCATAATTTATGAAAAACATTCTACACTGAATACTGCTGAAATTTGAAATGAGATTGGTTGAAATGCTTTCATGATATGAGTTTGTGTTTAAGCCTTTTTTCTTACATGGTTGTTCAAGTGTTTCATTTACTGAATGAATGGTTCAAGTTTTCGTATTGCTATTGTGAGGATTACGCTCTTGGATTCTGTTTTATATCCTTGGTTCTTATAATGCTCGAGTTTACCCTGTCGGACACACCATCTTAATGATCTTTTACAGCTGTCTCAATATCAGGTAATTACCCTTAGTCTATGTAAGTGTCTGGTTTTCAGTTCTTAATGGTCATGTCATCTGCTTTGTCACCTTTTTGTTGGTCCCTTGGTCTTGTCATGTCTAAGTGTATTAACTAAATGTTTAGGTTTCCACCATTGGGCCAAGCCTCTTGCATTGTGCATCCTACACTCCCAGTTCCTGGGTGCGTCTGATTATGGGTGTATCATCAATGAATTGTCTATTTTTGAACTTATACAGAACTATACGGTGCATTCAGAGACACAAAAGGGTTTGAGATAAAACTTTCAGTCAGACTTTATTAGCCAAGCTTCAATTTGTTTGTAACATGCTACACATTACCCAAGTTAAAAGCGTTAGACATGCTAACGCATTTACAATACCTGTGCCCCTAACCTTGTTTGAAACATGTAAAAAAAAAATAAACTACCACTAAAACAAACATTACTGCGGCTACACTAACTCCCAACTTTGTTAGTAACACATAAAAAACAGTCTGACACCGCTACACATAAGCTATGATTTCATATTTACTAAACATCCAACCTTGATTGCAACTCTCAAAAAACAGACTGACATTTTGACAGAGCACCGGTTACCTCTCAAAATCGCTTCGACATCAGTCAGTAAAACCAGAACAAATCCAAATACTGTAAAAGGTGCTCTTGACTATAAGGCGCACTGTCATTTATAAAAAAAAAATTAAGGTTAAGGCTTTTAAATGTGCCTTATACTGCAGAAATACTGTACCTGTTTAATTTAAACAGCCAACGCATCATGTCATAAGAGACTGATTTCAGTTGTTGAGTTTTCAAAAATTGCAAATGTAACAAACACTTTTCATATTTGGTGTTGCTTCCATTTTAAGAAGAAAAATTGACCCCTTGACTTTCTCTATGTTCTTTTAGCTCTCGTTTTAAAATTCCCCTACAAAACCGTTTCCTCTGTGCATGCTTTATCACTAACCAGAGTGGCAGTTTGACAAACAGTCGAAGTGCTTTTATGACTAATACGTTTTAGCAGATGTGTGAGGTAAACAGAAACACATGTTACCCCTGCGCGTTTAGTTGTTTGTTTTGTTCAAGAAGATGACAGCAGCACACCTCGTGTTCCACAGCAGGCCGATTCAAAACCCAACTTTTCACGAGTTATTTCCTTTGGACTGCCGCCGGACCCCTCACATGGATGCTGGCCCACATTGGTCTCTGTTAAACTCACACATTAAAACACACACCCACATGCGTGACACCTTTGCTTAAGACAACACCTGCTCACCACACGAACAGCTCCAGTCCATCCACCTCTGTCTGGAGTCCTCCCTGTGAGGCATGACTCAGTAATTTTGGACTTAAATGAAACACACAATTTCTGAACTATAACCTCACAAAAATAAATTGCGGTAAATAACTGGGAGAAGTCAGAGTTAAAAGTTTTGATTTTTAAAACTTGGGAGGGATTTTTTTATAAGATTGCCAGGAAAAGCCGATGTGATGCCAAAATATAGAAAAAGTGTTTTACATCGAAAAGTCAAGACAAATCACACAGAACACATGGGGAGCCTTCCTTGTGAGTTAGCAGCTTTATTATTTTACAGGGATAATGTATTTGTTCTCTGTCCAATGTAAACTTTTTCTAATCAACTCAAATCTGTTTTTCCCACTTTTGCTATTAAAAAGACATTAAAAAAAGACATTTATCCTTCCAAAAAAACAGAGTGTGGACACAAAGAGGGCATTAAATTATCTTACAACCACTTAGAACTGTGCGGTGCTTGTCAAATAATAAAACCACATGGATACATCATGTGGAAATTGACTAGACCTCAGCTTGTTTAAAGACTTACTCCAATGAAAATGGTGTTTTTTGTGTTTTTAACACATTCTTGTAGTATTTTCATGATCATGGAGAACATAGAGAAAGAAATGTAAGATAAAAACTATTTCTAAGTATTTCCTTATTCAAATTGTGTTGAATAACAGATGAAAAAAAAAATGCAGTTTTAAAAATCTTGTAGTTGTTGTGACATGCAAACTATTAACCTCGAGCTCCTTGCTCCACTCCATTCTGATAAATTCATTGAAGACAAATAGATCTATGAATGCCTGTTTTCCTTGTCCAAGTTGGCATCTGGCTAAAAATTTTTTTTAACTGCTAATGTTAGCTTGGGGTTATGAGGGGGCTTTGAGTTAACGGGAGAGAGTGTAGTAAACAAAGGGATAAGGAGAAATGAGCGCAGACTTCCTTCTGCCCCAATGATCTTGCCCACAATTCAGAGGCAAATTTCTGATCAACTCCTGCCGCTCTGCTGAAACTATGTCCTAGAAAGCAACACAGATTTTTAAAAATTTTGGCTAAAAACAGAATACTAATAATTACAAGAACATTGGGAGCATGTTTACAAAAGATAAAAAGATGATTGAAGTGGGACTTTGAGCCCAAACACATGCTCTGAGTTTCACAGCTATTTCCAGACAATTTGTTCAGGCTGCTTTGGGTCTTGAGGGTATGGGACATGAGTCAGTTTAAGTGGTTTGCACCATAGACGGTATATCACTGGACAGCATGACCCTGTCATTTTATTTGTCAGAATAACACTTAGTCTGAGAGCTTTTATCTTAACATCTTCTTGCTATCCAATTTTTTTTTCACTCTTTTTTTTTTTTATTTCAAGTTATAAACTGACCAATCAGATACTTCAATGAAAGTATGTAGTTCCCGCTGGCCCCACCATGAATGTTTGATCGACTGATTCTCTTGACCCGCTTTCAGTGAAAGGGGTGTGGACTTCAAACAAGCCTACTCATGATGGGCAGCTGTAGTTGCCCTAGAAATGTGACTCAGACTGACTCGGACTAATCATTATCGACTTGCTCCAAATGACGACACCTGTTTCGTAGAAAAATGGCAAATAAATTGGCTTCACTTTGCTGGAGCCGGAGTAAGGCATTTTCTATGGGTGACTTCACACCCACTTTGTCTATCTCTATTTACGGTCTATGGTTTGCACAATAGTTGCTGAGCTAGCTAATATAGTTGAGCAATGCTTAATCAAAAGCTATGCGTCTGTCCAGGCAGCCACAGCAATCTGTTCAGGGTGCTCAGGGAGTATGGGACACAAATCAGCTTAAGTGGTTCTCACAGTAGTTGTTAGCACTGAGCTAGCAACTATAGTTAAGCTCTACTCCATCAAAGATTACACTTCCGTCCGGTAATTTGTTCAGGCTGCTCAGGGTTGTATGGTGAATGAGACATGAGCAAACTTTGGACCAAAAAATAATCCCAATTGTGAGTTTGTGTGAATCCTGTAATCTTAGCCTTTAGTTAATACTAGTTGTGAAAACAGGAACACTTAAAAAAATCTTATCCTTCACTGTAATACAAACCACAGAGATTCCTTGCATGAACATCTGAGTTTATTAGTCTTGTGGTTACAGCTCCGCTAAAGTTGGAAGATATGAACAGATTAAGCAAGGACTAGATCCAAAAAGTTTTCTTCCTAGAAGGATTTTTATGTGGCCTTGTATTACGGGAAGATATATTGAGATCCCAAATCTTTTTTTGGGTTGCTTGTTTGTTTTTCTGATAGACACTGCCAGGAAAGGCCAGCTGATTTGAGTGTCGTATACAGACTATGCTTACTATCTCCCCCTCTGGTCTCCTCTAATGTCTGCTTCTTTAACAAATATAAATAACAGTCGTTTTCAAATGTATTCCACACTAAAACATATTTTTCAAGCAATTCAAAATTTTAATAATCAGCTTTTTCTGTATTCTTGTAAAAGTCAAGCAAAAATGGAATTCTGTTTTTGTTTTACACTGATCACACAGAGAAAAAAAAAAATCTATAACCATCATTATCCATGTGGGATCCAAATATGGATGGATTAGCACAACAACAGCACAGACAAACAACACCACTGTGTTGCCAAAAATCCAAAAAACTTGCATGCTTCAGTACAGATCACCTGTAACCACTGCCATTGTGAGTTAAATGGTTTGATTTGGTTAAATGTAGTATGGATAAAATATGTAGAAGTAAATACAGTCAGAAAAATTCTGGTCTTGACCAAACAGGTGGACCAAGATCCACTTGAAAAGATGGTTCGCTTCTAAACGAACTTGGTAAGGTTTATGCCTTGGTCTCAACTCTCCTTACAGGTGAGCTGAGTGGCGGTGAAAATTGGCCAGGATTGTAGAGGGCACACAGGTGGCTGTTTTTGTTCCAGTTGTTCCGCTTCAAGCACAGAGTCTATTCAGACTGAGGAAACCCGGAGCCGACCGGAGCTCAGTCTGATTGGAAACAAACTGAAACCACCTCCAACATGGTTCTGAGAGCAGTTCCTGGTCCCGCATCAGGGTCCACTTGGATGAATTCAGACTAAAAATTAGTTCCGGATTATTGGGGGAAATGAACTTTGCCTCACTTTAAACAAACTGAATGTGTCCAGTCTGAATACACCCATAAGATATGTGTTTTTCCTCTCTTTTTGACTTCCTCCTGAAGCCTGTACACTGCGCAAGGGGATCATTAGATTTGTTCATTAGTGAATGAGGAAATAAGATACTTAATAGTTTGTATGGATTCCTAAAGATGTCCCAAAGGCATTTACGCATAACCAGCACACCCCATGTGTGCAGCATTTGTATGCTCTCAGTATGGAGCCAGTGCACGCACCTTACATACGATTTTAGTGTGGAGTAAGGGCACTGTATAACAAGACCTGCACATCATAAGCGCTCTTACATTATCCTTACAAATGCTTCGCACTACACTTATCTGACGCACAGCAATTGCACCTATTATTTTTATGACGTTCCTTAAGATCACTGCACAAACTGTAAGGGAACTGCGAGACACAGTTGCACTTCCTTTCTGATGCGGCTGCTGTCTACGACCCTCCGCAATCCCGGAAAACCCAAAAACTTGCAGAAACCCATACAGGTCAATGTGTGCCTGTGACTAAGGCATAATTTTAGTTTGCCTCTTAGTTGAAAAGTTGTAAATATTAGAAACAAAAAGTCAAAATCCATCTTTTGATGAACTCAGATAATTAGAATGAGTCAAGCTGTTTGTGTCAGGGATGGTGGTGGAGGACCCAAATGCAGGAGAAAAAACATGGTGGTAGAAACATAAACGTTTACTAAATCAACTTAAACATGACAAAACCAGGAGAACAAACCAATGCCATGCCAGAACAGAGAAGAGAAGATGACCTGACAATGACAACTGAAAACCAGCCACTTAAATACACTGAGGTTGATTAACTAAATGAAAACAGCTGTGGATAGTTAACCTGAACATGGTGAAACTGACAGGAAAAACAGAACATGACCAAACCCAAGTGCTGAATCATGACAGTTTGTTTTATTGACGCAACAGAACATGTTAAAACACTTTCAAAAAGCTGCTCTGGAAATTCAAAATGATTCCCAGAGGTTTTCACTGTGAAAGGAGACTGATTATACCTGCAAGTCCAGCACTCAAAACCTCCATGTCTGTTGGCGGTTGTTTTGCCCCTCCCTTGTGATTAAAGGCTGACAGGTGTAGCAATTGTCATACAAATGCTTTTGTTTACAAATTTATGCCACTCGTAAAAGTGCAATGAGATTACAAACTGAACAACAAGAAAAGACAGGAAACAAACAGATTTTCAGGCGTAATAATGTGTTTTAATATCTAAACTTGACTCCCCAAAAGTGAAAATAAATGCAATCTTACACCCCAATTCAACAATTATTTTTCCAATTAAAATATTAAACTATAGGACGATACACTTAAGTGAAAGAATTTGAAATAAATAAGTACAAAAAATGAGTTGATATTTATTTGACCCACTACGCAAGTGCAAGTCTATTATTCCAACATTTAGACAAAAGGGCCCACTGAAGGTCTGACAACACCTACACTAATTAGCCCCACAGGAAGAGTAGAAACAGTAAAACATTGTTTTGACCTTCCATACCTTGAAACACCAACACCCCCAACAATCCAGAGCAACCTCTTGCCAAGTTTATTACATGCTCTGTACTCACTAAACCCTCCACAAATGAAGGCTTTTATGGAGTTACTACGCTTGCTGTGTTTACAGCTCATACAGTTTATTATCATTGCACCCCACTGTTTTGAAGCCTTAATACATTTTTAATAAAGACGTTAAAGTTTAAGACGCTGCACCTTGACTAGTCATGGTATTTTATTAGAATCCTAAACCTTGTTGTTTAAAAAGCTGTCACGCAGGGATTTAACACCTATTGTAGGTGATACTTACACTAAATGCTGCAAAAATTAAGGGCAAGTGAGGAACACAGTATCCTCATCAAAGACAAAACAGCACTGTTCTGTTATGAAAAGTCTGCAACATGGGGAATTAGTTTAAATGCTTAAAATGTGTCATGTCTCTGAACATGATGATCAATGATCTGAACACTTCTCTGCAGCATATTTGTTTAAGATAAAATATTTATTGGTCTCTTCTTACTAAACATGGGTGCTGGTATTTTATTAATACATAATTTATTTAAACATCTTAATACGTATGTTGCCTCTCATGAATTGTCTTTGCATTTTATTGTAAACTTTGACAATTTACAGTTAATAAACACTTTGGTTTCAGGTGTGTGGTATAAAAAAAACAAAGGATTGTGGACTTTGGTTTAGTTTTTAGCAGTTGTGTTATGGGTTTTGGTCATGTTCTATTTTTAATTGTCCCTCAGTCACCTCGGTTTCAGGCTCGTCATGACTCACAGCTGTCTTCATTTCAATTAATAACCCTCAGTCTATTTGAGTATTTGGTTTTCAGTTCTTCCTTGTCTGATTATCTTTTCTGTTTTGCCACCTTTTTGTTGCTCTCATTATTTTTTTCCATGTTTCAGTTTATTTATTAAAGTTTTATTTTTCTGCTACCTTGCCAGGTCTCCTGCATTTGGGTCCTCCTCCACCACTTACTGACAGCCAGTCTGTCGCAGGACCACAATCACACACCCATGTTTTTGGACAGTGGGTAGAAGCCCATGGACGAATGGGGAGATTATGCAAGAACAACAACTACAAGTTTCTAAAAATGCATTGTTTTGTGTGGTCCTGATTCACAATTTGATAAAAGGAATCCTCAGAAATGCAATTTTAATCTTAATTTTCTTTATATGTACTCTCCATCAAGAGAAAATGTTACAAGAAAATTAACAGAACACCAAAACAAGATTTTTAATAGATTGGGTTTTTAAACTATTTAGTTTTACTATATACCTTTATACTATCATTAACTTTTATTTTAGTTCATAAAGTTCTTACATGCCGCAAACGTATTCTTGTTGCTTCTCTCTTTTCTTTTTTTTTTTTTTCCAGCAAGTCAAACATAAGCAGTTTTGAGTGATATTTCTTCCCTGCTGATTTATTTCTCTTCTGATGGGTAAAAAATGAATGATAAGATCATAGCTGAATTTCTCATTTGGCACTAGCTGTTCAACAAGAGACTCACAGTTTAAAGTTGAGACTCACTTTGTTCTTTCTCAAAAATCAAACAGGTTGGGAAAATAGCTTTAATATAATGCACAGTGTCTGGAAAAAAGCAAAACAAGTCTAAAACATGACAACCTATTAACAACAAGCATATATTTAGTGGTCACAAACAGAAAACCTGTGGCTTAAATACACTTGGAAACTATTACAACAAACAAAAAACAGCTAATTGATTGGAAACCTGACCCTGATGTGCTGTGGCTGTGGGAAACATGAAACCTGCAAGCAAATAGGACAAGATGACTAAACAAAAACGGCACCAGTTATGCTGGTTTTTATTTATGAAATCTTAGTGATTGGCTCAAAATTAAAAATAGATT
Organism: Oryzias javanicus; assembly: GCA_003999625.1. Classification (NCBI taxonomy): domain Eukaryota; kingdom Metazoa; phylum Chordata; class Actinopteri; order Beloniformes; family Adrianichthyidae; genus Oryzias; species Oryzias javanicus. The sequence goes on along the minus strand of CM012439.1, from coordinate 12,665,514 downwards.
TATAGAAGAAATTAATATCATTAAAAGGTATTTTTGTTCCTTTTTTCCTGCAAAAAACATTCTCTTAATTTTTATTGTAGCAACTCTAATGTTTCTAAGAGCTATGGGAACAAAAATGTATTAGGTCTATTAAAAAAATCCTATAAAATAAAATAAAATCCCAATAAATGTTAATTGAAATTAGATTATGAGTTTCTGAAACCAAATTATAATTATTTGGTAGAATGAGAGCAATATTCAGCATTAAGAATTTTGACTATCAACTTGTCTGCAGTTTCAGATTAAATTATTTCATTATTTGTGTCCACTGCAGAGCAACGTTGTCAAAAGTTATGAAAACAGCCGTTTGCTGCAGATCTTTGTTTGAAGAAGGACAGTGAGAATAACTGCTAGACCCCATCTTACTTTATGATACCATCCCCAATGAAAACAGAATTGTAGACTAATAACTGCAGGTGTTTGTAGATTAAGTTAATTTAGGAAGCTTGTGCTTAAAATACATTTGAATGATCCTTCCCGTCCTTGCTTGTTAACATAGGTAATAAAAGAAAACACGCATAACTTTTAAAGCTTGTTTTTTAGTTATGGGACTACATCAACACTGCCTGAGAATTAAAACATATTAATAATATTATACATACTCTACAAATTTCCCTATCATTTATGGTGTTTTCTTGAACTTTTGTCTCTTAAAACTGATGCTCAAAAATAATCATAATCAAAACAAAAGAATAGTGTGAATTAGGAGGGAAAACAATAGAGGTTCTTGATCTGCAAAGAAATCGGCTAAAAGCTACTGAAAAATTACAGGGTGTACAATTGACATATTTATACTATAGCAACCATCTGGTACCTTTTCTTTATGCGTTTGCACTTTAAATTTATAAACATGAACTGAATTAGAGGTTATGTAAACTCTTCACTGTTTTGACTCCGAAACTTTAAAAGTCCTTATTATAGAACCTCCGTCTCTTTCAAAGCTGCTAAGGTACAGAATGTTTTCATAAGCAAGGCTCCGCTTTTCCTGATACACGAGCAGATATGGAGTATAGTTAAGACTATGATCCCCAACAGCTGTTCCTGCATTAGATGGGATCAGTGTATTCCCTTGACGGTGAAGCCACAACGCCAGTTCACATTCTCTAACAAGGCTGATTACACGAGCCCTGACGCACTGAAGCTGTGTTGAAGCTAAATTACGCCTAGCAACAAGTAAAATAAAACACATTACACTAAGAACTGTTGAAATGCGTTGTATTCGTTTCTAAATTTACAACAGGAGAAGTCATAAATCTCAAAGATGTGCCAATATTGATCCTGTTTGGCCAAGTTAGTTCAAAAGAATGTAAAATAAACACAGACAAATATTTCCAGCAAATGAAAGAAAAATCTACAAAATCTCACTGGGATTACTTGAAATACATAAATGTAAAAAAAAGTCAAATAATTAACACATGAAAAGCAGATATTACTGTTTTATAACTGTTTGAAACACTTTTAAATTAAGCCGATGAAAATGATAATAATCATATCTTTCGAGTATCTTCACTCTTGTAATCAGTCGGCTCATTTAAAGGATAACAGTTGTAACTCTTTCGTTTGGTGAACGTTGTGTACCACATAATATATGAACACTAGACAGAGAAAAAGAAAAATTTCCCTTGAAATTAGAAGAAATGCATAGACCATCTCCAAGGTGCTTGATGTCCCCATGACTACATGCAGAAGTTTCAAGACTGTAGACAATCTCCATGGACTCCAAGATTAATAGAAAAATAACAGATATTATAAATGGTAACCAATAGGGATCCTATAATTCTCAGTTTAGAATCATTGCATCTTTTCTGCATACAACCCATTTAATATTTTAAATATTGTTGTTACACCAATTTTAAAGGTTTTTTGTCATTGTTAAATGTTTTTAGCCATATTAAAAAAAGTATTTTTTCAAATAATTTTTTTTTTTAATAACCCTCACTATTTTTGCAGGTCATCTTTTTCATTCTTGCTGTTTCTCAGTTTCAATTTTGCATGTTTTTTTAAATAGCTCACTGAGTCCTGATTGGCTATAGACTTTGTCAATCAATCTCCTCTGTGCTGTTTCTCATGTACAGAGTACATTCAGTTTGCCAGCATTACATCACTCTCCAATTCCAAACATTTTTTTTTTTTTTTTATAGAAATTGAATTATTTTTCCATTAAGGTTTGAACTCTGTGAGTTTAAGTAAGAGAGAAAAGTGATGAAATGTTCATGTTTGAGAAAAGTACATTAAGTGCATAAAATTTCCTTTAAAAAAGCCTTAAAACACCTGTATTTTGTGGTTTTCACCAGGTTATTTTAAGTACCACAATTTCATCAATTGATTTTTTTCATTTATTTATTTAACTTACTGATGAGTGTGACAAAACTTCAAGTTAAGGTTTTGATTGACTAATTTTCATTAAGTTTCTTATTTATTGTCACTTTTGTAATTTTCAAGTATTATATTGACTATTATTTATATTCATATTAACAAGAGAAGGCAAAAAAAATGTCTATTTAACATTTATTTTGATAATGCCCAAACTTAATATACGTATATATACCTATAGAGTTGATCAGTGTTGGTTTTACTAAACTAACCCTACTTGGTCAACTTCAGACACCTTTTGATAACATTTCTGGGAGAAATATTTCCTGGAACACTCAATCAATCAAATCAAAGTTACTTTATTTTTCCGTTAGGAACTTCCTTTGCTGGTGGGATCACAGGACAAGACAGAGTCAAACAATCATCAGTAAAATCCATAAACAAAAATCATACAAATCATTAAAATCAAATACTCCAGTAAAAACAGTAGCATACATACAACACACATACCCTTTTAAGATGCAGACTCCCTAAAGTAGAGTTTCCAACTTTAGCTGTTTAGCAGGCGAATTGAAGTTGGTACAAAACTGGACATAGCTCTCTTTGTTTTGAAAGGCAGAGATCTGAGTCTGCGACCTGAGGGCAACAAGCTGTAATGGGTGTGAAGAATGTGTGTGGCGTCTGTGGCGATGTGTGTGAACCTTTACGTTTAGCTTTTTTATTGAAAATTGTCATGAGTGACTCCAGTTCTTGGCCTACAATTTTACTGCTGATTTTAATTATTCTGTTGATTGCATTACGATTGCCAAGACTGAGTGAACCAACCAAGCGACAATGTTGAATGAAAGTATGGATTCAATGAAACATTTGTAAAAGGTTGTCAGGATGGACGGATGAATTTGGAGTTTACGAAGTTTACGTAGAAAAAAGAGGCGTTGTTGACATTTTGCAAAAAGGTGTTCACTGTTAACCTGAAATGTGAGTTTGTTGTCAATTATGGTACCAAGGTATTTATATGAGCTGACTTGTTCAATTGTTTCATCATTAACAGACAGACTTTGCATAAGGGATTGTCCATGGTGGAAACAGAGGATCATCTCTTTGGTTTTCGACACATTCAAGTCCAGACAGTTATTTCTACACCAAGAAGAGAAAGTGTCCAGTTCCTGCTGCAACACATCTGTGTTGGTGGTGTCCATGATGACAGTGTCGTCGAGTATTTTATGTATGTGATTCCTGGGGTTGAGCTTCTGCAGTCATTTGTGAAGAGAGTAAAGAGAAGTGGAGAGATCACAGAGCCTTGTGGAGCACCTGTGGAGATTGACTTGACGGAGCTGAGGTGGCCATTTACTCTGACCCTCTGAGGTCTTGCTGTCAGAAAAGACAGAACCCAGAGGATCAAATGAGGGTTGACGTCCATCTGGAGCAGTTTGTAACCCATCAGGTGTGGTTGCAGAGTGTTAAAAGCACTTGAGAAATCCACAAAGACCAGTCTGACACAAGACTTGGGCTGTTCCAGATGACTGAAGGCTCCATGCAGTAGAGTGAGCACCGCGTCATCAACCCCTCTCTGCTGCCGGTATGCAAATTGAAGCGGATCGGCATGCTCGCTGGTGTCGGCCTGCAGCTGGGCTAGAACAAGCTTCTCAAAGCTCTTCATGACCAGAGATGTTAAAGCTACAGGCCGATAATCATTGTTAGATTTAGACACTAACAATAATTAGGAAATTATGCTATGCTACCTCCAAAAGGACAGATGTGGTAGTAACAGTAGTAACTTGACTGTGTTTCACAGCACCAGATGTGTCAGCATAACCCAAGAGGAAATGCCTCAAAGAGCCTGATAGACTGGAAATGCGAGGCATCTGTCCATGTGTGAATTCTGCAGAGTCTCTAACCGCAGATCAAGCATTTCCCTTTGCACAACCCCTCTTATGGTAATACCGGCCTCAACAGTCAAAACATTCTGTTTTGGTGAGTACTAATGTGTGTGCCCAAAAATGCACTTCACCACAGGCTTAATCTGTGTAAGGAATCTGCAGAGACCAGCCTAATTTCCCAAACTTTTTTGTGTTTTTGTGCGTGTGTTTCTGTTGTTGGTTGTGCAGCGCATGCATGAAAATGCACATTTGATAGCAACAAAGTTATTTTTAGTTAGGGCTCAAGTTGTAAGGGTCCCAAGAGATCCCCAATTATCATGGAATTTAGAAAGCAAGATCTAAAACCAAACAGTCTGAAACAGCGCTAAGAATAGCCTGACCTTTGTGATGATGCATTCTCCCTACATAAATACAGCCGTATCACTAAAAGACAGGGTAAAGAGCACACACAAACAGAGACATGGAGGCTTTCCTCACTCCAGGAATGCTTTTAGAGTGTTGACAGCAGATATCGTGTATAGGCAGATGTCTCTGTACTTAGAGTGGAAAACAACTAGTGAAAAGTGCCCAATAAATTCTGAATGTAGCTTTCTGTCCTAACACTCCAAGAGGATTTCAAGTTATATCAGAGGAATAAATCAGGTAGCTATAATTCTGTCCTGCCCAACAGGACTGAGAACATCTTGTTGGACGACTGCCTATCTGGTGAGTGGGTAAATAAACACCTCAATTGGATTTTACGATAAAAAGGTATCTAAATTGTTTGAATGTGTGATGCTGGCCCATAATGCACTGAGTTGTTTACTTAAAAAAGAAGAAAACAAGCCAAAACTACTACAATTTTCTGACGTATCTCTGTAAAAAATGTTTTGAACTGCATAAATCTGTGGGAAATAATGCAAAACCTCTAACAACAATGTTGAGACCACCCTCATGTTCACCCGTCTGAAGCTAGCAGACAAACATAAGGGCTCAAGAAACTCGAGCTGGTAGGTAGTGCGGATTTGCAGTTGGAATGTGATTCCAGTTCACGGTGAGTTTACACATTTGCGTGTCAAACCACTATCATCTAAACCCTTCCAGATCCTGCGCTGGCTTTATCTGTACAGTAGAAATAAATTAAAAAGGAGGTGTAAGATTCTAAGCGTTATCCTTTGTCCATCATGCAAGACAACTAGCTGACAGATAAAAAGAAAAAGGGGAGACGCAGTAAATAAAGACAGACAGATGGGAATGAAGACATACAGTCATTGAGGTTTAAAGAGGCTCACTCACGCAGGTCTTGTGTGCCTGCCTCACGGCCACTGCACTTCCTATGCTACTGTAAACTCCAGACGGGGCTGCTCCTTTGATCCTGGAACAGCAGCAGGCAACCATCGAGCCTATAAAACCAAACTCCCTGCACACACATGCAGCATCAAGTGCAGAGTTGTATGAGCACAGATGTAGGGTACATGTCATTTCTAATCACTGCATGTGCTACTTGATGAGTTAAATAACAGCAGCTGCATTATTTAATTAAACTGGTTCCTCTCTAGTACAGCAACAACTCAAAAACTAATGACATTGTTTGAAAGCTCGAAGAGTTAAAGAGGAATCAGGCCTGTAAAAATAACAGTTTCTCACTTGATGACGTACTGCAATATTTATCGATTATAAATTAATTTCATAGCCTATATAATTATAAGCAAAAAGTGTTTTACTTTTCTGCCAATTATTTTTTTCCGGTAAACATGACACATTTTAATATTGTAATTTTTTTTATTTCGCTCAGTTTAATTGACTTGTTAAGTGAAAAATCTCAAGATCAATCAAAATTTTAAAATGACAGGGAAAAAAATGTATAAATTAAGATTAAGATTAGTCAGCTCATAAATTTGATTTCCACAAAACATCTGAATTGATGCAATTCAAAGACATTTCCAATAATAGTTTGATGAGGTGAAAGAATAGTCAAAATGTGGGTTGATCAAGGGGCTGTACGGTGGTGTGGTGGTGAGTGCTCTTGCCTCTTAGGTTCAAACCCCAAATGAGGACCTTTCTAAGTGGAGTTTGCATGTTCTTCCCGTGCATGTGTGGGTTTTCTACGGGCATTCTGGTTTCCCCCCCAGTCCAAAAACATGCTTTCATAGTTTGATTGGGGACTCCATAATGCCTTGTTTCTACCGAGCGGTCCAGACCAGACCGGACCAGACCGGTGGGGTATTTTGAGCCTTTGCATTATAAAATTGACTCATTAGGCCATTTTGGTCCCTTGTTGGTTGTAGGTCCATTGAAAAATAGAACAAACCAGTTAGGGCGGAGCTACTGTATTCATACGAGGAAATCCATCGATTGGCAGAAAGGTATTACAACAACAGCAAGCACTAGACCAGCACTTTTACCGACTCAAGATCCAAGCCGAAAGTTTTGTCATCTCTTTGACTATGTTCTTCTTCGCCTCCGGCAATTTTCTTGCAAAAAATATCAAATTCTTTGTATTCAGTATAGAGACCAAAGACATGCCAAATCTATGGATATGAATGAACTGCTGTAGTTGAACCGTTATGACACACAGCTATGTCACTAGTCTACACCCCGCATCCTCCTTGATGGTCCCAACACTCAATAGAAATGCTCACTTGAAATTTCCGGAAATTCCTGGAAAAGAGGCATAAATTGCCCTAAGTGTGTGAGATTGTGTGACCCTGTGACAGACTGGCGACCTGTCCAGGGTGTATGCTGCTTTTGTCCAACAGTAGCTGAGGCAGGCTCTGACAATTTGTTGAGAAATGGAGCTGGGCTGTAATCTGTCTCCACTGCAGCTCTGTGCTCTTCTCCACATGTTTTAGTTTGTGCACATTTTGTAGTTTCTTTGTGGCCCTGTTTTGGTTCCACTCTGTTCTTTAGTATTTCTTCTTCTTCTTTTCCTTGCGGCTTTTCCCTTCAGGGGTCGCCACAGCGAATCAGTTTCCTCCATCTAAGCCTGTCTTCAGCATCCTCTACTCCAACACCATCCACCTTCATGTCTTCATTCACTGCATACATAAACCTCCTCTTTGGTCTTCCTCAAGACCTCATGCCTGGTAGCTCTAAACTCAGCATCCTTCTACCGATATATTCACTGTCTCTCCTCTGAACATGTCCAAACCATCTCAGTCTGTTGTTTAGTATTTGGTGTTGGTTAATTTAAGTGAAGTGAAGCTCTAGGGGTGAACTGCCATTTTCTTTAGTAAATGTTTTCCCCTTATTATGTTAGTCCAGGGAGGTTAGTGTTTGTCATTATTTTACTGTTCTTTTGCAGGTAAGCTCCCTGGGCTGAGTTAGGTGAGGTTTTGTTTGTTATTTCGGCCTTGGTTCACCCTGAAGCCCTTTGCTTCACATTTAGTTCTTGTTTGCTTGTTTTTATTGTAAATAAATGGTTATATTTTTTATGGAGACATTCTCTTTTTTTGGTTACATTTTTCTTTATTTTCCTTTATGCTATGCCCCAGACCCCTGGACAAAATGGGGCGTAACATAAAATGGAGAAAGCATATGGACATGGTTTCAGCGTCATTTGTTGGGGGCTGGTTTCGTGCGCACGCCGGCTTTTGTTTGTGTGGGCTTTGCGCCTCTTTGTTTTTGGTTGCTGCGCCTCTCGATGATGTCTTGCTGGTTGTTTTGATTTCGTTTGGGTGACACACCAGTTCTTGGAGTCGTTTGGTTTTCGGTTTTGTGAGGGTGAGTATATCGCTCTTGTTGTGCGCTGGCTTTTTGGTGTTTTTCCCTGTTAGGCTTATCTGCGTTTCTCATTAGGGGACTCACCGCGGGTGTTTGCTTTAGTGCGAAGGTACGGCGGGCAGAGCTTCCCTCTCCCTTTCCCCTACGTCGGCTTGGGAGCATCTCCGTGGTGGGGGTGGGGTGGTGGTGTCACTTTTTCTAACCATTGGAGTTCCAGTGTGTAAATACCCACTGCTACACCTCCTGAAGACTAGGGTTGAGTTAGCTAGTTTTGAGCTAGGAAGTTAGCGGGACACACCTACATCTCGTGTGCGCACATTGTTCGTCATTAGCGCCCCTTTGTGTGTTTAAAATTATAGACGGAGTGGTGGGGGATTTTATTGAGTCCCCTTCAGAGTCTGGTTTGGATATGTGTAGAAAAAAACAGCTACTCTTACTTGCAGAACATTATCGTGTTGACATTGGTGTCGCTAGAATGAGCAAGGAGCGCGTTTTGGTTCATTTAAGGGCAGTTGTCGGATCTGGGGGTTCTGCAGCTCGGTTCGGCTAAGCCTCTTGTTGGTGCGCACTCTTTCTCTTTTGGATCCAGTACTGCGTTAACATTTGAACAGAAGAAGGAGCTGCTTTTGATTCAGTTGGAAATAGAGAGGGAGAAAGCTCGAGTTGAGCGTTCGGTTCACCTGGCAGCAGGAGTCAGATGCCACATTGGAAGAGCTTCAAGGCGTGGTTTGTCCTGCAGCTGCGGTTAATCAAACGTTGGAACCGGGTCGCCCCTGCTCAATGCCAGTAGTTGACTTTGTGTTTCGTCGTGCTTGGTCTCAGTTGCTCTCTGTTTGTCATGTTTTGTGTGGGTTCCGGTCGGATCATTCTTTGGCCTCTAACCTTTCCTCTGCCTGCCATGCTCAACGTCGGAGTGGGCCTGCGAGGTTTCCGAAAAAGTTGAAGTCTGTGGTTCCGGCTGTTGGCCTCCTGGAGTCTGTTTCTGCCTGTCCTGCTTCCTTCCATCATATGGTGGGGGCTCTGGATGGGAGAAGTTGCCAGATTCTCCCAGATGGGAAGAACATCTTCAGGGACTTGAGGCTGTGTCGAGAGGAGTTGACGTCAGAAATCTTGTCCCATGTCCACCCCAGGTTGTTTTTTTTTGTTTGCATTTGGGGCTTCTTCTTTTTAGGGTGGGGAGAGGTGTAACGGCTCTAGGCCGTTTGGGTCTGTTTCTGCTGCCTGTCCCTTTTCTCCTCCTCCCAAACAGGTGCAGCTCTCTTCCAATCAGAGGATGGAGATAAAAAGATCCACCATAGAGGTGCTTGAGAGAGACCCTTCTACGCCTGCCAGCCAGATCCGTTGTTTGGAGCTCTGTTTCTCCTGGTCCTCCCTACTCTGTTGGTTTTCTGATACACATTAAAAGTACTTGGTGCTATAAATCGGTTTCGTCTCCCCTTTATTTGCTACGGTTAAATACTTGGTGCTATAAATCGGTTTCGTCTCCCCTTAATTTGTTACGGTTTAGAGCCAGCCGTAACACCCTGCGACCCTGAAAGGGATACGAGTTAAGTTAAAAATGTTTGGATAGATAAATTCTTCCAGATTAGGAGATAGGATAGGTAAAAGCTAAGACAAACGATGGTGGTTTGATTCCTTTTCACTTGTCCTTTATAAGTTAATGTGTGCCAGGGAAAAGTGACCCTGTAAAGGGTTCAAAAAGCAAGTAAAGACTAATAAAAATGTTCATTTATTACCAAATAGTTGAAGAAAATAAATTTACTTAAAAAAAAACTAATTTAAATGCAAATAAGTATATTGGGTAAAAACTGTAAGACTTTAAAATGCAAGTTTCTTGTAAGAGTATTTGAAACTCAAATGTCTGGTCAGGAAGAGAAAATGAGATGGAGCAACATAATGAGAAACCTAACACATAAAAAACAAGTGTGAACTTCTGAATTCCTGGAAAAGCTGTTTCAGCTTAATTATTACTTGTGAGAACATACTATGCTAATGTACATTTTAGGTCAAAGATGATCTTTAAGCCTCTAAATGTCGTCATAAAAATGTGACAGGGGTTAAGGTCAGAGTTGTTTAGATGTGCTAAAACACTGAGTACAACCATATAATTTGTGTTTTCATCACCTAGGGTCAGCTGAGATACAGCTCACCCACTGTAAAATCATTCAAGACTCTAACATGTTGAACAAGTTCCTACATTCAAAGTAGTTGGACTCTTGAAGCCTCTAACTTTCACCTTTACATATATGCCTAAACAACTTACATTTAGACAATATGCTTAGTTTACCACAATCTCATATTTTTAAAAAATGCATTCGATAGTTGTAAATGTTAGAATGTATTGCTATAACCAAATATATAACTGACTAAACTATTGTGACAACAGTAGAATTTGTTGCTTTTCATGCCTACAGGGAAGAAGGAGAATCACGGGTTGTAAAAAGCTGTGGTTGCAGTTGAAGTTCATGGCCTTTTTGTGGGTAAGCATCAAACAGAGCTGGATGTATTCCTACCTGGTCTTTATGACTCTGAAGAATGATGGTAACATACTTTTTAACAGAACAACAAACCACATCAACACTGACTCTGTGAAAAAACTCAACACATAGTGCAGCCATATGGCAAGACTAGCAGAGGCACTACTCACCAACATGGAATGAGATGCCAGTGAGCGTTGTTAAACATATGGTAAATCTAATGCACCACTTTGGAAGGAATGCCTGCAGTCAAAGAGGATAAAAGATTGATGCTTCTTATCTCATCTCTGCTAAAGACACCCAATCAAATTAATCAATGGAGAATTGTTCTAATCAACAAATACAGTAAAAAAGTTGTAAGGAAGTAAGCGATGTTCACTTAAAGCTCCACTCCGATCATCTCTTGAGGTATTGTAAAAGCATTCCCAGGAGTCTTAATATTATTGTTGTTTTAAGGCTAAATAAAAAAACCTGTTGTTTTCTAGGACATATTTTCTCCAGAGCTGCAATATTTCATTAGAAATCCACCTCTGAGTTGTAGGTAGGACTCTTGGTGTAGAGCAAGCCTGCATTAATTTCCCATTATCTCTTTGTTTACACTCTCTCCCAATAGCTTGCCTAACATTTCCGGTGTAATAAAAATGGCAAGCAACACTGGAGCTATCCAGTATTCTAGACAGTTTGTCTGGATACCCTCATCGAAAATAAGAGATGTACATGGATCTGTTGTTTACAAGTCGATTAGATTATAAATGGTCTATTTTAAGCAATCAAGACAAAAAAAAGTAAATTCATGTGTAATACAATCAATCATCAGAAGTTTACATCTAAGACATGTCAAACATAGGATAACTAGACATTAAGAGATTGCCTGAAAGGAAGTGGGAGGAAGCAAACTTATATAACAACCCCCCACCCTCCACCCGGCTCGACCATACCATTTCTTTTACATGTATTATCATTATATCATCATCTGGTTCATAACTTAAGTGGAAGCATGGGAATGGAGGAGCGTGAGGGCTTGTGGCCCCCCCAACTCTTGTTTATATGTAACATCTACAAGCTTTTTCAAATGTCATTTTTGTCTGTTCCTGATTCACAACAGTTTGAGTAAATTCATTCTCAGAAATGCAGTTTTAAGTTCACCTCAATTTATATCCTCAATCTTCAAAAAAATTTTATAAGAATATGTTAGAAACATGATTTTTATTGGAGCAGGTCTTTAAATAGCACTTTCAGGAAAGAAAAGATTAAGTTAAACCAAGACTTATATGATGAAAACAATTAAATGAAACAATGTTAGAATATAAACTTAACATTAGAAGATTAAGTTATCAAGGCTAGCCAAAATCCTGCTGAAACAAAATAAATCTGTAAAATTCAGAAAGTTCAGAGGTGCTTGGCTATATAAAGCACTAAAATGTATGGTAAATGGCGTATACTTGTATAGCGCTTTCTACCCTCCTTCGAGGGCCCAAAGCGCTTCACAGTCACAGACCCATTCATTCACCACATTCACATACACTGGTGGTGGCTCCGCTGTCGAACACTGGCGCCAACCTCCCACCAGGGGCAATTTGGGGTTCAGTGTCTTGCCCAAGGACACTTCGACACATGGGGGGGCAGGGAATCGAACCCACTATCTTCCGATCGTGAGACGACTGCCCTACCACTGCACCACGGCCGCCCAAAAGCTAAAACTTCGAAAATATATTGGAAAAAACTGGCAATCAGCAGCGTATTCATGTAACTGGAATGATGCTTGCCCTTATACTAAATTGAGTTCAAAGACGAGAGAAAATAAGTAAGCAGTCACTTCATGATCGGCTTTACAAACCAGAAACCTGGAGTTATTCCTCAGCTGTAAAAGGTAGTTCCAAACAAGCGTTTATAAAGATGAGTCAAGCACGGCACCAAGGTTCTTGAGCAGGGATAGGCAACTCCAGACCTTCAAGGGCTGCAGTGTCTGCATACCAGGGTAGGCTGTGTTGGAAAACATGCAGGATCGTGGCCATCGAGGCCTGGAGTTCCCTATCTTTGTTCTAGAGCAGGGGTGGGCAATTGTTTTGACTCGTGGGCCACATAGGGTTCTAAAATTTGGCACAAGGGCCGGACAAGGAGCAGATGGAAGGAGAGATTGGGTAATCAACCTCATAAACTAAAAAGATAATATGGAATTTAGAGAAAAACATGCTTTAATTTGGATTCAAATTCACATATATTCATTTAAAAACAAAAAATTTGGGAGTTTTAATTTCTAAATTTTGATTTTTGTTCTCTTTTGGGTGATCCAATGGGTTGATGTTCTTCAGAGGAAAATGTGAACTCAAAGAAATGCTGCATTTATGTGGTGTAGGAATAATCCGAAAGATCACCATCTGACTCAGAAAGGAACACACATGAACGTCAGAGAAACAACACCATTCATGGGAAGAAACCAGAAATACAATGAAAATAAAACAATAATCAGGATTTTTGATTCAATGTATTTTAATTTGGAGGGCCACATTAAGTAGCTTAAGGGGCCGCATGTGGCCCCCGGGCCGTAGTTTGCCCACCCCTGTTCTAGAGGCTCAGCTGAGTTGACAAGCTATGGGGAACCATTTTAGTGTCTGGTCAGAGAGATCCACTTCTCTTGGATGTTTGAATCTTTTAGCTGAATTTAACTGTGCAAAGTAACTACTACTGGACACCCTAAATCAGGGGTGTCAAAATCCAGGCCTCAAGGGCTGGTGTCCTATATGTTTTATAACCACCCTGATGCCGTGTAATCAGCAGCAAATAAAGCAGGAGTTCTAGAAAACCAGCTGGAGGCCTTGAGTTTGACAGCCCTGCACTAAATACTGAACCAGCACATGGTCAAGCAGCAGTGTGGCACTACCAGAAAAAACAGAGGAACCCATGTGAAACCACTTAAAATGAACTTTTCACCTCACTTTTGCAGAGGCTTTCCTGGTTTCAGTTCTTTTGCTGGAGAGGGCATCAAACACCATTCAACAAGGTGTCCCATTTTTACTTATCACTCATTTTACTAATATGAAATCATTCTAAATAGATAATACAGAAACATTTTAAAAATGGTTCTCAACAGCAAGCTCAGCTTACATGTTTGGCTATAAGAAGATGATGATAATATGTTGCTTCAAATATGTAAGGAAAAATAGGGCAAAACAGGGAGACATACTGTAAGTATAACAAAACACAACAAATGATAACAAATATCCAAAAGGAAGGGAGAAGAGGCAAGGTTTCAAACTTCTTAAAAAGAGAATAAGATATGGTAGCCTTTTTTGATCTTGATTCTCAAAATACAATGTTTTCAAATGTGATGTTTCTTTTTTTTATTATTATTTTTTTGTATTTTTCATTTATAAACAATACATAAACAAACATAGGTTCAGATGTGTGCAAAGAGCTGGGCCCGTAAAAACAGACAATAAGTGCATAAGAGAGGCAGGATAAGATCAGTTGTAGGAGTTTTTTTTAATTCTTTTCAACTTCATTCAAATTTGACCATTTCCAGATAAGGAACTTAAAAAAGTGGTAAATTAGCAGGTTCTTAGGGATCAGAGTTTTTCTATTTGTATCATTGAAAACCTAAGTAACCCATTGTCGGATAGAAGGAGCAACAGGAGATTTCTGTTCTTGTAGAATTAGTCTCTTGGTTACCATCATTCCCAATTCCAGAAGTTTCTACATTGTTGAAGGGATACCCCTAATTGTCTGTGAGCAGCCAAACACAGCAAGTGTAAAGGTGATATTTCAAGAGTCAAGAGCACAAAGTAAATGGTAAAATGGCATATACCTATGCAGCGCTTTTCTACCTTATTTTAATGCCAAAAGCACTCTACAGTCACAGTCCGATTCACACACTGCGGCTCCGTGGCAGCACAGAATGATAAAAGGGCCATCTGAACAAGCCTGACTGGTAACTGAAAGATCCGGACTTTACGACCACCAGGTTGAGAAATGAGACAGAGACCTTCTGCAGTCTAGAGTCCTCCACTTTCAGGCCTGCAGTCCTGACCTTCCCAGGAGAAATAATCATTAGGGTCCATATAAACTTTTGAAGTAGCAGGTCCAAAGAAAGGCCAGGTATGTGGGGAGATAAATTATGTCTTTAAATACAAACACGAAAAGTGAAAGAGAGCACGACCCCTGACATATAAATGTCTACCTCCAAGCAGCAATGTCTTCTGGTTTTCTCTTCTTGGGTGGATACCTGCCAAACATAACTTATGGCTTTCCACTATTACGTTCGATAAGAATTAGAACTGAGGAACTTCTTTGAAGTTTATTTCAGCCCAATAAATTATGAGTAATGCCTCAGTGCAGCCGAGAAAACCTAAGAGATGAGAGGTAACAGATTTCTGCAAGCTTTGTCATCATGGCAGATTTCTGAATCATGTTTTAGGAGAGTGGGAGTCATTAAAAGATCAGCCTAAACCTTTTTATTAACGTGATGTTACCAGATGCTGCAACAAATTCTGCAACAATGAGTGTGCATGTTAAGTTCTTAAAGTAGTTGAGGGCACATACCAGGAAAAGTCTGGTATTCCAGAGTTTATAGCTCCCTCTCATGCCGGGTGGGTGAGTGACAGCAAGGCAGGCAAAGGGTGTTGCTCCACCACATCTCCGCCAGGGACAGCTGACTGGTTGGGATCTAATTGCTCTAAAGTGAGGTCAGCAGGAGGCATTTATCTAACCAGAGTGCACAGCAACAGTGGAGGATGCACAGACTGCCAAGATCAGGAAAACATACATGGAATTTGACAGAAACTCCCAGGTCCTGCTCCGCTGCACTGCATCCCCAGGCTTGGTCCACCGCCGCCGCTTTATTTTGAGGATTTGGCAGATTTAAATTCAGGCTCTAAAGGCGCAAACCTCAGGAAACTCTTGTCAACACTAAGACCACATGTAAGTTATCAGAATATTTTTTCATTTGAAAGAGAAATATAATATTGCATTTACTGAAAGTGCTGAGAGGGAAAATAACAGATTTGCACCTCAATCCACAGCAGTATTGGCGCAATATTTTATTGATTTGATTTCATGACAGGACATCAGGAGTGTGTTAGTTTAAACTAGCCTGATTCTGATTTACTATTGCAAAGCACTGAAAATAAAAAGCATAATTTGTTTTAGAAATAATATTTTGTATAATTGTGTTAAATTTTCAAATGTTGCATGTAATGTTTATCAAAAATTAAACAAGTGTTTTGTTTTTAACAGTGGCAACCGGCACAACTTTTAAAACGTGGATTATGACTTCACTTGTGATCTCAAAAGGATGAAGTGATCAATACACACCATCGCTGACAACTAACAAGAGACATCCTCTCCTGTTACTATCAGCCATCCTTTTTGTGAGACTTCTGCCCAGCGAAAGCTCACACACACCACCAGGAATTCCTGCTTGCGAAGTGAGGACCCCAAGGTCAAAAATTAGGGGTCAGGGGGTCGCTGTGTTGAGGGACAGCAAACAGCTCTCTATCATTTTTTTCAGTATGTTGTTCACTGAGCCCCATTGTATTGCATTATAATGCACAAATGGAGGCTGACACGGAACCTTCAAAATCTATTCTCTGGACTCTACCTGCATGCAATCTTCCTGTTGGGCAGTGTGTGTGTAGTCTATGGTGACTGCACTCCAGAGCAACTGGCTGCCATCAAGAACTGCTCTAAGCATGAGCGCCACACAAGGAACTACGATTACATGGAGGGAGGAGATGTGCGCATCCGACAGTTGTTCAGTGCCACAAACTGGTTCCTACAGATCGACGACTCTGGAAACATCAGTGGGACTCAAGATCGCACCAACTGCTACAGTAAGAACCACATTTTTGGCACCTAAGATAAATTAAGACTAAACTAATGTCGTCAAAAATGTACTGTACTTTTTGGAGGTTACAGGAGCATGTAGGAAAAGCTAAAAAAAATTCTGCAAAAGAGTCAAATGTTTCTGTTAAAGTCCCACTCCATCATGCTTTAATCTGTTTCTTAAAGTGTTTCCAGTGGTCTCTAACCCGCTAATGCATGAATTGTAATAGAATAAGTTAGGACCCTCCCTCCCCCTCTCCCCCCCAAGTGTTTTTATCTATCTTTAGGTATACAGAATAAAGTTTTTTTAGAAAAAAAAGTAATCTCTTTAAAATACATAAACATATATGCATCTGTCCATCAAACATCAGTGCAGTTATTTGGTAATTTTATAGGTATACTTTTAAATAATTTGAAAAATGATATGTTGTGATGGTGGTTCCTCTATCTCTAAAGAATGAATTATTTATAACAAGACAATGTCTCTGAACTAGAATAGTGTAACAAAATTAACAGTGACTGAACCCAACATCAATCATCATAGGATCTGGCTTCCCATCAAATCTATGAACTGTTATTTCTGAACTGAGTATCTTCACTTTGCTCACTATCTTATGGTATCTATCATAGACTTGCTATCAAAGCATTCTGTACACTGTAGTGACCTCCATGCAAGAAAAGGTTAACTATGATTATGCCATTTTTAGCCAAAATCAAAAAAACGATGTTGCTTTCTAGGGCATAGTTTCTGAGGTGAAGTAGACAGAGTTTAGTCAATACTAAACAAGAGGTTCTATTAGATAGATAATTTTTAAGCAACTGTGACCCCAAGGTCACCTGCAATGAATCACATTTTGTCAAAATCATTACACTCCCATAAATTGTCACAGTGAGATTTTCAGGGAAAATAATCTTTATTTTTTTCCCCTACTAGTTACAAAAACTCAATTTAAACTCATTTATGACAGGTTTCTTAAACACTGTACAAGGTTTCTCAAAGTTCATGTTTACAGAGATGACTAGAAGTCTTAGTCATAGTGAGGATGTTTTGTCTACTTATCATTTCCTCTAATCTGACAGCAGCAGAGCTTGGAATGCTGGCATGAACTAGAGATGCCTCATTATAAGGATGGTTGTGCAACAACTGCCAATGTAAAGCAGAAAAAAGCAACAACTTGGGGCCAATTGTTGCTTCAAGAGAAAAATGTGTTTTGCTATGAGTTGCAACGAGCCTGCAGATGATCATCTATAAAAAAAAACAATCCATGTGGACAAAATATACATTGTTTTTTAAAACAAAGTTTTAAAACTGTTTTTTTCTTTGATAATTTAAATATTTTTTTCTGTAGACTAGTGGATGGAACAACATTTTCTTATGCTATCTTATCACAGAGATCTTACACAAAACAGTTTTTGTGCACTTCTAAAACTCACCTGTGCATTACTTGTCTTTTACTGACCCGATTCAGGTTGACATATATGAAGAAATCAATAAGGAAAAAAAAAAAAAAAAAAAACCATATCTGAACAGCCTAACAGAAACTTAGACTTTAAAGCGTCTTGGAGACTAGGACTAGACAAGGTTTTTGGTAAAATTGGGCTTGAAAGTTCTCATAGACCAAATGCAGGGCAAAGTCAAGGTATAGATGTGTCTGCTACCTGTCTTAACATTTCACTGAGAATTGTGGGAATTATGTAAAAAACTATCAAACCACATTTTATCAAACCTGATGTGCAGTTTTCAACATGTACAGGGCTGTCATGGTTCAAGAAACATGTAACCCTGACCCACAGTGTCTGAAAATGGGTACTGCGGCCAAATTCTTACCAATAGAAAGTCCAGTCCCTCTCAGGTGAAAGGTCCGACCATTAAATCTGTAATAGGGTAACATTCATAGTAATGAAATGTGCACATTAAGGCAAATTTAAAATATTTCCTTGACAGGAGTTAGCAAAAAAGGTAATTTCCCAAAACACTACATGACCCCTAAAAATGATCCTGAAGGGAACGAATTGCAGAAAACTCTACAACACTGTTTACATGGAGAGACATATTTTTGCCTCCTTAGGAGAGCAGCCAGCTCGGCATTGGCCTCGAAAGCTTTCTGTGCTGCAATTATCTCTCTCCATTTCTCAAAACCTTTTCAAACATGTACCTTCATTTATCACCCTTTTCCTCGTATCATGTTTTTAAGACTAAGCCAAGGTTTTTTAGTCAAGTAAAATAGGTCAGTCCAATAACTGAACTTCTAGAATTGGTGCAATGCCTGTTAGTTTCCCCTTAGATAATTGATGTTTTATCTTGCAACTGAAAGTATATCAGAGAAGATATTGTTTGGGGCTCTTGAGTCAGATTTTATCAATAGAAAATTGATCATGTCTCAACACTAAAACTCATACATGAGGTTTGCTGACTCCAAATTGTGGACTAAACACAAAGTGCATTAGATGTCTCAATGCAAGACCATTGTGGCAGCCCTTTCAAATATGTAATCTGTATTTTGAACTTGCCAGTAATTTTGCTCCGCAGACATTTAAGTGTTGAGCATTAAAACACATGTTTGTTATATGTTTGTTGTTGAAATTAGAATAAGAAAATCCTTTAGAATTATGTCGCAGCCTATTTGACAATGATTTCAAATGTTTTGGTTGTTTTACACGACAAGTATGTATAACTACAATGATCATTGTGAGAGGCAGTTATTGTCACAGCAGTTTTACTGGCAACTCCAAGCCTCAAAAATCCCCAAACTGTCCAGAGTTATTCAGAATTCAGAAATATTTACCAGTTGTTGTTGTGTAACCTAATATAGGATGACAAATGTATTCAATGTTCTGATATTTGCGCAACTCTGAGATTTGCACAACTCTCTGCATTAGAAACAATAGTTTAAAAATATGGGTTTATGAAAATATATCTGATTTCTTACTCTATACTGAGTTTTTAGTGCAACAACCTTAAAATATAGATTTGCAGGACACAAAAACAGAATAATATTAATGAAAGAATTCAGTTCCTGAGTAAAATAATACACCCAAAGGGCAAACCTATTATGCTAAATAAAAACTAAAAGCAGAGCAGACAAGAATTCCAAAACAAAGAGACTGCCATCTGTTTGTGATTTGACAAAACACTAATATGCATGTATGCTCTATGTCGTTCTGAAGTCACACCAGAAGTTAGCTTTTTTCTGTCTGTCAATTAAGGAATTTTAGAAAAATATACTGAATGTGTGATGTTGAAATATTCTAACTGCAAATCTAACTGTTGCATAGTTGTTCTTGCTGTTCTTGAATTAGTGTAAAAAAAAGAAAAAAGATGGAAAGTTACTAGTTTTATTAACTTCAATGTAAAGGTCCAAAAACTATACAATGAAGCATTTAGCTACATTCAAATTTATAAAATTACTTCCTAAATTAAAATTTATGCTGTAATATATTTTTGCTGACTTTGGTGTGTTTACATCTAAAGACTGTAGCTATGTGGATGCATTTGTATGCAAAGAACTTTAAGAAAATCAAGCATTTTTTACATTTTTCACAAATTGATTATATAACATTCCCAAAACAACATAACTTATCAATTGTTCTTGCTTACCCACAGACATGCTGGCCAAAATTGTATCACAGGTTGCTGAAAGGATTTGGTTTCTATCCATGTGGAGAGTGTCCTAATCCATCTCCTGCATGTGCAATATCATAGACTTGGCTTTGTGTAATAGCCACCCAGACAAGTTAACAAGACTTGAACAAAGCCAGAGAGCTCACAGACTGATTAATCACAGGAACTCTCATCTCCTTTGCTGATGAAGATGAATGTTGAGTGCACTTTGGAGCTGGAGTGAAGGATAAATCTTGACAGTTTCTTATCAGTCCTGCAATGTGTCCCATTTTACTAACTGTCTGACTGTCTGGCAGGCATCCTGGAGATCCGAAGTGTGTCTGAGGGAGGCATACTGGCTATCAAGGGTGTAAAGAGTCAGTATTATATTGCTATGAATAAAGCCGGAAAGCTGAAAGGCAAGGTAATGTTTTTTTGTTTTTTTTTTGTCTGTAAATAGTCTATAAAAGGCAAAAATATCAACTTGAATATCACATCAAACTCAGAACTGACAATAATAACCAAAAAGTGGCAACTCCAAACCACATTCAAGCAATGATTCAATGTGTTTCCATTACAGAGGATCTACAATGAAAACTGCATCTTCAAAGAGATTTTTCTAGAAAACAACTACAGCGCCTATTCCTCCACAAAGTGGACAAACAACGGCACAGAACTGTTCATAACTTTGTCAAAAACTGGAAGGCCAATACGAGGAAAGAAGAACAACAAGATATCTCAGTCCTCTCATTTCATCCCAATGAACTGCAAGAAACAAGAGATGATGCTGGAGTGAGATGTGATAGCAGCAATTGGGAATGTTTTGAGTCAACGAGGACATGCTCAACATGAAAATATGCTTTTATATCTGAGATGGATCATTGATGGGTTCATTTACATTCACAAACAGATCTCAAGTAAAATTCTGAAATCCATAAATGTAGAAACACCATCACAATTTATTTAGAATTATTAGAACACCTACAAATCCAAATAAACACAGTTTTTTTTTCCTTTGGAGAACAAGATGCCATAGTCCTAGTGATCACAACTCTTTTTCTTTTAATCCAAATTGGATCTGAAGACTAATAAATGAGGACACCAGCACAATCCACAGAACTTCCAGAATGCAGTCTGCCATTGAACAGGAAGCGTTGAAGCAAGCTGGACTTGTTTTTTTATCTCTATTTTTAAATTGTGCAAACATTCACTATACTCAGCAAAGACGCAATGAATGAAAGTAGGATATCCAGTTTTAAAGTATGCTAGTAAACAGGCAAAAAAAACAAAAAACATGCAGAGAAAGTAAGTGTAGGACAAATGTATCTTGTCTGTCAAACGTCTATGGCCTGCAGCTGCTCTCTAATATTTTCATTAATAAAGGGCTGTTTCAAAATGCTAATCTGCTGCTGAAAAATTATCCAGAATAATCATGAAGTGAGCGCATAATGCTAAGCTATGTAATCTTTTTTGTAACCTTGTACTCTATCAGAGCACATATTTATTTATAAAGAAATATTCTTTGTTTTCTGTCATTATCATACAAGTCAGACAACTCAACAATTAAACATAAAAAGCATGATCTATTGTACCTTTTTCACAAACATTATTTCAGTCTTTGCCATACTTTTTCGTTTACGGCTATTGGCTTTTCATTATATAAAGCTGATTTGTTGTATGTTAAACTTCCCTTAAAAAGTGCATTGTTCTACCTTGTTGCTTTACTGTGAAAGAACTGCAGCTGAGTTTTGCAAGCTGTCTTCAAGGGTTTGTTTCCACTAGAGAGAGGGTATAACCAACCTCAAAATAAACTCCTTCCAAACGCTTATACAGTCTCTTTGGTAACATGTCAACAAGCTATCCACCGGATCCACCAGATGGTGAATTTTGCAATATTTACAAGCACTTCTAGTTGGTTTTGTCTGAGATTTGGTGCCTCGAGCATCTTGAGGAACAGAACCTGCATGTGAACCACATGAACTACGCTTTTATCCTGCCATTGATGAAGCTGTTGCTAAGCATATCAAGATGTGAAGGGGAAAGAGAGAACTGTATTTTGCTTACACACTGTGATCAAATTCAGCACACCTGAAACAGAAGAATGCCTTGTAAATTGATCTATTTATTTAGTCTAGTATCAGTAACAACAATAATCCTGTTATCCAATTACAGCTTTTCAAATGCCTGTAAACTCAACTCTGATCTGTTATTTTTGCTGAGAGTTGGATTTTAATAATAATAAAAATATCTGTTTGGCAACCAACTTTTTCTTGAATTTTTTTTGTGATACAATAAATCCTAATTGAACCTCTAGTGGATTAAAAATGGAATATGAATAATACTACACTGGTAAAAAGTGGAGAATTGTGTGTCTTTAAATTGGCCACAAAGCATGCATATACAATTTTTGAAAAAGACACACCTGCAGTTAGTGACTTTGAAATAAAAGTTATATTATCAATATAAAGTGTAGTTCTGACAGTAAATGCAAATTGTGTAGGCATGCTGGCAGAGTGTGCTCTATTGTTTATAGAAACATACATGTGCAGACTCAAAAATGTGCACATTGTGCATACAAGCTCTAAAAAAAACCCCTAAGCGTACCAACACTAAGAGCATGCTTTACCTTTTCTCTGGGTTCACATCTGGCTTGGAGAACCCCTGTCAGCTCCAGAGAGAGACAGTTAAATTGAGAGAGCAAACCTCTGAAATACGCTTGACCCAAACAACATCTGAGCAAAGTGAAGGCTTCTGCCAAGTCACGCGAAGTTAGTCTTAGCAGATAATTTGTAACATGCTCAAAATGTAAACACATTTCAGACTCAGGGCTGTGTATTCCCAGCAGGATGCAGGGAGGCTGAAGCCACCCAGCATGAG
Organism: Oryzias javanicus; assembly: GCA_003999625.1. Lineage (NCBI taxonomy): Eukaryota > Metazoa > Chordata > Actinopteri > Beloniformes > Adrianichthyidae > Oryzias > Oryzias javanicus. The sequence goes on along the minus strand of CM012439.1, from coordinate 12,642,805 downwards.
AGAAAACTGTGACAGACATTAAGCTGTAGACTTCCAAGACAAACTTTGCAACACCAACACACCATGTATGCATTTTTACAACTTCCACAGCTTTGTTTTTGAAATGTAAGTGAAATTCTTGCTTATGTTATATGACTGTTATAGAGACCCAACTTTTTGAACACAAGTACTTTGGGTCAAAATCAATCAGTTTCACCATAAATCAGAAAAGTTTGCATTCTTCCATAATACAACCATAATTTAGATTTGAGTAGTGACACATAAAGAATGAATCCCATATTTATTTAAACTTCACAGGGCATCCACAGTAGAGCAAACCTACAAGACACAAATACGCGCTTTTCAGGAAATAACCAGCTACCGTGTAATTTCACGGACCTGCAGCGACAATAAATAATTTCATAACAATGACTCAGCGTTCATCGCAAAGCTTTTTTTTTGCACAGCAATTTTGTGTAAACATGAATAAACTTTAGAAAACCACATGTGTCTAATATTACAAGCCCCATGTGCAGACAAGAGTGCTGTCTAGTCTGGCTGTGAACAACAGAACCCGGAGAGGCAGGGGTTGGGGGGTGGGGTTTCAGAAAAGCGACAAAAAAGGAGAAAAAGAGGAAAGGTCGAGCAGTCTCGTGCGATGCAAAAAGGTGGTTTTGGGGCAGATGGAGAAAAAGGGAGGCCCCGAGGGGGGCAGCCATGGAACACACAGCTGAACTTGATATGTTTCAGGGCTGTAAAGTTTCATTTCCCAAGAGGAAATCTGTTCTTATGCAATTTGGGGGATTCTCTGTTTCCAGGCTTTAGCACGGAAACCCCAGGAACCAGAGCACAGACGCACACACAATAAAAAAAAACCTCCAACAAAGAACCTCCAGCAGCTTGTTACTAAATCTTTTTAACGTAAAATGAGGTGCCAGTAAAGCAAAAGTTAATAGTTCTCCAAATCATACTCGGTGAGTGTGATGTTGAAAACCAGCCCTAAATTATTTGAGTATAGCTTACTTTATCTTGCTAACTTTACCCCATGGATGTTAAAATTTGATCATTTTGAATGGATTGGTACATTAAGGACACATGCTAAAAGATATGATAATCGAGGAGCCCGCAGGGGAACGTTTCGGTGGTGGTGATTTAACCTGACACAGCCCTCACACTGTTTAGCAACGTTCACATCACCAACGTTCATTCAAACGAGCATTTTTAATAAAATAGTTTATGTAAATGCACATTTCTGGCTTTCAGGTTCTAAACTCTCACTTTTACACATAGTGATGCATAATTTTAAGACCGTTTTCAGGCTCTATGTACAAAACCATTAAACACGTGTTGCGCAGCAAGTTAAGCCAGGTCAAACATTGACCAATCAGAGACCAAGATTTGGCAGTGGCGCATGGATGGCATCCCCTCAAATTCATGGAAGTGCCAACCATTTGAAAATTGGTCATGGAGAGAAGAAGAAATTAATAATTGTGGTCTGTTTCCGGATGGAATTATATGACACTAAGTCTTTCATATATATGAATAAAGCTGTGAATGAAAAAGCCTGGAGGGAGATTTGTGTTCGACATTTCACATCAAGCCTCTTCCAAATGTAAGTGGCAGACATGTGCTAGTTGTCAGAATGACCATTCTTGATCTGGTGTCTCTGTTTAACATGTTTTTGCTAAACATGTTTTTTTTTCACGACATATTTTCTATATCGCAAGTTAGTCAAGTTATAAACTAGCCAATTGGATGCCTTACTAAGAGCATGTGGTGCCCACTGGCCTCACCTCAAACGTTCAAAATGGTGACTGAATTACTACATTTCGTTGGAACCCAAGGTAACAGCCTTGGTTTGTCCATCTCTGTCAGTGGTTCTGAGGTGGTTTCTAGGGATGCAACAATATTCAATATAAAACCGAACCGTTCAATACGCGTTCAACAATTCAATGACATTTTTCAAAATACACATTTTACTTACCACTCTGCCCCTTCCTGCTAGAAACTACCGTGTCTATCTTACGGTAGTCGGATAATAAGAGTTTTTAGCTAAATGCTAAAAACAGGAGAGATATTTGTTTTTATGTATTTTTTTGCCAAAAAAAAGTACATGAATAAAGGACTGACAGTTAATGAATACAGCACTTTACCTGTGTTGCTGTTGTTAATTTAGACAAGTAAGTCAGTTCTAAATATTTTAAATTGGTTTAGTTTAGATTGTGTATGACATCCAGTTGTCAAAACTTAAGAGAACTGCTTAAAATTGTTGCAGTTCTTATAAGTTGTAATGTTTACAAGAGTTCTATTAAAATGTGATTCTGCAATAAGCGCCAAGAACTGGACACTTAAAAAAAACCTGATTTTTGTTTAATGGTATTTCTCTGTGCAAATAAATAATCATCTTGATAATAATGATAGTAGGATTTCAGGGTTTATTTTTTTCTTGTTCAATACATATCGAACAGTATCTGAACTCTTGTTAGTACTTTCAACGAGATCGGAACTTCGTGATATGTACTCAACTAGTAAAAATACTATGTAAGTCACTACTTCTCTGTCAGTGCTGATGTCACATGACAATATCATGACATGCCCCAAAATCATTTTGCCCAGTGCATTTGTTACATCACCAAACTACATTGTTTTGTCTCCTCCCAGGTCAAGACTTGCATAAAGAAATAGTAAGAAGATAATAGTAAAAAATTCAACTTTAAGCTTACATTTTTTACATGACCTCCATCATGAGAAAAATGCAACAAGGACATGTTTAAAACATTATTTCAATCACAGTAGATCATCAAGTTAAAAAAAATTATTCTTTTTGAGGTAGATAAACAAATGCTGAAAAAACAATCACAGGAAAATTACGTTTATCAACAAAAGGACACAATGGCATGATGAAAAATAAAGCTCTGACTCCTTGAGACGACAGAGTTATTATCTATGCACTTTAGATGTGTTATTTTAGACTTATCAAATGAAGTGCCAAACAATTTGACAGATGCTGCAAAACAAACTCAATTTCTTTCAAATATGACAAGAGTTCTGCCTCAATCTGAATCATATTAACTCAAGTGTAACGTTATCTTAGGTCACATCTCAAAAATCTCCGCAAATGATTCACACATGACTTTACAGTCAGTGAAGGAGCATAAGTCTGACCTGTCATGAAGCTGTCTGCTCTTAAATTACCCTTTTATGTTTACTGCTTTTCACAGGGATCATTAAGTGTATTTGCTCCATAAATAAAGGGCAGGGGAAGCCGTGTGGATTAGGGATGTTGAGTCACTGCCTCTTAACACGACATGTGGTTGTGTTCTGAATAGTCGTTGCAACTAAAACTATTAGGCCAAAAATCACATCTAAAAATTGCCTGCAAACTCTGACAGTGATGTAGTATTTCTTTTGTCAGTGCTCCGTGGGTCTTTTTTTTTTCTTAACACTAATGGCTATGTAAAAAAACAGGCTAACCATGAAAATGCTGCAAAGAAAAGATGAAAAGTCTGTACCTTTAAAAAATGACAATAAAGTGATGCCATCCGAAGTTTCAAACAAGCTTTACAGACACTACATTTGGAGATGTGTGGCTTATGTGGATTATCCAGACAGCTTGTATGCCCGAAAGTAATAATCAACTTCAAGCATGTCTTACATTTGTCTAGGCTTGAGTTTATTTACATACCTTCAGAGTATCTTCAGCATCCTGGGGGAGTCTTTAGAACGCTCTGCTGCATACCTCAGACGAAGTGAAGCCTGCTGAACAGAATCTTGACAATATGACAAATGTTTAAATTCATTACATTTTTTACTTTAAATAATAGAGCTATAGTTGGTGTTGTCATGATGGAAATCAACAAATGATTCAGGGTTTTTAAGTCTTTTAGACAGATTTGACTTTGAAAATAACATCCTGAACTGCGTGAAGATACTGTAAAAAAAAAAAACTAAAAGCCATTTTATTTCATAAGCTGACAAATTACTTTTTTGATCTATCAACGAAGGAATACTTGAGAAGACAGGGCGTCAACCACGAAAAATTGTTTAATGTTCTGGCAGACAACTTTTATGACTTTTACAAATGAGAATCATGGCTGTATATACAGCAGACATTGCTGCATGCTGAACAAGAGGTAAAAGGTTTAAGCTTGAACTTTTGGGTGTTCCAAGATGCTTCATCTGATTTTTTTTATCCATTTTAATTTTGGTAACATATTTTTTTATATATATATTTTGCGTAAAGCAAGTAAAAGGGGGATAGAGAAAGTAAAGTAACATATCCATAAAAACCAATACAAAGTATCATGGATATACCCTTGGAATATTTACTGGGCTAACATTAATAAAGAAAAAAAAAAAGCTCTCTAAATTGTCTGTATTTTTACTCATTGCTTTTGTAACATGTTTTAAGAAACAAAAATTTCAGAAAACAGTTTTGCCGGTTTCTTAAATATCTAAAATTTTTACTGCTATATTCAATATTAGCCCCACAAATAAAATAATAATTTAAAAAAAAAATCGTAATTTTTAGGTATGCTTATTATGCGTACAGTATTTCTACAGGATAGTTTAGAAAAGAAAACAAGCATTAATCGTTTAAACAGGGATAAAGTAATAATTTAAACAACGAAAATACAGTTATATTAGCTTACAGTTAGATAGCACAAATCATTTCGTTTTTCCTGGAGACTTGTGATACATTTCGCTTGCTATTATGACGTGCGCGTGCGCACCATGGTGCGCACAGAAGAAACTACAACCCGTACAATTAAATCAGAAACTAATGACAAACGAAGAAAACATACTTACGATTAACATTATCAGTTTAGTTCGTAATTTTTGGCAGCTCGGGTAAAGTTACGACAGTAAAATATGAAAATCTCGTAAAGTATGGAGATTTAATGATTACTAATTAAATTTGCTGTTTAAAAAAAAAAACAGCAGTAATTTTCAAATCCATAACAGCTACATATTACTTTAACTGTTTTAAATTGCGTACTTCACGAAAATATTAAATTAAAGTTGGGAATACGTCGTTGAAATGCATAAATCTCGCGAATTGAGCACTTAACAACTCAAATATTTCTACTTCCGCTACACGACATTGTATTTCCGGCGTAGAAGAAGACCATTTAAGCTTCTGGTAGGCACGTTTGTGTAGCGAATATGTGCTTTATATAAAAGTTTGTTTGTCAAAGTGACATTTTATTGCTTTAGTGTTTGTTTTCCAGCTACAAAGCACGCTTCAGATTTATATGTGGTAATGTTAGCAGCCTATGGGATAGACTTACGAGGAGTAAATGCTAACAGAAGGTAGCTTCACGTGTGTAAGGCTATTCTCTGTAAACAATCATCTGATAACCAGCAAGATTTGACTTTTGAAGGAGAATAGTTAGATGTTATTATTTAATTGGATTAATCTTTTTATTTAATAATTTTTTTTAACGCAAGAAGTGACCTGTGTTAGCATCACTTTTACTATTAGCTAATGCTGGCAAGATTACTTGAAACTTGTGAAGAACTTTTACGCAGAAAAGTACAACGGGAGATGTTATGGCTTGTATGTGATCAAAGTTTAATCCTATATGTATTTTATATGGTTAATTTGTCTGTATATATCAGCACTTGAAGAGGCTTGACACAGGTCATCTGAAATGGTCATAAATGTAAAGAAAGAAAACAAGAGTTGGACACAATATGAATATAATTTTTATTGGTGTTATGCTTTCAGTTAAATTACATAATAAAATATAATAAACAGTTGAAATATTATGTAATAAATACATTCTATTTTTTTTTTTTTTTTTTATAAAACATGACACCAACATACTTAAGTAAATCCTAAACAACACTTTGATTTCCTTTGTTATGATTAGCGGTGCTGCAATATCTGCATTTAGGCATATTGTTTTGCTTTAATTTTTTTTTTTCCTTTAAGTTTTTTGTCCAGATTTTCATTGGTAGATCAACAGTCATTTGTCAGCCTGTAAACACTGGGATAGTTGGGAATTTCTTACTTGGATATGATTGGTCAAAATCTGTCTATTGATTGTTTACCTTTTTTTTTTTTTAATATAATCGTCCTTGGAATGGACATTGATTAAGAAGAAATATTTAATATGATGTAATATATTTTTGTGTACAAGGAATTTCACTTATTTTACACATGAAAATATATGTCTAAGACATTATATGATAGTATTTTTAGCCCCAGTTGCAATTGTGCTTTTGTGAACTAATTTTGCACATTTGATTAGAAGTTCCCATCCTTCAGAATAATTAAATAAACAAGAAAAAAATTAAGGTGTAAAATAAAAAAAAAATAAAAATAAAATCTTAGACATAAACAGTATTTATAAACCAAAAATGTAAATTATTTAAATAAAAAATATTTATTTTTGTAAAACAAATATTGTGTTTATTAATTACATTATGAATTCATTTGTAATAAGATGTGTACAATACCTCAAACAGAAAAATAAAATTGAAAACTGTCATTAAAAAAAATTAATTGGGTTGTTACAACTTATGAATAAAACTTAGCATGAAGAGCAAAAACCCCTCATCAAAACATTTAATCTGGTTGAAATTAAATAGACTGGATGGAAAATATTTTTTCAGCAAGTCTTAATGGGTCTGGCAGATAAATTCAGGGTTGAATTAGAATCGGTTCTTCGTTTCATTTGAAGGAATGACTCTTTGGGTTTGAATTTTATTGGGCATTGACAGCTGGCTGGGTAACCAGATTTGCAGCTGCAGCTAGGAGACACGCTACAGACGTCACCAGGTCAGGCTGGTCCTCCTCCAGCAGCCTCTGCACTCCTCTGATATCTGCCAGTTGTCACTCTTACCTGTTATGTGACTTTGTTCAGTCGGTAGTCACACTTTGGAAGTTGTTTTTGATCCATAGTAATTTGAGAATGGTTGAAGAGAGGGTTAAGGCTCCTGCAGTTCTTTTAATATTTGTTTGTTCAAGAATTAGACTCTGGAAATTAACTACAAGTGTTTCGAAACAGTTTGGAGACTCCTTCAAAGAAAGCATTCTGAAACTTTAGAGGAAATTGCTTTCCTATATATCTCTGTTCTTCAGCTCCTAATGGAAAAGTGTAGTCTCTAATTTTTCACTTCCCTCTCCCCCTATAAATCACAGAGCCAGCAAGCCCAAGACGAACCTCCATAAACATCTAAAGAATAGCCATGAGCCTAGATCAAGACCAGCAACTACATTCTGGTTGCCATGACAAAACAACACTCTGTCTCGATTCATCCGACAGCTGTGAGCTCGCCAAGCATCCTCTCCAAGGTCTTAAATTGGCATCCCACAAAGTGCTGGAGAGAGCGCAGCAGACTGGCAGGTTGAGATGTTCTAAATGTGGAGGATCAAGGATGTTCTTCTGCTACACATGCTGTTCATTAGTGGGTGTCAGCATCCAAGAAATTCCCAACATCAAGGTCAGTGAAAGGTTTGGATGGGTTTCACTCTGAGCAGAGGCCTTCTTGAACATCACTACTAAACGTATATTAGGTATATGATGTGTGATGTAGCTGAACTTTTTAACGAGGGAATATTTTGTGTTTGTCGTGATCAGCTTCCAGTGAAGATAGACATTATCAAACATCCTAATGAAACGGATGGGAAGAGCACTGCAATTCATGCCAAGATCCTTGCACCAAGTGATGCCACCATATACACCTATCCATGCATTCCTGAGTACGAAAAGGATAAAGTAAGATGTTACCTTTCTTATTCATCCTGTGGCTGTAAATAGAAGCTTTAGTCTCAATGACATGTTCTGCATGCTGTGTTTTTGATTATTTATCACTTCAAATGTTAAACAAGTTAAAAGGCTCTGACTTCATTCATTTTATTAAATCACATAAAAACCGTAAATATCAGAATTCATGAAAATATTCATTAATATATCAAAAACAAGCTTTGTCTAAAAAGATTATTTTGTAAAAAAAAAAAAAAAAGTAATTTTAAATGCAAAATTGCACATGATTACTCCATAGGAGATTCTGGCATCTAGCATTTATTTTGCACCAGTTTGATTTTACTAAAATATTATCAAATTCAGCTGCCGAAGGACAGTTATTTTAATCATTTTTTTGAAACTGTCACTGCTATTATCTTTTGATCTGTTGTTAAAGTGTTGGTCTTTAATTTCTCATGCAGTTTTTAGCAAAATAAAAAACAAAAGACTGAAAAAAATGAACACTTTTAACGTCACAAACATTAAAGGTTCTTTCTTAGTTCTTCAGAAATCTGTTGAAAAGTCTTCAGCTTTTTTTTAAACATGTTTATATTCTAATGCTGTTTAAGATTGAGTCTTGTCGTTCAAATCAAATCTTTTTTCCATTTGACAGTTTTATTTTATTCAAAGTCTGCATCAACATTTTATTTTATGCAGTTTCTATGAGGTGTTTGTTGTAAAATAGGTTACTTATTAAAGTATATATGGCCATTAAATGTAACCTTTAATTAGTCACTGAAATTCACTTTAAAATATAATAGTAAATACAATTCAACCAAAATGTAAAGTTGCAGACATACTATTTCTTATAGTGAAATGTTCCTGATGTTTAAAACACTAAAAAATTATATTTCAGGAACTTAGACTTATTCTTCTCAATGTTAATATTTCATTACAGTTTTTGATGAAAATTGGGTCCTTTGGCTCCAGGACTAAAGAAAGATGAGTGACTCAGTAAAAAACACCCACAGGCATCTTTGCATCCATTCATGTAAAAAAGTGGACCAGAAATTATTAACTGCCAGCAGCTTATGTGCTGCATTCATTTGCAGTTTTTTTAAACCTCTGTGGCTGCTTTTGGAGTCACTTTGCAAATGGCTTAGCTTGTGTGGTTTGACAGCTGTATACCATCATGTGCGTTCAGATTCATGATGTGGTCCTGTGTAAGTATTTGATTTGACGGTTTGCAACAAATCGTTTTTCTGTTTCTAATGTCTTTCGTTTTCACCTTTATTTCCCTCCTGTCAAACTGTTTTCCTTTCCCTGCCACTCACATCGGGGCACATATAAATCAAAGCACTGGAGCAAGCACATGTTTCAAATACGATGTGTGTTCTGCTCCCAGTTTAGGTTTGAGTGATGGTCTTCCACTCTTTGTCCTCTCCAGGTGGTGCTGGTGTTCCCTGGCTCTGAGGCCGTCTCAGTGAAAGACATTCAGCGTTGTTTAGGCGACAGGAGGAAGATGAAGTTGCACGACCATTTAGAGGAACCCCATCCAAAGAGGCTGAAAATTGAAGAAGTTGAAGGGGGAACTCAGGCTGCCAAGAACCCTGAGGCAGAGGCCACAGATGAAAAGTCAAAGGTGTTTCCCCTACAAAGGGTGGTCTTCATCGACAGTACATGGAACCAGACCAACAAGATCATCACAGACGAAAGGCTGCAAGGTAACCACAAGAGACTGAAGTAGCTTGTGCATGATCTCACTATTATTGTCTGCTTTTTGATGAATGTGTTCTTGTGCAGGTCTGCTCCAGGTAGAACTGAAGACGAGAAAAACATGTTTCTGGCGCCATCAGAAGGACAAGCCAGACACTTACCTCTCAACCATTGAAGCTATTTATTATTTTCTCCTGGAATTCCACCAGTCTTTCCTTGTCCAGGAATACAATGGAGAATATGATAACCTTCTCTTCTTCTACTCCTATCTGCACTCGGTCATCAACAAAGCTAAGACTTCTGCAGCAAAGTGTAGAGGGCAACTGTGAGGAAAAAATGGAGTCTGCTCCGAGAGACTGAACTGAAGAAGAGGAAAATATATTTTTTGTTTTGTTTTTTTTTAACTTTGCATCGTCATCAGCTGGATGAATATTTTAGTCCATGTAGGGGACTTGACCATACCTTTTTCATTAAAAGGGGATTTGATGCATTTCTGAGTTTTCATATTTAATGAGGGACTCAATGGAAATCCAAAAGTTGCAAAAAAAATTTGAATAAAAAAAAAAAATTTGAAGAACCCATGTAAAGACTGTGGAGAAGTTTGTGAACCCAGACGATCATTGCGGACAGAGATTTTGTTTAACCCTTGTGCTTTCCCAGGCAGGTTTACATTAAAAGTGAGGTCATCTGGACCCCACAAGACAGTGCGCTGAACTTTTTTTTTTCAAGGATTTTTTATCTTCACTGATGTCCGTGGCAGACATAAAATCCCGTCCACCTTTGTCCACCTCTGTCATGGGAGGGATAACACATCAATGTGAGAGTGGGGTAATTTGGACCCCATAATAGAGCACAAGAGTTAAGACTTGTATGATGTTTCGTTTCTTAATCAGTTTTGAATAATATCTGAAGGACTAGTTTGGCAGTGGTAACAATAAGAGCTATAATGTGAGACAGTTGATCAAAAACCATGTTAAGACCACAACTAGCTCAGTTCACATCACAAAAAAATATATTGGATTATCCATTAAAAACTTTATAGAAGAAAAAATATAAATTAAAAACGTAGGGACAAATTGTTTTCAGATTGTTGCATGTAAGAGATCAAACATCTAAGCTGTTAAGCATGGTGGAGGAAGTGTCATCATTTGTCTATAAAATTGGTCAAAGAATCAGAAAAAGAGACATTTAAATAGATGTCGAAAAGGGTTAAGGCAATGTAGATGAGGCTTGAGATCAAATTACTTAAAGTAGACAATTGTCAATTGTGCAAAAAAATTACTTTTTACAAGTCGGATTTCTGACCAAAACCTCAGTTTAAGTCGGGGCTCTACACAAAATAAACTTTTCAAATTAGAAATATGAGATGAATCGATAAAACAAGTATATACACTAGCAAATTAATTAGGAATCTCCTGTAATTCTCACAAATTTTTGAGAAATTGACAATGTGATTCATCTAGAAATGGATCCAGTTCATTTAGGACAGAACTCACCTGTTGAAAAAGTAATCTGTTGAACAAAAGTATGACAAGTTCATTTAGTGCCTTTAATGGAAGCTGAAGTCGCATTCTGAAGCTGTTTTTTTTTTTTCCCTTTGTGAGATTAACACATGACTTGTTGTACATCTCAACACATTTCTTCAAATATGGACTTCAACTGCTTTCCAGTGTTGTTTTTTTATTATTTACAAATGAATATATATTTTTCCAAAAGAAATGCATTTTGTAAATTTTCAAGCAATGTTAGGATCCTTTGGCACCCCACAGCCTGGAAGCATACTTACTCAAACCCACAGAATTTTTATCACCAAATAAAAATGGAATCCCTAAAGCCAATGTGGTCTTAGACCTGCTTTTGTACACAAAAGAGTGAAAGGAAACTAGTAGTAGACCTCTCTGATCTTGGCCTGGATGTTGTCGCACGTCTTCTTGGCGTCTCCCAGCAACATGGAGGTGTTTGGTTTGTAGAAAATGGGGTTATCGACTGCTGCGTAGCCCACTCCCAATGTGCGCTTCATCACAATTACCTGTGGTCAGATACATTTATTTAAGCTGTCAGGTTTTATTAGGCAGATAATCACATACAGTTTTCATTTAAAGCTCATTTGGACGAACCTGTTTGGACTTCCACACTTCCAGGACCGGCATGCCAGCGATGATGGAGTTGGGATCCTCTTGTGCTGCAGAATTCACTGTGTCATTCGCTCCGATGACCAGAGTCAAATCTGTCTCTGTGGATCATAAACATTTACACTTTATGCGCAAGACGGATGAACAATCAACACCAGCACCGCACCCATCTGCCTCTGTCATAAGCAGAACCATGTGTCCCAGATGGCATGCCGGTTGCTAAGAACACAATAGCTGTTGTCCCAATAACAGGGCATGTTTCAGTATCTGTGCAAACACAGGCCCGCTCCAAGTGCAGATGAAGCCCGGACGTGTTTAATACACAAAATCTGATCTAGTAATTATCTGGTAATTCTATCCTGCCAAAGTGATAACCCATCAACAATAAATATAGCTGTTCTCTAATTCGTTTAAGAAATCTTGCCTGGAAAGTCGTCGTTGATTTCATCCATCTCCAGAACCACGTCATAGGGAACACCAGCTTCAGCCAGCAGGACATTCAACTGGCCGGGCATGCGTCCTGCCACCGGATGGATCCCAAACCTGGGAGAGAGCACACAGAAAAACCGATGAAGCTGAAACTCAACATTTCCTCAAGGACTAATTTGAAAATTAAAAAAGAATTGAGAAAGGTGTCATAAGTGAGTACAGGAACTCACCGGACTGTCTTCCCTTGTTCTCTCAGCATTTTCACCATATCTGCAATTGGGTACTGGGCTTTGGCAGCACATAGACCCCAGCCTAAAATAGTCATAGGAAAACGCTCTTAAGAAGCATTCTGCATATCAAATAAAATCTGGGATCCAGGATGACCACAATCCTCATTCTTCTTTTATTCCCATCTACCTCAACAGTTTAAGTTCCAACACTCGCACCTAAATCCCAGCATTTCCATCAGAATTTGTTTTTTTTTTAAAGGAACATCCACTCAGGCAGGGTGAATCTGGGACCCCTGCGTGCAAAGAAGCACTTTTGCTGCATAACCCCGAGTTCACCCTGATGGACAAGCGCCTCAGAGTTCAGCGTTATCCCTCAATGAGTTTTTCTGATGCTAGTCACTCATAATCTGTATCTTATAACTCCCCAGACATCCATAGCCTTCTTTTTCTTCACTGCCGTGCTTTGTTGACAGCACATGGAGAACTCTTGGCTCTGGATTCAAAGCTCCAATGACTTTTCACCATTTTTTAATGAAACCCGTATGTTGGACCACACAGCTGTCCTCGCATTGTCCGGGCCCATTGGAAAACAACAATCCTGGTATCCAAGATACAGAGAGAGGGGTTCCTCTTGCCCAGACTGCTAAACAACAACAAAAAAGCAGACTTTCTAAAGTTACTAAATCAACATTGTGGTCAATGGAAGACCGCAGTGTATACCTGTTGGTCATCATGAATTTAACCAGCTGTTTATCCTGATCTTTCGAGCTTTTCCATAATTTCTACTTTCATAAAAGTAAGAGTCCTCAGGTCCAACATTAGAACATCTTTACAGTCCCAACTGGAGAGCCAGCCTTTGCAGTAATGAGATGATTAGTCCTTGTTGTTGTTGTGGTCTATCTTAAGCTTTATTTGTACATTTGAACTTTTTGGCAGGGTTACAAGGGAAGCTGTCTCCTTTTTTATGTTTTTAAAGATTATTTTCAAAGATCTTTTGATTTATGTTCTGAAATTCTCCAAAACATGTACAGCTGTCATATCCAATTCATTCATTTATCCCTTTTTTTCCCCAATTATTCAGGAGCTGGCAACTGTGACAACAGCCACAAAGCCTGATCCATCTCTCTTCACTGTCACTGGGATAGAGATGATATTTCTCCACCGAGTTCTGTGTTTAACAATCCTATTAAAGCAGCATTTCCATAACACCTGTAGGTTCAGACATCCATGCACTAAATAGCCTCATCACATCAGATGGTTTAGTTTGATGTGGAGGAGTTGTAACTGAGCGTACTGATGTGATCCTAACAACTGCAACCACAAGCACTGTTAAAAAAGTTCTGATCAATGATGAAGGGCAGCAATGGTAGAAGGAGTTCAACCATTGCCCGTTGATAGATTGTATCACTGGACAGTGTACATATAGGAAGTGCCCACTGGTTCCAAGAAGCCAAATCAGACAGATTAATCTTATTTTTTATATAATTTTTCTCTATTTCAAGTCATTCTATTTATAAATTTATCAATCAGAAGCTTCTGTCTTTCTGCCAAAAACCACCTTCTCAAAGTAGTGAAAGCTACTTCGCTGTGGCGACCCCTGAAAGGATAAATGGAGAAAAGCATGTGGTACCTGCTGGCCTAAACGTCTGACGCTCCAAACCTTTGATTGACAGATTTTCCAGAACATACTTTCAAGTGGACGAAGTTTGAACTTCCAACAAGCTAACTGGTAAGAGTGGTTGCCATAGAAGTGTTGACTCAGACCAGTCATTGTACCCCACATTCCTGAGGCACCTCCCACAGGGTACAGCACAGGAGACAGAATCCTCTACTTACTTAACTATTTTAGAAATAACTCTCCATGGAAACGTGCCATTTCCCTTTTTAAACGTTCCTACATCTCTTTAAACAGAAGCTCCTCTGGATCTAGTTCTTCCTTATTATCCACAAGCACATCATCAGAACTATTCTCCCACTTGTGTTATGAATTATGTTTCATAGTTTTAAATATTCTTGAAAAATTTCATGAGCTGAAATAATTGACTTCTTGGACGACTAGCTCAATCGCCTCGTGGAAGAGTGTCTGCCCTGACACTGAAAGTTTATACGATCAAATCTGTGCCTGAGTCACACCAAATACTCTAAACATGGGACACAGTGCCTCCCTGCTTAAAACTCAGCATTTGGGGGTTGGATTAGGGGGTTAAGCCACCAAATGGTTCCAGAGTGCAACTGTGTCTGCACCTCACCGCTTCCACCTAGTTGCATGTCAACTAACGGGACTTTGACTTAAACTTTTTAACTTCCTGTGAAGGACCTACCGGGTGTGATGATGATGCTGTTGGCTTCTTTGATGATGTCGATGGTCTGGTCAACGTTAACCTCAGTGTGGGTGCCAACAATCTCCATGGGCTTGCCGCCAGCAGTGGAGGTGGTGCCGTACCCCCCCAGGATCACATTGGGTAGGGATCGGTTCATCGCCTCAAAGACAGAGACGAACTTTTTAATCGTCTTAGTTCAAACACGCTGCAGGAAAGGCACATGTACTCACCACACACATGATGTACGAAAGGATTGCACCGGAGGAGCCAATCAGGGCTCCCACAATTGTCATGAGGTTGTTGTCGAGCAGGAAACCTTCAGCGCAGAGAGCCCAACCTGAGTAGCTGTTTAACACAGTAATGACCACAGGCATGTCAGCGCCCCCAATGGCTGCTGTCAGTGTCACACCCTAACAAACAAAGGACAAATTGTACCAAAAAAAAAAAATCAAATTATGACATTACATTATTAAATACACGTAGGGCCATACCATTCAAGAATGTTTAATTTATGTGCCAAAGTTAAACAGTTAAAAGTAAAATATGTATTTACTTACATATTTGCACATGACAACTTAAGCAGACAAATTAATAACTTTGGATACATGATAAATAGAAATAAGGTTAAGTGTTTATTTTAGCCAAAATGAGCATGCTTATGTTTAAACACTGAAAAATAATAAACATTTTGATATTTTGAGACTTTAGGGGTTCCATACTTTTAAACAATACTTAGAACAGCTGTCCCCAAACTACGGACTACAGATCTGGCCCATCTCCACATTTGTCCTGGTCCCCTAATAATATCACGACCCATGTTTATATATATATATATTTATATATTTATATATTGTATTTATAGGTTTAATTTTTGAAATTTTCTAGTGTTATTTTTTTCTGTGAAAACTACAGAACGGGATTATAAAAATTTGGTTATGTGTAGAACTCTGGAAAAACATCATTTGTTTACCTTTGTAAACAAATTGTGAACCTGTAATTATTGCACTTTTTCTGTGAGCCTAAAAACCAACCCTGGCCCCACATAAGAGAACAAAACAGTCTTGTGGCCCCCACAAGAAAAAGTTTGGAGACTTAGAAGATAGTTTAAAGTTCCCTTTCAAAAGTTTCTTGATGTAAATCTGAGTTCAAGCTCCTGTCTATGTTTATTTGAATGACTTAAATGAATTACTTCAAGGAAAAATGTACTTTTTTTTGTTTCCTGGACTTACCATAACAGTTGAAAGCCCAGATACTCCAATCAGACAGCCCATCCCAGTATTGTAGCTGGAACTGAGCATAAAGGGAACCATGCCTCCCATGGATGCTGCCATTAGACCTGCGTTCATCATATGTCGACCAGGCAGCAGCAGCGGGGCAGAGTCGAGGACACCTATCATCAAAAAGCACTTTAGGAAAACCAGACATGACTTTACTTTTTTCCCTAGGGCTGAATATCTTTAAATCCCTTGGTTCTTTTGTAGAGCCCTTTAGCTTTACAAAACTGTGTGAGTACAGCACAGTTCCTGTGTGGGATCTACATGACCAGTATTCCCTTTGATCAGTCTGGGTTTAATGTAAACTGAAGGCTGCTGACATGTCAATGCTGTAACAGACTCCTGCCTGTTATTTTTTACAGGATTCAAATGCAAGAAAGGGACAGAGTAAGAGGAGGTATAGCTCAGTGTGTTTACATAAGACCTCAAAGGTTCTGGCGGCTGATGGTAAAATTACCTTGAAGCTTTCCGTAGGCCACCAGCGATCCGCTGAAAGTGACGCCCCCGATGTACGTGCCTAGATAAGCCACAGTCTTGAGGACGCCAGCAGCCGGGTGGGTGTCCAGGTGGGGGAACTCAATCATGAACTCTGCTACGCAGGTGAGAACCGCCGCCAGCCCCACAAGGCTGTGGAAGGCCGCCACCAGCTGAGGCAGGTCTGTGATTTCAATGCGCTTGGCGATAGTGAGGCCTGCAGCCAGAGCACGAAGATCAACCCAAAAGACGAGAGAGAAAAACAGACCTCGTGAGGCTATGACAAATCCCAGAAACAAACTTATCATGCACTTTCGCTGACTGCTAAAATCATTTGAGTAAAAACTAAAGAGCTAATGGTTACACTGCAAGCATGTGTTTTCTATCACAGTGCCGGTTTCTAATGAGATGTAAGGTAAGTATTTAATTATGTTTCCTGTTACACTAAGCAAATCCCCATGCACCTCTGTCTGCCTGTGCATTTATGTTGATTACAGCATCATTTATTATCCTGATTGGTAAACTGGAAAGATTGATTCTCTGTTATGAATCACCAAAAACATTTACTCCTCAAAAGCCTGGAGGAGATACATGAGAAGTTATTAAGAGATAACTCATTCCTGATGGTCTTTCGCTTCTCCAAACATTCTGCTGCACTTCAAAAAAGGAATTCTCAGAGTTAAATGTCTTTTAAAGTGAAAACTGAACAACTGAGATGCCTGTAGGTCAAATAAAGTATTTTTCTAAGAGGATTAGACAGTAAGATGAAACTTATTTATGACGAACAATAAGCTCCGCAAATGGAATAATACAACATGGTGCCATCTACCTAAGGTTCCCCCGGTGGCCATGGCCAAAGACATCTGAGACAGCAGCTCTGGAGAGGGTTTGAGGGCACCGATGGTGGCTGCCAGGCCTCCTGCCAAACCCATCATGCCAAGGGCATTCCCCAGACGAGAAGTGCTTTGAGTGGAGAGGCCAGCCAGGGCCCCGACGCAGCACAAGCCTGAGCCCAAATACATCATCTGAGGGTGTGAGGATGAAAACTATTACAAGTCAAGTCATTAAATATACAGTTTTAAAATCAATTCATATTATAAAAACATACTTAATGCTAGAATAAACAACAGACATTTACACAAGTGAAAAAAACAGTTTGAAATTTTAAAGTATCATGCAGACATGACAGTTATGTAACTGTTCCGATCCAGCCCACACAGATAAACACTGGAAACAAGAGCCACGTCCTCCTCAGCTAACCCACATCTATCACCATCATCTACACTCACTGGCCACTTTATAGGCACACCTGTCCAACTGCATATTTCTAAAGAGCCAATCACATGGCAGCAATTTGATGCATTCAGATATGTAGATATGTTAAATGTTGCAGTTCAAACATACAGTAGCATAAGCATGGCGAAGGAAGGTGATTGAAGTGACTTTGTCTATGGTTGTTGTGTCAGACAGGCTGGTCTGAGTATTTCAGAAACTGCTGATCTACTTGGATTTTTACTCACAACCATCTCTAGGGTTTACAGAGAATGGTCAGAAAAAGACAAAAAATCCAGCGAGAGCAGGTTCTGTGGATGGGAATGCCTTGTTAATGCCAGAGGTCAGAGGAGAATGACCAGACTGGATCCAGCTGTTCGAAAGACAACAGTAACTTAAATAACCACTGGTTACAACTGAGATCTGCAGAAGGCATCTCTGAACACAAAAGTTCAACCTTGAGACAGATGAACTACAGCAGCAGAAGACTCACCAGATACCATTTCTGTCAGCTAAGAACAGGAAACTGGGATACAATTCACACCGATTCACCAAAACTGAACAAGAAGATTGGAAAAACGTTGTCGGGTCTGATGAGTCTGACATTCAGATGGTAGGGTTAGGATTTGGCGTCAATAATATGAAATCATGGATCCATCCTGCCTTGTATCAACGGTTCAGGCTGGTGGTGTTATGGTTTGGGGGATATTCTCTTGGAACACTTTGGGCCCCTTAGTACCCATAGTTATAACACCACAGTCTACCTGACCAGGTCCATCCCTTTATGACCACAGTGTACCATCTTTTGATGCTGCTTCCAGCAGGAAGTCATAAATCTGGAATCATCTCAGACTGGTTTCTTAAACATGACAATGGACTCAAATGACCAGCTCTCAACCCAGTAGATCCTCTTTGGGATGTGGTGGAACGGGGGATTCACATTATGTATGTGCAGGCAACAAATCTGAAGCAACTGTGTTTTCAGTGCCTTGTTGAATCTATGCCAGGAAGGATTAATGCAATTCTGAAGGTAAAAGGGTTAACCAGGTACTAACAAAGTGTATCTGATAAAGTGTCTGATGAGTGTAGTTCAATGAGAAAAAAAAACAATGCTGATCTTGTCACCTGCTCAATGTTGTAGCCAGCTGCAAGGGATGCTCCATATCCTCCAACAAATGCAGCTCCAGGCAGAGCGTACAGGTAATTGTACTCTGGGGGGTCAGTAGGACGCTTGAACATGTCCAGCATCCTCTGGGTGATCAGGAAACCGCCTGCAAAAGGACAATCATGACTGTTTTTCATGACCTGGCATTGAAACACTCCACAGGTAGGTTTGTTACCTGCAATGTTGATGGAGGAAACAAAGGCAGCAGCCAGAGCAAGAGTCTGTGGAAGGCTGGAGGGTGTGAGACCCCCACCCATCAGAACCAGACCCCCGACTGCAGTCAGACCTGAGGAAGGACAGAGAAAGCATTAAAAAAGACCAAGAAGAGAAAACAACAAATGACTTCAAATTCCCTCCTAACCTGAGATGGCGTTGGTGACGGACATTAGAGGGGAGTGCAGAGCAGGAGTCACTCCCCACACAGTGTGGTATCCCACAATTCCTGCCAAACCAAAGGTTGTGACCATCTGAGTGAAGGCAGCATTGGGGGAGATGATGCCCAAAGCCAGACAGGTGGAGACTCCTGTGATGAGGAGATAGGGATTTGGTTAGAATTGTATCATTATTTTCTCATCTTCTGATGGGAAAAGTCGACAGTTTTACGTTTAGAATCTTTAAAAGAAATCATGCAGTCGCTTTTCTCTGATAGAGTATTAGGGCCACCATCAAAGGAATAAAAAGTCATAATTTTGTAAGGAAAAAGCAATGCTTTTCAAAATAATACTGGTTGTGAAAGACTCCATCCATTATACATGCTGACTAAATCCAGCCTTTTATGGCAACACCATCAGACTTCAGTTCATCATAGGAATCTATGTGCCATAATGCGTTTCCATCTCTGCATTTATACTGCCATCGGAATAAATGGTGCTTTCACCGGAAATCCACCCCTTGTAATCTTTTTCAGAAGAGACCCAGTTTCCTGCAACATTTTTAATGTTCCTATACTCATAATAAAAGAATGTTGACTTACAAAAAGACTTAGTGTTTCCTTATTTGTGAAAACAATACTGAAACACAATATTGCTTCTGTTTTTGTTGTTGTTTTTAATCATCTTAGTAAACAGCCTTTTGCCTCAAAAATATATGACTTTAACCTTGTAAATTCTCAATTTATAATTTAAGAAATTATAACTTAATTATGGTCAAACATTGACTTTTTTAACTCCAAATTTTACAGGGTCATTCTTGCAAAACTTTGACTTTTTTAATAATTTTACAACTTTATTTTCATAAAACAATGTCTACAAAATACAGAAAATATTTTTAGGACCTTTTAAGATCATTCAAAACAAAATTTAAGATCCTTATTTAGGACATCCAAACAATAAATAATGTAAGAAAATGCCAAAATGACCACAATTATTAAATTAGTGTAAAGTGAACACTTATATTAGTATTAATTATTGGTTAAATGGTAATAATTGTTATTACACTGTATAATTTACTTATTAGTTACTAAAGTAATTAATTATGTAATAGCTTTTTTCAAACCAATGTTCATGATTTTTTATTTCAATTAGCTTCCCTAGCTCAGGTTATTCTGTTTTTTCATTTAATTTTATGGCTGCAGTACCACCAGGAAACAACTGCTGCAAATCGTTGCTTATTCCATTCATATATATTTCTTCTCCATAAAATAAAGTTGAGAGTAAAGTAACAAGAAAAATGAAATAAAAAAAAAATCACAAGAAGTAGAAAAGTTCACTTGTATAAATTGTATTGTTGATTATTGTGTGTTTTCTTTTACAATTAAAAAATGAACACAAAATATGATGGAAACATCATAACGTGTTTGCGCTTTCTGCACGCGTGGGTCTAACCTGCAGTGTAGACAGAGGCAGAGGTCATGGTGCGCTTGAACGGAGAGACCGCTGCAGCTTTTTCTGCCTCCAACTGTGCAACTGATTTCTGTTTGACCGGGGGCGGCGGGGCGGTTACAGGGAGGGGGGCCGGGAACATGTTTTTGCCCTCCTGGATGTGCCAGAAAAACACAGAACAGGACCCGTCTGAGAACACAGAGCGTGTGGACGGATTCTGTGCGTGACAAGAACAGAGCGAGGCTTTCGCACAGCAGGAGGCTTCAGCTCGAGGAACGGAGCTCACAACACAACGTGACGGACGGCGCAGCAGATCAGACTGAACGAACAGCAATCGTGAATCATTTAGCAATGTTTCAGACAAATGAGAAAAGCTCCTTTGGGCTGAAGGGAAACTGATACGTCCTGCTGAGCTTGCATGCCTTCACTGCCATAAACAATATGTCAAAACTATAACTCCTTGAGAAGTATAATTTGAAGTGATCAAGATGTTCCTGCAGGAACTGCTGCCAGCTGGAATTGGTTTTTAGGTACTCATTAGGCCCAGGATCTGGGTTTGACAGAACCTGATGGATCACTTTGAGGAGGAATAGATGCCAGCAGATGTGAGACTTTCACAGAAACAGAAACAAACCTGCATAACAAGAGTTCCACGGATGACGTGCCCGATTGTTCCATAGTCGAAGTTGTCTGTGGGCTCGTAGTGAAAGTACTCCTTGTCTGGGCTGATGGCTTTCAGCAGCTTCAGGATGTTGTTTGAATACAGGTGCTGGCCTGAGTGGCCATGCGGCTGGGAAGGTCTGTGTAGCCAATGTGCGTTACTCCCTGTTCATTCAAAAAAATAGATAAAAGGAAAATTAAACATTTGATAGTCTTTATCAGGAGTGATGCAACAAACAAAAATATTGCAGAGGTCTCACCTTATAAACATAGAGTTCTCCAGGCTTTGTGGTCTCAATATTACCCCCAGCTTCAGCAGCCAGATCCACCACGACTGAGCCATCCCTCATCGAATCCACAAAGTCCTTCTTAATCAGAGTGGGAGCCTTTTTTCCTGCATGGAGTCAAATGCAGTAATGGGCTTTATTGAAAAACAATGTAACTGGTATTTGAAAGACGTTCTTTTGGCAATCAGTTCAACAACATTCATTTAACTTCTCCACAACAAAAAAAGAAATTTAAATATTCAGAAACAAGTATTGACAACAACTCCAACAACTTCAAATACGAATCTGTTTTAATCTTGGGGTGCTTTTTAAAGACTAGAAATTCCTAAAAACATGCAACAGATAATTCATTCAACATGATTCCTATCCTCCTCTAGAGCTATAGTGTTATTATGGAACAGTAAAGTATAAAGGAGGCTGCACGGTGGGGCAGTGATTAACACTCTTGTCTCACGGCAAATTCTCCCTGTGCATGCGTCGGTTTTCTCCAGGGACTACGGCTTCCTCCTACTGTCTAAAAATCCCTTCATAAGTTATTTGATCACCCTAAATTTCCCTTGATGTGAAGGCAAGTGTGTATGATTGCGGCCCTGCGACAGGCTGGCAATTGATCCAGAAAGGGACAAAACGGGGTTTAGAAAATGAATTAATGAAAGAACGAACAAACAAACGAATAAATGAATGAATAAAGTAAAGAGTGTGATTCAGATGGACTTCCAGGTTGTCAGAGTTCAAGTGAAACAAGAAAATAAAATAAAACGTGCTCCAAAAAGCTACAAACATACATTAAAGATATCCAGTGTGACCACTAGAGAAGGACTTTAAACTTTTCTCTTAAAACCATAAATTGTGGTTTGTTTGTCTGAAACAACTGTTTAACAAATAAGTCTACCTTTGTGGCAATGCTGGATCTTTCTGTAGAAGTAATGGTTGCTCCATAAAATGATGTAAAATTTAAAAGTAAGGGAAGTTAATTTAGTATGTGGTGACTCATTTTATTGTAGGCAAATTCACACACTAAAATAACAAATTTCTCATTTAAATATATCAAATAATTATAATAAAACAGAGATATATACATACAAATATTAATTAAGGTGAAGGGGAGGGTGGTTGTATTCCAGTGTGCTGCGGGGGGGTGGACTACTTGCCAGGGGCCCCCTCCTGTGGCCGCTGCATGTATTTGTCCCTCCCCTTGGTTTTACTTGCACCTTAGACATGTAGGACCCTTGGTGGGGGGGTGCTTGGACATCACTGCCAGCAAGCAGTAGATGTCCTCTCAGTGCCCTTTCCGCCAATTTTAACCGCACCATAGACATGTAGAGCAATTGGTGAGAGGGTGACGGGGCATCGCTGTGAGTGATCAGGAGATGTCCTGTCAAGGCCCTACTCACCAATTTTAACTGCACCCTTTAGTACACACACCCCTAACACCTCAAAATATACACTCTAACAAACAAACACGCATACACCAGACAAGGAAAGTGGGACCTTCGACCCTCTGTCCCCTATCCCATCCCTGGCGGGGAGAGGGGCGGGAACCTTCGGGGGTGGTGGTCTTGTCTCTTGGGTGCCAGTCTCCTGGTCCCGGCGGCCTCCTCACCACGCCGGGAGAGGGATCCCCGAGATTTAAGATCTAGAGCAGGGGATCAAACTACATCGAAGCCTGGGGGTGTCCAGTTCTCGGTGATTCAGGTTCTGGTCCTTGCTCTCGAGAACTGGGCATCTCCAAAAACTCCATCAGTGGGTGTGCCTGGTCGGGCCTTGTTTACATCACTCCTCCTCTGTTTCTCTTGGGTGCCCCTCTCCTGAGTGGGGAAAGGCGGCCCCTGCCTTGCTACCCCCAGACCTCCCGTGGCGGGGGGCGAGTGATTGTCTAGAGCATGGGAGTGGGTTTCCCTTGAGGGGCCCTGGCCTGTACCTGGGGTGGGGCGGGGAGATACTCGACGCTGCTTGGTGGTGGTTGGTTGCTCTTCTGGGGTGGGGGGCTCTCCGGGGGCCTAGGGGTTGGCCCTCCTGACTTGGTGGGGGGGGGCTGCACTTCTGGCTGTGCTGGGACCTCCACTCTGCGTGTTCCTGTGCCTTCCTGCTCTCAGGTGTTGGGGGCCTCTGCGGCGGTCCCGCATTCTCTGGTCTGGGTGTTTGACAGGATTGCCCCGCAGCCGGATTCTCTCCGCGGGTCCATGGCAGGTGTTGGGAGGTCCGGGCTGCTGCTGCCCTGGCGCTCTGCCCCTTTGTACATTCTATTATCATCCACATTTGCACATCATAAACACTCACCTTCCCACTAATAGTAAGCTTGACAGAATGAAAGGCTTTATTTGTATCGGTTTGTATGACTAAGTGTGTGAGCTGCAGTTGTATTGGGTACATTTTGATTAGTTTAAATGTGGAGACTGTTTTGGCCAAAAGGTATGTGTGTAACTACTGAGTGTGTGTGTAGACAGGCCCCATCCATTCTAGTTTGGTATTTAGACCTGGTGGTTTTATGATGTCTAAAACTCAGAGACAAATAAACTCATGCTCCTCTGCAAAACTGTCCTAGACAATTTCTTCTTTTTTGGCTAAAAACAGCATAAATATGATTTTAAAACCCACTAGGAACATGTATAACAGTAGATCAAAAGATGATCGGGACTTTAAGCATTTCCTCTTAACAAAGTTCTGGCAAAAAAAAATAAAAAGGTAAAGTGAAAACTCTAGCAGTTTTGGCATCAGCGGTAAAATATTATAATATGAAAGAAAAACATACCATTTATCACTATAATAAATCAATTTTGTATGTTTTAGTTTGAAAAACCACCGTGTGATGAGGTTTGAAACAGTTCATCAGTGCGACTGACCTGGAATCAGGGCAGTGCTGATTACAATGTCGACTTCTTTGCACTGCTTTGCGAAGAGGGCCATCTCTGCTTCAATAAACTCTTTTGACATCTCTTTGGCGTAACCTCCAACCCCCTCGCCAGATTCTTTGATCTCCACTTCCAGAGGCTCTGCCCCAAACGACTTGAACTGCTCCAGAGCTGCTGGCCTGACAGCCAAGAAACAGTCCGCTTTTCGTCAAATAACCAAATACTCCAACACAGAGTCTGCAGTTTAAAATGAAATGTCCTCTTCCTCTCTCATCTCGTACCTGGTGTCAAACCCCCTAACGATGGCTCCCATTGACTTGGCCGCCCCCGCCGCTGCTAAACCGGCCACTCCGCCTCCAATAACCAAGACCTGTTTGAAAACATCCCAGAACACAGTCCACACCAAGCGTTTGATTTGCACATGAAAGTATTTAAAGAACTGCCAGATACCTTAGCAGGCGGGACTTTCCCAGCTGCTGTGATCTGCCGGTAAAGAACCGGCCAAAGTGGTTGGCAGCCAAAACAACAGCCTTGTACCTGCAAAATGTAAAACCCAATTTTCATTTTTTCACAATATTGCGTGTATGAATCTGAGGATCTGGATGCTTCGTTACCCGGCGATGTTAGCCATGGAGCTGAGAGCGTCGTAGCCCTGAGCGATGGTCACTCTGGGCACCTGGTCCATGGCCAACACATTGCTCTGCCTCTCTGAAAGCTTTGCCATGAGCTCCGGGTTCTGGGCTGGGTAGATGAAGCTCACCAACGTGGACTTGGGCTTCAGCAGATCTGCTTCGCTCAGGCTGGGGGCTCGAACCTGAAGCCAGAACAAAGTCATCGTGAAGACGATAGACACGATCGAAGGTGATGAACAGATAAATGACAGCTACAACCTTCAGGACCAAATCGGAGCCGAGAGCTCCCTTGACGTCTGTAATAGTGGCCCCTGCATCTCTGTACTGCTGGTCAGAGAACTTGGATTCATCTCCTGCTCCACTCTCAACCTGAACCTTGAAGCCCTGTTTGACCAGCGCCTGAACACCAGCAGGAGACAAGGCCACGCGACGCTCGCTCGGCGCCGTTTCCTTGGGAACTCCAACCACCAGGTCCTTGTAGGGCACGCCTGAACAAACAAATAAGCTGAAACAGTCCTACACATCTTTAGAAAACTAACATTCTCAGATTAAACACAAATCAAAAACGACAGGAAATTGTTGTTTGGTTTTTAGGCCACAGCACACGAGAGCCCATGCAGGCTGGGACAGCGTGGCCCGGAGCGGCATCAGGTTGCACATTTCTCTCCGTACATGGCGCCGTGACCTCTCCGTCACGGTGACATAATTAACAGGTGATTGGCGCACGGCCACCACGCGTACACAGACGGAGGGCCGGGACTGAAAACTGAAACTTTAAAGCTCTTTGTGTCTCGTAAAATTCTCACAAAACACTCTGCAACAAGTGCTCTGGCTCTCAATAAGCAAACATCTGTCAGCAGACTGGGCCAGGCAGCGGTTTAAAGTTGACATGTCACCTCAAAGTGACCTCTCACTCACTCTTACATGTTAGCAGCACCTACAGGTCAGCCTGGGAAGCTGCTCTACAACAGCAGCACTATTTTGGGAAACATCTTAAGCAACAGCAGTCAAATTTTAACATGGATTTTTCCACTTCTCACAGGGAAAAGGGGTGTCCTCAAGCAAACTGTCCTGCTATTGATCAGTAAAATGACAGATCTCTTAGGAGTGTCCTACCTCGGGTAGCCTTTTGGTCCCATAATGCTGGGAAAACCCTGAAATGCCTCCTCCCAAGCGTCTGCTGATGAGCTCTTCTATGGGACAGAACGAGACAGGAGCTAGAGATGGACCGCAGGAGGGTCGACATGTTTCACTGAGCGTCCGCCCCGGGGGACTCCTGCTGCCGCTCTACTGTGAACACCAACAAGCAGAGATAGACGACACTTAAACACAGCGTCCACATCTGCCGTCAGACAACACAGGACATTGTAGGCTCCTCAGTTGAGTCCTAAATCCCAAATGTCCGGGTAGCACACTTGGGCCGTCTCGGAGCGTGACACTTCAGCTCTGCAGGACACACTCCCAAAGGTTGATTACACTACTGCTGGAGTTATGACAGAGAGGAAGTGTGCCAAGTTTGGCCTGGAGGTGTGAGCACAGATCAGTGGACAGAAATCTCAGATGCAGTACTGCAAAAACAGAGTATAACTCATATGATCATGACCAATAAATAGATATTTGTGCAACAGAAGTGGGTGGAAAGCTGTTTCTGTTCATTCATTGAACTACACAACTCATAGAGTTTAATAATCTATCTACCATTAATTCTTTTCTAATTAAAAAAAAAAAAAGGCTAGAGATGTTATCATTCTCAAACTTGCCTTTGAATTTTTCAAAAAGGTGTAGTTGAAATATTCAACCCTCCCTGAGCAGCAGGGTCACCTGTAAGACGTCCTACCCGAAAACCCCCGCGTCCCCTCGCGCAGACGGACTGACGACCTTCCGCAGTTCCCATATCCTTTGATATAAATAGAACCCACGTGACTTTTTTATTTTAAAAGACACAGCTGTTGTCAAATGTCGTATTAATAACCAGCTCTAAAGAAACAAAGAGACACATTTTAATAAAAGTTGCGAGGGGAATTTCTAAGTCGAAATGTTTGGGGTTTTTTTTCCACAGGTTGTTGTTACGCATATGGGCACAAGATGGCACTGTGGAGCAGCGACATGTTAGAGAACGACTAAATGTTGGACAACAATAACCTCTTTCTTAAAAATAAACAAATAACCTCTTCCTTGAATTAATTATATTAATTGGTTTCGTTCAAAGCATGTGCTTATGTACCTAATGGGACATAATAAGACAATTCAGGGACAATTTAAAAAAGCTGATGTTATCCGCACGTATTTAGAAAATTGCGCGCGATTTATAAAAATTAATAATAAAAAAATTACAACACAGGAAAACTTTTCTGATATAGCTCTTTTAAGTGATATCTATAATTTAAAAAAAATTGACCCACTCTTTAAAAAATTACGTTTAAAGAAACAACAACAGAACCAAAATGTTATGGTTGATTTCAATTGGTAAATATATTCATTATACAAATAGCTATCTTTGGACAGGAGGTATTTTTTTGTATGCACGTGTATACGTTCTTTAAAGGCGTTAGAGCTAGAACATTTTAATTTAAACATTAGTGTTTTATGTGTCATGTGCAGTATTTCAGCAAAGTTACTCACTGACCATAAATTGTGCTTTAACCGGATTTCCTCACGCAGGAAGCGGTTTTTGTTGGCCATCTTGATTTTCCAGAACCATGTGGATTTGTAAACATAAGCCACTCGTCTACAGCTAACACTGCCTTAATAATGCGTGTTTTTAACAAGTATTGATTGGTTTCCGGTGTTTTCTTGTATTGTAACAGTTTCGTGATTTTATATGACAACTTTTATTGATACTAATGCTAATTTTATCGAGCTAGCCGTGCGCCCCTTTTTTTATTATCAACCCTGCAGCTGCAGTTATTCTGTTCCTCGAGTCTCATTGGTGTTACCTGATGGAGTCTCATCCTCTGAAGCTGCTGGGCGTGGATCCCTCCGACCGAGGTTCCCAGAGGTGCAGGATGGGTCCGGGTTTGATGTCAGCGCTCGGTCTGAGTTTGGGCTCCCCGGTGTTGGTGCGTGTTCCCGGGGGGAGCTGCCTGTGCACCGCATGGCCCCGCTCCGACCTGGCGGAAGGATTTCTTCAGATCGACCAAAAGTGTTTCACTCCTAGTCTGATCTCCCCGCTTCCACCACGCCTGAACATAGAAGCGACTCAGCTCACACCTCTACCCTGCCCCAAACTTCGATGCGTCAAAGTGACTGTGGTTGTTCAGACTGTTGGTTTTAAGAAGCACACAGACCGTCAGATTGTTCATGAGATTGTGAAGGACATGCTGAAGGGAATCACTGTCCATAAAGACTTCGTTATAAGTCTTGAACATTTCGATATAGAAATCAAGTTTGCTGTTATAGACGCCATACATCCAGATTCTGCAACCGCTGGATTGATCACTCCAAAGACCAGTTTGGAGATATCCAACATCCAGACTGTCAGGCACTTCAAGAGTCTGCAGCAGAAGCAGCAGACCATCCCATTGGGAGGACTGGAGGAGGTCAGCCTACCTGCACTGTGAAATGTGCCTCCATTTATTGTTTTACCTTCATTTCTACCTCTTCTATAGGTGACCGCGTCCCTGAAGGAGATGCTGCAGCTGCCACTTCTCTATCCAAGAACCCTGAGCTCCGTTGGGGTGACCTGTCCCAGAGGCGTGCTCCTGGTGGGGCCTCCTGGAGTGGGCAAGACTCAAATAGTGCGGAAGGTTGTAGAAGAAGTGGGAGCCACTCTGGTGGCGGTCAGAGGCCCAGAGGTAACAAAAATACTCCTTAATGTTTTATTGCAATAATATTTTGGGGAGGCAGGTGAATCCTATTTAGCGTTATAGGCAAAGCAAGTCAATTTGTATAGCATATTTCATGTACAAAGACAATTATAAAGACCAGAATTGTAAATTTAAATCTATTAGAAATACACAAGTTCATAAATATTCAAAACATTTATGTAGTAAACTATGGCTGGGTATCACTGCCTTTAAATTTCCATGGTCAGTTGAGAACTCAATTCAGTTTCAAATTCAAAATGATTTGATCACAGAGCCATTTATATGTCACATTGTTGTTCCTCGCTATTTTTGTTGCACCACTAATGTTATGTCGGTGTTATGAGGGGTTGTAAACTAGCAGAAGAGAGAGTAAACAGATGGATGATGGGAAGTAGGGGCAGGCTTACTCCATACCAACAGTACCACCTACAACCCAGAGGCAAAATTCTAATGAACTACTGCCGCTCTGCAGAAACTATGTCCTAAAAAATGACATACTTTTTTTTTTGTTTTGAATAAAAACAACAGCATACTTAAAATACCACTGGCTTTTAAAATACAGTACATCAAGGTTGATTGTAGTGACGTCTTTAAGTTAAAAGGTGTCAGTAATAATAATTTTTTTTTTTTCTAAAAAAATCCTAAACATGTTTTAAAAGAAACAAATAATTGATTTATTATATAAATTGCATTTTCATAAAGATTGATTCCATTTGGAATAATAATCACTGTAATCCCTACAGCAAGCCATAAATTTGTAATAAAATAAGATTTTATATCTATCAAACCAAGATTATTTCCTTGCTAACGCCATGAAGTAAAACACAGCATCTTAAATTCTGACACAAATATTTACTTAAAATGAACAAGTGTTAAAAAGAAGAGTTTCTGTTTAAAGTGTCAATAGTTAGCAGTGTTCACAGTTAAAACAAGAGGGCCAAAATGTGTTTGCCTTAAAAACTGTATCATTCTTGTTGTGTTTACGTTGATATTTGAGAAAGCCACATGTTACAACCATTTAACTATCTTATAAATAAACTTAAAGATTCTGTAATTCTTAAAAGCATACTAATTCTATTTTCTTAGAGAACCAGGAAGGATATGTAATGGTTAACCACTCTCAAGTTTTATGATTGTTTGTTTTACGTATGGAACGTCTGTAACGACTATTGTTAATGCATTAAAACTAAGGAGAAAATCTCTGCTTGCTAAGCAACAATAATGGGCCATTATCAAAAGAAATACTTTTTTGGTCAACAAAGTTGATGATTTCCTCAACAAACTCTTATTGTGCCAAACACTAGGCAAAATGTTAATGAAAAAAGTTTCACATGGACTGATGCAAAGTAAGAAATCTTCCTTTGATCCCACAAATCCTTCATGCGGATGAAGCAGTTCGGCAGCCACTTTTTTTTTTAAGGGCCACAAGTTAACAGTTTGTTAAAGAGCAGTCTGTGCGTTCTGAGCCTGTTTCCTGGAGAAATTTGGTTTAGCATGAAACTAGAAATGTGTTAGACCCTACAGTTAAGCAACAGAAATCCTGTGCAGATGAAGAATTGCAGAATATTTCACAAGTCAAAAAGTTTCTGAATTTTGCAACAACTAGTCTCCTCTGTGTGGTTTGATTAAATTGCAGACATCAGAATTAAATTGTCATTTTATTTCAACATTTGAAACAAATAAATATCTTTTTGATTTATGTTGGCCTAAACAAAACCGTTTTTTGCGTCATTACATTCATATTTTGTTTACTTTTTACACAAGACTTGATTTTTTGGAAAATACACGTGTGGGCTCTGAGACATCCAAGAATTCAAGCATAAATTATTTTTAGTTATTTATTTTCCAAAGGAAAATAAGTCATCCAAAGACCTTGAATGATTTTTTTTTTTTTTTGTATGAAGTTTATGCTTGCATTTGATTGTTCAATGTCACAAAAACGTCCTAAAATTATTGTTCATTACAGTGAAAATACATTTCTGGTTTACCATTTTCAAACCAAATCTTTTTGTTAGACAGGTGTAAAAATTCACCGTTGCCTTACGATATATTTCCTTCTTATTCTTTTTTTATGAAACAGTTATGAAATATCTTATTCTGAGGAAAAGACCTACATGATTGTTAACTCTGGTGGTCTTGTCAGCTGGTGGGGTCGCGGCCTGGAGAGAGTGAGGCGGCGCTGAGAGCTGTGTTTGAGCGCGCTCGCTCCGCAACAGAAGAGGGCCCCTGCGTACTCTTCCTGGATGAGCTGGACTCTCTGTTTCCGAGGAGAACCGCCTCGTCGGCGCCGGAGAACCGCATGGTGGCTCAGCTTCTCACCCTGATGGACGGAATAGATCAGTCTGACCGCTTCCTCATCGTTGGAGCCACAAACAGACCAGACAGCTTAGACCCGGCGCTGCGCCGGCCCGGAAGGTTTGACAAAGAGGTAGTGTTTTTGTTTATGCGGTTCTGCAAGTTCATGTTTTTCTGCTTGTGAATTAAACTGCCTTTTTTTCCCTTTAAGGTCATTATCGGTGCCCCTACCTTGACTCAAAGGTTGGCCATCCTTAAGGTTTTGTGTGAGAAGATTCCGGTGTGCCCCACTTTGAACATGGCTGAGCTCGCTCAAAGAACTACCGGATATGTTGGAGCAGACCTGAACGCGCTGTGCAGGGAAGCGGCCATGCACGCTGTGAGAGAAAACGCAAAGGTAAACACATCAGGTCATCATCAAACCCTAGAGAAAGCTCAAAAGATTTTTAGATCAACGTTTGGGACTGAATGAAGAGTTAGTAGAGTGTGAATTAATCGGAACATGTGATTATCAAAATAAACATATTTTTGTATAAAATAACATTACACAAACAGCAGCAAACCAAATGTGTTATGAATGAGCAGTTTGACATATTTTCTTCACTAATGTTGACAGTCTTTGTCACCATAATAAAATCCCTTCTCACTGCTTTATTTCTATCATTTAAACGTCTCGGAAAAGGTTTAAACATTTCAGTTTGCCCAGCTCAAACAAATTCCGTCAAACAGGGCCACACTTCTGCCTCCAAAATAATCTGGATTACTGTAATATGACCAGGTCTTGGTAGTTGCAAAACAAGCCCAAATTATTACGCTCTTACTTCTGTGCAACTCACAGCTATATTTTTTATTATCTTAAAATAATTCCGTGTGTAATGGGCTGATTTGCAATACAGTTCTTAATTCTGGAAACATTTTGAGACTGTTTATGCTGTTCTCTATGTAGTTAGCCACATTATTAATACATATGCTGTTGTTTGGTTGGAATGTTGGTGTTCTCTATTAGTGATTTAAGAACATTAATGGGTAAAAACACCCCATCAGTAGCCCTAGAGTTGGTAATGGGGTAGAGTGTTCCCTCATTTATGGTTACGTTAAATAACCTGTGATAGGTGAAGTCCATGAGGAATGATTATAGATGTTTACAGGCTGTAAACACTTTTATCAGACTGACAGGAACATTTTCACTTTTTTTTCTCTCTCTCTTTAAGTTCAAACCTTCATAGAAAATAAGTCCAATATTATAGAATCAGAACAGAGATCTGGTTGAAGATTTATGTAGATTCACTGAACACATTCTGGACAGGATTCATTGCATAAAGGAGATCGATTGGCAAATTCAACAGCCAATCCGGACGCAGAACACAGTGCGCTGTTAAAACAAAACAAAAAGACATATTGTCTCTAAAAAATCCAGGAGACAGCAAAAGATGAGGGACAATTTACCACCGTATGCTGTTCCCTCATTATCAATCAGACAGAAAATTGACCTTTTATCTGTGCAGTGATGAAGAAGGAAGCAGCATCCCAGGTTTCCTGGAAAAATTAGGATTGGCGCAGATCAAAGACAGTTTCTTGATTAAATGGTACAACTTTGAACCTGGGATTATTTGTGGATTCAACAATGAACTGTGTTCACTGACAGCTGCTGTTCAAATGTTAGCCGTAAAAGCCATCCAGAAGCTTCAGCAGCAGTGTGGTGGTGTTGTTGCCTGAAGGCTGAGAAGATCTCATCCGCTCAGTATTGATCTTTAATCCAGTTGGCTTCAAAATGTTTCTCCACAACCTTTAAAGTCATTTCCATCACATTCAACTGTTCACGTTCACTCTTGGCATTTAAAGCTAAAGACGATCATATTTTTTGGACTATAAGCCCGAAGTAAAAGTCTGATGCCACAAAAAGGATAATAAAGATTAAAAAAAAAAAACATGTATAAGTCACACTTTTGGGATACATTTATTTAACAAAATACAGGACCTAGAACAGAAATTTCATCCTGAAAGGAAAATTATAATAAGAGTAAATAACAACAAAAGACTGAATATCTGCAAGCTTCACAACAATAACACATTGATGCTTATTTAGCTTCATGAAACATAGGAGGAATCTAGTTTATAAGCTTAACATATGCGCAGTTATTCAAATAGCATGAACAACATGCTAACGAGTCAACTAAACTCACTTCAAATACTGAATTTGTTGAATTCTTCATCATCTGTGTCACTTTGGAACATAGGAAATACTGATGCACACAGTGCCCTCTAGTGGTTTTTGATATTTATTTTTAAAAAATCCCAAATACCTGAGCACAAGTCGCATCTGTGGCCAAACTATGGCAAAAAAGTACAGTATTTTTTCTAATAGTATTTTAAAATTTGCTGTTCATTTTACAAGTTTTGTTAGTAAGTTTTTGCTGTGCCTCCTCAAGCTTTTATTTTTTCTGTTTGT
Source organism: Oryzias javanicus (assembly GCA_003999625.1). Lineage (NCBI taxonomy): Eukaryota > Metazoa > Chordata > Actinopteri > Beloniformes > Adrianichthyidae > Oryzias > Oryzias javanicus. Next base: position 12,609,318 of record CM012439.1, on the reverse strand, counting down.
TTTTTTCTGTCAGGGTTCAAAAGAGCAAAAGGTGGTCATGAAGCACTTTGAGGAGGCCCTGAAGGTGGTGACTCCTTCCTGCCTGCGCAGCAGCCTGGGCAGGACAGACCTGACTCCGGTGCTTTGGGACCACATAGGGGGCCTGGATGAAGTCAAACTCAAACTAAAACAGGTAAATGAAACGTGGCATTGTTAAAATGACAGCATATCTATGGTGACACCTTTTTTTGTGCATCAGAGTATTGAGTGGCCAATGAAACACCCTGAGGCGTTTGTCCGTCTGGGTCTGTCGCGGCCCCGGGGTGTGCTGCTCTTCGGACCTCCGGGGTGTGCAAAGACGACCCTCGTCAAAGCTGCAGCCACCTCCTCCAGCTGTTCCTTCCTGTCCGTCAGCAGCGCTGACCTCTACTCTCCTTACGTCGGCGACTCAGAGATAGCCTTAGCTCAGGTCAGGCTTCAAAGGTTTGTGAGAGCGTGCCACAGGTTTGATTCCTTCCTGCTGCCAAGTCCATGTGTGTGCTTCTGTCTGTGCCTCTGCAGCTGTTTCGCCAGGCCCGGGCCTGTGCTCCCTGCATCCTGTTCCTCGATGAGATCGACTCCATGATTGGCTCGCGGTCTTCCAGCGAGACACCGAACAGCGTGCAGACGCGCCTGCTGTCTGTAATGCTGAATGAGATGGATGGTGTCGGGGTAAAAACAATCGAGAGAAGGGGGACGCAGAAGGATCTGCAGGCAGAGGGAATGGCAGTGAGCGGCGCACAGGAAGAGGTCAGGAGAACCACGTCGGATCTGAAACCTTCAAAGTTCAGCACCATGCCTCACCTCCTCAGCTGTGTTTTCTCTGTTACAGCTGGATGCCAGGAAGTGTGCAACAAAGGTGTGATGGTTGTAGCTGCAACAAACAGACCGGACTGCTTGGACAGCGCCCTCCTCAGGCCGGGAAGAATGGACCATATTATTTATGTGCCACCGCCTGATCAACAGGTACATATCCCATTTGAAAGCACAAAATAAACAAAAAAGATGTTAAATCACAAAGTTTTCTTCTGTTTTTTTTCCATCTACTTGTGTTTAAAGGCGCGGCTGTCCATTTTGAGGGTGTGCACAAAGCGGATGCCCATCTGTGCCGATGTGTGTCTGGAGGAGCTGGCAGAGAAAACTGAACTTTACTCTGGAGCTGACCTGGAAAATCTGTGTAAAGAAGTAAGGGAAAAATAATTTTATTTTAAGTTCCTCTCCGATCATCTTTTGATCCATTGTAAAAGCACTTCCAGTGATCTTTAATTATAATTATGCCTTTTTTTTTTTTTTTTTTGTTGCCAAAATCAAAAAACCTGTGTTGTTTTTAAGACATATCTAGCGGCTGCAGTTCATAAGAAACTACATCCCCCTTACCATCACCCAGAACTGAGAATTTTCTGTTTACATGCTTTCCTGCTATCTTACAGCCCCTTACATCCAACCTCACATTACCGGTGCAACAAAAATGGCGAGCAACATTGGCGTTAGCCAGCTGTACAGTATTTAGCAAGATGTCTTCTCAGATGCTGGCTATTCTATACTGCAGAACTATATATTCTCCTGAATTTTAAAAGCAATTCGGACACCATACTCACTTCTTTTTTTTAAACTGCAAATATGACGTCACGATTTCATGGAAGTGAAAATCTAATCAATTTTAGCATTTTATGACGTCTATTTGTGACTCCACTGTGTTCCAATAATGAAAGTGTTAATGTTTTATCTAAAAATTACATCAAACACAATTTTTTGGGGGGACATTTCTGGGGCACTTGACATTGGAATTGTAGATTTAGACAGCACTATGAAATTGCTACATATAGTGCACTATATAGTGTTGTTGAAGAGTTCGGACACACGTGAAGGAAACAAAGACATGCATGGATGTAGACGTCTACAAATGGATCCATGAGAATGGAGCGGAGCAGGAAGCTTGAGACTCATCCAGTGCTTTTTCTACATCACACATAAACTCTTTGTCTGCATTATTTCATCTGTTCCTGATTCACAATCATTTGCGTAAAGAAATACTCAGGAATGCAATTTAATTTTCTTTATAAATGTCCTCCATAACAGAAAAATGCAAGAAGATGTTAAAAACACTAGAAACATGATTTTCATATCATCTGTCCATTTAAAGCAGTTTCAGTCTCTGCCTCTAAGTTTGGTTTTTTAAGCTTAAGAAGATTGTATGCTTAAGTCATAAAACTAAGTGTGTCTGAGTTTAAAATATGGAAATTATATTTATTTAGTGAATTTATTAAGACAGTAGGGACAACATCCAATTCCCACATTTGGAACAGGTTGTGCTTCTTTTCTTACATTTTAACTGTATCATGTAATTCTAAGAGGGCAGAACAAAAGTACAAAGGAAGAAAAGTATATGTTTTTGTTCTTTTTTTTTTGACAGGCTGCTCTTTTGGCGCTCCTGGAGGAGAACATGATGGCCTCATCAGTCAAGCACGCACATTTTCTGACTTCACTCAGCCAGATGAGTCCTTCCCTCACTGCCCAGCAGATCCAATCATATCTAAAAACCCCCAGATAACATTCACCTCTCCATTTATGGATTTCAATTAAACGTTGGAAAACTCAGTTTATTGTGTCAGTGTTTTTTTTTTTTTTGTTTTTTTTTTATTCTGTGACTGCACAGATAGATAGGAAGACCATTTTAAGAGTTTGGGGTAGATTCACTGTAAGTGCACTACTGTCACTGTCAAAGACAACTGCTGGTTTTAGCGTTCTCCATATCAAGACACTTTTTAACCAACTGTTTTCCTTGTCATCTGTTGGTGTTGGTCCAGTTACACCCAGCACACCCAAACTTAAATAAGAATGTTGGTGTCGTTAACCAGCTGCCAAAACTGCCTAAACCTCCCGCTCCTGGTTTAAGGATCACAATAAACTCATCTGACTGACAGGCTAATTTCTGCAATAATGTAGCAGAGAAGGTGTTGAACTCAAAAGATGTTCAAAGCCACTGTGAGAGCAACGTTCAAAACATCAGAGAACTGTCACAAACAGATCACATTCAAATTCATTTTATTTCTATAGATCCTTATGTAAATGAAACAGCTCAAGGTGCTGAATATAAAAACAAAAACCCGTTCCTCACACATGCAATAACGTTTTAAGAAAAACACTTCATAATGATATACATAGACATAAACAAAAGACAAATGAATTTTAATAGATCACCTTTCCTCTATATCAGGGTCTACAACCAGAAGCTCCAGAGCCACACACTGCTCTTTGACTTTACCATTGTGGCTTTCTGGTTGAAGAAAAAATGTTGACTTTAAAAATCGGCATCTTTTTTGGACTACCAGGCACATTACAGCAAAACCAGACGGATAAGTTAAACTTTATTGCACTCTTTTACTAAATGTTGAAGCACAATTTCAAAGATTCTCGACAACAGGACCAATAGTTCCCCAACAATCCAGCCATGGATAAGAATTCTTGATAAGTGCGTAACATTGATTTGTGCGTACATATTCTTGATTTGTGCATAACTTTGGATTTGGGCGTACGTAATTCTTGATTTGTGCATAACAGGATTTTTGCATGTATATTCTCAATTTGTGTGTGCGTAGTCTTGATTTGTGCTTAACTTAGATTTTTGTGTGCGTCATTTTTTTATTTGTGTGTAAATTATCTTGATTGTGTACATTTCTGTGTGTGTCCTTGATTTCGTGCATGCATAATTCCTGATTTGTAACTATACGACACATTTTTTGCACAAGTTCAAAAATCACAAAACTAAAAATATATATAATAAAATTTACACAAGGACAAATTAAAATTACAATAGCTTGAAACTAATTACACACAAATCTTTGAAAATTGCACAGGATTTGCTTATTATGTACGCACAAAACCGCAGCTACGCACAAATCTGATATTACACCACAACCAGTAAAATAAACTGTACGTTTTGTTATTTATTTCAATCAAGGCAAGTGTTATTTATTTATTAAAATGTGTTTCAAACACGTTAATTGTAAAGTTCATGCAATATCACACATATTGTGAATAGTAATAATAATACCAAAAATAGAAACAAAAATAATACAGGCACATATTTACACTGCCTACTACTACATTTATGCATTGAGGGGGTCCTGTATGGTCCAGGGTGTCCTCTATTTTGAAACGAAGTCATGTGACAATGTTTTGAAAAAATTTGCTTTTTTTTTCTCTTTGTAATTAAGTGTTGTTAAGGCGAAACAAAAAACAATAGTTTATATGAAAACAGTATAGTGTTTTTCTAAAGACTTTTACTGGGAAATGCTTTCTGGTGGAAAATGTTCAAGGACATCTGACATTTAAACAACATACGTGTGCAAACTCACCACAACCTCAACCCACAGCCTCATAGATTGAGAAAGAAAAAAAATTAATTTAGATATTTGTTATTGCTGCAATTAAATTGACAAAATAAACACATATTTAGTGTGATTTAATTTCAAAGTGAAGTTTTTCTTTGGTCTAATAATTTTTATGTGCATTTACAAGCAGCCAGAAGATGGCGCTGTACTATAACAATGCTCTTTACTTTAAAGTGGATGGGGGTTTTTGTTTGTTTGTTTTATTGAACAACTACAAACTGCAATACAAAGCATGGCTTGAAATTATAGAACAGAATTTTTACATATTACAATCAAGCAGAGGGACCAATTTCAAAGGGGATGTTTTGGCCTTCAGAGATGCATTGCTGTGCAGGAAGCTGCGTGCCTACGTGACTCGCACTCCGTACAGCCTCTCCTCCGCCCTTCATCAGCCCCGCCCACTCCCTGTCAGTCAAATACAGGGTCTCCCTCTCATCCTCAGGTGAGATCTGTTGCTCGCTTCATCATTTCAACCACATGCTGCAACATTTTCAAAACTTTTTCTTTTCCTGTCTGGCTTCACTTCTCAGGTAAAAAGAAAAAAAGTATCTACAGGTGTTTGAAAACTCTGCAAAGATGTCTGGCTTTTTCCAGCTGTTAAAGAAGAGGAAGGAGGTAAGCAATTGCCTTTTTAAACTTTATTATGCTGTAAGGAAATTGATTTTTTATAAATAAGTTTTGTAATAATTTTGTAAATTATTCAAAAGTGTTGTATATTTTCCAGCTGATCCCTCTTGTAGGATTCATGGGTTTTGCTGCAGCAGGTGCCACGGCTGCTTCTCTCTATTTTTTGTTTACTAAGTCGGATGTTATGTGAGTTTTTTTTAATTAAATTTTACAGTTATTTGAAAAATAAATAAGCTCAATGTTGCTTTAGTAAACATGTTTTATTGTACTTCTCAGTCTAAACAAGTCATCCAACCCTGAACCATGGGAAAGACTGGACCCATCCAAACCCCAAAAAGTAATCGCTTACATTTACTGTTGCCGTTGGACATTTTATTGAAGCTGATTGTTTGCACTGAAAGTCATGAAGGCTCTCTGATAGCTGCTGCAATTTGCTGAGTCATTCATGGGCACGTTATCATTAGTTGCAGCCGCTCCATATTCCAAGGAAATCATGTTTTATATTTATTCTTGCACTTTTGCACTCATAATGAAGCAATTGTTGTTCTTAGATCCTTTAAATCCTATTTTTTTCCCTTCTTGTATTTTTTGCAGCTTCTCACCATCAATCAGGAGTGGAAACCTGTGAAGGAGCTGGAGATTGTGAGGTCCCTCACCAAGTAATACAAAACAAATTCAAAGTGAAAGCTGTAGGTCTAAAGATCCAGAATCCAACCTCATGGCCCCCTCATCAGTCTAACAGAATCCTTTCTGCACAAACTAGGATGTTTTCATGGTCAGTGTGCGGAAATGCTTCTGCTTAACTGGTGGGGTTTCACCCTGCTCCTTAGCCGCTAAGAAGAGACTTCCATCGATGTCAACCAAAGATCTGCGACACACGTGGGATCATCAGGAAACGGTAGCTCCAGGAATGTTTTTGCACTGAAATCAGCTATGATGTTGTAATAAGCTTGTCGCACAGATGTTCAGCTCTTCTTACTGTCTGTTAATGTTCTATTTGAGTCCTTTACAGTATCAATAAAATATTGTTCCAAGCACTTTTCCTTTTTCAACGATGAGCTGATTGAATTTAATAAGAGAAATTCTCTTTTACTTTATCTAGTTCTTTCAGAAATAAAACTTAATTCCTATTATTGAATGTAGAGTGAAAGGAAAATATATGTTGAAAGTTGCCTTTTATGTTTTCACATTACCTTTAGCTGTGAACTTTTTTCTGTTTGTATAAATGAAGCCTGCAATATTTTTATTAAAAAATCTTTACAGTCTAAAGACCTCATTTGAAATTTTGTGAGCAAATATTTTCTTTATGTGGGCAAAAAACTAACTTTATAGTAGGACCTTGATAAGAATAAGAATCATGTGTATATATGTGTGTGTGAGAGTATGTATGTATGTGTTTGTATGTATATATAATAATGACATATATTATTATAACCTTATATTATGTATTAATATAATAACAATAACAGCCTGGGAAGTAGAGAAATACAAAGGTAGATAAAAGAACATCAGAATATGAATAACATTTTGCATAAACAAAACTAATCAGTACAATATGTATGATTTGTATAAATATAAAAATAAAGTTGTAAAATTATTATTTAAAAAGTTTTTAAAAAATAATTTCTTCATCAGAAAAGAGGCAACATTTTACAAGAAAATTTAATATTTATGATTTTTTAAAAGTTGTTATTTTATGAGGAAAAGGGCTTGCGTTTTTAAAATAAAGTGCTCAATTTCATGAAAAAAAAAAATTTAATTTACCCTTTTATTAGTTTTATTTGTATTACCTCACTTATTATAACAATAAGTGAACCATAAAATATTCTAATTTTTTTACCAGATAAAAAAATACTTAACATTATTCAATATATGCTGCTCACAAAAATTAAAGGAGCACTTTAAAGAAACACATTAGATACATAAGATTTCAATGCCCTGTCAATACAAATATTGACAGGGCAGTGTCTTAGGAACAAAAGGATGCCAAGTCTTTTAATGGAAATAGAAGTTTTCAGTTTACAGAGGCTCAATTGTGTAGACACCATAAAATCAGAGTGAAATGAAGATGTGACAGGCTAGTCCATTTTCTCCAAAACTTCATTTCTACATCTCAAAATGCTTTTCAGTATCTTGTGTGACCCCCACGAGCTTGTATGAATGCTTGACATCGTCATGGCATGCTCCTAATGAGACAACGAATGGTGTCTTGTGGCATTTCCTCCCAGATCTGTGTGAGGGCATCCCTGAGCTGTTGTACAGTCTGAGGAGCAATCTGGCGGCGCCTAATGGACCCAAACATAATGTCCCAGAGATGTTCTATTGGGTTTAAGTCAGGGGATCGTGAAGGCCATTCAATTGTTTCAATTCCTTCATCCTCCAGGTACTGCCTGCATACTCTTGCCACGTGAGGCCGGGCATTGTCGTGCATTAGGAGGAAACCAGGACCTACTGCACCAGCGTAGGGTCTGACAATGGGTTCAAGGATTTCATCTGGATACCTTATGGCAGTCAGAGCACCATTTCCTAGGCAGTAGAGGTCTGTGCGTCCCTCCATGGATATGCCTCCCCAGACCATCACTGATCCACCACCAAACCTGTCATGTTGAACCACGTTGCAGGCAGCATAACGTTCTCCTTGTCTTCTCCAGACTCTCTCACGTCTATCACAGGTGTTCAGGGTGAACCTGCTCTTGTCTGTGAAAAGTACAGGGCACCAATTCTGGTGTTCTTGAGCAAATGCCAGTGGAGCTCCACGGTGCTGGGCAGTGAGCACAGGGCCCACTACAGGACGTGGGGCCCTCAGGCCACCTTCATGAAGTCTGTTCCTGATTGTTTGGGTAGAGACATTCACACCAGTGGCCCTCTGGAGGTCATTCTGTAGGGCACGAGCAGTGCTCAGCCTGTTCCTCCTTGCACAAAGGAGCAGGTATGGGTCCTGCTGAGGGGTTGAGGACCTTCTACGGCCCTGTCCAGCTCTCCCAGAATAACCAGCAGTCTCCTGAGATCTCCTCCATGTTCTGGAGATTGTGCTGGGAGACACATTAAACCATCTTGCTGCAGCACGTGTGGATGTGCCATCCTGGAGAAGTTGGACAACCTGTGCAACTTCTGTAGGGTTAAGGAATCTCCTCATACTGCCAGTAGAGAGAATTACACAAGACAAAATCAGCACGAGTGGAAAACCAGCCAAAAAAGATCAAGAGGGAGAAACTTGAAATGACCTCCACATGTAACACCAGTCCTGTTTGGAGGGTTTTCTAATTGTTGCCACTGAAGTGCACCTGTTGTTAATTCCATGAACACCAACACAGCTGAAATTGATTAACGAGGCCCTCAGCTGATTAACCAACAAGAACATTATCAGACGGGTTTCATTCAATTCATGCCAGGCCTAATAAAACAAGTATTCCTTTAATTTTTGTTAACAGTATTTGTTTTGACCCTTTGGTTTGAACATATAATATATGAGGTTTCCAATACAGATTTTCTACCAAGAAAACTAATCTCTGCTCATTTTGTACTTGATCTAGGTCATCCGCAGTAAATGAAACAGGTGGAGTTGGAAAATAACTAAACCAGATCACAAGAACGTAGTTCAGAATCTGAAACGCAGCTCAAACTTTAGTGCACGATATTTAACATTTTCATGCTATAAATGCTAAAAAAAAACACCGAAATAGAAAGCAGCAGCATATATGAATTAATTTCCATTTCCTTCCTTTTAGGAATAAAAACATGCCGGTTTTATCAAACAAGATCTTTTTCAAGAGAAAGTAAAATTATTTTAACACCAGCTGATGTTTATCTAGAAAACGGTGTCTCTCAAACCAGAAGGTATTTTACTCCAAAAGTTTTCAGTGTTTTGGTCTGGAGCACACTAATGCCAGTGAAAGTCCTTCATGAGTCAGCTTTTTTAAAAACTCGTTATTCCTGTTCTTTTTGAGTACATGCCATCTCCAGATCTTTGTTTAGAAACTAATCAAAGGTACATTTTCCTCTCTCATTCGGGACTTGTGGGGGGCAGCAATCTGGGCAAAGATGTCTGAATGCCCTTCTCCCCATCCACTTCCCTTAACTTCTCTGTGGGAATCTCAAGGCCCTCCCAGGCCAGCCAGGAGGTTAAGTCTCCCCAGCGTGTCCCGGGTCTTCCCTGGCATCTCCGCCTAATGGGACATGCATCCTCACTCTATTCACAGTATAAGGGTCTGCACTGGAAGCGGGTCTAATACATTGTTGAGGGTAAATGATTACGAAGTAACAAATTAATTAAATTAAATACATTTGTTTGTTGTGTATTGATTGTGTAGCCTCTATGTTTTCATTTTGTGGATTGTATAAGGGTTTGTGCTAGCTTTGTTCCTTTGAGAATACTGTATTTATTTGAGTTGAAAAAAGTAAAGTAACGAGTAGTTAATTACTTTTTAAATTAATTACTAGTTAAAGCAATTTGATTACAATTTGATCCAGCAGCTAAAATAAAATAATCATTTACTCCTTAAAATGATTTTCCCCTATATACACATCACAAAAAATTGCAACAGGAACAACAAAACATGATCTTTATTGGCATGCATTGGCATGCATCTCTGACGTGTTGTCTTTGTCTTGACATGACATTTTGATTTTTGAAGAACTTAACTCCAGTCCTGCCTGAGTTCATACAGAAACCAGCTAAAAATGAGCACCATAAAAGGACTGACAGTTATTTTAATAGTTCTATGTTAACTTTATCCACTAAATACCCAGTTAAAAAAAGGATAGCATAAGCTGAAGAGATAAAGACGGCGACAGAAGTGAAAGAGCTCCAGTACAAAACTCCTCTTTATACTTTTCCTTGTGACAGAGAGGCACATGGATCGGTTTACAAAAAACAAAAATAATGCCTCCAAATCTGATAACACTCTATGGGAAGAATTTCGACTCCAAATAAAGAACGTCTGAGTGAAGTCCAAATAAAAATTCAATGATGTTAAAATTCTCTAAAATATGGACAAAAAACTGTTTCAAACCACATAATTGTGTGGTACAAAGAGAAGAGTGAAAAATAGAGGAGTCATCAGAAAGTCCATAAAACTCTTCACGTGAAAAAGCGCCACAGGCAGTCCACGTCTGTGAGCTTTTTATGGAAAAAGCGTGCTCGTTCATCAGCACGTTTCCTCTCAGTCGATGCGTGGTCTTTCTAGTTACTTTTTTGTGCATCTAAATTAAATTCTATCCACTAAAAGGTCTACAACTCAGATAATTGAACACAAAAAAGTGTATTATTTAAATTTCCCTTCCCAGAAACAAATTGTATTCCTTCACTTTAAATTATTTTTAGTTCTAATATTTGTTTTGAGTTTATAATTTTCTCTATCAAAATTAAAATAAAACCTAAGTGATGCAGTTGTGTCTATAGAGAAAAGTGAAAAAAAAGAAGTTTATATTTATAAATATATTAATTGTTTACATTTTATACTTTGATTTAAAAAATCACTGTAACAAGTAAAACTTATGACTACAAAAAGAGGAACAACTGTTTTTTTTATTTAAACTTGAAATTAACCTTTTAACTGCCTACTCAACCAAAAAGTAGAGCACATTAAGAAAACATATTACAAATGTTGATTCTGTGTATTTCTCCCCCAAGGCAATAATCAGCAATAGTCTTTAACCGATTTCTGTCTTGGTTGGCTATTTAAAGAATATACATTTTAATGTGGCAGTTTTAAATAAATTTATAGCTTCTATGTTTCATCCTGCTGCAGTGGTTACAGCTGGGATGTCCTATACAAGCTTTACATGAAGTTTTTACATTACATTATCCCAGTTTCCACTTTCAAACACATTATTTTTTTGTTAAAATAATTAAATGTTTTACTTTTTTGAATGTTTTTTTTTTAGGTTTTATACAGACTGATTTGTCTCTCAATATTCAAATGTTGTTTTCAGACTTCTGTTGTCACTTTGACCAGAAATAAAATAATAAAGCATATGACTTAATCTGCTTAGTTTACGACTCAGTGGGTAGTCAATGCTTTTAAAGGCCGTTTCTCCACAGTGGCAATCCTCTTAAAGCCCATCCCTGAAAAGTGTCGACAGAAAAGGTTTTTTTTGGTCAAATCCGTTTGTATATTATCAAGTCAGTCTTTCTTCGTCCTGTATTGCAACTTTTTACAACGTATTGAAAACAAAGAAACGAAGGGAAACAAAGAGGGTTTGTATTTCCTGCTCTCTGGTTTCACTTATGCGTGTGGTCGTGTTCACAAGTCAGATAGTCAGTGTTATGTTTTAAAAAGAGCCTTTTTTCACCCAAAAATCAACCGAAAACCCATCGGTTGCATTCTATAGTTTTTTTAGAACATCAACAAGGTGTACTTTGGACGTGCACAGGCCTGTCTGTAAGCACTACTGTACTTACAGCAGCAACACGACACTGCACGGAAGAGGGCGTTGCAACAGCTAAACTTCACCTAACAGGCTGCATTCTGAAAGGTTATTTCAGGAGACAATCAAAGAGGAAGGACGTACTGAGCATGTGCACCGGAATCCGTCTACGTGACTGTTCTGCACACACATCATGACATTGCAGAACGTATGGCAAGCTAGTTGTGCAGGTGCAGATGTGTTTACACAAGACATGAAAAGAAAAAAAAGTACATCATCATCCTAAGTTTGTAAAAATTTGTTTCTGAAGTTGGGTGATTTATTTCATAAGTTGCATTTTCCTCCAAAGAACTATGATGAGGACTGTAAACATGCAATGCAGCAGCTTTATGACACGGTTGCCTGGAAACTGACCGTTCCACATCACAGATGTTATGAACTGTAAACCCATGGACCATATACACATTAACCATGCTTTTGTTTTAATTTCACTTCTCTTTTTTTTTAAATCATCAACGTTTTTGTTTTAAATAAAATAATTTCATTCACAAACATACCAGTCAGTCTTAAGGCTTTTTTCAATAACACATAGTGCATAGTACATAACAAATTATTTTTTTTTAACACAAGTGCACCACCTAGTGATGAGAAATTACTCTTGACACAAAGAGGCATTAAGTCGCGTTTGACTCACTCGTTCAAATTAATTTAGTCCTGCTGAAAATTTTCAAAATAAAAGAAGCACCTGATGGGAAAAATAATATATTAACAAAACAAACAAACAGATTGGAAAGTAAAATACCTATTTTTCAAATTAATATCCCTGAATCGTCTATTTTACTCTGGTAAATTTAGGATAAAAATTCAGGACTGCTTTACCTGTTTAAATAATTTTATCATTGTTCAACCTTTGTGAATGCATCATTGCGCCTGCAAAGAACAAACGAAAAAAAGAGAAAGAAATAAAGCACCTATATCATACTGCCATTATTATGTTGCACATAAATTAAGTACTGTTTTCTTTCAGGGCAAAACTTACTAACAGTTCCCGGGACATGTTTTAAAACTAGAGGAGACCGGTCTTTTAAAGCAGTGGCACCCAGATTATGGAATGAACTCCCCCCATTTTTACGTTCACTGGACTCTATTGATGTTTTTAAAACACAACTCAAAACCAATTTTTTTGATCTAGCTTTTCAGCCCCACTGATTGGGCGTTTCTCTAGCTGACTGTAATTTGTAATGTTATGTACTTTTAACTGTTTTGTATTTTATGTGTCTCTTTTACATATTTTCTCTGTCTTTTTTACCCTTGCTCTGTAAAGCACTTTGTGACTATTGTCTGAGAAAAGTGCTATACAAATAAATATTACTTACTTACTTACTTCTTTGCACAAAAAACATAAACATATAGAGAAAATAGCAATTTTTTAACAATATAATAAATAACTTTTAACAGAGGTTCACATGACTTCCTTTCAAAATAAAAGACACCCTGTCTGTGTGACAACTGACCATCTCCCTACAAATGTTGTAGTACAGTGTCATTTCAGCAATGATTTAAAAAAAAAGTTCATTTTACTATTTGTGATGCATCTCAGTCAGAAATGTTAAATTCTAACTAATTAAAATTAAATCAGGGATCACTGTGACCCTTACCATATTTCTTAAACTATTAAACTCACTTAAAAATCTTGAATTTGTTCAGAAATTAAAAATCTGAATTGTGATCTGGTGTATTCCAAGTTTGAATTCTAGTTGTGCTTGCTGACCTTCAACTGATTTTTTTGTGCCACTTAATGCACAAAAATCTGTCAAAATATGTCAGTGTGACTTTAGCTGCTCAGTGGATTGTTGGAGCATTATGGGTACTGTGGTCAGATGCCTCGCACCCTGCTACAAACTAACTTACTTACTTTATGCTTTAAAGCTACTTTTTAAGATGAAAAACATTTTCTGTTTCTTTAACCAGAGGCCACAAGGGAGGGATAAAGAGCTGCATGTGGGGCTAAACTTTCTGAGGAAGTTCAAATCGTCTATAAACCACAGGCTCATACCAGGAACTATCTGAGAAAAAAAGATAAAGAGCAGACGTCTGAACATGGAAGACAAAATGGACAATTCTTAGACAGCCAACTTGCTGTTTACGGAAAATAAAGAAGCAATGACAGCAATGGAGGATTTAAGGCTAACCTCAAAATATGGAAAAAACTTGGAGTTATGCCTTCAATGTAATGACAGCCTAAATGTTGGATGTATTGACTTCAACCAATATGTTTGAAAATTTCCACAAAAGTAATGTCTGAATTTTCAGTTTATATAATTAAAAGCAAAAGACATTCAATTTTATAGTAAATATTAAATAAAAATGTTGACATTTTCAAATTTGAAGGCAATTTTTGATTCTGTTTGAGTAGTTTCTTTTTTCATCTTTTCCTTTTTTTGCTACTAAGCAGTTATGACTATTTTTTCCCTTCAACTAGTAAAATTGTTAGTGTTTCGTGGTCATTTTAAGCAAATTGTAGATTAAACTGATCATACTTGTTGAACAAAGCAGTTCGCCATAATGAGAAGCAGTGAGGCAAGAACACAAACCTTTTGTGTAGCAGCCTTAACAAAAATTTGATTTTTTTTATACTAATAAGTTTAAATCCAGCATCACCTCTGTCATGAATGACCGGCTCAAAGGCAATGAATTTTGCCTTTGAGATTTCCAAAGTATTGCAAAAACGTACAAGTCCAAGCAGTTTTAATTTGCAAAAATAAATCTGTTTTGGTAATACATAAATGCTAAATGAGGGTGTTCTGATCTCTAACATTAAGTACTTTACACAACTCTGCTGCTGATGACAACACAAATCATTCTCTTAGTTTCTTAACACTGAAGTGACAAGTTTCAGCACGTCTCAAATGAAATGCCAAAACTCTGAAATGAAAAAAAAAAGTGAATGAGAATGAGCCGTACTCCACACACTCAAAATCCATAAGTTTGATTGTCAGTAACCGTCAGTTACCCATTTGTCAGAATTAAGGTCAGGTTAGAATGGAAGCATTCAAAAATAAGTGTTGGTGAAAACAGAAACTAATTGAAGCCAATTTTTTTCTGAGAAACAAAAACAAGAGCTTACATAGTGGCAGGCTTTGGTTGAAGAACAGAAATGGCGCGTTTGATGAAGTGCAATGGCTCCCTGTGCTCATGATTTTTCACTTCAAGCATCCTTAACATCAGCTCTCAAACAGTGACAACAACCACATAAATCCCACGAGGATATCGCTTCATTTTCCCAGGTAAATAAGGAACAAACATGTTATTCAGTAACACCTAATGACAAAGTAAAATGTACAATTCAACACTGAAAATTTTTTGAAATTAATGGAAAGAAATAAAAAAGTTTAATAGGCATTAATGGTGAATTAAGGACAAAATTATTTTCCCATTTTAATCAGTATAAGAACTCAACTTACACACCAAGAGTTTTGCAAGCATAATGAGGGCATAATGTCTCTGCAGGCTGTGGTCACTCCTCGGTTAAATATGTTCTTCTGCTGTATGTTACAATCTTTATCCAGTTTATTGTGGTTCTTGACACTACAAAAACCGGCCTGTAGGTTCTCTTGTGCATTGTGCTTCCTGCCTGCCTCCACGGGACGAGCTGCTGACGTCAGTGTGAGCGTGGATCTCTCCTCAGGCGCTGGGCTGCATGCAGTTGGCGCAGCTGCGTACCATCCTCTCTCTGTGTGACTGGACCTGCACTGTGCACCTGCTGAGACCGTAGGTGTGAAGCAGGAGGTGGCGGGCCTTTGCCTGAACGTCCTCCCAATTGTGACCACTAGAGGGTGCTGTAGACACAGACATGAGTTTGAAAACGAGACAGTTTACAGGTTCTGAAGAGCAAAAGCATCAAGTTGCCAAGACAAAATTAAAACTTCATAAAAATCCTTGTGATTCTTTTTTTGGTCTTAATTTTGGAACATGTTCAATCTGAGTGGATGAACTGTGAAAAAACACCTTGCTTGTTCTTTGTTTTACAACAGAGTTTAATGTAGATTTGTAC
This sequence comes from Oryzias javanicus, assembly GCA_003999625.1. Taxonomy (NCBI): domain Eukaryota; kingdom Metazoa; phylum Chordata; class Actinopteri; order Beloniformes; family Adrianichthyidae; genus Oryzias; species Oryzias javanicus. Next base: position 12,593,856 of record CM012439.1, on the reverse strand, counting down.
ACCAAAGTAAAAAAGTGAACAAGCAAATCAAGAAAATATTTCTTAAAACATCTTTATTTTGGATTTACATTTTTAGACTCTTTTTACCATTATAATAAAAAAAAAAAAAAGTACTATACTGTTAAACCATTTATTTTAAATATTTCACAAATTATCCTAAAATCCCTTGTAACCAAAAAGGACAAATTTATCTGTCTTTGGTCTATCTATTTGTCTATCTTTTAATGGATAATTATAGGAACTTTAAATTGGTATAAAACTCTAATACTGACTGGTGAGACTGACCCTGGTGTGCAAAGAACCCAAGTTGATTATTAACTTCACATGATAAAGAAAAATACTTTTTTTCTTCAGGACATTAAGTATATTTTCTCCCACAATGGTTATTTCAATTAAAAAAGCTTTTTGTTCGTTGTGGTTGTGTAAAAGCTGGTCATATCATTTTTAGTCAATTTTTCAAGCAAAAACTGACAGTTTTATATTAAAAAAAACTCACTCAACTTTATTCAGACATGGAAAAAGGGAATCTGTTCTGATCTCATTTCTGAACAGCTCTCTCTTGTGTTCACACCACAGACTGTTTAATAAAAACTGGACATAGCAAGCGTTGAGGTCCCCAGGAGGAAATGCTTTATCTTCTACCATTGTGAAATCAGGCCAGAGCCTTCGCTGTCACTTCCTGGTACATCTACCGGGATTGCACCCCTTGACAGGGATTAGTCCGAGTCGGTCTGAGTCACCTTTTTAGAGGAAGTACTGTCAACTAATCATGAGTGATCTTGTTTTGGCCTGTTTGAAGCCCACACCCCTCCCACTGAAAACGGCGCAGAGGAATCTGTCAATCAAATGTTTAAGGTGGGAGCCAAGTACTTTTACTGAGACATCCGATTGGTCAGTTTATAACTTGGATAACTGACGGAAAATAAAGTTGTTGTTTTTTTTAAATTAGGATTAGAACGACCGTGTTGAGAAGGAAGCATCAGAGTAAGATTGATTATTCTGACAAATTAAATGACTGAGAAATGACTGACTATTTCTCAATGGAAGCTTATGGGACTTTGGCCTTCTTGCAAACCGTGGGTACTTCCTATTTGGAACACAGAAGGGGAGGGGCGTTGAGCTGTACATTGTTATTCCCGTCAATGGTTCACACACTCAGTAAACTAAAAATCCAGCTCTGAATACTTGGAAAAAATAAATATTTTAGAAAGTACAAGAGGAGTTTTTGCGTGCACAAAAGACTATGGCCCAATCCAAATGTTTCTATTCTCCCTGCAGCTTAATTTAAAGTGGCGTTGAAGTCAAGTCGTGTCCGGATTATTATTTTTATAAATTTTACCCTCTAAACCGAGGGATCCAAAGGCCACAATCTTGAGAATAATCCACCTTGCGCTGAGAAACTCTTTCTTCACGTTGTTGTGCTCTGAACAGTAGACGTTTATATTTAAATGTAACTAATGACTATTTGTTGTAACGTGACTTTTTAAAGTGATAAAACTGCTTTGTTATGTATTTTCAAGAGCTGGAAGCTCTGCACTAAAGCTAGAGGACCGGTGATTATTGGTGACGTTGTTGAACAAAAGTCAAGTCTGAAATATTAGACATTATTTTCTCATCACCCTCGGTTTGGAGGAATAAGTGAAGAGGAAGGGCTAAGGGGAAAGAAGAAGGGAGGAATTCAGATTGGGCCTATAAGTAAAGTAATGGTTGGTTCAACTCCCGAGGTTTACAGTAAACTTCACGAGTAGAAACCCTGCACGTTTCTTTGGACAGAAGCTACTCACTGAGCTGTAGATGCACTATTGCTGCCGTCTTGTCAGCTGTCAGGGCCCACACATTCAGCTCATCGATAGATTGGACATCCTCCAGCTTCAGGAGGTCTTCTCTGATTCGCTGAGTGTCAAGGTGTCTGGGAACACCTAACAGATCATCACAAGAACGTTACTGTCACGGATCTCCCACCATGAACAAAGATGACATTAAATGGACTTCAAAAAGAGAGCAAAGACTCACCTTCCAGCACAATGACTATTGTGTCTCGAATGATGCGGACTGTGGTGAAAAGAACCAGGACTGAGAAGATGTAGGTACAGATGGGGTCTGCCAACTTAAACTCTGGCTGTAAAAATAAAATTTAAAACAAAAATAAGAGGTTATTAATCCAAAGGTTTAAATATAATAAAACCCAAAGCAGCTTTAAACAAAGTTCTTTGTTGAAGTTTCTGTGTGAGTACCTTGAACCGGACAACATAGGCAGCTATAAGAACCCCGACGCTCTGCAGGAGGTCTCCCAAAGCGTGGATGAAGGCCGCTCTGACAGCGAGGCTCCCATGAGGCTGACCAGGTGGGTGTGAACCTGTGGCTGCTGCGGGACTGTGTGAGTGGCCGTGACCGTGACTGTGTGAGTGCAGGTGGCCACCTTGGTTTAACAAAAAGCCCATTCTAGAAACCAAGACCAAAAAACATAGTTAATCTTTAAATTTTACCTTGAATCAAAAGTTTGTTTTAAATCCCATTGACTAAAATCAAAGATTGTTTAATGATTTATCAGGAAATTGCTAAACTGTTTTTGTTGCAGACAACTTGCATGTTTTTAAAGACTTTTTTCTGCAATGTTTACATACATGAGATTAACAGCGACTCCCACTGCAGCGGTGATGAGCATGATGTCTCCATCGATGCTGAAGTCTTGGTGAACCGTCCTCTGAACGGCCTCGTAAACCAAAACACCAGTCAGGATGTAGATAAGCACCACACTGAGGACGGCCGACACCACCTCTGCAACCACACAGGACTGTTAGCAAAACCTTCACCAAACACCATACAGTAACTTTTTTTTTTTTTTGTGACTTTTGCCACTCAGGACAGTATATATCTTTATTTGTGGCATTAGAAACAGCTTTTATAGATCCATCCTCAAAGAGACAAAAGCTGACTTGGTTGATTCTCTCGAGTCTAGTCCAGTCAACATTTTTCTTCTTCATCTTTGTTTTGATTGAAATGAGTGAACCTGTAACTATTACTCACATGAGGAGCAAAGATTCCTCTAGATTAGTGCTGAAAAACAGAATCCTGTGACTTTAGGTAAACAACTTATGAGCTTCATATGTGTCCACATCACAATTGTTTGGTCTGGACAGGGTTTGTTTTCCTGTTTAGTATGCTCAGTTTGGATGTCATGAGAAAATTAAAGGAAGACCACACAGTTTGGTAAAAAGATGGGTCAATGTATAGTAAGTAAAGTCTGATGGGATTCAAGTAGTTCAACTTCAGACCAGAATAGTCGAGTAAATGTTTTGTCAGATGAGACAGACTTAGGTACAAAAAAAACAAGGTACAAGTAGAGTTTTCTTCTTCTCATCCTTGTTTTCTTCTTTGCAACCGTTTCCCTCCCTGAACTAGAAGCTGAGGAACTGGATCCACTCTCAAAAGTGCATTGTGAAAACAAAACAAAGCAAAAGATGCTGACAGATTCTTTAAGTGTCCTAAGAAATAAATGATTAACGGACAAAAACATCCCGGTCTTATAAACCGCTAAACAGTCACTTCCTTGTTCAGAGTTCATATTTGACAAAAATTGATTTTTTTCAGCACATAAGTTTGAGGGAGATCAGTATACAGTGACACCCATACTATGTTATAGCTCACAGGGATGCAATATATTCCTGGCTTTGACTTGTATTCTACGGAGTATAAGGGGTTCATTTTGTATGTAATTTTCTTTTAAAGTTGTTGTTTGTATCTGTTTTAATCATTTTCAAAATGAATTCTACAAAATGTGGAGAAATCAGAATAATGGTTTATTGATTAGCTTGCTGCTCAAAAAACATGTCCGAGTGTCATGTGGTTCTTGGATGGAGTTGAATTTGTTTATATTTTGTAAGTGGTAACAACTTTTTTCAAGATTTGTGTGTTCAGAAACCCAACACAACTGGCCTTTTATAACTGGGAGCTATTTGCTATTAAATGATAAATAATTCCTCGAAGAACCAGCCAAAGTAATATGTAGTTTACATTTCCAGAAGATCTCTGTATAAAAACACATGCAGACACATTCTAACTCAGTGAAATAAATGAATTTCTTCTAAAACTCACCTAGTCGATGCAAACCGAATGTGAATCTTTTGGTGGGGGGCTTAGTGGAGAGCCAGAGGGCCAGAAGAGAGAATAAGATCCCCACCACATCTGCTAGCATGTGCACTGCATCAGTCATTATGGCTAAACTGTTTGACACATATCCACCTGTAAGAAAACACAAGAAGTTTACATTTAAATAAATAAATAAAAAAGGAAAAAAAAATATTCATTTTAGTCACCAACCTAATTTTGTTTGCAAGAGTATTTAAATAAAGAATCTGGCTGGAGTTTAAAGTAGTGTGTTTACAAATCTTAATGGGTTAATTTTTTTCACTTTTGTTAACATTTTATTTCACACAATTTCCAAAACAAATTTTTTTCCAAATGTTTTTATTCTTTTTAAAGCACATAATTTATTTTGTTTACTAGCTAATTTTCTAAATAAACTACTAAAAAAAACCCTAAAAGCACCACACTTTTAGAAAGGTTTTTTGCTAGATTTTATTTTTAGCACAAATAATACTTTTGAGTATTAGATAAAAACTAGTTAAACGTAATTCCTTTAGAAGCAAAGATATGGTTTGATATGATATGATCTGGCATGTGAATGATACAAAACTGGCTTTGGTGCTCACAGAAATAAAATAAAATAATTAATAATTAACATAATAAATTAAATAACAGAAATTACTTGACATATATGCAACATTTGCTCTAAATATTTTCTTTGGTAAACAACCCGAATAGGAACTATATCAAAAGTTTACTTTCCTATAAACCAGCAGCATGCAGGTGTGTGTTTGTCTTGGGTGTGCGCGACATGGAGAAGTCCCTGAAGCTTTTGTCATCACAACAACCCTGGTCTGAGTCCTAACTTCCTACTGCTTCCACTAGCCTTCCGTGGAAGTTAACTCATGAAAACACAAGACCTTTGAATCCTCCCGTGGCGCCAAAACTGGCCAATGAGGATGTTCCAAAAACTGTTGACAGTAATGAGGGCTTACGTCTTCCACTGCTCAGCATGCATTTTTAATGTCAAGAAGTTGAAACGAATGCGATCCCACCATGACGCTCTTTTGGAGTGGTTTCACATTAAAAAGAAACTCCCTTACAAACTTAAAATATGAGATGCGTTGGAATATTTACTTTGACAAAACAGTGAAAACTATTTTTTAAAGCAGAATGAATCATTCTGATGAATGGCATGGGAATACAGTTTAACAGACAGTTTTACTACATTATGGTTAATGTTTGATGGCTTTGGAGAAGGCCGTCGTTGTTTAAAGAAAGCTGACCAAGTCAGTTCTCCTACCTCATGGTTTATGTAATTTTTACAAGACAATGGCCTTGTTTAAACAAACAGATCTGATCATGCATTTCTTATTTAAGCAGACAAAAATGTTGTAAACTACTGAATCGATAATCCAGAAAATCTTTCAGGAGCTCCAGGTCCCTGTTTAACCAGCTGTCATAAAACATTTGAACAGAATGAGGACGTTCTGTTGTAAGAAGTCCACAAGTGTTTGATTATTATTTTAACGATAAACGTATAAAATCTTATAATTGCCAACTACAATCAAAAAATGTATTATTTATGGGTCAAAACTATATAATTAAAGCTAATTCTTGAGAGAAATACCACATATTTTTGCACAATAACTGGTTAATTAGCACTGGGGTCACATACCTATAATTTCACCAGTCATAAACAAAAAATAGAGCACAGCAGCGATGATCAGCCTCTTCATCACCCTCCTGTGCTTGATCCTCTCCCTCTTCTTGGTGCAGTTATCACAAGGGTCCATGTTCAAGCCCGGACAGCCCGAGCTGGAGGACGAGTCCAGCAGGGAGTCGTCATCGTCCGCCACCACGGTGCTCACCGTCACTCCGTTGGACGGAGCTCCGGCTGCATAGTCCGACATCTCCCCGGAAACCACCACCTTCAGCTTGTTGAATTTGGGGGTCTCATCCTCCACCAGCTCGTCGGAGAAGTCGAAGGGAGCCGCGTCGCTCAGGTCCCAGTCGCTTCGCTCCCTCCTGAAGGCCGAGCGCACTTTGCTCAAGAGATTCCCACCTGACATCTTCACAAGTACGCAGCGTCTGAAGCAGAAGCCGTCGAGGTAATGATTCACATCTTCTGCATAAGGGGGCGCGATGAGAGAACCGCTTTTCAACTCCTTCCTGAAAACAGAAAGTGAAATTAAAACAGAATGTCCCCGTTGTGTCCAAAAAGTAATCTTTTATATTTTTTTTTATTTAACTTAGAACTTTAAACAATTTTAAACACATTATTCCAACGCGAAGTGACAAACTTTGTATTCAGGAAACTGTCTCGGCTAAAGCTAGCACTGACAGGCTAGCTGTAGTGTTTACGGCTGACAGACAGACGCTACGAAGCCCGAATTAGTTCCAAATCAGAGACAGACTCACCAAATAAAGAACCCTCTCTGGTCAGAACTTCACCCGCTTTCCTTTTAGAAACGGACATGGTAATAGTGGCGTAAACAACAGAGACCGGGCGCCGCTTTAGCTCCCTAGCAAGTTTGGGAGCTCACGTGATGACGCAGTGGTCACATGACGCCGTCTGCTCTAGCGTAGCTGCCACTGCGAAACCTCTCCATTGTCCTTTCTCTACATAAACTCAACGAAGCACCGCTAAAGTCAGTATTCTCTTTTGGTTTAAAGAAGACGCTTTAGGGTTCGAATGGGTCAGCTGCCCGCTGAGCTGAGACACAGAGCAGTTTGGTGGATGTAGCTGTGCTCATGAACTAACAAGCTAGCTCGACTGGGCTCTTGATTAGGTTATACTGGTAGCATTTTGTGATTTTTCGAGGAAATTGACAGCCTGTTGCCTCTAGATAGCATCATAAGAGTTAACCGATGTTCTTGTACTTCTACAGATAACCAGGCTGGGTCCAGACAGTCGTTGCCCGAGGAGGTAGAGGAGATGGAAGAGGAAGGGTCTTTGTCCCAGCACGAACTTCCACACAGGGAAGGTGTGTTTGGCTGCCTAACTCTCTGTCTGTGTTGCACGTGACTTTTAATCAACACTGGTACAAACACATATTTTTGAACTTTAGTGAACTTTACTTATTTATTTAATCACCATTTTAAAAAGGGGAACATTGAATCATCATAACTAAAATGTATAGGTTTTTTTTACGTATCTCAGTGTGTTTCATTAAGCTATTTCATTTCAATTTTTTTAAATGTAAGAGTTATACATGTAATTTAAAAAATGAACTCATTTATGCAACTTTTTCAGTTTAAAGTAAAACCCAGATCTTTTCAGCTATTTTAAAAACATTATTATGCTGTTAATTTAGACAAAATCAACAAACCTGTATTTAGGACATAGCTTCTGCAGAGTGGCAGTAGTTCATTTGAACTTTTCCTCTGCGTTGTGGGTATTGAAGTAAGCCTGTGTCTACTTCCTGTCATCCAGCTGTTTACACATCCTTCCGCAAGCTTACAGGCACTCATACTCTGAATCTGACCTCATTACCGGTGCAACAAGCACGGCGAGCAAAATTGAAGCCATCAAGCCGTTCAGTTTTGAGCCAGATGAGTCGGCTCAGATGAGGAAAACAAAGATCAACTTGGCCAAATCTGAATTTTTCCCCTACATTTACGTAGAGTTATGGAAAAATAGCGTTTTTAAATTTGGACTTTGCTCCCACTCGATAATGTAATCATTAGTCGCCAATCTGCTGCATTATTGCAGAGCTGCTGGCACCCGGAAATACATGACAACATGGATTTTATAACTTTAAACTACTTCGGACAACCATACCCCTCCAACTGCCCCTACAAATGGGGGGATTTGAATTTCTGTCTTTGTCTGCATCATAATAGAGCGAAACAGAAAGCTTATGGCCTGCTGATTATAGTTTATATGAATGTCTTCAAATTGCATGTTTTCATCTCGTCTTGATTTACAACAATTTGAAAAACAATTTTGAGCTTAATTTTCTTTATAAATGTCCTACATCATCAAAAAAAAGGAAAAAAAACAATTTTAATTGGAGTGGGTCTTTAAATTACGATTTTGATTAAGGTAGACTATCATTACCAAACAAAATTGGTTTTGAAATGACAATTGAAAAGAAGAAAATAAACAAATTGATGTTTAATGGAACCAAGCTGACCTTTAAACTGAATCAAAGCTTAAACCTTTGAATCTGATTAAGTTATTTCAGCATTTTGCCAGCAATAACTCACCCTAGTTGACTCATGAGAAGATATGCAATTTGGTTTGAAGAAGTTTTGCCATAAACTCCATATATTTCTGCTTTTTAAACAATCAGAAGCATCATACTGGTTAGTATACTAAATAAATACTTTGGAAAAAAATGGCTACTGCTTTGACTTTCACTAATAGTAAAATGATAGCAGTAATAGCAGTTTTTCAATCCTCTGAATACAAAATAACTTGTTAGCTACCAGTTTTAAGTAAAAGTAATATTGTTGAATTTAATCAGTGAATTTTCTGTTTCTTTTGTTTATGTCACTGATAACATTTCCTAATAGATATGGTGCTTACACTTTCAGGATTGTTAGAAAATAATTTAAGCCGACCTCTTTGGAGGGATTCATGTGTCTTTTCACTTTTCTTTTCATCCATGGTCGCACGCTTCAAGGCTTCCTTTCATAAGTCAGCATCTTGATAATGACTTTATTGGATTTGTCAACTCTTAGTGATGGTTAAAAAATGTGACTGCATTTACATCAAATGACACACAGCAACCCTGCATTTCAAATGTCAGCCGTCAAACACCAGAGGCAAAGATTTTCAGGTCATGAATTTTAAGGGGCCACGGATAGAAGGAAGTTATGCAGCTGTTTAAGAATGTACTGAAGGGACTTTGTAATCTCACTTTCGATAAATGTGAACTGTTCCGCAGATCTGTTGGGTCAGGAAAGTTCAACCCATGTAGAAAACGTGTCTGTGGATAAGAAAGCAGTGGACAAGCTCACTGAGGGGCTGCTCTCCCACTACCTGCCTGATCTGCAAAACTCGAAGCGAACGCTGCAAGAGCTCACGTGAGTGTTTGCACGCAGGGATTCAGGAAATCATTTTTATTCACCGGGATTAACTCTTAACTGTTTTTTTTTTTTTTTTTTTTAAACATTATTGGTGGTTGCAAAGGAGCATTTTACCACTATGCCATGTTTTTTTTTTATTTTTTTTATTAAGTTCAGTTGGACTCTATTTAAAAAAACAGTTTTAAAGACAAAGTGCAGCTTTGATTTGAATTAAGATAGTTTTCTATAGTTATAGCCCTATTAACAAATAGAAATAATCACTGCAGAGTTTAGAGTACCTACTTAATTTGAAGTAGTTTTACATGTTTATAGTTTTAATATCATTGTGGATGAGTGCCTGAATTGGAAAGAACATATTGACCGGGTGACCAGGAAAACAAGTCAATATCTAGGTATTATAAAAAAAAACTTAATCAATAATTGAATTCAAAATCCATACTTACTTCATATCACAATTTAATCTACCCTTATCTCTCATATTGCAATATTATGTGGGCGAGGACCTTCCCATCTACTTTGAACAAAATACTGATTTACAAAAATGTTTAGTTTGAATTGCAACTCATTCAAACTAACTCCCTCTGATCATTTATTTTTCAGGCTTAATATTCTTGATATTTATTACATTAATATTTATCAGATTTTAGTTTTTATTTATAAAATTGTGTTTAATAGAAATGCTGTCCCTGAACATTTTATATCTTACTATAAAACTAATGCAGAGATTCATCAATATAACACCCGTCAAAATAGTCATTTTCATGTCTCTAAATGTTTCACATCAAGGTCACAATTTAGAGGCTGCAAAATTTTCCCATCTGGCCATGAATAGCATATCAGACACTAATTGAAAAAAAGTTTAAGGCAATCCCTGATGATAAATTGATGTATTATGAAATCTGAATGTTTTTCTTTTGTTTTCTGAGGCATGTAAAGTGTATAATTGTGAATGTTTAAAATTGTAATATTTTATTTTTATGTTTATTCAAAGTTTTATTGGGTAAAGACTCTTTTTTTTGGCTCTTTATGCACCTACTTTTTAATGTATTTTTATGTTGTTTTTTTTTGTTTTTAAGTGCAAATAAATAAAATCAAAATATCAAATATAATAAAAAATACTATATTTTTTTGCTATTCTAATTTCTAGCATTATAGTTTTTTACTCTATATTAACATGACACCTGGAAGGTATTTCTGTGTTCAAGATTTGTTCAAACTGGAGAAATTAAATGAAGAAAAGCTCAAAATTCTGACATTTACCATTTTTTCTTTAAGTAATAAATAATCTGGATTTTTGTCTTGTATTGATAAATTCTTTTCTAAGCCAATCCTAAGTAATGTAAATGTGGGGATTCTTTCCTAAAAATGCATCAACTATTGAGAAACAATAAAATATTCCAACCTGGATCTTTCTACTTCATTAAAGGGGATTAAAATAGGCTAAAAACAAGTATTTTCTTTGGTGAGTATTTACTCTACTTTCTTTAATATGACTTTTTAACCTTTTATTGTGTCCATTTCTTTTCTCTACAAGCAGACAAAATCAGGTAGTTCTGCTAGATACACTGGATCAAGAAGTCACAAAGTTCAGAGAGTGCAACACCTTACTGGACCTCAATTCTTTGGTATGTTTTGACTTTTAAAAACGTTTTCACCCATTCTGTTCCTCTTCTCCAGCCAGAAAAAGCAATTACCGACTTTCATTTTGTCCTTAGTTTACAGAAGCAAAAGTTTACCACCATAAACTGGTGAACATACGGAAAGAGATGATCATGCTCCATGAAAAGACAACAAAACTAAAGGCAAGTGAAAGATAACAGTACTTAAATATACTATGAAGTGAGACCATTTCAGTCATTTTTGATTGTTTTTCTCCTCAGAAAAGAGCACTGAAGTTGCAGCAGCAGAAGCAGAAGGAGGTTCTGGAGAAGGAGCAGCAGCGGGAGAAGGAGCTCGAGAGAGAACGGCAGCTTATAGCCAAACCTGCTAAAAGAACATAGAGATGCCCCCAAAAAACAACATCTGCTGCATGAAAGGACAACACGGGTTACACTGCATGTTTTTGGGCAAATGACTATACATATATCATATGCCAGACTAGTGCTAACCATTTTCCAAAGTGCAAGATTAAATCTTTTTTAGTCCTTACACAGATAAACAGAACACAATGAAATGTTTCATTAAAAAATAAAAATGCTTGGATAAAAGAAGAGTTATAGCAAAGACCAATTATAATACAATTTGAACATTATATTGGTAGTTTTCCTATAGAAATGGACATGTAAACAGTAACTTTCTTTTTGAAACAAAATGGAAATCTCTTACACACTTTTGAAAGTGGTTAGTTTGATCATTAGTCTAATTTGGCTGAAACCTGCAAGTCTCCTGGTTTGGTTGATTCCTCTTCTGGCATTGCCAAAATCACAACAAACCAAAGACTTGGAACGTACCATCTAATGCTGGTACATCCTACTGTCAATCTCCTATGCATTGCTGTTTGCACCTTCCTTAGAGCGGAAACACAAATGACTTTCTGACACTGCGGCAGCCGTCTGACAATGCTCCAAGACAATAGCGGTTTTTGCTGCCTTTTGTTGAAATATAAATGTGTTGATTGCTGGATTAGTAGAATGTTTAAAAGTCAGACTTTTCTGCAGTAAATTTGACTGACTACTTGTGGGGTTCACAGAGTTTATATATAGAACATACTGATGCTAAAAAGGACAAAACATCTTTGAATTGTTCAAATAGCTCATTAATGTAGCACTAGTTGAGTTGAATCTCCACATTTTTTACAATAAATGTTCAAAAAAATCCGTGTTGTGGATTTTTCTTTGTTTGTTTTATTAACTGTATTTAATAAGAATTCTAGATGACGTTACAGTTTGTGCACATAGGTTTTACAATCTCCTTTTTTTTTTAGGACGTTGGCTGCACTGACCATCTAAGTCCACCAGGTGTCAGCAGAGTGTTTCACTAGTTTTTAAGTTTACTAAAGTTTGTTTATTAAATTTTAAATGGAGTGCTGCTTCAATGTATTAAACCCTAAACAGTTTAATTGGCAATAATAGGTTTTATAGAGAACACTTGGGTCACATAACCTTTATGTAACATCTTATTATCTCTCACTGAGCATTGAAGAAGGCGCCTTTGTTCTTCCAGCTTTTTAGTTACCTCTGATCACAGTGGAAACTAAGACAGAAAATGTCAGTGGAAATAATGCACGTCTGCAGATTCTCACATCAGCCTCAGCAGTCTTCATACCTTAAATGATGCAGAATTGGTGAACAAAAGGCTTGTTTTCTACCAAATTTCCTCACAATTTGCTCATTATTCGCCGGCAGTGACCAACCATACAAACAGTGTTGTGTTGACAGAAAAGTAGGTTACATTCCTCTGGATCTTAACAACTGTGTGCGTGCCCCTCCTACTTCCATTTAACATAAAACTCCTATTTTACTTTCACTACGACAGCACAAGTGTGGTACAAACCCTGAAACTGTCCGCCAGGGCCAAATCCTTCTTTGACTGAGCCACATCGTGACCACAAGCAGGGGTACACGCTTACAAAGTGGAGTTACAGATGAGGAAAAAAGCAACAAGGAAACAGAACATTTGACCTACAGCGTGAATTATTTTGTTTTGATTATTTGTCCTCTCTACAAGTACAGGATGACGCGCTTTTTTTTTTTTTTTACTGTACAAACTTATTATATTCCTGTTTCTATTAATGGTTCAGTGTGAGGTGTAGATCCCAAAAATAGACATGGAAAATGCTGCACCCTTTTCACTGTTAGGCTAAAAATTTTCATGAATTATGATAACGATAAAAGTTGTGGTCAAATAAAAATTTTTCAAGTTAATATGCAAAGTGAATTAATATTTTTTTGCTTGAAACCAACTCAAAGGTTTATACCACTAAAGTGGAGATTCCCACATTTGGAGGCATATTTGTGAGTTGATCTAGAAGATGTTTTGCTGCTTATTTATTGTAGTATCTTCAGTTCAAACTACTGATGAGGAGTTCTGGTTGTTTATGTGCTGACTGCTTCAGAGACAAAAAGCAGAACAACTAAACGTCGTGTAAGCTGATGGACATGATCAAGTGATTTATCGGAACAGTTGGCTAAAGTATTGATACTTGATGGGGTTTCACCTTAAAGGTGCCACTTGTTAATATTTTTGGCTTGTCTGTGGCAGGTGGGAATAGAACTCTTGAGGAAAGATGTCAAAACATATCGACATGTAGAGACAGGTCTCAAAGCATCACCTCTGTTGAGATGCTTCATTGATGCTTTTCCCAAAATATCTGTCCAGATTGATGCCTTATTAGGGGTGTTAATGATCTATTGACTTTTTTTTCAATCCATTTGGGTTCCATCTGTTTGAGGCAAGATAATGCAACTAATACCATTAAAAAATCATCTTAAAAGGAAATAAATCTATTAAATTAATATTGGAAAATACCGTTTGGATTAATACATGGTAGGTTTATTTTACTTTAATGCAAAAACCACCAAATACCATCACAGTAGAAAACACACACATGTGATGCACAAAAACTGATCAACCATGATTATAGTCCAATGTGTAAAAACGCTTTAAATTTAGCAAAAACAAGTGACCCTACGGTGTGGTAGAACGTTCATGGAATAAAGATGTGAATGGAGTTGAAATTAATTGATATTTACTTGTTTGTTTGCACACGTTTAAATTACACTTGATTATCTTGCAAAAAAATCAAGGAATCTGGAAAACTTCACCTGCACTGTTTGGTATTTATCTCTGAGTCACACTGGTTGAAGTTTTGACTTAGAACGTCCTGGATCCATTTTAGATCAGCCAACACAACAACAAAAAAAATGATAATAATAACAGTATAAAACATTTTTGAGAAGGAACAGGCAGAGGTTAGTTATTTTACTGTCAAGATAAAACGATATCATAATTATAATTTAACCATCATTATTGCGTTCCATTTCATCACTATGCATTAAACATTATAGTAACCCTTATATACAGTATATATGACTACCCGTGTTTGCTATTACAATCTTTAGATTATATTGTTAATGTCCACATTATAATTTGCATACATGCTATATCCATCACACATTTTACCTGTCAGTGAACTTTTTGCTGCATTTCAATGACTCATTGTTTTGCTCCTGCCCCCTCATGAACCTCGCCCTGTTATTGTCACTTCTACCTGCTGACACACAGAGCTTTGGTGTTTGCTTTCCCATCGCTGCTGCTTTGGCCCTGTTTGAATTATGGCCGGGGCGTTTTCACTTCCATGCATGCGTAGGTTTTCTGTGGTTACTCCAGCTTCCTCCCACAATCCAAAACACTCATATTAGGCTCACAGTGGTGAATGTAAATTTCCTGTTGGAGTGAGAGTGTGAGAGAACATTTATATATGGATGCCCAGCATGCATCCTCCCGCCGCTATCCTAATGACGGCTGAGAAAGTCTCTCGTAAGTTTGAACAACACATGAATGTAGTAAACATTTTTATCAAAACTATTGAGGGAACAAATGAAAAGGCACATGTTTGCTGTCATTTAGATGCTCTATTGATCTGGAACTTAAAACCCAACCTGGAAGTTTTGATGTTTTTTTTATGGTCTGTGTATGTCAGGATTGTAGAACAAGTTGAGACGTGGATGTGTTTCCCATGAAGGTGCTGCACCTTTTTCTATTAACTTCACATAAAAGTATAAAAACTCAACAAGCTAAATCATGCAAAAGTCTTTCTTTACTGATTTGGTTTGTTGTATTTGCTTACTTTTGTCATATTTTGTAAACTTAATGAACCGTTTAAAACATGGACTTCAGTGCCAGGGAAGCTTTATAATAAAAAATGGGTTGGGAAAAGGTCATGCTCCATGCCCATGGAGGATTGGTTTTGAATTGAACAACCAAAATGTTGCGTTTTGCCCCTTGGCGTAACAGCATTGCAGATTTCCATGCAGAGAAGTATCACATTTTGATTTGTCAGACCACAGAATAGCTTTCCGTTTCATTTGGTTCCAACTGAGATCACATGTTTTTTTTCAACATATTTAAAATATTCAACTGATGAAGTTTTAGTATAATTTTAGGAATGAGCAAAAAAACTCGAATGGTTCTTAACACTCATTCAAGAAACAAACGTAAATTGTATCTATTTATTCAAATCACATTTTCATTAGACTTTTTAAAAAATTGTACGTAAAAAATGGAATAGTTTTCATTTATCTGTTTTTTCTTTGAATCACATGTGACAAATTCATACATAATAATCAGACAAATACAAAAAGAACAAGAAGAAATGACTTTATTCTAGTTTTTGATGCAATAGTTATTCAATATGTGCATAAAATACCATACAAACAGTCTTTTAACATCAAAAGGTAGTGATAGACCATCTTCTGTGCTCCCTTAAATGACCTTTGAAATCATATTTTAATGCCAAACCAAATAATTGACATTTTAAAACTTAATCCAATTAATCATGGATCATTTTTTATTTTAATTTAAAAACCAAACACTTCCTAGTCTTGTTTCAACTTTTTCTTTAGTAAGTAAATTGCTGGAACCAAAAATTAAGATAACTTCGAATAGAAAATTAATCAGAAGCAGCATCTTACTCTCTAGTCACGTGTAGCAAAAAATGATTTAAAATATTGAAAATGTCTTGATTCACATTTTACAATGTGTTCCAGTATTTTTTTTTCTTTTTCATTCTGACAGGACTTTTCTTCTGCAGTGGGCGGAACAGCGTACAGACGCTCTGCTTCTGTGTCCCTGACATCTCTGAGTATTCAGTCTGAAATTGTTTCTGATTTTAGCAAGTTGGCCGTCAAGAAAAACACAGCCCCTCCCCAGCAAAGCCACAGGCGAGTCACAGGCATGGAACAGCAGCAGATGATGATGTTGCTGCTTTGGTGTTTCAGAAAAACAGTGATTCAGAGTGCTGAGGAGTGGGAGGCTGTGGTCTGGTTCACCCTGGCAGCTCCAAGTCTCTCCTAGACCCACCACAACAGGATGTGCTCCCTGGGCCCACGCGGTGCGTGCTTGGTGTTATTATTTTCCTCAAATTCTACCACTTTGTTGGTGTGGTAGTACTCATGCATGCGGACTGCCATGTGTAAAGCTGGAGCAGAGGTTCTAGAAAACAGATCTCTGTGGTGTTTTGGTTTAACATGGCAGTGGATGAGATTGCTGCTCTTTTCCCCTCGCAACCACGCCTTATGTAACTTCACATACACAGGTTTGGATCGGTGGGCAAGGTGGAAATTCGTAACTAGGTTTCTGTGAGTCAGCTAGTGCTACCAAAAGCCTGTATGAGAATAACAGTTTCCCATGCGACTGCCACAGCTTTCCAAAGCAGTTTATGTTTCAGTCTTTGTGGTGTGGAAAAATACTTACCCCTTCCTTCACCTTCTATTTGTCTGCACATTTGTTATGCTTAAATGCTACAGATCACCAAACTAATTGGGTTCTATTCAAGGCAAACTCCTGGACACATAAAATTTTGTTTCCCAAGTTCTAATTTGTTATAATGAATACTTTCAGAAAATGGGTTACTTCCAAAACCAAATCATTATGTCACACTTGGCAACAGCAACCACAATCAAGTGTTTATGTGATGATAACGGATGATTTTTACAAGCAAAAAATCCTAAATTTAATAGCAATATTAGAGTGAAACTCCTACTGGCTACTATACACCTGAGTGTGACACATTTCTCCTCCACTCTACTATGGTTCATTTGGGCGTTCTGGTGGAAGGTTGGCATCAGTGTTAGGCAGTAAATCACAGACCGTTAATAAGAAGTGGACATAACAAGTGCTGAGATCTCCCATTGGAAATGCATTACCTTCGGCACTCACAAAATCAGGCCGGAGCCTTCGCCATCACTTCCTGGTACATCTACCACCATATTGCAAACGATTACAACCCGTCGACAGCGATTAGTCCAAGTTGGTCTGAGTCACGTTTTTAGAGGAGGTACTGTCAACCAATCATGAGTGAGCTTGTTCCGGCTTCGAAGTTCACACCCCTCCCACTGAAAATGCCTCAGAGGAATCTGTCAATTAAATGTTCAAGGTGGGGCCAGCGGGAGCCACCTACTTTTACTGATTCATCCGATTGGTCAGTTTATAACTTCAATAACTGGCGATAAAAATATCTTTGGACACAGCCTAGGATAAGAAACTAGGAAGCATCAGAGCAAGAATGATTATTCAGACAAATAAAATGACTGAGAAATAACTGTATTTCTCAATGGAAGTCAATGGGACTTTGGCCTTCTTGCAACCCACAGGTATGTCCAATTTGGAACACAGAAGGGGAGGGGCTGTGGTGTCCATTGATATTCATGTCGATGGTGTGATTGGGTGAAAAGGACTGTGACTAAAGCACTTTGAGCCTTTGAGGAAGGTCAAAAAGCGCTATAAAAGTCTTTGCCATTTACCATTTATTTTAAGCAATCACAAAACAAAACAAAAATACACATAGATCTATCCAACCTAATCATAAAATAATTATAATAATGAATTAGATTTATCTGCACTTTTCCAGACACTCAAGGCACTTACAAGTATATCCATTATCCATTCACTCCTCATTCATGCTTGGTGATGGTAAGCTACTAATGTAGCCACAGCTGCCCAGGGGCAGACTGACACAGGCGTGGCTGCCCAAACACGCCACTGACCATCACCAGGATATTCATACGCATTCACACACCAGTGAAACCACACTGGAGGCAAGGATGATGAAGTGTATACCCATCTGTTGTTGTCTGGGGAGCGGGGATCAAACCACCAACCTTTGATCGTTGGCCGACATGTTCAACTGTCTGAACCTCATTTTGGTCACCTGGCCAATCCAGGGAAAGTTAAATGCTGTTTCAATTTTTCTATTAATTAATATGTTTTTTTGGAGATCCAAATCCTTAAAATCTATCTGTGATCCTTTTAAATCCTTCGTACCGTATTCTGCTAATTTTCTACGTCCCATTAACTAACTCCACCTAATTCTGCATTACCTTGAATGGAAAAAAACATTGAATAATTTGTATAGTATAATTCTGGAGAAATTAGTCAATATTTTTTACATCAGGCATGAAGGGGTTAAATCGTGATTATGGCAAATACTTATATGCTCCATAATTTCTTTGAAAATCCGCGTGTGTTGATATTTGAGATCTTTTAATTTGTTTCACTTTGACAGATGCTATGGAGGTGTTTTCTTTATAAATCAGACCTGAGGATGACAAAAGGAAAAAAGACACAGCTTTAACCTCAAATGCAGGAAATCTCGATTAAATAAGGAATTTAGGTTGAACAATAACTTTTTTCATATCACGCAGGTTTGAATATGTTTTTTTCTGACACAGTAAATCATTGTGTTTATTATAATGAGACTTTTAATCAGGTTTTAGGGACATGATTTTATTTTATTTATTGGTTTATTCCAAATATTAATTTTAGACAAAACAGCAAAAAAAAAAAAAGAAAAACCTCATATATCAAAGTAATTACAAGAATAAAGCACTGCAAGGACTCAAAAAACAAAAAAGAAAATGAATGTAAGAATAAAATAACAGTTTAAGTACTCATAATCATAAATAGTTATTTTTTTTGTGATTCATACATTTATTCAATATAGTGATTATTAACTCAAGCCAAGTTAGGTTTCTAATTATTGCTTAAAGAGGAGTGGAAAGAAGCTAACTTACAGTATATAATTCCACCTCAACTGTGCCATTTCATTTAATATTCTTACATAGTTGTCATAATCTGGTTCTAATCAATAAACAGTTTACTTAAGGTCCCACAAACCTGACTGCTATGAAATAATGTGGACTTGCTCGGTTATTTAAGAGGGCAAAACTTTTAGCTTTTCTGTCTTTATTTTAGTAAATACTTTAAAATAGATTCTTGTAAATACTTTTTTCAGTAAATACATTTATTTTGTAGTAAACACTATTTTAATGCTTTGTAAACTATGGCTTGTCTATTATAGTAGCACTTTCTCCAAAGTAAACAACCTCAGTATATCTTCCAGCATCTCTGGGCAGCAGCGCAGCATTGCAGTGGGCATCGCTCGCTTCTGATGCCATGTCTGTATCACACAGTGCTTGTTGTGTCTACACTGTGGTGTACGCTCCCAGTTCCTCTCAGTACAAACACAGACAGAGTGGGTGAACCGCAGTAGATGTTTTCAGCTCCACCTCACACACACACACACACACACACACTGGCATGATGCAGGTAAAGCGTAGCCATTGACGTGAACGGTCCATGGCGTTAACCCAGCTCTGTTCTCAGCTACGCTCGGGTCAAACTTTCAAAACAAGTCCTCACAACAGTTCCAGCTGTCACCGAGGGTTATATGGTGAAAGTGGCTCCTCTGAGGCTGCAGTTAAAATGGTAAATTTAGAAACAATTCTGACGGAAAACAAGTTGTTGAGTAGCATGGTGGCTGTGGTGTGAACGGGAAAAGTGATTGAGGAAAAATGGTTCCTCTCCCAGTTGCTGTTGTTTGTTTATTTTTTTTGGGTCAAAAATGCGTAAAAGTGTTTGATGGAATTATGTAATCATGACAAAGGTGTTGTTTACAGACAGACGGCCTCAGAGCTGAAATCACCCCTGCTGCTTGGGATGGGTTTGTGGCTGCACGTCTGCGTCCTGTCTGACCTGCGTGAGGTGGGGATGTTATAATCCAAACCCTAACTGTATGGAGTTAGAGGTTTGATGGCAGGATTTATGGAGTTGTTTACACGCTCTATATGAGTAAACCACAGCAGACTGTCGCTTCCTTTTGCTTTCTGATACACTGTGGAGAGGGGAATGAGGAGACAGAGGAAGGGATGGGTGCAGCTCAGACGCTCATGCACGCATACAGACAGCATCTGCAATCCTACACAAACAAGATCCAGTTCTGCTTCCATCTCAACTGTGGGTGGTGTGGTTAAGAAAACTGCAGGGTTTGTTATGGTCCAGAGACAGTTTGGGTGTAAGACGCATTTGTCCTTTATCAACAGTTTCTTCATTAGAAAGATGTATGTTAAGATGATAATACAATTTTCACTGCCTGTGAGCTTTTATTGTGGTGATAACCAATTTAGTAAATTCCAGAAATCTGTTAATCGCCACGTTTTGCAGAATGTTGTGACTTGACACACCCAGATCAGAGTATAATTATCCAAAGTCTTTGCCTTTATATCCTACAGATTAAAGTGGCTAGCACAAAGCTTAAAAAAATTCCAGGAAAATAGAGGGTGGACTTTGATTGAGTGGCAAACTCCACTACCCAAATTGGCAAGTAGGAACAACGTTATGAAAAAATGCTAGGATAATAGGTGCCTTTGAACCAAACCAATGTTGCGTTTAAACAAAAATCTGTAAAACAGAGTAAAAAAAAACTAACTTTTAAAATGAGAAGCACTAATGGAAAAAACAGTTTAATTTGAGAACAGATTTCATTATATAAAGCGAGTGCTTTTTAATAATAAAACTGTGAACTACTTTGAAAAAAAAGCATAACTCAACAAAAATAGCTATTTCCTGTGTGAGTTTATGAGCTACTAAAGGTGTTTTGGCCCATTGTCTTGCAATGTTGCTGCAGATCATTGGGTTTTGGAGTGTTTGTGCAGACGTCGCTCTCTTTAGGCCCCACCGCAGCGTTTCAGTTGGATTGAGGTCTGGACTCTATTTTTGGGTCTTCCCAAAACCGTAATTCTTTTCTTTTTTCGTCACCCTGTTGCAGATTTTCAGGGGGTGCTTGCTGTTATCCTGCCTGGATGACCCAGTTTTAAGAAAGCCTTAGTTATGAAGCAGAATACTCGCCGCACAAAGAAGACCTGTGGTTGACCAACAAGGTCAAATCATCAGTCATCACTTTTTGGCCACTGCGCTCAATAGTAAGCATGATTTATATCTGCTGCTGCACAGTGCTTGGGTTTTGGCAAACATGACATTTGACCATTGAAGCCAAACAAGTTAATTTGGGTCTCATTTGTCATTTGAATATTCCACAGATTTTGTGTTAGTGTAGTTTGATGCCTCTTGCATTTTAAATATGTAGTAACTACTATAATGTCTGGATTTTAGCTACAGGATTTTTGTTTGTGCTATGTAGACCAGAGATCTGCCACTTTTTACGCTAAAAGTGACCAAAACCAAGTCCTACCTCACTGTTTTTCCTTCCTATTCATGCTCCTAAAAAGTCCTACTATTTTGACCTATGTTTAAGATAAGATTTAGACCTTATTTTTTAAATATTTTTTCTTTTTTTATTATTATTTTGTACTCCTACCTGTTGTTTGTATCAATGTTCCTTAAAATAGTCCTTCCATTTTAACCTACTTTAATGCTAAGATTTAGAAATGTGTTTTTATTATTATTTTTAATGCATTTATTTATGTTTTCTGTTCATATCTGTTGATGTTTTTATCAACTCTTCTATTAATCTAATTTTATGCCAAGATTTTGATTCTTTTTTTTATAATGATTTTCTGTTCCTTTCTGTTGACTTTTATATCAAATCTCCTGAAAATCCTTCTTTTTTTTAATGTTCCTACCCATATTTCTAGTAAAAAACTAAGAAACCAGGTAACTGGTGTCACTCAAACTGCTGTTTGTTTAGACATCAGTTCCAAAAGAGGTTTTGCGCCTATTTGCATCACCCTGTTTAGCTTCTCCTGGAGGGTAGCGTCTTTGATTGAGAGTTCTGCCCTGTCCCGTTCATAGGCTTTCCTTAAATTTGAAATTTCCTCCCTCTCGCTTTTGATATTTTTACTTTCACTCTCAATCAAAACACACAGAAGTTGCAAGAACGTCTGGTCTTGTTGCAGGGAGATAAATTTCTCCAATAAGACCGCAAGATTGGCATGTTCTTGCCTCATAACAGTTATTGTCTCAGCCAGTTCGACCTTTATCTGGTATAAGGATTCCCCCACTATTTCCACGTCTGTTGTCTGTATTTCTTTGGAACATTGGTTACGTTGGGCAAAGTATTCATGAAGATCAATACTTTATTTCACCCAAGTCTCCTTGTTCTTCAGACTTGACGGTGAGCTCTCCTCTTCTCCTGGAACCTCAGGATTTTAAGTTTTCGTCTTAGAGCCCGGAAGAATCCCTTTTTGCGTTTAGTCTTATTGTGCTGGACTTTCTTCTCCTCCAGAGCTTCTTCAAGCTTCTGGATGTCATTTGTTTTCTCCTGAACACCAAGATCGGTGCTCATCGGTGATCAATCTGTGTTTTTCTACAAAACAATATCTCAGGTTGATCAGGAGCTTCCCTTTGTCTTTCACCCTCCTCTAATCAGACGCTGAATCCTCACTTTCCCATGCCAAAGCTGGTTTTTTTTTGTCAGTTCTTGGGCTATTGGGGCAGCAAATGTGAAAGCACAACACTTGTCTCGTCCGTTAATATGCACAGCACACATATACCTGTTTTACAGATGACTTAATAGAATTGTTCTATTGTCAAAAAAGCTTTGCTAAAAGCCAGCAGAGAGCGTGCCTCAGCAAATATCTGAAACACTAGACCTCTATCTTTCTGCAGCAGCAGTCTGTGTTACATAACCATTCATCTTTCATCCAAGATTCTGCAACACCCATTTTAAAATCTTAGTCTGCAGTCTCCTGCAGAAGTTAGCCGCACCTCAAATTTAACTTTACTACAGTGGTCAAGAATGTTATGAGTTACAGTTTAAGTGTTGGACTATATGCAAAAACAAGTAACATTTGGTGTATTGCAAACATTTTACAAAAAAACCCATTTAAACAAGGATCAGTTGCCATCTGAAAGTAAGGACTCCTCCCCTTTAATCCAGGGTCTGATCTCAGGGCTTTTATTTTGAATGGGTTTTGTTATTTACTTGATCTATGACAGTGTTAATGCACTTGAAATTGAAATGTGCTGTGAGAAATTTCTGACAAAGATAAGGTTGCAACACAGCTTTAACTTGGTTTCCACATTTCGCCAGAAACAACATGCAAGAGCTGAATTCCTACTGCTAAGCTTAGGTTTTCAGTGTGAGGAATTAATCAAAAGTTTAAAGTGTTTAGCTAAGTCAAATGAAGAAGTAACAGCAGCTTAAGCAAACTAAATGTGTGTTTTATGAAACAGATTAAATGCATTCAAAAGGGAGGAATTTCTGTCTTTTTCAAGTCAGGTTGGATCATGAACGTGCAGAGACAAAACTCAATGTGCTTTTAGGCTAAACCTGGATGGTCAAACATTATGTTCACTGCTGGTGTTATTGCAGAGGCTGGGCATGTCAACACTTACGCAGTGTGTCTGGAAACAGATACTACAAGACGTTGCTACTCCGCATGCCTGCACAAATGCTTCACTGCATGGCATGTAACAATGTCATCTGAGCAGTGCATAATGGTAATTTCAATAGTCCTGTGAATTAAACTACAATTAACATTACAGGAGTAAGAGCATTCATGGGGAACTGCAAAGAGAATAAGAACCATTCTGAAGCAGAATGGACTGAATGTTTTGGGTTTTTTTTTTTATTTTGTGCACACCGTGTACTTCTGCATTTCATAAAGTGTCTAAATTTAGCAGTAGAAGAAAAAAAAACCCAAAATGAAACAAACCTACAAAATGCCTTGACACACCCATTACACACAACTTCTCCAGAAGTTCCTTCTAGATCTGTCCTTAGATTACTTCTAGTGAGGTGGCACATGTTATTAAACTTCATGCAGGGGCCTCATGTATTTCTGAACTAACTGATAAGATGTTCTAGTTTTGTACTTCATTCATTCATGTCAGTCATTTATAATCAGCAGTTCTTTTGCTCTTTCATTTGCATTTTCTGCAACCTTCTTGCATACAGCTAAAATCATTTCTTAAAACATAAAATCCCAATAAACCTCAGATTAGCCCCGCAGATTGGCAGAAGATGACGGCCATATTGGCTCTATTTATAGCTGAAGGACTCATACTGCGGTCAAGCATTTGCCATATTTCCTGCACTGCTATGCAAAGACCGCCACAGGTTCTTTGTGTAGAACTGTACTGGATCCTCAATGCCTGATTATTCAATTTGTGTTTTTTCCTTAGACATGTTAACACACAACAGATTAAGTATATTTTAGATGGGAAATTTGAAGAAGTGATTCTGCAACTGCAAAAATATCCACAGGTTATGAATTGCAGGAATGTGCTACAACTTTTACTCAATGGAAAACTGGAAAAATTAGGCAAGCACCTAGTATAATAATTTGCGTTTCAGTATTTCTTCTCAACATTCAGTATTGGCATGAGAAAAATATAGTTTTTGAGAATTATACCTCTGACACAAACATCTCTGAGTACCATTTTATCTTTTACAATTATTGTGCTTACACGTTTACATTAAAAGTGAGGTCATCTGGACCCCTCAAGACAGCGCTGAACTTTTCTTTTCGAGGATTTTTTTATTTTCACTGGTGTCTGTGGCAGACATGAAATCCTGTCCACCTTTGTCATGGGAGGAATAACACGTCAATGTGAAGGAGGGGTCATTTGGACTCCATAAAATAAAATAGCCCAAGCGTTTTTTAAAGGGGCCCTACCATGAAAATGTTATGTTTTGAGGTTTTAAATGCCTTTTACTGTTCATTCCTCTCTATGAAGACCCCCAAACAGTATTCTGATCCGTTCATGCGCTTAAGAGTAATCCTTTAAAAACATAAACTGTCTGCAGAAGCCCCTCCCATACCCACAAAAACGAACGGTTGGAAACATGTTTATGTAAGAACAATGTCAACAGCTACTTCCAGTCTGCTCTGACAGCTCCGCCCCCAGACTATCACAACACTAAATTTCTCCAAAGAACTAGTGATAGACAGCAAAAATATTTTCATTTTAGATGTAGAATACCATATATTTTCAAATTGTATGCTGTCTACAGTAAATTCCACCTCAACAGGTGTTCATTCCTTTTGTTGACCCCACCCACACACCCAATAGCCGGTCCGCACAATCGTGCAGGATCCGCGTGTGATTGTGTTGTCTGTCCTAACAGTGAAGCGATAGCCAGGGCTAGTAAGGGTAGATTTATGGTATGTGCATCCATCTTTGAAGAAGTTTGTATTATTTTTGTGGGAGAAATGCAGAGACACGGTGCAGCTCTGGGATGACGTCATAAAGTGGACTGCAGCGGCAGTGCACCCACACGCTGCGGCAGGCGGAGCTTCAGGAATCGAGTCGTTTTACTTCCGGGTAGGGAAAAACTTATAACCATAACTAATATTTCAAAAAATGTTTGTTTCTTAGTGGTCCAAATGTAATATATGGTCATAAATACGGATATAGTTCTCTCTATCTCTCACGACCCCTTTAAAAATGCTTTATGAGAGCAAGCCAGCCTTTTTTCATGACTACATATCGCAGACAAGATCATTTTACCAACTTTGAATGACTGAAAGTCAAAAAAATTAATATCAGGAATTATTTGTCATTGAAAAGTGTTTCAATTTACTGTAATAAACATTTCATTTTATTTGTTGGATGTGCATATGAGGGTAGAGTGACCACTCCTGTCATTAATAATACATCTTTGTACAATGATAAGAGTTGGTCTTCGGAGAAGCTAAATCATAGAGAGCTTTCTACTAATCATATTGGCTTCAAAAAAAAGTATGACAACTTATTAGTTAAATTACTTATTTACTGTCAAATAGAATCCACTCTTTTGTTAAAAAAAATAATAATAATAATATTTTGTGTTAATATATTAACTTTGTGTTAAAAGCAATAGCTTAACTACAAAGTTTAAATTGATTCAGGAGTAAAATGAGATTACATAAACCTAAAAGCTGTGACTTCCAAGGTTGTGTGTTTCTGTTTTATTTACACGCTGTTATACATGTGAGAATGAAATGGTTGAATAAAGAGTATCACAACTTGTGTTCTACTGTGAACTTGGATCCCTTGTTTTTAGTTTCCACCACCTGCAAAAGGTATATTTCCATTCTAACAGAGAACACAAAACCTCAAACTCAGACAAGAATATAACTTTAGATTGAAGTATTTCAACAAAAACAAAACATTTTCTTCCCATCACTGGAGAATGAAAGTTTGGAAAAGAAGCTGCAGCTTAAGATGATCATAGACGTAGATTCGGTTTTGTCCTGAGGTTTCAGAAAGGTCCAGTTGGTGTTCTTTGGTTCAACTGAACACCTGAGTTTCTCACATTCAAACAATGATTCACAAAAATTGAATTTACACTTAAAATCAGATAAAATCTTGACAGTGGTAAAGATTTGTGGAGAGAACCCCAGTGAGATATTGATATACACTCGTCATTCTGTAATTTAATAATATATGATTCCTATAATAGAATCATGATTCATGATCTCTGTACACTTTTGTACGTGAGCTTCAGGATTTGAACAGGCCTGCTGGCAAATCCACATATTAAACCTGTGGAACTGTTTACCTTGTTGCTTTATTCATATTTTGCTATTTATAATGGAAAATCCCATTTTAATCCTTGTGCTTTCCTAGGCATGTTTACATTAAAAGTGGGGTCATCTGGACCCCACAGACAGCGCACTGAACTTTTTTTTTCTAGGATTTTTTATCTTTTCTGGTGTCCGTGGCAGACATAAAATCCTGTCCACCTTTGTCATGGGAAGGATCACACATCAATATAAGGGTGGGTCCTCTAGACCCCATAAGAGAGGGTTAGATGCAAGCACTCAATTTGACCTAACTTATAATATGTTAAAAAGAAAATGTTTATTTAATAGGTATTATCAATTCCATATACAGCTATTCTAAAAAATAAATAAACTTGAGCACAGAGTGTTTTTGTGACAATTTTGTACTTTCACCTGAGTATTGTTTAACCTCAACTGATTTTCGTAAATATCTGAATATTAACAGCACTGTTACTTTAGTAAACCTAAACGGCCTATATTTTCCTCTTCAGTGTTTTTTTAACCATCATGAGGTAACGTCTCTTTATTAGAGTTAATCAAAAAATTTTATTGCTTTGATTCAATGCAGGAAAATCATTTTTATAAGGATGAAAAGAACATACACATTAAAATAATATCAGGAGTCTCTAAGGTATGTGTTACTAAGGCTAAGTCCAATGTTGATGATGTTGGCTCTTTGTTGTTCGTACTGTTTAAAATGCAATTTGTTGTTCAGACTTATTGACTGTAATTGTGATATTATATAACACATGTGCAATGGCAGAGCTAGAAATGGGGGCGACAGAGGGGCATAAGACTTTGGAGGCAAATGAGAACATGCTTTTTTTTAATTTTATTTAATTGTATGTCTTTTTTACTGTAACTGTTTTCAATGTGTAAAGAGGGTTGTGTTGATAATTCCTTAATCTTATAAATAATGACTAATATTTGCTTTAAATTAGAGGTGGGGGAGCACTTCCCCCCCTAGTTCAGCCCCTGCGTATGTGTCAAGTCATAAAACAGCTAAAAATGAAAGTTTATGATAGATTTTCCTTTTGACTTTATTATTCAAATTAAATACATTTTTTTCTAAATTAGTGTTCTACTTTCATTTTTGTTCAAAAATTTTAAATCGGCTTTTCAAGGAAAGGGGTTTCACTCTGGCTAGTTTTGGATATGCGTATAATCACACGTTTGGTTCATGTGACTCCTCTTATCAGTCACAGCAGCTGCTACCAAGAAGCCTGACGGTGGGAACTATCTGCTCTCTGAAGCCTCACAGACCCCAAAGTTACGTAGGACCCAAAAGTTTAGAAACCTTCCAGGCTCACAGCTTTTTTTAAACCACTCATTGGGTGTCATTTTGAGTGTCAAAGCCTGGAAAGTATTCATGAAGCATTCACCACAGCACAGAGTTTGACAGGAGGATCATTTATTGACATCTGCAACCATCCTTGAACATTCCAATCAACGTAGTTTCAAAGTGTAGGTTGTAACAAAGCAATAAATACGAGATATAAAAGCATGTTATGCTGTCAAATACTTATAAAAAACAGAAATAGCTTTGCACTCAACTATATGAGCTGCCAGATATAAATTTAAGGCAAAGCGGTCTTATGCTTGTAGGTTGAGTACATGCCTCCTGAAGCCAATCGGATGATCTGCAACACAGAAAGCCCAAACGGTGACTCACATACGGACGAAAGCGTTTGGTGTTTGGAGTTTCTGGGGGAATCTGTTACCTTTGTTAGAGAGATTTCTGGATGTTGTTCAGAATGTCACCGTAGACAAAGTTGAACAGCTGTTCCTTTGTCCAGGTTCCATCAAGCTGCACTGTAATCGCATGCATGTAAGCATTCATGGAAAGTCACCATAGAGTGCATACAAGAAAAAAAATGACCACTTACAAACGTCAACACATGACTCCTCCATGATTTTGGTGTGTTTCAAATACATGGGCCAAACGTGGCCGTCGAACAGGCCAGGGGGATCAGGCACTGTGTAATTCCTGGAGCTACAGGGAGAGAAAAACCCTTAACTATCAAATGCCTATGACACAGAGTACATAGCACCAGACAAGAATAGAGGGGGAGCACGTACCACCTCCTCTTTTTGCATTCTTCGTACGGGATGGAAATAAAGTAGCGTTGGTTCAGCACGTCGATCAAAGGTCTATAGAAGCATATGAAAATGAGTGTTTCTTATTTAATGAGACAATTTAAAAAAACAACCTTATAGGAAGCTAATATCTTACCCGTAGGTGTACAACAGAAAGCCCTCCACAATAAGGATGTGGTTCTCCTCATCCTCCTTGTTGTCAGACTTCTGGATAATCTCAGCATCGAGGGTGTTATTCACGCCATGAGACTTCTCAAACTTCACCGGGTTCTCCAGCCATGCGTAGATGGTACTCATCATGGCGTCCATGTCCAAAGCCGTAATGACTGTTAGAGGAGGGGGGTGGAAAATAAAAAAAACGCAGGTAGGAAAGAGAAGCATAAAAAAGGCCAAAATGAGTGAAAAACATATATATAAAAGTTCAATTGTGTCTTCAACGCATGCAGATTACATTGACGCAACACTGCAGCTTGAACAAACACACAAGTGCCCACACACGCACACAAAACCCTTCACAGAAACCCGGGCTTACCATCGTACTGCTTAAAGCCATCTTCACCAACTTCAATCTGATCTTGGGGCTGAAACATACATCGAAGAGATGTACCCAGGTACATTCCACTAGGCCTACACTCTGCTCTATGGAAGGCTAATAGTGCTATTACACACTATTTATTTATATATTTAAATTCATGTAATAGGCGTTAACATTAGCTTGTGTCTGGTTGGGTGATCTCTACTGCATCTGGATGGTTTCACAGAGATGAGGGTGCGCTCACCTTAAAGAAGTCATCTTGATGCACAACACAGCAATTGGGGAGGGTCTTGATCAGCCGGTTGGTGAGGGTGGTTTTTCCTCCATTGGTTACGCTGAACAGAACAAAGCAATAAAACTAAATGAATGGCAAACAAAGCAAACTCACACAAATCAAGGAGATCAATAGATTGAAGTTCTAGTGGTCTTCAAGATCATGTCTCTGTTGTAAGAAATGTTTAATAAACATTGCTTTGTATATTTTTATTGAATGATGATTAAATTGCAAGAGTTATTTTAGAGCTACAGCCATTTACTCATTTATTTTTAAGGATATCTAAAAATATCAAAGTTAAAGTCACTTCCGCTTTAAATTAAAATGAAATTACTTCCATATTAAACATTACATTTTCTAAGTTACCACCAATATGCTAATTAGAAGGAATAAACATCACTTAATATTTTTTTTAATGTATATAAACATGTAATACTAAGGTGGAAAAGACGACGGCGAATTTGACCGCCATCCGCACGTGCACCGGGCTCGTGGGCCTCACCCACAGCCGGCTATATATTAGCCTAGCTTAAGTGAACTGTAGCTGAACTCACCCGCCGATTCCGATGATGTACTTCATGGTTCTTCTTGGTGGTTAAAGTTGTGGAGTGTTTAAAAACGTTGAGGAACCTGATGAGGGAGCACAATGACCAGACGGGAAGAAAGCTTAAAAAGAGAAGGTTGCTGCAGGAAACGTCAACTACTCGATTCCTCCATTGCACTTGAGTGAGTAAGGTAAGAGCAGACACGGGCAGGCGCTCGACCGCGGTCTTCCACCGAGAGAGAACCTCGCTGTAGCGACGCTTCTACACATACTAAAAAGAGCTCCGTGATTGGCTATTTAAACAACTTCGGCCTACGCAAAATCCTGGAGCTGACCAATCAGAAGCAAGAGTCACCGCAGTCTCACCGCCCCCTCTGTCCTCACCACAAACCATGAAGTGATGCTAATGTTTAACTCTAGAAATGATCAAATAAAAATAAAACCTGTATAAAAATCAATTTACATAGAAAAAATATTTCATTTTATTTATTTTCTATAACATATTTAAAAGATTACAGTATCTAGTTGGATGAACCCTAAATCAAAATCTCACTAAAATGCACGTTTCATGCATCACATGCATCAACCATAGATGAAAGGATCAGGATGCTATTGAACATTTTTCATTCATCTACTGCACACTGTGACATCAGTACTATCAGCTGGAAGTCATATGAACTCTCGCCCTTTAACTCACGCTGTCTTACTGCACCACCATGGTTAAACGAGAACACTTTCTAAGGACCGAAAGGTTACCAGCCCCAAAATAAATTAAACGTTTATTCCAGATTATACATTTTATATTTTCCTTACAAAAAAAGTATTTATCTTATCTTTATCTAACAATTATATTCTGTTTTCTTCTCCCACACCAAAAATTGTTTCATTTATTTGGGAGAATATGCAGATATTTCTGATAAGTGTAAACAAATAGCTGATTTTTGCTTTTCTTGTGTCTTAATGACAATAATCTTAAAACAAAATTATTAAAAAATGTAGTGTCTTCCTAACTTTTTGAGTTATAATATTATCAGTATTGACACGTATTTTATTATTACCAAAGTTTTTGTAATATTAACTTTTTTTAAAACTGAGAGAAGTTAAGGACAGAAAAATTGACTAATTTGATCAACTTTACAAAAATATTCACATACTGCATAGCAACAAGACATACTGTAGATAAAGCGAAAAACCCAGTGTCCTTCACATGACGTCTTTTTTACGTCATTGGTTTTGCTGAACATGTAATCGGTCGAGACAGGATCTCAGAAAATGGTTATCTCGAAGAAAGTTCTACACCCCCAAACCCCAATTATTGATTTTTTTGTTATCATATTTCTAGTGAAAATACAAATTGTCTTCACTCACACAGCACATCAGTATGTACTGATACCAGTGCAGGAGTACACACTGCATTTTACGCGAGAAAGGAAACAGCTTACATCCCCAAACACATTTGCTTTACTTTAGTGTTCATTTCAACAGCCCACAGCTGACCTTCCTCCTTTGCAAAGGATTTTCCCAACCAGGCTCAACAGCCCAGTTTCCTGAGGTTACACAGAAATACTGCTCCAGCTGAGGTTTACACCCTCAACAACCTCAACTATGAAGATGAAGTTGCCAAGTCTGGGACTCAGTTCAGCTTGTAAGATTTTTGTTACTATGTTGACTCTATTTGCAGTTTGAAAACCATAACAGAATAAAAACGATTCTTTTTAAAAATTATTATTTATAACAAAACCTGTTCCTAAATGTGCTTTCAAAAGTAAATTAACCAATACTATTTCAAGAATTTGACGATTTTTTTTAAAAACACATGGTCTGCACATGTGTGAAGTTATTATAAGTTTCTTAAAATAGCCGTGTATTGAAAACTGTGGAAAAAATACATCAGGATGAATCTAGCTTAGTTTTTTTAAAGCTAAGACTTCACTCTGTCTTTCATTGCATCACATAAAATAATTTCTGACCAGATGACAAAGGCCTATGTAAATGTTTATTTCCAAGAAGAGGGGTGCATGCCCGAAATGCAAGTTTTGTCTGAAACAGCCCACTTCTCCCCTGACGCAAAACGAAGATTTTTTTAAGAACCGTTTCAAATCGAACGTCATGGCTCAGTTTAGTGCAGGACCAAACAAACTAAACAAGTTCAAACATCATCTGGTTTTGGCAAAGACATGATTGCATCCTCAACATAATCAGTTATGTAAGATGTGGTAAAAGTGCAAAACAACTTTTACTCAAATTCAACCCATTTGTACTTTTATGATAGTTTCTTGCCAGATGGAAAATTGATAATTTTTATGATTATGATGATAACATTTTATTATAGATATAAACTTTTAAAGGAAAAATAGCACACTGTATTTTTCTTTATCAAGAAAATTTCAAACGGAAGTGAGAGGAAAAAGCTTTATAAATTGTCACTGTGCCATAGACCAGGGGGCTGCAACCTTTAACGCTAAAAGAGTCTTTGGTCCTGTTTCTTATTGATCTAAACCCAATGAGAGCTGCTAAGTCCCACCTTACCATTTGGGAAAATAAACTTTTTTTTTCATTTAAGTAGCTTTTAAGCCTTTTACATATAAAGTGCAGCTTTTAAATATTTAATTGAACTACGACAAAATTATATCTATCTTTACGTATAACAATATTAATTTTTTACTTTAGACAGCAACACATACAAGTTACTTTCAAAATAGAACACATCTTATGTCAAATATTTAATTAACCTATTATTTTCAAATAATTTTTTTCAAGCCAAAGAACCAAAATGGAGGGATAAAACAGCTAAAGATGGCTCTGGAGCCAAGGGTTGCAGACCTCTATCCTGTACCAAGTTAATCTTTATTCAGTGCATCCACAAAAGGGATTTTGAAACATGCTTACATATTGTTGTACACTAAAAATATTTTTTGCTTGATTCAATCTTTTATTAATAATATTCAATCAATTCTAATCAAATAATATATGGAAAGAAATGTATTTAAATCGACCATTAAAATAAATCTCATGACTGTTTATAGAAAAACTGCAGCGCATTATTGCCTAAGTGAAGGGACCCATGATGACAGAAAATCTTCCAACACCTGACTGCCATCTGCTGGCAGTCTTTATGTTCTTCTCCCCCATTGAACATGAAGTTGGTTCAGAAGAGAATGGGGGCTAAGGGGAAGAAGCCATTTTACAATCTGTATATAAGCTCTGAATTCTGACTTTTCATTCTTGTCTTTTTTTCATTCTTGTTTAAAAACCGGCCTGCATTTTTTTCAAGGGAGAGTTCCATGTAGTTTATATCATCCAAATACCATGCAGGCAACAAGCTAACAACTTAGGTGTGGGTGCAGCAGTTCAGAGCTCAGACATGGTTTCGTGTGTGTTTGTTTTGAGAAAAGTAAGCAAAACTGTTATATTTAAGAATAATTATAAATGTTTCAACTTTAGCTTCTTTTGATTTTAATCTTTTTCTTCCTTGTAGAGCCATGTCACAGGGTCAGCAATCTGTTCTCTCAAGAGAGATATCCAGGAGTCATTGACAAGTGATCGGTACAGAGTGATCGGTCTGACTTAGTGCCGGCTATGTGAACCATGCTCCTGCTCTAATATTGGGTGGCTGAGCTCCTCACCTATCTCAGCAAGCCTTCAGCCCAATGCAAAATAAACTCATCTCAGTCACTTCAATTCTGGAACCTCTCCTTTCAGCTCATCAGTCTTTTGGTACAGTGTCCTCCTAAGACTGGAGAGTCGTAAGTTCAAATTTCTGGCAGAGTCATAACAAAGACTCTAAAAATGGGACCCAATGCTTTTCCTGCTTCACACGCAACATGAAGGGGTTAGATTGGGGGGTTAAACCACCAAATGGGTCCCAAGCACAGCTGTGTCTGCAGCTCACCGCTCCCTCAGGTGCCACCTGGTGCCACAGACCACACTCTTTAGTGCGTGACAACTAATGGGACTTTAACTTTCCTTCATGGCCCAAAGGTTATGACTGCAGGTGAGTTTAGGAGCATAGATAGACCAATAAATTAAGAACTTTACCTTTCAGCTTCTTCTTCATTATACCAGATCAATAGAGTAATAGCATCACTGCAGCTGCTGGACCTCTCCACCTTTCAGTCTCATGCTTATCCTTCATTCACTTGTGAGCAAAATCCACATTGGGGAAAAGTTTGAGCGAGAGATTTGGAAAATGCAAAATTAACAGCAAGAATTCAAAAAAAGTCTCAAGTTGAACTCTGAAGATCACGAGTTAAAGTTTATGTCTGCTGTGAACACCTGCGTTGCATCTGCACTAAATTCAATTCATTTTTGTGGAAAATGAACCACGTTTTTGTTTTGAACTGTCAGCTATGACTGATTTATGTGAGTCCATTTAAAAAGCAGCACATGAACGTGGATTTAACTTTATAAAGAGTAATAAGAGCGTTTATGGATCCTTGTTAAATGATCGAAGATTTTCATGATGTGAAACATGTTAAAAAGCTAAATCTAACTTTTCTTTTTTAACTAAAGTGATCTAAACTAATGTAAAACTTTCAAAATAAAATAAGGACTTTTAGAAAACCCATACATACAATCCCCACCCCTTATTTTTCCTGTGATCTATCAACTCTCTATATTTGGAGGGAATTCAACTCTCTTCCAGGTAAACTAATGGGCTTAACACAACAGAAAAAAATATGCATGCATCTTAACATAAATATAAAATGACCATGGTCCTCTAAAAAAAAAACAAAAAAAAAAATTACGTAAAACACCTAGAAAAAACAGCTAATGGTTTAGTCCACTGTATGGTAAGCAATCAGTAGGCCCCAACTCAACTGATCCTCCTCTGGTTTGTCTACTTGAGTGCACCAAAGTGGAAATCCCCATACTTATTGACAAGTTCAGACCTATTATTAAATTTTAAGCCCTCCCTGTTGGATACCTAAATTAGACAGAAATACAATATGATAAATATTCGTAATGCTTTTTCCTTTTCACAATGTACCTGCATTATTTGTCTCTTCAATAAAATTAAAAAGCAATTCTCAGAACGGCTTTTCATTTTCTTCAACTTCAACATTCTGCGACATTTCAGATTCAAAAAGTTCTTTGGTAAATTTGTTGCAAAATTCAATGAGAAATATCAAATTTGAAAATTAAAAAGGATTAACTGAAAAGTTTTTTTTCCCCAAAAAATGTTCCTGCAATATTTGTCTCTTAAATAAATTAAAAAGCAATTCTCAGAAGGCTTTTTCATTTTCTTCAACTCTGTTCATTCTGTGACAGAATTAAAGCGTCAAAGCCAATGGAGATTGCTTTTTCATTGTCACATTCTGCTGCACAAAAAGTGTCTCAAAAATCATATAGAAGGTCACTACGGTCATTTTTTTCCCTTTGGAATGTTATTTTTATTTTTGAGTCACAAACGCTTCCATACTTTACTTTCTGTCTCCAACTTTTATTTGTCACTGTTCATAAAGTTTTTTGAGGGGAAAAAAAAAGAGTGAATGCAAGCTCCTCCCATTTATTTATTTACTGAAGCATCTGCGATTTAAGAGTGGGAGCGACGGAGCGTTCTGTTTGATGCAAGCATGGCCACCGAACGCACCTTACAAGTAAGAAAACGTAGTGTGGAGCGAGAGAAAGCTGTAAACGTGTTTGAGTGACTTTAGTGTTGTTTTTTTATTCTCAGCTATGAGGAGTTCTACGTGAACATGAGCGTGGGGGGTTTCACCTGGATTTTAAAACAGTTAGCTAAACATCCTGCTAGCATTTTCGTTAGCTAGGTTAGTTGGAATTTAACTTGAATAAAAGTTTTCTGCTGAGTGCTGACCAGCTGCCACTTTAAATTATTTTTTAATAGATTAGATTAGCGAGTTTCAGTTCAGTTTTATTATTTTTGTTTCTTTTTCTGTGTTGTTTTGAATGAGGGGGGCGAGCCTCCACGTGCCCCTCAAAGAATTCAGCTTTGACCTGTTCTGACATTTTCTTTGTCTTATTTGGGTGGGAGATGAATAGTTGCTTTATGAATTAGGAGTATTCTCAACAACGATTGTCTTTTCCAGGTCTCTGAGCATCCTACAATCTGCAGAGGACCGTCCTTTCCTCCTCTGAAAAAATGCACCAACTGTTGCTTCCCAGGCCGCTACCATTGCCCCTTTGGCCCCCCGGAATGTTTCAAACCCTCAAGGCGATTCAAACTAATGATGCATTTGGAGTATCATAAAAAGTATGCCTGTTCCGTTGACGGTATGTTTTTCCATCTGCAAATCATACAAGTCACACAGCACAAAAACATTTTGAAGATCACAACACAGATTAAAAAAAAAAAAAAAAAAATTATAAAAATAACATTTTAGAAATAAAAACAAAATCCCAGAAAAGAAAACTAGATTCCAAATTGAAATGAAACTAAAATGAAACCTTTTTGTAAGACAACTTAATTTCTTGGAATCAAAATGAGATAAAGACAATAAGAAACTGGAAAATATGATATCCAGTGTAACTTCTCTCAGTTGAAATGATGGACAAACGTCATCACCCAATGAGCTATATCCCATAGTAGCCCACCTATCTTTTCCAGTTTCCATAAAATAGAAAATTTGAAAAACAAAAGTAGTTTCCTGAAATCAAATTAAAATGTTTAAAAATGAAACAAAAACAAACAAAGGAACAAAAAGGCAGATACTATGGGACATTGTTGAAGGGATGATGACCGTTGTCTATAATTTAAACCGAAAGTTATTTAGCATAAAACCATAGTGGATTAGCTCTATACTTATAATGAATTTGTTAGTATGCAGACGTTAGACAAATTTAAACAAACTAATGTCACAAATCAAACGTCGTCATCTAATCAGGAATGTCCCCTATAGTATCTACTTTTTCCACTTTCTAATTGTTTTTAACATTTTAATTTTTGGAAATCACTTTTGTTCTCTGAAACATTTCATTTTTTGGAATTATATTTTAGATTTGTTTCGATTTCTAAAATGTTGTTGTCTGTTCATTTTGTGTTGCATTTTTTGTTTTCTTTTTCATGTTTTAAAATGTTTTCACATTGAGTGATTTGTTGGCATGGTTTGCACTTAACTGTCATAACATTTTTTTTATGTGAAAGTGAAATTACTAATTGAATTTTTATATCTGACTCATTTATTTTAGGGTACACCATTTATAAATGTGCATTTGACTGCAGGAAAAAACCTCATTACCACTGCATGCACTGTAAGGGCACTTTATTAAGGAGACGAGATTTTGTCAACCATGTTCCTTTATGCCTGGAGGCACCGAAGAATAAAAATTCAAGTCAATCCGAGCTAACACCTTCCATGGTAAGACTTTGATCATGTTATGGTATACCAGTTTGTTTGCATTTGAGTATGGATTTAAATACACCATAGGAGACCATGTGAGACCATGCAATAACAAAGTTTATTATCCAGTAGCTTTTTTCACCACATTAACAAGAGTTTGTAGTTATCAATCTGCTTTGACGTTGTGAAAGGAAAAAAAAAAGAATAAAAATTTAAAAGTTGTTAGGCCAAAACATATATATTTTTTCTAAAACTCCAAATAAAAATATGTTATGTAATAAAAGGCTGTGTACAACTGATGACTTGATTAACTCGACGTGATTTAAACTTTTTTTATGTTTTGATTTTAAAACTTAACAAGTGAGGATATTTTTTCCTGTTTTACATATTTATTGTATTTTCTACCTAACACAAAACAAGACAAACAACAACTACCCCCCTCCCTTCTCCCATTCTGCTGCCAAAAGTTATACCAATTATAATCACACTATTACATCATGATATATATGATATATATACACATATATGCAGAAATAAAAAGGGAAGAAAAAAAAGGTTAAGATACATTACTTAAATGACTAACAAAGAAATAAAATACCAGAGGGACAAGAAAAACACAACAATTCAAAAATGAAAGAAAGTTACTCTATCATTTTTGTAGATGGGTGTTTAAAAAAAACCAAGAGGGGCTTCCACACCAAGTTAAATTTTTGTTCAGAACATCTTAATGTATACCTCATTATCTCCAGTTTTAAATGAAATAATACATCTTTAATCCAATGTGAAAATGTGGGTGGAGCAGCATCCTTCCATTTAAGCAGAATAAGACGACGTGCAAGGAGTGTTGAAAAAACAATAATGGTTTTGTCCAAAAATAAGATAAGAAGTTGTTTTGAGAGAAGATAGTTCCACGTATTTGATGCATGTGTCATTCATTCTGTCTGTCGTCTTCACAGATCTCCGATGATACCGACAGCGACGACACCTGTGATTTAGAGGAGAGCCATGAAGGAAGCAGCAGCAGACATTTCCTGAATCCTGTTGTCTCACAGTCAAACAGGGACACTACTCTAGGGCTAAGCAGACATGGATCACCAAACTCATCCAAATGTGATCAGATGGTTCAGACCCAGATGGAAAAACCTCAAGACTGTGATGAATTTTACTTCATGAACCTTGTGAAAATCTTTAAAAGGCTGACCCCTCAGAAAAAGACGGATGTCAGGTTAAGAATTGAGCGAATAATCTTTGAAGCAGAATTTCAGTAGATCCATACTGATTCTGTTTTGAATCAGTTGTGGAGCTTCTGAACTACCTGATGCATGTATGCATGCTACTGAGGATTGTTTTCCCATGATTCCATATGCTTGAAGAACACTTTTTTTTTGTTTTGTATTTTGAAATGTTTTTAAAGTTTTTAGAACTGTAATATGATGTTTTTTTAGGGAAACAATCAAAGTTGGTAACTATAATTTTGGGAGACTTGTGAAAGTGTTGAAGGCATGTTTTTGCGAATGCTCTCAGACATGGACAGTTGTACAGTTTTTGGGTTATTCCCCCCAAAATTTTTTATAACATTTGAATTTGCTTCCTTTTGAATAAAATCAGTTTTATTAAGTCAAACCATCCTCAGGTATTTCTCTGTTGTTGACTATATAAGTGTATTTTTCATGTATTTACGTTTTTATTTAGCTATGCAGTGGAGGTGATTTCCCCTTTGCAGGATACATAGTTTTATTTTATTTTGTAATGTATTCTTATCTCTTCATAATATTCATTATCCTAAAGTTTTGGAGAAGTGAAAATAACAGAATCTCAAAGGTTAAAAATTGCTTAAAGTCTTTAGTTTGTCTTGTATTTTGTTCTGTAAGCTTGGTTTCTATTCCTACAATCCAACCAGATCCATCTGTTTGAGGCAGAATGAAATCGGACAATACCAATATAGAAATGGTTTCAAAATGTGATACTGGAAAGTACCATTTGGATTGAGGTACATTAAATTCATTTTACCAAAACATAAGAACAACCAAGTGCATCACAGTGGACAACACACAATAACAGCAAAAAATGACCAATCCATCATTACAGTCCAATGAGTGGATACACTGTATTTTGCAAAGATATGAGCGTACAGTGTGGTCGAATGTTCTAATAATATTCCGTTTGTATTATTTTGATATAGAAAAACAAAACTGGATTTAACTTTATGGAACTAAAATGTGAATGAATTGACATTAATGCTTGTTTGTTTGTAGACGTATTTAATTTGTGTTAGCCCCCGAGGCCTGGATTCTGACACCCCTGCTCTAACTTGAAGCAGAAGACTCCATACTTGAGCTCAGAGGGAGGGAACTCCAACGTTCTTGTCCCCGCTGCAGCAGGACCATTGTTTTTGGCTGGCTTTGTGGTGGGGTATCGAACACTTACATCAGAAAGATAGCCAGCAGCTCTGAAAACTTCCAGGTGGCGTACAGCTGTCTGACCTTGGGGATCCGTGCTCTGTCCTTCTGACATAAACGACACTCAAAAATATTTAATCCAAATCAATATAAATATGAATTGTTTAGATCTTTATGCCCTGTTTAGAGTGAAGGTGTAAGTTTTGCAGAGCACAATCACTATGGACTTGGCAGAGCTAAAATGACTAAACAGATAAAACCTGATACTCAGGAGCCACACAAATATAGCATACCTAAGAGTTAATTCATTAACCTTTATTTTACCAGGGTGGATCCCATTGAGATTTAAAACCTCTTTTTCAAGGGAGCCCTGGGCAAGAATCAGAAAGTTAAAAGCGATCATAATGAAAATAATAGCTCATCATTCTGTTTTTCATAAAAATAGAAGACAATCTCAGTAAAGTTAAGAAATTTTAACAGTCTGGCTCCATTTTGATTTTATTAAAAGAGTGAAGATTAAAAAAAAAAAAAAAAAAGTTTTTTACAGGTTTTTAACTTTTTGACTTTGAGGAAGAGTGTCCGCCCTGAGATTAGAAGGTCATGAGATTAAATCCACTGTCATGTCATGCCAAAGACTCACCTATAAATTGATTTGTTCACTAATCAGATGCAATCATCTTCATATTTTTGGTCAGGGATTGCAGTACAATGTTAAACACAACTAGAATTTTTTGATGGGAGTTTATTAAAACTAAATAACTTAGTTGAAACACAAAAGACACCTTGTTTAATCTTTAATAAATGCTCAAGACCAACAATTAATTAGAAAAATCAAATGAAAAACAGTTTGTTTAAAAAAAAAACATTTTCTACATATTCACATTTGTTATAAAATGTATTAAATTACAGTATACTTGAGAAGGAAGCAGAAAAAAATGTGGCAACTTGTTAAAAATACAGATGTGAAAAGAAAATTTATATTGTACCCCAGTGGTGCCCATGTTTTGCCAGGATTTACTTTTAATTGCACAGGCCCTGTGTCTCTGCCACTATGTGCTCAAGTAATAAAACAGCAGCTGAAATGAACAATAACATGGAAAACCTTGATCCATTAGATGATGGGATCGGTCAATCATTTGTCTAGCTTACTAAATAATATGTTAGTTTCTCTAAAAGTACATTTTGTAAGAAAACTACTATAAGTACATTTATTATGTGACACCGATAACTTTGTGTAAACCTTAATAAGCTAGTTAGAAAGTGCTACGAGTGTTAGAAGTCCAAGCTAATCGGTGATCTCCATCGAGTGCAAATTAAATCTTCGTTTTCAGGATCCATCATCCACTGTGGTTTGGATTCATGGAGGGTGAATGGTGAGTTTCTAGTCATCGCATCCCAGCAGCTCCATGCGGAGAGTGATGCGTTCGTGCCATTCCCAAGGAATAATTTTCACATACCGAGCGTAAAACGGAGGCTCAAAAATATTCTTCTTATGGGTGTTGTTGTCAATGTTCCCTTGGAAAATCTGCAAATGTGATTGAAATGTTATTTTAAAGGGTCAATGCAATGAAAGGCCGTGAAATGCTATGTTCGCACCGGGCTCTGATGTTAGAGCATGTTCAAACGACCACTTCCAATAAAAAGTTTATGTAAACGCAAACATATGCGGGTTTCAGGCTTCTGCATTCAAAACACTCACATTCACATGTAACTACGCAAGCTTTTAAGTCCATTTTCGGGCTCTACATACAAAATATGTGGCCATTGAACACGTTTCCAATGAAAAGTAAACATGCATTTACAGGGGTAAGAAAAAGTATTTGAATCCTTTGGGATTACTTGGACTTCTGCATGAATTTGTCATAAAATATGTTATAATCTTCATCTAAGTCACATCACGTGATAAACACGGTTTTCTTAAAGTCATACAATAAACTCATAGAACACAAAAATATAAGGTTTGTGTTCTTATTGAACAAAATATGTTAACATTCAAAGTGGAAGGTGGAAAAAATATGTGATCCCTTTGATTTAATAACAAGTTGACCCTCCTTTGGCAGAAATAACTTCAACCAATTAAAGTGGCATTAGTTTATGCACACTGTGTTTGTCTGGTAAAGTGACTGAAAGATCAGAACCTATTTATGACAAATTCATGCAGAAATCGAAGCAGTCCCAAAGGATTTACATACTTACATATGTGTGTTTCAGGCTTCTCACGATTACGTGTGGCTAAGCGAGATGTCTTTTTTTTTCTGGCTTCAAGTTCAAAACGTGTGTCATTGAACACGTGTCAAAAGTTTAACCAGTCTGTTAGACCAAATTGCTAAATTCGTGTTCAAGAATGCTTGTTTAGCGTGTTCGTGAGCATGCCCGGTGTGTACATAGCTCTAGGCATACAAGAATAATTCCCCTCCTGACCGATGACTGACCTTTTCATTGTCAGCATTCTCCTCCTTCACCACAGTCCACGACTTTCCGTCGTTGCTATATGCAACTTTAAACTCTGAGACAAACTGCACCACTCCAAAATCCTTCGCCCCCTGAGTGATGATGCCTGTGATGCGTTTTGTCCTCTCCAGATCAACCTGACGTTTGAACGAGAGAAAAATACAGAGAGCTTTTGCAGAAGCAGCTTGTGGTAAATAACCAGGAAAGGAAGGATGGTTGTACCTGGATCCACTCTGAACGATTGTTGTGGGCTGGAGACCAAGCATTTGTTTTCCCCATTTTATCCAGTCTGGCAAACTGAGGATGCCAGGTGAAAGCGTCGATGGCCCACGTCCGGAATGAGCTGGAGGCTGAGAGCTGCTCATCTGAGATGAGACGGGACTTCATTCCCAGAGCTTCTGTGCAACCTGCCGTGTTTGAAGAAGCTGTAAATGCCGAGCAACAAGACAGAGGAGGACGGAGGAAAGAGAGCCGACAAAACAGGGAGAGACAAGTGAATACACCCAGAGAAGAAAGGAATCAACACTGCACATGTGTTAAAATAAATAGGAGTCCCA
The DNA here is from genome assembly GCA_003999625.1 of Oryzias javanicus. Taxonomy (NCBI): domain Eukaryota; kingdom Metazoa; phylum Chordata; class Actinopteri; order Beloniformes; family Adrianichthyidae; genus Oryzias; species Oryzias javanicus. The sequence continues at coordinate 12,551,128 of CM012439.1, read as the reverse complement.
AAAGTATTCCAGTTTAAAGCCCAACAAGAACAAAAAGGAAGGAATAAGAAGTGCAGAGCAGGAATCATGCAAGAAATCAACAATTTTTGATGCCATTTTGCTCATTAGCAAGACCACAAAAAAAAAAAAAAAAGAAATTCCCATAGCGGACATAAAACACACATTCCTACATGTAAGGCTAGATCTGCAATCAATTCTATGATCTGCATTATTAAAACTGGTCCAGATTTTCCGTGTGATCTTACCATGGATCTCGCACCCCACCAGTTCCATGCGCAGCGTGCAGGCCCTGCGGCACACCACAGGGATGATACGCATGTACTGAGCCACGATAGGCGGGTCAAAAAGGTTGGTCTTTGTGCCGTCATTATCAGAGTTTCCCACAAAAACCTGCACCGCACACACAAATAAAGAATGCCAAACTTTAAAAAAAAAAGAAAAAAGCTAAAAGAGTGGACTAAATTTGCGGCGTCTAACCTTATCCCGCCGTTGACCTTCCACTTTGTAAGTGATGTAACTGATTCCATCCAGACTGCTAGCCACCTTGAAGTTCTTGATGTACTCAGCTGCACCCATGCGGCTGGCTCCCTGAGTGATGATGCCCGTGAGGCGCATCTTCTTCTGCATGTTAATCTTTCATTACAAAAAAAAAAAAAGTCAGTCAGTGTCTCAATTGAAAATGATCCTGTTACTGAAACGTTTCTTTTCTCTCACCTCAATCCATGGGTTCCTGTCGTGGGCAGCTGACGTCCAGGCGTTGACGATGCCTTTGTTGTTGAGTCGAGCCAACTCTGGGCCCCAGCGCTGAAGACCCAGAACACCATAGTGCACAGAAGAAGAATAAATCTGGGACTCTGAAATTGCTCCTCCTTCCATCCCAAGCAGAGAAATGCAACCTATGTGATTAAAAAACAGTTTATAAAAAATCTGAAATAAAGCAAGAATTACTGTGTGAATAATTGAGGAAGGTAGCTGAGGAACATACGCAGCTGGCACTGCTTTCCCACATATGGAGACGGACAGTGGCAGGTGTAGTCTTCATCGAGATCCCGACATGTCCCTCCATTTTTACAAGGCTGCTTTGCACAGTCATTTACATCTTTATACACAGAAACAAAAAAAGATGATTTAAAGAGATACACAATGGAAATAAAACAACTTTCTTCACTTGGGAGCAAATATTTTATAAGCAAAGTGACTTCAAACTTATAAAAAATAAGCATAAATTTGTCAAAAGGGACTTTCTGTCACATAACCCTGTACTTCCTGCATCTAATAGTTAAAAGTTGTGGATTAATTTGAGGACTTGTACCAATGAAAATCTTGTTCTTGGTGTTTTTAACATGTTCCTAGCAATATATGTATGCAAAAGTTACTAAAAATTAAGAAATGCAGGGATATCAACGTAGGATTACTTCCATTCCAATAGTACAACCCATAACCCAAATGAGCTCCTGTTGTTTTGCAGAGAATGACTCTTACAAAATGACACAGGTGTGTGCTAAAAACTGTATAATCATAATTTAAAACCACTGAAAACAATTTTACAATAGATAAATAAATATAGTTGAAATGAGGCTTTAATGCGTGCTTGTACACAACCACTGAATACTAGGCATACTAAAAGTTATGCAATGTTTACGGAGCATAAATATTAGGCTAAACACGTCCAGTATTTTAAATTGAGAGATTTTACGTTTTCAAGCCAGTTTACACACAATCATGCAACTGGGGATTTTTAACAAACAATTTGTCAAACACACAGCCTGAGTTTGTTTTATGTTGATAAAAAAATGTCGTTTAAAGCCGTTTTATTGTGTGAATAGTGGCACTTGTTTTGTAAATCTTAAATGAAATGCAAGAATACAAATTAGAATGCAGCACAAGGAGAAAAACTCGTGTGGAAAGTGGACCCTTCATTCACTCTCGCCATGGGAGTAATTACTTTTCTCTCCACAAGATGGAGCACTTTCAGAAGAGATGCTGTGCTTACAGACCAGGAGGATTTAGAAAACAGCCTAAATTCCAAAAAAAGATCAATACTGTACCTTATATTTAAATGAATATCATGCCAAAACAAAGTACAAACTACAATCAAACTAATGTTTGATTTTTAACATCTCTTCTGTCATTCAAATACCCAAGTTCACTTCTGATTTATACTTTCTCTTAAAACTCACCAAAAAAAAAAACATTTAATACATCTTTTAATTTGATTTAATACAACATTTAATACATCTTTTAAAATTTCACTTTATTTATGAAGCTTCATTCAGTGCATAGTTTTGTTTTTATGTGTAATGGCAGGACTCCAGACAAATTTTTACACTGGTTTCTCTGGTGCTCTATACTTTTTTCTTAGGTGCACCAGCACAAAAGTTTGGTGAACCGCCTTCTCGACCACATTGCATTTGCCTTAGCAGTTTTACAAGGTCACTTTCCTTCTTAATTGCTGTCAATATTGGCATTTAAGACTTGAAAATGATTAATTTACAAACTGGCAAAAAAAGCTCTTCATTTGAAACACAATTCTAAAATAATGATTGATTACATAAACAGGTTGGTGCTTAAAGACACACCTCAATTAATTGTACGTTTTTTTGTGTTTTTAACATGTTCTTGTATCATTTTTCACATGGTAGAGGGCAATTATAAAACAATTTAATATTAAAACTGAATTTCTGAGTATTTTATTAAAAAAAAAATTCAGTTTGAAAAAGCTTCAATTTGGGACACAAGCTGAAATAGGCAGACCCAAGTTTTCCTGCTCCGCCCTATTCTGATGCATCCCTCTGCAGACAAATAGATCCATGAACGTCTTTGTTTTCCTCGTCTAAGATGTAATCTGGATTAAACTGTATGGATGGGAGAGCGAGTAAACAGAGATTTCAATAAATATCATTGTGAGGTTACAAAGGCAATTCAGAGGTGAATTTCTAATGAACTAAAAAATGACAAAATATAAAAAGCAATAATGGTTTTTAGATTTTAGCTTAAAATGGTAGAATCATAATGAAAAGACCAAAGGGAACACTTGGAAAACAGATCAAAATATAGTTGGAATAGGACTTTAAAATGCTTCACAGAGCTGGAATTTAGCCTAAAAAATTAAAAACTTTTTTAGGTTTTATGATAAGTACAGAGCCGATCAAGTATTAATTTATTGTATGTCCTGAATGAAAACATTCTTTGATAGCAGCATATTTGTCAGCAGTAACATTCATATTTTGGTTCTTCGATATGCAGAGTGGTACTGGGCAAAGTAATGCAAGTTTCTCCACAGAACTTTCTGAGGAGGTTTAGGAATTTTCACCTGGTCCAGAACCTTATTGTTTCAAGCCGCTGCTATGGCAGTGCACGACAGTGGGGCTGTAGGCGCTGGTCAGAGGGGAACCAGTGTTAATGAGAATACTGCTGCACAAAGCAGCTTCTCCCTGCGGCAGTATCCGTTGATAAACGTTGACTACTCAAACACTTAACAACTACATTGCTTATCAACGTGAGGCTCATTTACTCTGCTTCTGAATCCACTGGAATTACGCTAACAGTTAAAAAGTTACGGTACACAAAATTATAAAGATCATTAATAGACCTTTTTTTTCATTCGCACACACTTACAGGAATAAGACTTTCAGAGTCCTGGAGATATTTTTTTCTCTCTCTCTCTCCTCACAGAATGGCTATGTTCACCGGTACGACCAATATTTTTTTTTTAGATGCCCCATTGAAAATCCAGTCGCATTAAATTGCAACCAAATTGGTTGCACTCTAGAGCCCTGGATGGCTAGGGCTTTTCCACGTATTCTGAAAATAGGTGTGTTAAGCTCCTTAGCAAATAACATATTTTATCCCAATACATTTTAAATTCAAATTATGTTACTGTAAATAATAATAATAAAATGGCAAAATATGTACTTGCAAATACAGCATGGATGCCCTATTTCCATATACAAACCCAGAAAACCTAAGAGCGGCAGCAGATGACAGGTTGACGTAATGCCACATGGCTCAGTTCCCTTTAATGCTAAGAGGATTGGTCACAACTTAGAAACAGGTGCCGGTATGTCTGCAACAACACTGGCTTAGCACAACTATAAACACTGGAAAAACACTCAAATTCAAATGATCTTTTTTCATATTCTCTGAACAACTCCTATCAGTGTCCATAGTTTATGTTCTAATGAGCTATTTATTTGTTTTTCTATTGTTTATTGCCCTAAAATGCAACTTTAATATTTTTACAACACAAAATTAAACTGGTTATATTAATCTCAATTATAAATGTATGCAATGCAGTTTACTTTTTGAGTCCGTCTGAGTTCAAATTAGAAAATGTTTGGGTGTGGACGGCCAGACTTTTCCAACACTACACTTGGTGGTCAGACTGTGGCCTTAGGGAGGGTCCAGTACCAAAAAACTGCCAACTCAGCAAAAGCGCAAGATAAAATTATGAGCAACAAAGCTGTATTTTTAGCCGCAAGTATTTCAAAGAGTTCTGATAGGAAAGATTTTCATGAAAACTAATAAAAAGTAGTAATAATTCTTTAATTTCTTCCCAACTACAGCAAGACCGTCTATTGAAGAAAACATGATGTTAGATTCTTTCTGTGATTGGGTCAAACTTGGGCACAAATAGATGAGTGTTGAGCCTGTGAGGAGGACATCTGCATATTAAGAGGCCTGCATTTGGTCTTACTGATTAGCCAAACAAAATAACCAGGGAGGCCACTGAATGAGTCCTTTTATGAAAGTGCTGAAGGGACACATCTCTTTCACTGCTGATGCTGCGACAGGATGGGAAAAAAAATCCCTGTGGGTTCTCACTTTCAGAACAACCTGCCCTAATGAAAGTATCTTGTTGTCCTTGATTACGTGCAAATATTTCCTGCCATGCACTCTCTGAGTTCTTGTTTTAGATTTTTCTTGTCAATCTGACATGCTTTCATTGTATCAAGGCAATAAAGTTCTATTCTTCTTCCATAAAAACAGGCTAAAATGCTTTTTATTTTCATGTAAATAACATTTTTTGCATAGCTTGGCCAGGGGTTTGACTTATACACCAGAGCGACTTATATCGTCTTTTTTTTCCATCTTTTCTTCTGTTTTTTTTTTCTTTTTTGGCTCCTGCGACTTATACTCTGGTGCAGTTTATGCTCTGGAAAATACGACTAAGACATATATTTGGGAATAGGACAGGACAGGAAGAAGTTCCTTACTGGTCTGGCAGTGCACCCCCTCAAAGCCGGGCGGGCACCTACAGATGTATTCACTGAAAACGTCTCCTCTCCTGGACGAAGCGATGGTGTCACATGTCCCGTCGTTCTTGCAGGGGTTTGGACTGCAAGGACCTGAGCGAAAGTGTGTAAGTTCTGCACACATAAGAGAACCACGACTTCTGTTCAGAGCTTGCCTTACCTGTCTCTGTCAGGTTACAGGTGTCTCCCGCAAAGCCATCGGAGCAGATACAGATGAAGGGCTCTTCCCCCACACCCGTCACACATGTCGCTCCATTGTAGCAGTGATTCACCTCACAGAAGTCACCTGGGAAAATCAAACAAAATTAACAAAAATACACATCTAACCTCTCACGACATTTAAAGAAATATGAAAATACTATAGTTGTTAAATGATTACAGTTGTGTGGAAAATGAACAAAAAGTTCTGGAATTGGGAACACAGATTTTTTAACAGCCCCTTTTTCTTAGTATGATGATTTCTATCTCAACCTAAGGTTAAAATGTTGGGAATTATGCTGGTTAGGAGAAATGTAAAAATTTCCTGATATTACATGACATTTCATGTTATTAAGGTCAGGATAGAGGTGCTTCAATCAAGAAACACAAAAAAGAGGGAAAGTAAAAACCCTGATTTATTTCAGCAAACTCAAACTTCATTTAACTGCAACCAAACAATATTTTTTTTTCATTTTTATTCAATAAAAGGGAAAACATGCAATACAACCTTGAGTTGCAAACTCAAACATGAAGAAAAAATATTAAAAGGGGACATAAAGAAGAAAAAGTTATATTGTCTGCCTCTTTTAACAAATACATCAAGAACAGTAAGAAAGAAAAACACCAAACATTCTGCGGATTCAGAAAACAATAGGAGAAGATTGTGAAAGAATGAACAAAAGTTACAAATATCAACCAGGTGAAATGAACACCATACCTCAGGGATGAGTAGTTTTTATTGATACTATAGATTTGTTGTCATTGATTATAATATTTTTAATGTAGTTTTTAAAACTTGATATTGTTGGTGCGGTTTTTTATTTCTGTGCTAATAATTATTTCTGTGTTTTTGTTTAATACATATTTCATGCCCTTTTAGATTAAATTTACTTTTTCTTTTCATTAAATTAATCTTCATACTGCATATATGTGTACAAAAACGCTTCAGGACACTGCAACAAAACTATTTACATACAGAAGTTCTAACAGTCCTGATTGACAACTCAAAATCCAAAAAAGGTCAACAGTTTAAGTGTGAAATTTGTACATGTGTTAATCAGCTGGGTTTTTTATTCAGTTTTATCAATTGGTCCGATTAAAACATATTTTCAAATGAAAAAAAAGATTAAGAGTATACAAAAATTAAGGCAGCCTGTGTGGTGCTAAAGTTAGTTTGACATTTAGGAACATATTTCTGCAGTTCTAGGAAAAAAAAACACCCAATGCTCAAAGTTCTCAGTGCCAAAATTTTTAGGATATATAATGCTGCTTTTTATGTTGCAACTGTCACTAAAATACTGTTAAATTACAATGTAAAATATTGCAAAATAATGATACAATTAAAGATTTTTCTAAAAAGTCCCATAGACCCTGGGTAAAACCAGTATAGTACAGAAATGGATTTAAATGTTGAATATAAATATGCAACATTGATAAAATGAAATGTTTTGACTGAGAACTTTAAACGCCTTTGCAATAGTTGCATATCCTTGAACACAAAAACCCTGGATAAGCACTTTTACTGGGCATATCTCCCTTCTTTTTTTACACTGACAGTAAATTCCCTCCTTCTGAAGCAGGAATACATAGTGATTTCAATATGACAACACCTCGACCTCACATTGTTAGTTGTGTTTGTTCCCTTAGCTGGTTGACTCAGACATGTCACCACAGCTTAAGCTCTAAACACTCCCTGTCTGTTGCAACTCTTGACTCAAAGCCAAAGAAGAAAAATATCGGTCTGGTTGTTTGGAAAACAACAGAACAGAAATCCGGCCATATTTGCAGTCGAAGGAGTACAACCTGAATTCCTTTGGATACTAATGACTTCTGGACTGAAAAGTTAGACTATCACTGGGTCAAGAATCAAAACAATGATTTTGAGGGAACAAGTTCACCCCAGCGTGTCTGAAAAACAAAAAGAACCAAAGTAATAGTAAAATGCTTAATATTTAACGTAACTAAAACGCACAGCCAACTCCTGGAGGAGCCATGGTTTGCTGAATATCAGCTAGTTTCACTTAGCAGAAGCAGTGGTGTAGCAGAAAGATGGAGGACATTTCTGAATGTTAGTCATTTTGTCAGATTAAAGGTGCAACACACCAGTTGAACATCCATTCTTCTATTTTGGTCTGTTATACATATATATACATATTAAAGGTTGCATTTATTAAGAAAAAAATCATATTTTTTTTCATGATTGTATGCGGACAGTAGAACAGGTATACAGTCAGGATTAACAGCTTGCAGGATTAACCAGGTTGGGTAGAAGCATGCCTCTCCTCCAGGGATGAGGAAGTTACACAACAGTGAGATGACGAAGTCACTCAGAACATGGAGCACACTTTACTGCCAGGTGGGTAGTAATGGGTACAAGAAGTACACTGAGGTTGAGGAAACACCAGGTGAGTGTCAACCCTTTATCCTCCAGGTTGACAGCACAGGTACAGGTTGATCTAAACTTAGAGACAGCTGGTTCATGCTGGCACCAGACCCCGTCACATATGTTGTTTTCATCTGCTCCATCTGTACTTCCATATGTGTAAACAAAACATAACCACAGGGAAATCTATACAATACAATGTAAAAACTAATTACTGCAATCAGTTTTAAAACGTTTTTGTGTTTCCATGTGTCACTACAGAGCACATCTGCATCAAAAATACACAAAAAAATTAACAACAAACATACATTTTAATAACCACTTTATTCTGACGATTACAGGGCAAATCAGAACTTACTAATAATAGTTTCTCCTTTGATAACAGAGTAAAGTTTCATTGAAGCACCACATGAGAATAATGCACTGTAATCTGAGGGCAGGGTATATACTAATTATAAATGTGGACTGCTTTAAGAACAGTGTCTGCAGCCTATTATCTTTTTATTCTGATGCACAAATTTCAAGGAAACATTGAAGGCTATTCTTTATCAAGTACTTAAACTTTGGTGCACTTCTTTTGTATTTATTAACATCCTCCACCCACACTCTTCCATTCATAACCAGTTTCAGTTTGTAAAAGACACTCCAACAGAAGTTTCATTGGAAATGAGGGAGAAATTACATCTCAAACAGGAAATTTAAGAACATTAACAATTTATGGGATAAAATAACCAAATCATTATTTAATATAACTTCATAGAGACAAAGTATCAAATGAAAACAGTTAAATTTAACACAACAACAAACGACCACCTTCAAAGCGGAAATAAATGAAAATAAAAAGCAAAATAAACGTCTGTTTTTAAAAGGACACTTACCTCTAATGGAAGAGATGGAAACCAGAAGAATAATCGCTCCCAAATGCGCTGCAGTTACATCAACGACGTGTTTCATATTTGATCTTCCTCCGTTTTTTTATTCAACAAGTTTGAAGCGAGCTCTAGAGATGGTACCTTAAAGTACCGTCGGAAATCTCAGCAGTGGCCGGGATCTTTTTTATAACCCCAGACTGAAGAGGCAACACGTGACGTTACCAGGTGGGCGGGCCTTCGGAGTATCTGCCTACTCGAGACGCCAGCAGTAAGTCTGCGTCCTTGACTTGTGTTGCTGTATTCATAAACTAACGCAAACATAAATTCTTTCAAAGAGAATAATTCATTACATTCTTACATACTTATTTCGTTATCAAATATCCAATTTTATCATGCGTACTCGAAGGCACCACTGATGTGAAAGACAAAAAGCATGTGAAGGAGGCAAAATTATTTAATGTTCTTCTTTTTTACAGTGATCATACTTCCAAACATACTGCCTGAAGTCAAACTAACAAACCATCACAGTAAACGGAGCCATTAACATGGCTTTATTAATAATAAAAAGAGTTCTTCTCTATAAATTGATTAGTGTTTTGTGCATAATTATAGCTGTTCACACAAAATGACAACTGTCTGCACAAAATGCTAACTTGTGCAAGAAAAACCTAATTTGTGACAAAAATACTTTGTCCCCACAAAATACTAATGTGTGTCCAAAAAATGTTTTATTTGTACACAAAAAATACTAATTTGCTCCAATGAAAGACTAAATTTTGCTCACAAAATGCTATATTTTGTCCATAATTGACCAATTTGTGTTCAGAAAATGCTCATTTGTACGCACAAAATACTAATTTGTGCACAAAAAAGTGTTCATTTTGTACAAAATACTAATTTGTTTGCAAAAGATGTTCATTTGTGCCCACAAAGTGATAACTAGTACAACACAATACTAATTTGTGTCACAAAATATAGTAATTTGTGCACACAAAATATAGTAATTTGTGCGCAAAAATATTAATTTGGGTCAACAAAATGCTGATTTGTGCCATAAAATATTAAACTGTGCCCACAAAATGCTTTATTTTGTCCAAAATTGCTAATTTGTGTCCAGAAAATGCCAGTTTATACACACAATTTACTAATTAGTTCACAAAAAAAATGTTCATTGTACAAAATGATAATTTGTGCAATTAAACACGAATTTGTCCCAATAATATACTAAGTTGTCCCACAAAATGCTATATTTTATCCAGAAAATGCTCATTTGTGTCCAGAAAATACTAATTTGTGTGCAAAAAATTATAATTTGTACCCACAAAATGCTAACTAGTGCAATAAAAATACTTATTTGTGTCAAAAAAATTCTGAAATTGCACCCGCAAAATGCCCATTTGTGTCTAGAAAATGAGCAATGAGAAAATGTTAATTTGCACTCACAAAATGCTAAACTGTGCACAAAACATACGACATTATGCCCAAAAACATACATCTAGAGGCCAATGTATATATAGTCATAAAGATAAGTAATAGCTATCAAAATATTTTATTGACCGTGTGATTTTTGTTCATTTTTTCTTTTGAAGTTACTGAGTAAGTGACGTATGAGAAATCTTTTTTGCCTTCTGTCGTCATCTAGTGGACACAGACAGCAACACATTTCCAGCTCCGACTTTTATTAAAATTTTAGAACAATTTATACATAAACAAAAAATAAAATAAAAAAATGTAAATAAAAACGAGTTCAAAATTCTGTTGTTTCAACAATAAAAAAATGTTTGTTGGAGGCGCTTTATAATACAAATCAAGCGTGGTAAAAAAAAAAAAAAAAAAGTTATGCAAGCTCACGTTTCCAACTCGTGCGTGGAGTCTCCAGTTTGTTGCTCATTAAACATGCAAAACAAATGTTTCACTCCACGTTTGTTGACAAAACACGCATGATTTGTCAGTGACATAAGGTAGCCAATTTTTTTACCAACAAAAGCGTGGGTAATGAAGGAATTGTGTTGACAGGAGAAGGTAAACCGACTCCATGAGTCATGCTGGAGGGGCGTGGCGACAGCCACCGCTGTTGTCATCGGCCGTTTTGACCAATCAGATCGCTCGGATGCAAATTAGCAGATTGTTCTAGGAAGTGGGCTGTCATAGCTGGGGATGCTACTTCAGCTCGTGCCTCTGGATGTGTTTTATCGCCTCGTAGAGAACAGCTGGTGGTTATGCTTTAGTGAAACGTTCAGGAATTAAAAAGTCACGCTTGAAAGCCAGTGGCTTCGGAAAAACAAGAAGTTTTTATTTTAATGTGTTTTTTTTTTCTTTCATCTCCCCAGCAGAGGTAAGTGAGGATGCTGTTTTGGTTACAGTTTGAGGTCGGCGGTTTAAGGATGCCGTCCTATCAAGTCGTGTTATTAAACGTTGCCATGCTCCCTGACACTGCAGACGTTAAGGCTATGGTTTTGGGGGGATCGGGTCCTAACGGAGGTTCAGGCCATCGGCGGGCGCGAGCGGTTGCAGGAAGTAGTAGTGTGGGCGGACAACGGACTCGATCAAAGGGCGACTCGGTTTTCGGTTTGGGGACGACATATAGTCGAAAAGGGACTGCTTTTAAAAGCGGAGTAGTAAGTGTGTTTTGCGTGCTGTGTGTTGTGTACAGAGGTGTGTCACAGTGGGTGATGGATGGCAGCCAGCTGTGTCTGTCCTTGTGGCTGTAGATGCCTCTGTGTTGTTGTGAGTTATGACAAAAAGAAGAATTTGAATGATTTTGAATTAGTCACCATCCAAAAAATACTATTTTATCTTACACATATTAACAAATTCATTTTATATTTAGCCTGGGTGTGTTTGTGTGAAGGAGTTGTGCAACATGGGCCCCTGGGGTCAAAAGTTATAAAAAGGCCCCTCAGGAAATAAGAATGGAGAAATTGTCAACAAAGCTTGTTTGTCTCTTATTGTCTGTAAATATTTGTTGTTTTTTGTGTTATGAGCTATTCAGTTCATGGCCTTTACTTTGAAATTATCTCATCAAAGATAATTTTTAGATCTTTGAATCCAGATCTGTGTTTTTCGTTTTGTTTTTGTTTTGTTTCTGTGATCAACTGCAGTTTTTGTTAACTTTTCTCTTTCAGATTCATAAGCCTGACCACAGAGCTGTGACTTTTCCTTGTGACGTTTGACAGACCGCCATCAAGCAACAAAGGTAAGCGAAAGCCGTATTTATCTCTAACTTTGCATTTTGTTCCCGTTGCGTCACATATTCTTGTCCAACTATTACGACACGTTCTAGAAGTTTCATGTCCTCCCCCTTGGTCATATGTCCTCATTTGTTCATGTCAAATGATGTTTCTCTGCTGTTTTTATGCATTTTTTCACTTTCGTTAAATACATTTTTCTTGGTCTTTTCAAGTATGGGAACACAATGCTTATTTTTTAAAGTAACTTCAGCACCACTATCTTTTTGTAGTAAGGCTTTCCATTAGCTGTGTTTAATGTAATTAGGCTAAGTGCCATAAATAACTCACTGGGCCTTATCTGACTTGGATGCTCTCACTTTGCATTCCAACAGATCTGTTGTTGGGGGGAATCAGCAGTAAAATACAGTTCAGTTTTTTTTCTCTTTTTGTAGTGCTACTAAACCTTTTCTATTTAAAGGTTCCATTTTTTTGACTGTTTGTTTTCTTATTTTTACCACAGCGTAACCATGAGTGTCCACGAGTCAGACGTGCACACCATCTCTCCAGAGATGCCGGCGATGTTCGATGGGATGAAGCTGGCGGCGGTGGCCACAGTCCTCTACATCCTCGTCCGCTGTTTGAACCTCAAGAGCCCGACCGCGCCGCCGGACCTTACCTACCAGGACACGACCCTCAATCGCTTCCTACTCAAGTCCTGCCCCCAACTGAGCAAAGAGTAAGTTCTGTTCTAGTATCTCTGTGCCGGTCGTTTGACAGTGTTTCCATGGTTACGTTGGCGCTGGACTTAAAAACATTGTATATATGTTGTATTCTGCTCTTGTGTGAGCTAAACCTCATTACAGATGTATTTTTCAAGAAGATTTGGCACTAGACATCAACGTCTATAACCGAAAGTCCCTCCATATTACCTAAAAACAAAATTTTCTACAATTCTGAACACTTTTGAGTCAGGATTGGTAAAAGTACATTTTATAATTTCTGCTTCCGACCGACGCTATCAGGCGCCATCTTGTCTAGAGATACTGTATTTTTAGATTTATTCAAATGTTTGTCTGACCTGTACGTATAATGTAGATGCATTTACCAAAGTGGAAAGAAGTTTAGTTCAATTATTTAAATATTTTTTCTTACTTGCAGAGCAGTTGTAACACTGGGACAGACAACTCTGGGTTAGCATGGCTTAAAAATGTGTCACTTCAGTCAAACTCTCCTTTTTTTATTTTCTAACTAAGTATTTCTGTTTGTATTTGCTTAATTTTTTAATTCTCGGTTGGGTTGTTTAGCTAAGAAAGTCGCGTTTTAAACACAAAACAGTTGTTTGAACTGTTTGCCTTTCAGCTAGAGAGGCATTTAGTTGTAAAGTTATTAGTACTTTTCATAATATTGTTGATTCCTCTTTTTGCAGCAGCAAAAACACGTTTACCCTCATGTGAACCACGCTAATGAAATCCTCCAACCTGTCTGCATTGTTAATGCTGTAAAGTCTTCGTATTATCTCCCTGCACCACCCTGCTTTGTTGCATAACAGATCGATTTCTCAGTGGAACAGACAGAGAGGTTGTTGTAAGGTTAACAGAGTCAGCAGCATTTTTGGAACATGTACATACAAGAATGTGGGGAGATGGTTGTTTTTATCATTCTTCCCCCCCCAAAAAAAGTGTTTCTTTTATTAAACAGTTGTGTTGCCTTATTATCCTCAATCAACCTTCGTTTTCAAATAAACCAGCAAAGGAAATAGTCAACATGATGCAAACAACAGTAAAAAAGTACACTAAGAAGAAATGAAAGCATTTTAGGAGCTGATATTCACTTATTTCTAAGCTATTTGTTCCAAAAGTTTGAGTAATTTTGAGTAACAAATATTAGAGGCGATGAGAAATATCAAATCTATATTTTGATAGGGAAGTTGGATCTTTCCCCTCTGAAACCTCAATGACACATCTGTTTTTTTTTTTTGTTTTTTTGTTGTTTTTTTGTCACCCAATAGCTGTGAAGGACACAAGAGCACACACACTAAATAGAAAGTGACATTTGCACTTCTAGAAGGCACAGTCATCAAAACAAGTTTGTCCCAGCCTGTTTTGCCTGTATTCTTTTCACAGAGAGAGGAACAAATATTCTCCTCAAAGGTTTAGTAAACCAATATTTTCCTGTATTTTGTTAAGTCTATATATTTAGTCTAATCAGCTGGAAAACTCGAGTGCTGATAAACTCTCTTCCCGTCGTTGATGCACTCTGCTAATCCGTCAGTAAACATGTTTGCGTTCACATGACAACAGGGATGCACACTTCCTCTTCTCCGGCTCAGTGACTTCTAGAAAGTGTTAATCTTTAACCACATGTGCAGTGGATGCTGGCTGTAATTACGTTAGTGCAGGTGGGAGTGGTCAGCTCTTTGGCACGTCCATTATGCAACGGTGTAACTATTGCATGCAGCTTTTGTTCGTGCCACGGTGTGAGGTAAGGAAGTGCAAGAGGTAACTGTGGACGTTACAGAAGCGCTGACTTCTCCCATCACTTCACGTTCCTCAAAATAAATGTCTAAAGCAGATCAGGCAGAGCCTCCTAAAAATCCTGGTTCACATGTTATTTAACAGGTCTACTTTTATCAACAATGTTGCTTTCTTGCCAAAAAGTTTTATAATGGTGCAGATTATTTACAGTTCTTAAAGTAGCTGATTCATTCAAAATAGCAGTCAGCAGGACTTTTATCTTATCTCAGGTAATACGGTCAGATAAGAGCTGTTGGGGTTTGTCCTTCATGGTGGAAATATTTTTTTTTGTGCAATATATAGAAGAAAAAGGAAAATGTTACTTCTACTGTTAACTTCTGAAGAGTTTAGTTTAGTGTATTGCTTAGCTCAAATAAAATGCATAACAAAAATATATGAAAAGAAGATCAATATATGTGTATTCCCAAAATAGAAATAGAAAAAAGCAACAATACATTTAACAGTAGTTCATAAAGAATATTTGTTTAAAAACAGCAATAAAATAAAATTTAGAGCAGGAAACCTAAATGTGCAATCAATGAAAGAATACTTTTGAGATAAAAGCACACAAGTAAGTAAGTAACATCTTTAGGTTGAAAAAAACAGTAAAATTTTTGTCAATCAAGAAGAAATTCATTAAACAAAAGAAGACAGACTCAGTACCAAACAGAAATCTAATGCTATGTCAAACATCTTTTAAGAAGAATTTGAGGTTTTATTGTATGAGAGAATTAATTTCAAAGTTTTATTCCCGAAATCTAATTGAAAACTGACTTTGAGAAGTTAGAATCATAGGGAAATGAGGGGTGGTAGAATTTCAGGTTAAATGAGAATGAAACTGTAAATTAACTATATTCTGAGAACTGCCAATTAATTTAAAGAATCTGTAATTTTTTGGAAGATGTTTTTAAAGTCTTTCTCTGATCATCTTTCGATCTACTGTAAAAATGTTTCCATTTGTCTTTTAATAATGATTATGCAGTTTTTACCCATAAAACAACTGTTATTTTCTAGGACATAGCTTCTGCAGAGCAGCAAGAGTTCATTAGAAATTTGCCTCTGAGTTGTGGGCGGAACTGTGATTAAGCCTGCCTTCAATTCCCATCATCCATCTGTTTACACATTCTCACGCTAACTTTACAGCCCCTCACACTCCCAAGCTAGCATTAACAAAACTCTCAATCGTACAGTTTTGAGCCAGTTACCTGCTCAGATGAGGAAAACAAAGACGTACATAGATATTTGTTTGCAAATGGATGCATCATTCACCACAATTTGAATAAAGAAATTCACAGTAATGCAATTTTAGGCTGAATTTTTCTTCTGAGCAAATGTTCCAAACACCATCACAGTGGGTCTTTTATATACATTTTTCCTAGTGCTGTGGTATTAGCCAGCTATGCAGTCTTGTGTTCCAGAGTTGATGGACTCACTGGAGCACTTCGTTTTTTTTTCCATATCGGTTACACAGGGGTAAATCAAACCCAGGTACATTCCTCCCTTACTGTGGGGTAAGAGTGGGCACCTCCAAACAGCGCTGTACGGTAAACTGGGCCGGGTGAGCGCGCCGCACCCCAGCGGGATCAGGAAGTATCTACCCATGCAGGACGGGGCCACAGCAACCTTTGACCTCTTTGAACCTCTGGGGGAGCATCGGACAGGAGGTGATGCATTTCATCAGAGATTATGAGCCTTTTTTACATTCTTTTTTTCTTTATATTGGCAATAAGATGGCAAGATAAAAGTGTTGCTCTTCTGTTGTTGTCTGCCGTTTTGCTTTGTGCAAAAGGTAGATAATATCAGTGCATGTCACGAACAAACCACAGCCCAGGTGGAAATAGGAAGCAAAACACTCAAAAGCAATAAATAGTTTCATCTCTATTGGTAACAGCAAGACAATTCCTTTCAAAGTTGTCAGTCTTGCTCGTTCAGACTTGATGCTGAAGTTTGAAGAATGAGGGTGAACCACTCCAAAATTATTACCCTTCATCCCTTTTTGTTCTTCAAGTGCAGACAAGTTTTCTCACATTCCAGCGTTTTATGTTATTTCCAAACTGACGTTGTGGTTTTGAAGTATGCATTCTGCATAAGTTCAGCTCACTCTCCATCCTTTTTCTTGCCTCTGGACCTTAGCCATCAGACATCATGGCTAACTTCACTTCTTGCCTTGTCAATCATTGCAATCTTAAATACTTTTCAGTCACATATTTCTACTCTGTTTACTTAAACTGTAATTCTACTGCTGCTACTTCTGTCTAGTCTTTTGATGCGACATCTATTGAGTGTTTGTCCCGTCCGGATGAAGAGCCTTGAAGTTCGGATCTTCCTGAGGTTTCTGTGTTTTTTTGTTGTTCCTGATAGAAATGTGCGTGATTCAGTTCCAGTCCGGAATAGATAGGAGCTGTACATGTTGACTTCTCTGGGGGGAGCTCGTCTCATGGGAAACTTGTGTAAAAAAAATGATAACAATAAGAACCCTTCGGAATGACAAGACACTGTGACCCAGCAGTGCTTAAATAGCCTTTTTTTTTACTTTGGATTTTTGGGTTTTGTGTCAGGTTTAAATCTGACATAAATGAGCATTAAGCTCATAAAGGCTGTTTGTGTTCCTGGATATTTTCAGTTTAACCCAGACCCTACTATTTTAAAAGAAACCCTGACTAATGTCTTAGTTGCCTTCATGTCTCGAAATGATCTGTTTCAAAAAAAAAAAAAAAATACAAACAATATTTCATTGCTCCAAAAAGTTAATGTTAGGTACCTACTTTTAACTGCAAGGACTATAACAGTATCTCCATTTAATATTTTTGATCTATATTGTATTTTCTGGAGTATAAGTTGTACTGGAGTATAAGTCGCAGGAGCCCAAAATGAAAAAAAAACATTTTCAAGTCACACTTTTAAGAGAAAAGTGCAAAATGTCTGAGTCTGAACCAACCCGTTAATCCATCACGATGCTATGTTCACAACCAACGTGATTCACGCATCAATTTGTATCTGCAACTTCTTTAGCAGTGTCAAATTTGCTTCTCAATGCTTGTTCAAAAACGTGTTCATAAACTTGACTTTCCCGTCGGTGGTGGGAGTCAAGTTTTTAGCCTCATCCCTTCATGGAGGCATTGGCTGTATATCATTTATATTGCATAGAAGACACAGATGATGTTGAAAGATCAGGTTTATTTATTTTTGAAGAGTTTTATAAAAGCATTGGTAATCACGCCCTTGTGGCTGGGTTCATGAGATCATTCAGTCTTTTTTTTTTGTTTGTTTATTTTTTTAAGCGATCTTTACCTTCTATGCTAGGAGCTGCGTGTGTGACGGTGCTTTCAGTGGTGCTTCTCTCGTCTGTGACGCAGTTTGATAATGCTGTTAAGCATTAGCCAGAGGAAGGAAAAAATAAAATATATCATAAATTTCAGGAGAACGATCAGATTCTCCTTAATGTTTGCTTTGGACAGCACTTCTTCTGCATTGCTGATGGTAACAAATACTGATACACACGGCTATGGTTGTTAACATTAAACATCCATTAAAGGGCAAACCGTTGCTTTTTAGTATAAGTCGCACCCCTGCCCAAACTATGTTATAAACTTATTCTCCGAAAAATGCAGTAATTTGACAGCAGTTTTGATTCATTGTTGGTCACTGCAGCTTACAAGGAGACATGAAGCCACAACAGGTTTTTACATCTGAATAATCCCCAATCTGTTCAAGACTCTGTGAACCAGGATTCTTTTATTAATGTTGCAGCATATGATTGCCTACATTTTTAATCTTAACTGCACATGACTCTCTTTCTGAGTTTGACGGGTTGACTGAAAAGCTTAATTTTTTAAAGATGCAGCAAACCCCAACAACTTACTTCCACTAATTTGTTTATAGTCTGTAGTAGTTACAATTATATATTGTGACATTAAAAACAGTAAATAGTGGCCTTCCCTATTCTAAAATTGTAAAGCAAAAGCTGTTTGATTGCCCTGATCTCAGAGTCAAGCTAATTATAATGTATTAAACCAATAGAAGCATTTTTAGTTGGGGTTTCTTTTAACTTAGATCCCTTAATCCTCTCAGAAAGTGTAAGCCTCCTGTGATATTTGGTTCTTGAAAATAAGAGGTTGCTATTTCCATTCTGTTCAGTTAAACTGCATTTGGCAGTCTAAACAGCCTGATCCTTCTGGATCGGCTGCCGTGTTTGGATTTGCTTATTCCTAACAGTTGTTTTCTGTCTCTGCCCCGGAGTTTGTTTACATATTTCTCACTGGCAGAAATCTCCCCGATCCGTCTAACTGTCTCATCAGATGAAATCACCATGGTGATATGTCCTGGTATTGGGAATCACAGCGAGAAGCACTACATCCGCACCTTCGTGGATTACGCACAGAAGGAGGGCTACCGCTGCGCCGTGCTCAATCACCTGGGTGCTCTGCCCACCATCGAGCTCACCTCTCCACGGATTTTCACTTACGGTGAGGCCATGGATTGAATATTGTCTCATTACACTAAAATGTTTAATTTAATTTTTGACCAAGTCTTTAACTTATACTTATTAAAGACTTGGTATGTCTAGTACACTGTAAGCTTGTGAAAGTCACCAAAGATGACAAACAGAAGTAATACAATCCTGTTTGATATACTTAAAACCAAAAGAACCTTCAGCTATAAATGCTGAGCAGGACAAACATGAGAATCAAGCAGGTTCCTGTGTTGTATGTACGGATGGGTTATTGTGCAGTTGTCTGTTCACAAGGTTGCACGTGGGAGTTTGCATCCATGGTGGGCTACATCAAGCGGACATATCCTCACACTCAGCTGATTGTCGTGGGCTTCAGTCTGGGCGGGAACATCGTGTGCAAATTCCTGGGGGAGAACAGGAAAAACCAGGAGCGTGTGCTGTGCTGCGTGAGCGTCTGTCAAGGCTACAGTGCTCTCAGGTTGGTCCTCATCCTTTCATCTGTTAATCTGATGCGCCGCCTCTTTATATTGCCACTACTCTATGTGCACATAATTATGAGATTAGAATACTGCAAGTAAATTATGAGTTCCTACTTAATGGCTGAGGTTTTAGACTTTAAAACACTACCCTGCAACACATTGGTTTGAATTGGAAAAGCTGTTTTTGTCCAGGAGATGCTGCCTGACACCTTGGCCCCTCTCCACCCATGCCGCTCTTTGTCCTGTTGATCAGAGCGGCAGTTCAGTGAGTCTGTGTGGAATGTGGTCTAAGCTAACATCCTGCGTGCTGCTGTTGTTCTTCCCAGGGCTCAGGAAACATTCCTACAATGGGATCAGTTCAGACGCTTCTACAACTTTCTCATGGCCGACAACATGAAGAAAATCATCCTCTCACACAGGTGCCTCTCAGAAGATAAAAACATGGCAACACATTACTGCCAAAACTCTGATTTATTTTGATTTTTGATTATCCCATTCAATTTGCAATTCTATTTGAAAAAAATATTGTTTTTTTTTTCCAATATCGTTTGGATTTGATGAACACCATTTACTAAACAAGTCATAGAAATTGAATTTTTTAAAATTAAAACTGGAAGCATTTTTTTGGCTGGAAATAATACAAGGAATTGCTCCAAATGAAAAAGAAAGTCTAATTCAATACTGATTGATGATTTTTTAATCCAAGCCTTAGTTGTCCACAGAATTTCCTCTGTTTTAGTGAAATGCTGGGTGTAATCCAGATGGTTAAAGTTAAACAAAGCCTTCAACTTTATACTACTTTTTTGAGCTTTTAGACAGAAGTAAATGATCCTGTGTCTGCATATAATGAACTCATGATTTTTTTGATTTTTAAAAAGCAGTTTTTGTTTACCACAGACACAAGCTGTTTGGAGAGAGCTCCTTTAAGATGCTGGACGCCGATGTCAGTCGACTGTTCACGGCAACGTCCCTCATGCAGATTGATGACAACGTCATGAGGTTTGTGGATACTTAAGTCTAATTGATCTATAGTACTTTATAGATTTTTCTTTTTCACACAAATGATCATTTTAACAGTTTATTGAAATTCTGTTTTACTTTCCTTTTCACAGAAAATTCCACGGCCACAGTTCGCTCAAGGAGTACTACGAGAAGGAGAGTTGTGTACATTATATTCACAATGTAAGGACTGGTTTTGCTCACTGCTCAGTCTAACAGTTCTTCTTTTAAATTAAATTTTTTTTAATGTCATATTCTATATTTCTACAGATTAATGTCCCGCTGCTGCTGGTAAACTCGGCAGATGATCCTCTGGTTCATGATTCACTTCTCAACATCCCTCGAACACTAGCAGGTGATTAACAGCTGTGTCACGACTGAGGCCGCGTGCTAAAATTACTCTGATGTTCCAGGATTGCCAAACACTCCACAAGTGTGTGTCGATATTGAGCCTTAGCCTTAGACTCACCTGTGCTCTTCTTAAGATGTGAAGGCTCCTGTCTAGTGGCCTTCACAGGCCCACACATTCCAAAAACCTGCAGCTATGCAGTCAGCAAACCCCTATATTGGTGCAAGTGACTGAGGCTTTAGTTCAACACTCATTGTCACATTTACATGATGTAGCCATGCTTCTTTCTACATTTGAGGCACAAACACATTTTTATGAGGAATTTCACTTTGTTGTTTTTCAACGCTGCAACACTATTAAAAAAATAATCAGAAAACTACAGACTTTCAGACAGGATAATGAGACAGCTCAGATTTCTGAACCGTCATTGGTTTGTTTCCTCTCGCAAGTTATCAACCAATGCTGAAGACAAGTTGCCAAAGGAATCAAAGTAAACAAACAACAAATGGAAACTTGACTTATGGACTTGTCCTTTACGCAGTACATTTCTTCTATGATAAGAAGACAAGCTGTAGTCTAATTTACAACAGACTAAATCTAACAGCTTTGAATCTGCACTTTTAATTATTAAATACCAGTAAAGAAAAGTACATTTAAATATTTACTAAACACACCTTCTCTAACTCCTCACTTGATTTGACTGAGTGTAAATATACAAGCAGACAGATTGTTGCAGATACTTTCAGCTGAATGGCTGGAGGTTAGCCCAGCATGCTTATCCTGTCTGTCTGCAGAAAAGCTGTAGCTGAGCCCAGAGCTGGCTCTCACAAGTTGTTTCTGAAGTCTCAAAGGGCCCTCTGATGAGTTTGCCGTGCACTTTTCACCAGGACAGGGTGGGGAGCAAGCAGAGTATGAGTAATACTTTCTGCAAGAGCGGCTGAGACATTCCAACTATAAATGTTTTTCAGGCGTTCTGCATGAACGGACTGACTTTTTCTTGACTTTCCTAAACTGGTCCCAACTCTTTGAATGTTAAAGAAGACATAATAATTGCAGTATTACTCAAAAATGGACGCATGACTGATGTCAACCAAAGTGAGTCAGTGGAGTTACTGACTGTGTGTCTATTTTGGAAACAGGAAAATGTGACACGGAGGCGTGTGAGGGTAGGGGAGTCCTGAGGAAAAGGTGCATGCTGCTAATTCCAACACAGAGAACTGTCTGTTGCTCTGTAACCCTTCCGTTCTCCTTAGCTTGTTTACATTAAAAGTGGGGTCATCTGGACACCACAGGACAGTGCGCTGAACTTTTTTTTTTCATGATTTCGGAGTCACCTTTGCATGGCAGAAAATCCTGTCCTTCGTCACATTTGTCATGGAAGAAATCGCATAACAATATGTGGTTGGAGCCATCTGGACCCCAAGGAGAGCGGAAGGGTTAAAGAGCTGCACTCACAGAAAAGTGGATTAACTGCCCCCATTTGTCCAAAATGTTCTACTGTGATGGTCATACACACACACACACACACACAATGGCCAGAAATGGACTCGACAGAATAATGCTTGTTGTATTGGTGCTGGGATTATCCTGGATTAAAGGTGTTTAATATAAATTAGAGTTCTCTTTGAGTTACAAAAAAGGTTTAGGAGTGCTTTAAAATGAAATGCTCAAAGTATTCTATGATCTGCATTTTTTTTAGCCCATAAAAGTGTAGTTTCAAGTCAAAAAGGCGTTGAAATTATGTTCCCATAGGTTCAAGGAGGCTTACTTGTATTGTAGGACCTGTATTTCAGCTGTCACCCATATCTCACTCTTGTGTCGGCTTCAGGGTCTGACCGAGCCCTTAGTTCTCCAAAGGCACCAGTTCAACTGTCATGAAGGGTTTGTAGGGCGGCTCTTAAAGCCCTGTGGGCCTTTAATCACCATTCATCTGCATCAGGGTTCCCTACTAACCCAGATAAGAGTGAAAGAATAAAGCGATTCAGGACAACCATTTTCCTGCGTCTCAGGCTGTCCACACCTGCCGCACTCTGCAGACAGCAGTCAGAAAGGGATTAACTGGTAGCCTTCAGTGTGGCGGTGGCCTACTTTAGATTTCATAGAGGTTTCAAATTCAGAACAAAACGTCCTATATGGTAGACTAAGACTCAAGGACAGCATGAAACATATTTAATGTTCAAAGAGATGTAATTTTAATACCTAAAGGGTTTTTTGTGGCATTCTGCGGTGAATATATCTGAGCACAGAAGAAATATTCTAGAAAGGACATGGCATAAAATAGGACCCCCTATAATGAATAATTAGCAGTCACAAATTGTTTTCTCTTAGCCACAAATAGCATTTTATTAGAATTTTTTTGGACACAAATGAGTATTTTTGTTCGCATGAATCTGAACTTTGTGGACACAAATAAGCCTTTTGAGCCCACAAATTATTAGTATTAGTATTTTAGCATCTTCAATTCCTGCTACCAATTGGAGGCCGCAATTGTACTTACTTGTGTATACTAATTGCTAGTTGTGCCCACAAAATGCAAATAGAAGAGTAATTTGCGGCCGCAATATGCTCATTTGTGTTCATGCTAATCTGTAAACTGCTAATGTAATGTACATTTGTGGCTGATACATTATAAAAAATTGCCACAAACGCTAATTTGTGCTGTCAGTATACTAATTTATGTTCACTTTTCTGCTAATTTATGTTCACAATCTACTCATTTGTGTCCAATTTGTGCTCACATTTTGCTAATTTTTGTCCAATATGCTAATTTCTGTTCACAATATGTCATTTTGTGTACAAAACTTGCTAGAAAGATAATTTTTGGCGATTAAATCTAAAATATTTCCCCAAAATCTTAATTTCTGTTCACAATATGCTAACTTTTCTTCCACAATATATGAGCTTGTGCCCACAATATGCTAATTTGTGTACACAAATTAATAGCAAAATAATATGTGTCCATTAAATTCTAAAATATGAGCACAAAATGATCATTTGAGCATTTAAAATATTAATTTGTGCAAACATTTTTTTTAGTGTCATGTGCAGGGCTCACAAACTTCCAATGTCTTGCCTTTTAAGGTGTTGGAGGTGTTTCAGTGAGCTTCTCCTAGAGGAGAGGAGAAAATTTCTTCCATATTTAAGTGGTGTACACACATAATTAAAGCATTGTTGTGGCAACCAAACAATGAGAGGTTGATAAAGACAGACTCAGTCCAACCCAGACGTATACAAACAAAAGTTAGCATCTTTAATTGATAATTCCCTCCAAATTACAGTATTTGATTATTGACCAAGTTCTTGTCTGCCTGACTCTATCTTAACTTTGTAAACTGATAGGAAGCTGAAGTTCAGGTTTTAATCAGCCGAGTCCTTTTTGTCTGTGTTTTCTTCCTTCAGGGAAAAAGCAGAACGTCATCTTTGCCTTGACGCTCCATGGCGGCCACCTGGGCTTCTTTGAGGGCGAGGTTCTCTTCCCCCAGCCCCTCACCTGGATGGATAAAGTGATTGTGGGCTACGCCAACGCCATGTGCCAGTGGGAGAAACAGAAACCACCGTGCCAAAGCAGCCCCCTGTCTGAGAACTCTTGCGTCGAGGCAAAAGCGTAGAACTATCCTTCTCGTTTATTTATTTACTTTTTCTTCATCTCACCCTCTCCAGCAGCACACTGCACTGAGGAGACACTTTAAGCCACTCTTCAGTTCTCCGTCTTCTTCTCTCTGGTGCTAGTCACTGTTCTAGACCCACACTTTCCCATCACAAGCCTTTTACCGCCTGTGGAGATCACCGCCACCTTACAGTGTGCAAACAGACTAGAAGAATCAACTGCCTTCATGCTCCTCTCCAGTACAGAGTCCGTGCTCTGCGTCTATGCAGCAGTGACGATCAGCTAACGGAGACCAAATCAGACGAGATTATTTGGAGATGGCAGAAAACCGAGCACACATGAAGCCTCCTGTTCTGAGGAGCTGAGAGGCCTTCTCTCTGTTCTTACATGAACACATCCAAGGCCACACAGCCTAGTCTGCTGTTTTAACCAAAGCAGCATATTTGTAGTATGTATGCGTGTTCCACTGCTTCAAGTATGCTTGTGTCATCCAAGAGGTCACAGCCCGCCACATGTGGCTGTTGGGCTGAGTCTCCATTCACGGTCCTTTGACCTTTTTACCATCTGTTTTGGGTGAATCGTTGCCCTTTTGTTAGTTAGAATAATAGAAGGAAAAAAAAAAAGTATTACGGTGGGATTTGACCCATGCAACACGGTTCTGCTCCTCTATTTAGCACTCAAATGTGTTTGGTGCTCCGCAGACACGAGCAGGCAATCCTTGCACATTTCTGACCTGCTCATCCTCCCACTTTATTCAGTGCACTTTATCGTATGTCACAATCTCTTAGTTTCTCATCGGTCCAAAACAGATCTATGAAAACTGTTGATTTTAGCGCAGCGAAGGGGGAAAAAAAGATGATGACAAAATGTTAGATGACTCAAATGTTCCCCTTGTTGTCTGTTAAGTGTCTTTAAGCCCTCTTACCTACTTCTGCCTTTGATCAGCTGCAGGTTCAGCGAAGACTCTGATATTATCCTTTAAAACAGCACAGACCTGCTCGTCTGGCAGTGTAAACATCAAAACAGCCACCAGGGGATCCTACAATTTTTTTTTTTTCCTTTTGAAAAAGCAGAGAACGCAGTGTTCTGATTTACCCATGTGCTGCTATGAAAAGGGAAAATTCAGCAGTTAAGTTATCATCCAAGCTGTGAGGTTTGATGTGTAGGAGGGTTGAGGATACCAAGCTGAACCAAATGTTTATCTCTAGTGCGGTTTTTGTTTCATTTCCAGTGATCGTACTGCTATTTGGACAAAAATAAAAAAAAAAGAGTATTTTTGTTCGACAACCAAACAGCTTCTCCATTTATTAGTTCAGGTCTTGCAGCGTAAACCTATAATCTTCAATGTAAGATTATCACTGTTTCGTTGAAGTCGTACTGTAATTCTGGGACCTAAATACATAAATTGTCACTTGGATCTTTATAAAAGAGTCCAGCCAAGGAACCTGTGATCTAAACCCTGTTATTGAACACTGTGACCAGTCAAACAGCTGGTTTGAAATGCTAAATGGAATGACTGACAACAGTGCCTTTTGTTAGGCTGTAAAGGCCGAGAATTGTGCTGTAATACCTGGATGAAAGTATTTGTATATACACATTTTAGGCAGTTGGGATTTAGTTGCAACCTGACAAGAACAAAAATTATTTTTGAAATGTTTTTTGGATCTATTTACATTTGTTTTAAATCAAATCTCATTTACAAAATATGAAAAAGCTACAGAACTACAACATTTATAAACCTTTAGTCGTTCCTTCCAAATACTATGAACTCCAGGTATTACTTCCACCAATGCTGGTGAGACCAATGTGAAAAAGGGATTTCACTGATCCAACTTTTCTTTTTCCAACTCAGGGTTTCTGCCGATTCCGAACACGAATCTGACGTGCACTGTCTCTTAGTTTTGTTCTCCTCAAATGAAAATTCATGGACCTCCCTAGAATCATTTCCAATGAAATGGCTGGAAATTGACAGCCTTCTCTGACTGAACGGACACGTGTTTGAGTGGAAACCCTTTGTTTGTTTGACGTGGATCAGTGATCAGATCCATCCCCTTTCTAACACACGAGGACATGCCGCCCTCTTGCTTTGCCTCCAACGGCACTGTTGCCATCTGTTGTCAGGGAAACCAAAGCGCAACTGCCAGGTGTTTGTGGCAGACGTTTTTCAGAAACGGTCCACATCTGTGGTTGAGGAGAAATCAGGTGTGGTTTGGGATTCAAGAATCAGATCAGTGACACCAGCACTAACCCAGGTTTTGCAGTAACAGCTGTTTGTATTCTTTTTGGGATTTTATGCCTCTCCAACTTTGCACTAAAATGCAGGATTGGATGTATTATTTGGATGTATATTTTTTTCTAGTAATATATAATTTTTTTTGTATTTTTGTATTATCACTTTTTGTGTTGTTTGCTTGTGCAAATGCAGCAGAGCATGAGTGTTGAGGCATTCTGTGTCATATCATCACCTCTAGTCAAAAATATATAAAAAAAAAAAACCTGTTCGCTAAGCAGATAATTAAAAATAATGGTGTATTTTTGATGGACCACGTCAAAAAAAAAAAAAAAATTATTCAGGGCAATAATAAGTCTGGAGGGATTTTTATTATTGTTTTAAAAAGATTTGATTCAAGATCTGTTAGACCAAAGTTTGCCAGGTAAATTATTTTCATGAATTGCGGGATTTAAGATTTTTTGTTGTTTTGATTTAAGAATGCTCTCCTGTGTATTTATCCTAACTGCTACTGGCATCAAGTTTGTGGGCTCACATTTAGTTGTTTGGAAATTATAAAGTCTCAAGCTATTATGCTGTAAGTAACGAAATATAAAACTGCAAACAAATGCTTCATGTTGGAAAGATTTGGAATAAGACTTTGGAAAACTGTTTTTTTTTTTTAAATCATTGTTATTATTATTATTATTAGGGTAAAGCAAATAGATGGGAGCCCATAGTTTTTTATACAGCTTTAATTTGAGTTTACAAACTTGAAATGGCTAGTTCACCATCAAAGGACATGATACACTTGGATACTAGATGTTGGGTGTTTTTGTGAAAGAAAACCATTAGTGTGTGTGAACTAATGATGTAAGGAAATATGGTTGTATTCTAAAATAAATTATTTTCTCTAAACAAAAACTGTTTCCTTTTTTTAAAAAAAAATTATGAAATTTGTATTTTGAAAGGTAGTACACTTAGACAAAAAATGTGGATCTACTGCCCTCTTGTGGTGGAGCGGAAAATTGTTATTTGTAGGCTTTCATGCTGTCCTAGAGGAGCACAAACATTTTTAAACACTGGTGCTTGTTACAGTTCTGATTTTTAAATCTAATCTCATACTAGAATAATAACATATATTTGGAGGAATAAAAATATTCATTCATTTTTCTTTTGGGGTCGCGGGGTGCTGGAGCTTAACCCGGCTGCTGATGGGCAAAGGCAGGGTTCACCCTGGACAGGTCACCAGTCTGTCGCAGGGCCACAATCACACACACAGTCACTCTCACATTCACACCTAGGGGCAATTTAGAGTAACCAATTAACCTATGAAGCATGTTTTTGGATGGTGGGAGGAAACCGGAGTGCCCAGTGAGAACCCACGCATGCACGGGCAGAACATGCAAACTCCACACAGAAAGGTCCCAGTTGATGTTTCTGATCCCCCAGCCAGGATTTGAAACAGGGCCTTCTTGCTGTGAGGCAAGAGCGCTAACCACTGCGCCACCATGCAGCCAGAATAAATAATATTTCTTGGTAAACTGCAGATTTCATCAAGACAGTCACTGGTAAAGTATATTTGAATGTGGCTGCAGGAGTTTTCCAATCTACTGTATTTTAAAGTTATTAGAAATTTAAGTGAATAATAAGAATTTTAAAAATACAGATGTTAAATAAAATGAAGAGTAAATTGACATGACTTGGGCTGTTTTAGATACTTTTTCTGAAAGAAAAAAAAAGTTTACTATTCAAGTCAGCTTTGTTTCCTTGCAATGTGAAGTTTTGATCAATTAATAGTAGGACCATAATTTACCAGAGAAATGAAGTACTTTAAAAAGTCTTTTATTAAATGTTTTACATCAATCTAATACAAGAAAGATACACAAAATATATAATTGCTGATCTTTAAGACATTTTTCCAAGGCAAAGCACCAGGAAGTACCATCTCCTGATGAAAGTTCAGTTTTCCCTCCATTCAACATGTAAAAATCCACCTTAAATCAGAACTGGTCACACAGCAGCTTCTGTCCTCACTCCCTTGACTGATACAGGTGCTATGATTTAAATGTAAGGCTAACCTTTAAGGCAAAAAGACATTAAACAATTCATTGTGCTTTTCATCTTCTACGTTTTCTCTTTTCTCACACTGCTATCACTATCTCAGTTGTGCATCAAGAATTCCTGTTCTAAACTCCCATGACAAAAAAGATCTATCTAACTTTCCCATATATTTTATTTATGTCTAAATGTCTAAAAAAAAAGCAGGTTTTCTTCAGAGTGCAGTGTCTTCTGAGCCAAAAACCTTGGAGGCGATGGCTTGGTAGTCCGCCACTGGGGCTTTCCCTTCAAAATCTGAGGGCAGGATGTTTGCGTCAAACTCCTTTAAGTAGCTTTCTAGCTCCTCACCGTGAACATGAACCTGTTGAAAGTTAGAAAGTCAAAATTTAATTTACATTTAATAAAAGGAAGTGACTGCGATTTTGGATTAGAAGTCTGTTTACTGTGTACCCTCTCCAGCAGCTTGGCCTTCATGAAAGGTTTGACTACATTGTAGGTGGTGGTGAAGTACCAGGGCTGATGAATGACATGCACTGCCTTGAAGCGTGCAGGAAAAGAGTCCTGCAAACAAACCCATAACACAGATGAAAACTTGAGTTCTGACATGACAAAACTACCCAAACTCTCTGCTCCACCTGCAGCATGTCCACCATCTTCTTGAGCTCCGTTGTCTTGATTCCGGAGGCGTGCTGCATGGTAAAGCCTTTGAAATTTTCAATAAGGACGAAGCCGTTGATCTGAGTCTCTTCATTTTCCAGCAGCTTCTCCAGGATCACACAGTATGCCCTCAACACCTGTCGCACACATATATGCTTCAGTACACAGTAAAATAATATTCTTAACATTTATTTTACAGCCACCTCATCAAAGGTTATCTCCTCCAAGTCCCAGTTTTCAATGTTGAAGAGCAGGACCACACGTCCATATTTATCTCTGCTCGGCAAAACCACGGGGTATCCCGCCTCAATGGTGCTGCGGACCGCCTCAGGGGTCAGGTTCTCAAACAGCTCAGGGTAGTCCTTCCTGAAGCGCACGTAACCTGAGAGATCCCAAGAAAACACAGATATTTCACATCTTTTAACTGTTTTTGTGTGAAGAGAATCACAGGAAGCACCTGTTTCTGCATACTTATTTGGTGTGAATGCTGCACTCTTCTGGCAAGGTAAAAACTGGGACTGTTTTTGTGAGTTTTAATTAGGAAAAACCGCCAATATCGCACAAAAAAAACTGTAAAAGTACAAAAAAACTGTCCAAATACATGACAGTACACAGTCATTATAAAGCTCAAACGGTGTCCTGCTATAGTCGGGTCATGTCGCCAGCTCTTTAATGGCCTCTCATCTCCCACAGGATTCCCAGCAGAACTCTGGGTTTGCACAAGTTAAACAAACTTGTTGTCCAATTTGAACACAAAGAAGGCCTTTGTGGGGTGAAACTTAGAGGCATCTCTAAGCCCCCAATTAATGAATGCATGCCTCACTGTCTCTGAGATGGACGAGATTTATGAAAACCTGGAAACAAAGGAGACTTCATCTTTAATTACTGAAGCTACTGAAAAATGTCAGCAGAAACCGAATCAAAGCCTATGGATGCTAAAACTGCAGCCAAGAGCTCAGCTTTTCTCTCTCTGGAAGAGAACGGGGATGAAGGCCCTTCACTAACAGTGTCAGGTTGGGTGGGTGGTTGTTTTTGACGCCGTCTGCCACGCACCTTTCATCAGCTCGTGGGCTCTCACAACATTAAACTTGCGAGCTCGGAGGAAGCGCAGCAGCAGAGAGTCTGGTTTGTCGCCAAAGCGCTCCTGCACCAGCTTGGCGAGGTCGTCCCCCTCCGCTGCCCTGTCTTTCATCATGGCTCTCAGCTCCTTCAGCGATGACACCCGCCTCTCTTCTGTCTCGTTTAGCTCATCTTTCGCCTAAAAGTCCAGATCAAATTAATAAAACACAATCTTAAACGGAAATCAGCGACATACTGTTGTACCTTTTGAACAGTGTGGCCAGGGAGTTTATGGCACGGCCCGAACACGGATCCATGATCTTTGACTGTCAGATGCTCCAGCTTTGACCTCATGGCCTGCTCTTCCTCTGAGACCATTCGGAAAGTTCCAGTCTAGACGATGAAGTTCTTTGTTATTGCTTCTCGCTGTTACTTGGGCAAAATCTCAGAAATTGCATTCAGGATTTCAACTTAAAAGGCAAGTAGAAAGTCAAGAGAACGTCTAAATTAATCTGCCTCACATGCATTTGGAAAGGACTTCAGTCACTATTTACACAGAGATTATTAAATAGGGTGTGTATTGGCAAGAGTCTGGCATATGCATTGCGATACATGCGTCATGATACAGTATGAATCCCACCAGGCAATATTTCACTGTTTTTTTTTAATGACTTTAGAATTATCTGAAAATGAATAGATTTCTCACATTGTAAATTTTAAAATACATGTTATTTAATCATCAGAACATTATTCACTGCAACTATATCTCATAAACAAGTTGTGTTTACCCACGAAAATCCATGGTGCTTTTATTTTGGTAATTTAGGAAATATTTAAACAAAACTGAACAACGTGTCTGCTTATAATATTTAATTAAATACCACCTTGGCAGTATTTTACACCCAATACCAGTAGACCAAATAAAGTATATTTCACTTTATTCGATACTTTGTTACAACTCTAAAATGAAAGGTCTGCTCAAGAGCAACAGTATCAAGCAGTATCATGTGCAGTGGTCCATGAAAAACAAAGATTTTTTTCCCCCACATTCATTAATAATCCACCAAACTAATATACTTTATTTTTAATGTGAATTTTCAAAAGTTGAACAAAACTCACAGATGCCATGGTTTCAGTGTCTCCCGGCAGCCACTCCAACCCTGTGAGGAGGGAAGAAGCACACAACAGAATCCACAGACAGTCACTCCTAACTGCACACACAACTTTCCTTATCCCAGGATGAATAACATCCACCCATCTTCTATTCCTGCTGTGTCCCCTAAAGGGTCATACGGGTTGCTGGAGCCAATCCCTGCAACTGCAGGGCAAAAGAAGGGGTTGGACCATTGGAGGGAAGTGGAGTAAAATCCATCCATGTACTAGGAGATCATGCAAACTCCAAACACAAAGGGCCCAGCTCCACCCAGAGGAGGTTTGAACTGGGGCCTGCTTCTGTGCAGCCCAGATAAATGGCTTTCTCTATAAAAATGTTAATGAATTAAACTCATAAAGCGATTTACTACCTTCTTAGAAGGTAGTGCTTCACAGTTACAGTCCCATTCACCCACTATCACACACTATCACACACTGAGGGTGGCTCCGCTGCCAAACACCAACCTATAACCATCAGAACCAATATGGGGTCTGGTGACTTGCTCAAGGATACTTCGGCATGCAGAGCAGGAACTGAACCTGCAACTTTCTAATCAGGGGTTGATTGCTTTAACTCAACACCACGGCCTTCCTAAAGTACAGAAGCATTATTTAGCATCACTAACACATAAAAAAATTAATTCTGTTTTTAACTTTCTCTCTTGAGCTGTGACTTTCAGTACATCATCATCAGCGAATATATCTAGATTTCAAAAGAAATGCAGTATTTTTTCATGTATTGGTTTTTGTTCCAAAGCTCTTTGATTTATGTCATGAAAATAATAAATCTGACCATCAAATGCGTATTTTAAATCACATGTCTATTAGGGCTAATTGTTTTGTTTCAAGCAACACTTTCACTCCATTTTATCTCTTTTTTATCTCTTTTTTTTAACCATCTATACATCCTGCAGAACCAAATAAATCACCAGAACAGGAATGATCCTCGTCTCTGAGCTGTCTAGACGTTGCAGGAGCTACATAGCAGAGCGGCCTTACCTTCAGCAGACAGGAGGAGAGAGCCACACAGAGTGAGAGATTTGACAGTGGTGCCTCCAAGGACCAGCGGGGGCGGAGTCACTGGAAACGTCACTCCGAGCAGGATTAACATGACACAATGGATTACAGTGGGCTGCTAATCTACAAACTGTGAGGGGACCTTTACAAAAGAGGAGCATCTGATCTGGAATACTTTGGTGGTCTTGTTGTGTGAAATAGAACAACTTGGGTCAAAACTGCCTGATTTAAAGCTTTTAACTTAAACAAGGAATAATGCTAATGTTCATTGAGTTATTCAAAAAACAATCACTATTTTTTGGATTTGCACAGTTGAGTTATTTTGCTAAGGTTTTTCCAGCCTTGGAACCAAAAGATCCCTTTGATTCTTGTGTATTTGTGTGTTTGCTCTGCTTTTGTTTACACGTCTTCACCATGCGGCTTGTTCATGACGCCCACCTTGAAAAAGGCATACGTTTTTAACCATTTTTCTGAGTCTATTGCTTTAATTCACCATACCAAAGTCTGGGGGAGACTAAACTTTGAGGCTTTAAAAGCAATTGTTAGAAGAAGATTCCAATAATTTTAGTATGTGAACATCCTGAAAATCCTTACACACAAACTCTGCAAAAACAGACCATTAGAAGTAAGCCTAAAATTCTCACATAATTGGAGATTTTAAAAAAATAAATAAATCTGCCAAGGAGATAAGAAAGATGGTCTTACCCAGAATTACTATTTTAGAGGAAACAAATTTTGTCATTAAAATATGTTTTCTTAAATTAAGATTATTTTGTCAATGAAAACCTTTATTGATAAGAATATTTTTCTTACAAGACAGAAAGTCAGACTAATCTATTTGAAACAACTGTATTTCTCCCCTTTAAAAATGAGTCTTTGCAGTGTTGGATTTTTTTTCATGTCATGACTTCAAGTTGGTAAAACAAACAAGTTCTAATTTTAAAAAGTCCACAAATTCCAAATGTATCCTCATCTTTGCTTTGGGACAAAAATGTATCAAGTTATCAGCAAAAGAAGTTTTGAACAAGAAGTTTGTTTTACCTTGAAAACTAAAAAAAAAAAAATAGAAAAACAGAATTGATAACAACATACCAGTAAATTTATATGATTTATTATAAGTGTCTCAAAAAGGTCCAAAATCACAGTTAGTAATAAATTTGTGAAGAATGGCTATTTTTACTATTAAACTAACACAAAAATGATAAGGTTCACTTTTACAAGTTTGGGCAGTTGTTTATCACAATGTACTTAACCATGAAATCTTTGGCTCATTATCCTATGAAAAAAGTTAAAACACTACTAACATGATGAATTGTATTTTAGATGGGGATAGAAGTATTTTTGTATTTCAGGGACATTTAGGAGGAGATGGAAAACATGTTTTCTCACAGCATTTTTTATGTACATGTTTTATTTGACCCCCAAATTATTCATGTTATATTCATAGTAGTTTATTTCATAATAGTGTATTTTTTCTCACTGCCCCCAAAATAAAAGAAGCAGGTTTGGAAGTTCTCTGAGGATTTTAGGCTGTAATCTGCTTTACTGATCTGGGCAGCTATCCACTGATTTAAATAACAACATTTAACAGTATTGTTGTTTTTTTTCTATCTCTACCCTATAGACATATATTATTATCACATGATTATACAGTTAATGGTTGGTGCTTTTTCCTTGCAGAGGGTGGATGTTGACCCAGCAGCACATGTGACATGAGAAGCGAGACTTCAGCTCAGCTCCCAGTGCCTCTGGGAGTGTCATGTGACTGTGATAGAGCATTTACACTTTGAGCTTTATGATGAGCATTCCTCCATGCATTCCTTGAAATCCTTCAGGAGGGACCTCTGGGTTTGCATGTCACATTGTGGATCATTTATCCATGACTGCACGACATTAAACAGCCCAGCTTTTTTTGTAATGCTAGTCATTGATTACAGGAACATATTAACATATTTGATTTATTAATCTCTTCTTAAAAACAAAAGAAAAATAACACTAAACAACAAAAAATGTATAAATATCTGTTTTTTGTGAAATATCAGTTTAGTTAGGTCTGCATTTTTATTATTAAAAATGGTAAAAATACTATTATGTTTACATCAATGTCAATAACGCCTTCATATTTTCAAAAAAGTACATACAAAGAATCGTACTTTTATCATTGCATATTTTTGCAAGTTTAAGGCAGAAAAGTTTCATAAAGGGTCATCTGGGTTAAGTTTTATTACATTAGTTGTAACATTTTTTCTCATATCTTTTCTGCTACGTAGCCCTCATAGATGAAAAAGCATCTTCACGGAAAACTTTGTAAAGTTTTTGTTCAAATTTTTACCTGGAAATTGCAGAGATATAGGAAGAGAGAATTGTGTTTCCATGGACTCCCCCATGTCTCTCCCCCTTGAAGCTCAAAGCTCGGCTGCGTCTCGGTCCTGCACACACTGAGGCCTCTGTTTTCTAGAGCTGGCCAACTTACTGTACTATTGTTCTGCCATTAGAGCCTCTCATTAGCAGAATTTTATGAATGACCTGCTATTCCCCCAGAGAGACAAACGTGTTAACAGGACCACCATGTGTCACATCAAAGCAGCGCTTTTCGTCTGTGGCTTCTGGTCCTGAAAACTCTTCTTTGGAAAGGATTATCATGTATGGAAAAATTACTAAACCGGGTACCATTTTTTTTTTTAAGATTTTGAGACTTTTTTCTTTAAAATTGCCTGAAAAAAAGCAAAGAGTGTAGTTTAAAATAATGAATTGCTTGTTGTTTTATTTTTTACTGTAATTGTTTTCAAATGTGTTGGAATGAGTATATTAAAAAAGACCTTTACTTTAAATTATTAACAGCAGTAGTAGATTTCTGTTTGTACAAACAAGACAGTGGAAGCAGATTTTGCTGTCAGGTTTGTAAAACCCTTGCAGGTTCATGAAATGTACAAAAAAAATTTAAAGAGAAAGATGTATTAACTTTATATCTATGAGACGTGAATAAAGCTGGTTTTTGAATTCATTGCTATATCTCAATACTTAAAGCAGGGAATGCACAGTCTCTGATGGGTGGGATCTGTGGATAAATGCTGCTGATGTTGCTTTGAAGTCCTTCAGAATGTGAAGAGTTGAGTCTATCACGCTCTGTCTACCTGGGCTAAGCTTCCCTCCCTGTTTTAAACATCCCTGATGTAGTTTGCTCTCCAGGTTGATGCTTCACAATGGTGCTAAAAGAGTCCTTGAGAATACAGCCAATAAAGAAAAATGTTTAAATGAGCCGATCTGAGCACACATCCCTGTGTGACTCCTTTGTTTAAGAGGAGAGTAAGTTTATAGGCTTGCAGATGAGAAAATCTCTACAGTGAAATAAATGAGAAGCTAGTTTTATTCTGTTTGAAACCAACAATCTGGTTTGGAATAAACCAGTGATGAATAAAAAGGAAGAGTAATGACTCCTTTAATGAAATGGGGATTGCCGGTCAGATTGTGTCGCATGTCCTACTACAAGACCAGCTTTTAAAACTATTTTTTTTATGACTGTGGTTTACTGATGGGAGCAGAAGCTAACATTTTAAGGTGAATTCAGACTCAAAGGAACCCCAGTGGGGATGCGGGATGTTGAAGTGCAGATTTGAAGTTCTAAATGTTGGGGATTTTCACCTGAAAGAAGCAAATAACATGAGCAAGACTGATTAAACAATTTGTAATACACAAATAGATTTGCCAAAAAGTCAAGAAAACAAATCCCTGTATCTGAGTTCTAGTCACTACACTGTGTGATGCTTAGCGTCGTCGCCTCACAGCGTGAAGTCTTTGGTTCCATTCTGTGTGACGTTTGCTCGCTCTTTCAATACATGCGTGTCATGTTTCAGTCCTTAGGTTTTGTCATGTTCTGTTTTTCCTGTCAGTCTCACTACATTCAGGTTAATCATCCACAGCTGTTTTCATTTAGTTAATCAACCTCAGTATATTTAAGTGTGTGGTTTTTCAGTTTCTCATTGTCAGGTCATCTGCTCATCTATGTTCTGTCACGTCACTGGTTTGGTCTCCTGGTTTTGTCATATTTAAGTTACTTTAGTAAATGGTTATGTTTCTGCCACCAAGTCTGGTCTCCTGCATTTGGGTCCTCTACCACGATCCCTGACAGCGTGGGCTTCCTCCCACAGAAAAACATTCTTTATACTCATTAGTGACTCTGAGATTTTTTTGTTTTGTTTTTGGAAACCCACTCCAGTCTTTTGATCTATTTTAAATGTGTTCTCAGTGGACTTTTAAACACGACTATGGACTTTTTAGCCTAAAAAAACCCTGTTATTTTTTGTGATATAGTTTCTGCAAAGCTGCAGTAGTAGAAGTTTGCCTGTGAGTAGTGGGCAGGACTGTTGGCAGCCCCCCACACCTCCATTGCTGAGAGCTCTTTGTTTAAGTAGAGCAGGGAGCTTGCAGCCTACATTACAAACTCTTTTTCAAACACAGCACTGCAATTTTGAGCCAAATCTTTTGTTATGTATATCTACATTAAAAAAAATAAATTTGGACTTCCGGTTATGGCGGCCACCTGAGTAGACACGTTACTCACTGCTCTGCTACTCTGACTTTTAAATCCTGCTAAAACACTCCAATTCGTCCCAAAACCCAGATAAAAGGGGTTCAGAATACGAAAGGAATGCCGAGGCGTAACAAGGCTGCGCCAGATACCAACAACCAGTCAAAGCTGACGGACTTTCGCATTCGGAGCAGATCTCAAACAGCTAGCGAAACAAACATGGCTGAAGGCGGTAATGAAGAGCGGAACGCGGAGCTGGAGAGAACCAAAGCCGACGAGATCCTGGCTGCTATCGGAGCAATGAAAGATGAGTTTTCAACACGTTTTGACGGAATTGGGACGGCAATAGGAGAAATACAAAAAGAAATGAGTGAGTTCACCGAACGGATGTCGCAAGTGGAGCTACGCACGTCACGTGCAGAAGATGATGTCGCTAGCTTGCAGGCTAAAGTGAGCGCGCTGGAATCCAAACAAAAGATTATGGAGGATAAACTTTTGGATCTGGAAACCCGGTCACGACTGAATAATCTGAGGCTGGTCGGGCTGCCGGAGGGGGCCGAGGAGAGGACCCGTGCGCATTCTTGGAGGAATGGATCCCGCGGCATTAAACCTGCAGCCGCGAGGACGACGGTGAAAAATCGAGCGAGCACACCGGGTCGGACCGGTGTGGTGCCAAAGTAGTTATCCCCTGCCACGATTTGTGACTAGTCGCGGGAGCGCGCAAAGGCTCCGTCAGCGCTGCTTTGTATCTTTAAAGCTTACAAAGGTGGCGGATCATCACAATGGTGCCTATTTTTGGGCTCTAGAGGTTGTTTGTTGGTGTGTGTTTGTTAGTGTGTGTGTTTGTTGTTTGTTTGTTTGTTTGCGTGCTTTTTTCATTATAAAAAGAGCTCTGTCAAATTTATTAAAGATTACGCAATAGGCTACATGAAACAGACGTAGAAACGTTTGATAAAGGACAGATTATACAATCTTCATTCATTCAGTTTTTTTCAGTTTTTGGACAGCCGTGGTATTGGTCTCTCGTACGTGAAGTCCTTGTAGTTCTTACCCCCCCCCCCCCCCCCTCCCATCTCCTACCCCGCCCCTTCGTTAAAATTCCCCAAACATTGAATTGCTTTTGTTGTGATAACTTGACTGGTGGATCTGTGTAGCAGGCAGTAGAAAGTCAATGGAAACAGCAGGAGAAAGACATCTTTCCTTCCCACACCCAGCACCTTTCCATGCTTTTCACACGGATGTCCCGATTAAAAACAATCCGTTTCTCTGGCTCTTTTTGTTATCCATTCAGTGCAAATACACCATTTAGTTCATTACAATTTGAGGGTGAAATGATAACAGATCGGTTAAAAAAACAGTGTCGCTCTTTGGTGTAAGGTGTCCATGATTTCGCTGTGCTGGATGCTTTGAAACGATGACGCTGCAAAAAGGGCACGCCCACCACGTCAATCAAAAAACTGAACTTCTAGATCCAACACCTAACAAGACAGATCTCTCAACCATTGTACTGTCTTATTAACATCATTTTTACATCCTTCTTATCCAGTAGATGTGATTTTAGACAGGTTTGAGTATATTTGAAACTTCTACAGAAAACTGGAGGGGGGAACACTTTCTGGCAGCTGGATTCCAGGTCTGATATAATGTGTTCCCCCCCCTAAGAAAGTCAGCAACCATTGTACTGTCTTATTAATATCATTTTTACATCATTCCCATCTAGTAGATGTGATTTTAGACAGGTTTGAGTATATTTGAAACTTCTACAGAAAACTGGAGGGGGAACACTTTCTGGCAGCTGGATTCCAGGTCTGATATAATGTGTTCCCCCCCTAAGAAAGTCAGCAACCATTGTACTGTCTTATTAATATCATTTTTACATCATTCCCATCTAGTAGATGTGATTTTAGACAGGTTTGAGTATATTTGAAACTTCTACAGAAAACTGGAGGGGGAACACTTTCTGGCAGCTGGATTCCAGGTCTGATATAATGTGTTCCCCCCCCTAAGAAAGTCAGCAACCATTGTACTGTCTTATTAATATCATTTTTACATCATTCCCATCTAGTAGATGTGATTTTAGACAGGTTTGAGTATATTTGAAACTTCTACAGAAAACTGGAGGGGGAACACTTTCTGGCAGCTGGATTCCAGGTCTGATATAATGTGTTCCCCCCCCTAAGAAAGTCAGCAACCATTGTACTGTCTTATTAATATCATTTTTACATCATTCCCATCTAGTAGATGTGATTTTAGACAGGTTTGAGTATATTTGAAACTTCTACAGAAAACTGGAGGGGGAACACTTTCTGGCAGCTGGATTCCAGGTCTGATATAATGTGTTCCCCCCCTAAGAAAGTCAGCAACCATTGTACTGTCTTATTAATATCATTTTTACATCATTCCCATCTAGTAGATGTGATTTTAGACAGGTTTGAGTATATTTGAAACTTCTACAGAAAACTGGAGGGGGAACACTTTCTGGCAGCTGGATTCCAGGTCTGATATAATGTGTTCCCCCCCCTAAGAAAGTCAGCAACCATTGTACTGTCTTATTAATATCATTTTTACATCATTCCCATCCAGTAGATGTGATTTTAGACAGGTTTGAGTATATTTGAAACTTCTACAGAAAACTGGAGGGGGGAACACTTTCTGGCAGCTGGATTCCAGGTCTGATATAATGTCATTTTCTAATAACTTTTAGAAAATAGGCCTACACTGCAATAATCACAATGGAGATCTCTTTGAATTGTTGTAAATCTTTAAAATCAGAACACTCTCAATACACATCAAACATACTTAGCAAAATTAAAAAAAAAAAACTTAGATATGAGAAATAATGAAATACACATTTTCTATTTTCTAAAATATGAATTTTCAAAGTTACCAACAATAAAAAGACTTGGATTTGTTTTAGCTGCAGATTCTGTCTGTTAGGAATGTGAACTAACCATAATTTCATAAGAAAGGAGGTAACAGACATTTTTCTTCCGTGACAAGGACTGCTGCAATATTTATTTGGACAATAGGATGCATAATGTTACATAACTTCCAATAGTACAGTAATTTTGTGGTTAGACCGTGAAAGTGGCCATGACAGATCGGCAGCAGGGTGTAGATGTAGAGAACCCAAAGTGTAGAAACTGATGGTGGCCATGGAACATGATTCTTCCTGAGAGCAGAAGAGTCAAACAATGGAGTTTCAGATCAGCTATTACAAAAACCTGTAATGTGGAGAAACAAACAATGTTAGAATTTTGAAGAAGAATAAGATAAATTTAAAGGGAAGAAAACGTAGGTCAAGTTACTTTTGGACAAAAGAAAGTTAAATAAATAAGATAAATAAATCTGGGTTTATGTAGGAGGGAAAAAAGATCTCAATCCTGTCTAAAATCACATCTACTGGATGGGAATGATGTAAAAATGATATTAATAAGACAGTACAATGGTTGCTGACTTTCTTAGGGGGGGAACACATTATATCAGACCTGGAATCCAGCTGCCAGAAAGTGTTCCCCCCTCCAGTTTTCTGTAGAAGTTTCAAATATACTCAAACCTGTCTAAAATCACATCTACTAGATGGGAATGATGTAAAAATGATATTAAAAGACAGTACAATGGTTGCTGACTTTCTTAGGGGGGGAACACATTATATCAGACCTGGAATCCAGCTGCCAGAAAGTGTTCCCCCCTCCAGTTTTCTGTAGAAGTTTCAAATATACTCAAACCTGTCTAAAATCACATCTACTAGATGGGAATGATGTAAAAATGATATTAATAAGACAGTACAATGGTTGCTGACTTTCTTAGGGGGGAACACATTATATCAGACCTGGAATCCAGCTGCCAGAAAGTGTTCCCCCCTCCAGTTTTCTGTAGAAGTTTCAAATATACTCAAACCTGTCTAAAATCACATCTACTAGATGGGAATGATGTAAAAATGATATTAATAAGACAGTACAATGGTTGCTGACTTTCTTAGGGGGGGAACACATTATATCAGACCTGGAATC
Organism: Oryzias javanicus; assembly: GCA_003999625.1. Lineage (NCBI taxonomy): Eukaryota > Metazoa > Chordata > Actinopteri > Beloniformes > Adrianichthyidae > Oryzias > Oryzias javanicus. The sequence continues at coordinate 12,510,154 of CM012439.1, read as the reverse complement.
CAGCTGCCAGAAAGTGTTCCCCCTCCAGTTTTCTGTAGAAGTTTCAAATATACTCAAACCTGTCTAAAATCACATCTACTAGATGGGAATGATGTAAAAATGATATTAATAAGACAGTACAATGGTTGCTGACTTTCTTAGGGGGGGAACACATTATATCAGACCTGGAATCCAGCTGCCAGAAAGTGTTCCCCCCTCCAGTTTTCTGTAGAAGTTTCAAATATACTCAAACCTGTCTAAAATCACATCTACTAGATGGGAATGATGTAAAAATGATATTAATAAGACAGTACAATGGTTGCTGACTTTCTTAGGGGGGAACACATTATATCAGACCTGGAATCCAGCTGCCAGAAAGTGTTCCCCCCTCCAGTTTTCTGTAGAAGTTTCAAATATACTCAAACCTGTCTAAAATCACATCTACTAGATGGGAATGATGTAAAAATGATATTAATAAGACAGTACAATGGTTGCTGACTTTCTTAGGGGGGAACACATTATATCAGACCTGGAATCCAGCTGCCAGAAAGTGTTCCCCCCTCCAGTTTTCTGTAGAAGTTTCAAATATACTCAAACCTGTCTAAAATCACATCTACTAGATGGGAATGATGTAAAAATGATATTAATAAGACAGTACAATGGTTGCTGACTTTCTTAGGGGGGGAACACATTATATCAGACCTGGAATCCAGCTGCCAGAAAGTGTTCCCCCCTCCAGTTTTCTGTAGAAGTTTCAAATATACTCAAACCTGTCTAAAATCACATCTACTAGATGGGAATGATGTAAAAATGATATTAATAAGACAGTACAATGGTTGCTGACTTTCTTAGGGGGGAACACATTATATCAGACCTGGAATCCAGCTGCCAGAAAGTGTTCCCCCTCCAGTTTTCTGTAGAAGTTTCAAATATACTCAAACCTGTCTAAAATCACATCTACTGGATGGGAATGATGTAAAAATGATATTAATAAGACAGTACAATGGTTGCTGACTTTCTTAGGGAGGGGAACACATTATATCAGACCTGGAATCCAGCTGCCAGAAAGTGTTCCCCCTCCAGTTTTCTGTAGAAGTTTCAAATATACTCAAACCTGTCTAAAATCACATCTACTAGATGGGAATGATGTAAAAATGATATTAATAAGACAGTACAATGGTTGCTGACTTTCTTAGGGGGGGGAACACATTATATCAGACCTGGAATCCAGCTGCCAGAAAGTGTTCCCCCCTCCAGTTTTCTGTAGAAGTTTCAAATATACTCAAACCTGTCTAAAATCACATCTACTGGATAAGAAGGATGTAAAAATGATGTTAATAAGACAGTACAATGGTTGAGAGATCTGTCTTGTTAGGTGTTGGATCTAGAAGTTCAGTTTTTGATTGACGTGGTGGGCGTGCCCTTTTTGCAGCGTCATCGTTTCAAAGCATCCAGCACAGCGAAATCATGGACACCTTACACCAAAGAGCGACACCGTTTTTTTTAACCGATCTGTTATCATTTCACCCTCAAATTGTAATGAACTAAATGGTGTATTTGCACTGAATGGATAACAAAAAGAGCCAGAGAAACGGATTGTTTTTAATCGGGACATCCGTGTGAAAAGCATGGAAAGGTGCTGGGTGTGGAAGGAAAGATGTCTTTCTCCTGCTGTTTCCATTGACTTTCTACTGCCTGCTACACAGATCCACCAGTCAAGTTATCACAACAAAAGCAATTCAATGTTTGGGGAATTTTAACGAAGGGGCGGGGTAGGAGATGGGGGGGGGGGGGGGTAAGAACTACAAGGACTTTACGTACGAGAGACCAATACCACGGCTGTCCAAAAACTGAAAAAAACTGAATGAATGAAGATTGTATAATCTGTCCTTTATCAAACGTTTCTACGTCTGTTTCATGTAGCCTATTGCGTAATCTTTAATAAATTTGACAGAGCTCTTTTTATAATGAAAAAAGCACGCAAACAAACAAACAAACAAACAAACAAACAAACACACCAACAAACAACCTCTAGAGCCCAAAAATAGGCACCATTGTGATGATCCGCCACCTTTGTAAGCTTTAAAGATACAAAGCAGCGCTGACGGAGCCTTTGCGCGCTCCCGCGACTAGTCACAAATCGTGGCAGGGGATAACTACTTTGGCACCACAGACTCTGTACGCCAAGAGCTGCGCAACCGAGGCATTCGACATGGGCTGATTCATCCTGCCAAACTGTTGGTGACCTACAAAGAGCGCACCCACACCTTCAAAACTCCAGCTGAAGCACAGAAGTTCGTTCAGAAGATTCAGGAGGACACATCATAAATCCAAGCTCATGAAGGTGTCATTTACATTTTTTTCCCTTCTTTGCTATTTACAATTAGTGAATAAATGTCTGGAATACTATCAGTTTGTGTAAAAAAAAAAAAAAAAAAAAAAAAAAACATCTGGATATGGATGACAGTAAGTTAATTTGTGAATTACAGTGAATATGTTGGAGACACTTTCAGATTATAGTTCGGAGTGTTTAAGTAATTATAAATATAGCATCAGAGCTGAAACGATGATCAGAGAGAGTGGATGGACTGATCCTCGCTGGCGTGGAACGGTCGATTGCGATGACGGGAGACATTTTTTTGGGAGGGGGGATCTAGTTGATCAAGGGGAAATGGGTTTGTTTTTGTTTTTGTGTGCACGTTCTTGCATTCAGGGTTTTTTGTGCCTCTCCATGTGTTTAAATAAGTTACAACGTAATATGTTTGTTTTAGTTGAACATGACACAAGAAGTTAAACTTAATTTTGTTTCTTGGAACTGCAGAGGTCTGCAGAATCTTAACAAAGTGAAACAAGTCATGAACAGAATTAAAGATATGGATGGTCAGGTGGTATTTTTGCAAGAAACTCATCTTCTTGATAAAGATTTGAAAAGTATTAAAAGGAGATGGCCAGGTGGTGTATTTACAGCACCATTCTCCTCCAATGCAAGAGGAGTTATGGTATTAATACATAATACTGTCCCTTTTCAGGTTAAAAACATAATAAAAGATAAATGGGGAAGATACCTAATCATTCAAGGTCAATTACTCTCCGAGGATTTATGCTTAATAAATGTTTATGGCCCAAATATAGACGATGCCAAATTTTTTGAAGATATATTTCTCACAATAGCATCACTCACAGGAAAGTATATTATGGCAGGTGACTTTAATTGTACTTTAGAACCCAGAATAGACAGATCTACAGGGCTAGACCAGTCTCACACTAAGTGCAGAGCGACTATTCAGAACTTCATTAAAGAATTGAACTTATTAGAAATATGGAGAGAGTTAAAGCCACACGATAAGGCCTTCTCCTGCTACTCTAGTACATACAAGACATTTTCCAGGATAGATTATTTTCTGATTTCTCTAGAACTACGACATAAAATTCACAACTGTTTTTATGATTCCATTGTAATTTCAGACCACGCCCCATGTTGTTTGGTGTATATGGATAAAAATATTGTTAAAGACCAACCCAGATGGCATTTCCAACATAAATGGTTACAGGACAAAGAATTTATAAATTATATAGGGAAACATATTGATGAGTTTTTCCAAATTAATACTACACAAACATCAGCATGCATACGATGGGAAGCCTTTAAAGCTTCTCTTAGAGGCCACATTATTAGTTACACAGGGTCAAAAGCAAAAAAGTGGAGAGAGGAGAGAAAGCAGCTGGAACAGAAAATTAGAATTCTACAGGAAAAGGTAAACAAAGAAAATAATTTCCAACTGATAAATGAGCTAGCCACCTTAAGAGCAGAATATAATAAACAATCAGCTGGTCGAGCAGCAGCAAGCCTCTTAAGACTGAAACAATCCTTCTATGATCAAGGTGACAAGGCAGGTAAACTGTTGGCTTGGCAGATAAAACAATTAGAGATTAAAACACCAATAACAACTATTACATCAAATGACACAATCATTGTAAATCCCACTGAAATTAATGAAACATTTAGAGAATACTACAGTGAGTTATACAATACAAAAGAGAACACAAATACTCAAAGTATAAACAATTTCTTAGATCAATTAACCATCCCATCTATTACCAATGAAAAAAAAGAGGAATTAAACTTGGAGATCAGTAAGGAGGAGATTGAACATGCAATTGATAGTCTTAAATCAGGTAAAAAATCAGGACCAGATGGTCTCCCAATTGATTTGTATAAAAAATTTAAAAATAAACTGTTAACGCCCATTTTTGAAATGTTTCAAGAAGCATTTAGAAATAACAACCTCCCCCCATCAATGAATAGTGCATTGATAATTCTGTTACCCAAACAAGGAAAACCCACAAACAAATGTGAAAATTTCAGACCAATAAGTCTGTTAAACTCTGACCTTAAGATAATCTGTAAACTCTTAGCAAAAAGACTACAGAATATATTACCAAGTATTATTGACAGAGACCAAAACGGATTTATATCTGGAAGACAAGGATTTCATAACGTAAGAAGAGTTTTAAATATAATCCATAGAATCAAAAATAAAACAGAGACCGCTCTGCTGGCTCTGGATGCTGAAAAGGCCTTCGACAAGGTCCAGTGGCCATTTCTGTTTAAGGTTCTGGATAAATTTGGGTGTGGAACCAATTTCAAAACGTGGGTCCAGATCATTTACAAAAATGCAAAGGCAGAAATTTTGACAAACAGGAACATTTCACAACCAATAAATATAACAAAAGGCTGCAGGCAAGGGTGCCCATTATCACCTTTGCTATTCACAATGGCAATCGAACCACTAGCAACGGCAATAAGAACTCACTCTGGGCTACATGGAATCATGGTGGGTCCAGTAGAACATAAAATAGCGTTATATGCAGATGACGTGATTGTGTTTCTCTCTCAATTAAAAAAGTCTATCCCTTCTTTACTGGAAACAATTGGAAAATATGGAGATGTTTCAGGATATAGAGTGAACCAAGCAAAATCCTCTATTTTATTTCTAAATGAAGAAGAGAGAAAAAATCCAATTTCTGAAGCTATTCAGTTTAACGTAGTTGAAAGCTTCAAATATCTGGGAATCACTATCAGACCAAGATTAGAACAGGTGGTCGAATCAAATTATGACCCTTTAATGACAGAGATAAACAACTCTATAGAGAAGTGGATGACACTACCAATATCAATCATGGGAAGAATAAATACATTAAAGATGAGTATACTTCCAAAATTAATCTATTTGTTTCAAAACATACCTCTGCCACCACCTCTAGATCTATTCTCAAAATTAAATAAACTGTTCGCCAGGTTCATTTGGAACAACAAAAAAGCAAGACTACGTTTGACGCTGCTGTATCTTCCCTTCGACCGCGGGGGACTAAAATGTCCAAATATAGAATGGTACCACTGGGCTGTACAAATGAGAACTATAATGTTTCATTTTACTGTAAAACACACTCCTCATTGGGTTGAAATGGAATCACAGGATTTAAACTTGCCTCTCCCATTATTTCTTCATTCTAACACGTCAAAAAAGTTACTCAAAGAAACAAAGAACCCAATTCTTAAACATATGATTCGGACATGGTTCAAAGTTTTAAAATACATGAACATGTCTCAACCACTATCACAGTACAGCCCAATTTGGGGAAACAAATTCTTCACCCCAGGTAGAGCAGATGCCACCTTTAAACAATGGGCAACAAAGGGTCTTTCCACCATCCGTGACCTGTATTTGTCAGATTCGTATGTTATGATGTCATTTGAGGAGTTAAAAACAAAATATGAGCTGAGTAGAAAACATTTTTATAAATTTCTCCAGATTAGAAACTTTGTTAAAACAACACAGAACAGCCTCAACAAACCTCAATACACAACTTTAGAAAAATCTATGGCGAGAGACGGTTCCAAAAAATGCGCAATTTCTGAGTTTTATAATATGTTTTTGTCAAATTCAGATGAAAATTCACAATACAAACGAAATGCCTGGAAAGACGATCTCCGAAAAGACATCACAAACGAAGAATGGGCGGAGGCTTGTGCTGCAGCTCAAAATGTGTCGATTAACTCAAGATTAAAATTAATACAGTATAAATGGTTAATGCGTACGTATGTGACACCAGCAGATTTAAATAAATATAACAAAAACATTCCAGATGTCTGTCCAAAATGTATGGAAACTAAAGGAACTTACTTTCACTGTATTTGGGAATGCAAATATATACAAACATTTTGGGAAGAAGTGAAAGTCATAATAGAGAAAATAACTTTAAAGCAGATCTCACTGGAGCCAAAATTATTTTTATTAGGTATATATCCAAAGATGCATAACTATAATAAAGGGGAAAGAGCATTTATAAATATCAGCTTGAGTCATGCAAAAATTTGTATTGCTAAATACTGGAAAAACACTTGCAGTCCAAGCATAGCCCAATGGTTTCAACAAATGTTGTCAGGTGTCCCTTTAGAAAGAATTACATATATTTTAAAAGACAAAGAAAAAGAATTTGAAAATATCTGGAAACCTTTCATTTATTTTGTAAAAACTATGGATCCTCCTGGGGAATAGAAAGTTTATGATTTTTTGGATGGCATATCGGACCTCTATTTTACTTTGAAGTCTGTTTAGTATTTTATTACAATTGTGTCAAGGTATAAGGAGAGGCACTCTTGTTCTTGGGGTAGGGGTGGGGGGGGGGGGGTTTGTTAAAACAAGACTGTGAATAAGAGAAAGCATCATTTTAAATACTGTTGAAGAAATGTGTAATTATTGTTTGTGCTGACTCAAGTGGAATGTAAATTCTGTTTTTGTTTTTCTATTGAAAATTCAATAAAAAGAATGTGGCAAAAAAAAAAAAAATAATTTGGTAAAAACACTACTGAGTCTTTAAGAGGGCAAGTATGGGCCTATTTTTGTGTGGCCCTGTCCTGAGTGTATCCTGGCCATGGTCTAAGTAGCTGGTGTATGATTCAGATTCCCCAATGACCTGCAATAAGCACAAAGAATTAAGTAGAGGGCTAAGATGTATTGTTTTAAAAATGATTCAACATCAGAGAAACGCTACTTGTTGAGTCGTGTCATATTCAGAGTAATTAGTTCAAGAGTTTTGCAGTGGATCTCTCCACACATCCCACTGGCTGTTGTCTTCAAAGTGACCTTTTTATGTGCTGCTTGTATTGTGCACAGCCTTCGTTGATGTCATTATGATTTGACTTGATTAATGTCAGACTTGTTGAATGAAGAGTCACTTGGAACAGCTGCTGCCAAACGGAATGAATCTCAGGAAGCGTGACGTCATTCTTCTGTTGGAAAAAGTTCAAGAACATTTAAGAAACACAAATTCACCGATGTGTGTTTGTGTGGAAAGGCTCACCTGAAGCTCTTCAAGGATGAAGGCTAATGGAAGTTTATTTGTATCTTTTCCATCAAATGGTCAACAACTATATTAAAGAAAATCAAAACAGCAGATTTTGTCTGCGTCTATATGCAGACCAAGAGAGAGGAAAGACAACATCAACAATAACAGACCACAAAGATGCTTCTCATATTTGATTAAAAAAAACACTTTATTGTCCCCAAGACTTTTGGGAAAAATTTCTTTGGTAATAAGACAACTTTTTGTTACATTTGAGAAAAAAAACATTATAGTTCTGACAGTTTCCAGTTTGAGGACCTAAAAACTTCCTCTACTTTTTAGAACATTGATTTATAAAGATCGTCTCTCCAGTCATTCATGCACAGAATACTAATTCATCAAATAGTCCAAAGTTTAAAGGAAAATGTATTTAAATATATTAATAACTCCAGCGTGTTCTTTTTAAAGCATGGACTTATCCCTAACCAGTTAATACTGCCACCTGGTGGCAGCATTAGTCTACTGCAACAAAAATAAACCGGCATTAAAACTTTTGTCCCAAAATTGTGGATTTTCTATCTTTGTGTGAAAAAAATTAAGAAGATAACATTAGAACTTGATTTCTACAACATCATTTGCACCATAAAGAAACAAAACTTGATTAAACACCTCTTTAGTGAACTAATAAAATAAAAATTGTGATGTTTGTATGTTTATGATCAGATTTGTAAAACACTCATTTCTTTAAAATGATGAAAAGTACAAAAATCAAAACAATGAGATTAACTAAGTAAATTTAAGTTAAGTTGTCTGGTTCACTACTTGGATAATTGCTGAAAAACAAATAAACAAATTCTCTTTAGATTAGCTATAGCTGTTTTTTTTTTTGCTAGCAGCCACATTTCTATTCTGAGTTTGTTTTCTCAAATGAGTAAGCAATTTGCTGAACGCATTAAAAAAATGAAACTGGAGTTATATTAACAATTAAATGCACAAAATACATTGATAGACCAAATCTATTTAAGTGTAAACAGAGTCACAACAAAAATCTGATTTTAATCTTGATTATGAAAGTAAAAACTAACTTGCTTTAAGGTGCTATAACTTTTTTAAAGTTACACTATCTGTTGTTTTTAATGCACTGTACTGTTGTAAAAAAAATGAACTTGTGAAGACAGCTAAAGCCAGTAAGTCACATATTTATGCTGTTTTACTGAACAAAAGTAAAAACTGCAACATCATGAGAAAAATAAGACATGAATGAAATGAAAAATAAGACAAAAAAACAAAATAGTGTAATGTGCAACCATAACCTTGCAGCTGAGGCTGCAAGACATAAAAAAAAACATAGTACCAGTAAAGGATATTTGTACAAAAGTGACAAGGCACTCAATTTTTTGTAAAAATAAAAAATCTCTGTCTGGACTAGTAGATGTTATGCAGCCCTTTGGGATGCTGTAGTATATATTAGAAGTACATATTTACAACCATGCCCTTCATTCCAGTCATGTCCTTTGCATTTTTAAAAATGAAAAGCAGTAGATCTAAAAGGCCAAAAGAGTGGATGAAAACAAGGTCAGTTAGATGTGAGGACGTGTAAAAGAATGTTTTTCCTCTGAAATGTTTTCTCTAAAACTACATGTGCAAATCATGTCAGAGCCTCTGTCTGTCTTCTAAAAAGATGACAAATGAAAATCAGGGCAGTTGATGTAACAGTGCGGCAGCAGCTTCTTCACTTCTGCTGAAAGTAGTTCTGCATTAATGTGGCCAACGCTGGCGAGGCCACTTCAGTAGGCGGCACAAAACCTTCCATCCTCTTCTGGCGGGCGAAAGTCTCAACCCAAAAATGTCAATGCTGCCATGATCGTGAAGCCGAGCAGGATGAAGAGGACCTTGAGGATCTGCTTCCCAGCGGAGTTGAGCTCGTGGGGCAGGATTTCCATAAAAGTGATGTAAATGAATGTCCCTGCGGCCAGACCTTCCAGGATGGCCTGAATTAGAGCGCCGGCTGTCAGAGCGGCCTCCACCACGCTGATGCCGATGGCGATGCCTAAAGGTGACATCATGGCAAACACGAATATGTACGCGGCGACCCACCCTGGTCGAACGGCGCTCTGGACCAGCTTCACTGACAAGCTGAACACTATGATGCTCTTGTGGACCAGGATGGCGATGCAGATCTCTAACACCTGGAGAACATGGAGGACTGGGGTTAATTTGGAGAAGTCACAGACTGTGTCCGAATTCCCACACTAATACCCAACTACAAAAAAACGAAATACTGCCAGACCGCCAGATCTAGAGGACGCGTGTCAAAGTCAAGGCCTGGGGGCCGATCTGGCCCTCCAAATAATTATATCTGGCCCTCCAGATCATTTTTATTTTTTTGTTGTTAATGGCCTGATGTTATCTTGTGCTTATTTCTAACTTCCTATAATTTTGACAAAATATATTCCTATGGAGAGTACAATGAAAGTTATTCAAGATTTCAATTGATTTATTCTGGAATAATATTCTGCCTGTTCTTATTCATACTAATGTTAAACAGTTATGTATTTAAAGTCTTAAAATTTAGTTTGTGTGTTCAAAAATGTTTATCCTGTTTGGTGTGTTTTGGATTTTGGCACCCTGTGAGATTGAGTTTGACACCTCTGATCTAGCCTTGGATTTTAAAGCAATTCAGACACCGTGCTCACTATTTTTTTGTCTCTAAATTGATATGACTTCACAGATTTCACAAAGGGAAAATCTAATCAATAGGATCATTTTACAACATCTATTTATGACCTCATTATGTTCTAAAAATCAAAATGTACATAGTTTGTTAGAAAAAATTACTTTTTTTGGCTAAAATTATTCATTTGCAATGCATTGTGGTCTATATTCGCTATGTAGTGAGCGTCGATGCACACTGGTTCTTCTCTAAGGCTTCTGGGTACTACACAAGGATGAACGCACTTTATAGTTAGTAATGAAGGAATTTGAACATAGCCTAAATTACAAGAGAAACACACAAGAAGATATTTCATATATTTTTACCTAAAAAGGTTATGCATTATGTGTATTAATATTAGCAAAAATGTAAGAGCTCACAAAATTGTAAGTATTTAAAAATTATTCAGTCAAAAAACACAATCCTAAAAAATCTAAAGCAGGGGTGTAAAACTCCAGACTTTAAGGGAAGGCCTCAATTATATCTGCTGCCGATTACCTGGATCAGATTTGTTTGGCCAATAAGGGAGAGGGTTCTGGTTGCAGGCAAGATGGCGCCCAAACACAACATTAAACTCATCATTAAGCCAGAAGCTGAATTTGCGTATCTATACTACTACTAGAAGATTCCTAACTCTAACCGTAGCCCAGTAAGAGTAGAAACTTTGTTCAATCTTTGGTCGAGGACTTCCTGCTAGTGATGCTCTGGCGCCATTTTGGGGCCATGTTGTTTTCTGCGGCCAGGTCCTCTTACAATATGGAGCTTCTATGGCAGGTTGGTTGGAAAACATGTGGGACACTGGCCTTCAAGGTCTGGAGTCTGGATTTGGACATCCCTGCTCGAAAGCTACGGACACACACGGCATGTTTGTGTGTTCAAAAACACGCTAAACACACGTTTAGCACATGGTGTTCACACTAGACAAGCAGGGGAAGGGCTTCTTTATCTCTTTATGCCGTTTACTAGTGTATGTCCGCCATCTACTGTTGGAAGATTATCATATAATTCTGTCTGGAAGCAAACAGCAATGATTAATTTTTCCTCCATGATCAATATTCAAACCATTGGCATTTCAGTGAACTAAAAAGCAGTCCCTGATTGGTCAAAGGTCAACCTGGTTTAAATTGATGCGTTTTGTACGCAGAGCCTGGGAACAGTCATAGAAACTTAAGTAGTGATGAATGAACGCAGGAGCTTTGAGTGTGGAAGCCTGAATCACACATTTACTCACATTTACTTCAACTTTTCATTGGAAGTGTTCACTTGAACGCGTGTTACCAAAAACATAGCTTGAGAGTTTTACATGCAATTGAATACTGACGTTTTTTGCACCAGTTTCTATAGTGGCATTAATGCCCTGCAAGCTGTGTCATCTTGTGACCAGAAGACACATGAGAATGTGATTCATTTTCTCTGAAACTCTAAAGTGGAACTTTCTGTGTGTAACACACGAACACGATACCACCTAACTGAATTTATGCTTTGCTGGACAGAAACATGTGAAGTTGTTGGGATAGAACATGAAAGTGAAAGGTAAAAGTGGGAAGAACCATAAGCAAAAAAAATTAGCTCTTCAAGCTTACCTTTGAATCAGTGTTTTGAAGGCCGATTGCAAGGCCCTCAAACACAGAGTGCAGTGAAAGTGAGAGGAACAGCATGAATGATCGAAAGGGGGAGTGAGCTTGGAAGTCCACGTGGACGTGGTGGGCGCTGCCTTCCAGATCGGGGGTGGTGACAGCGCTGTGGCCGTGTCCGTGTCCATTCCTGTTCTCTGGCAACAGGGGCGCTCTCTCCTCACCAGCCCCTCTTCCCTCCCGAAAGTGCATGACGGTTTTCTCCAGGATGAGGACAGTGAAGAAGCCTGCAGCAATGATGAACTCTGGAAGTGGAAAGCTGGTCTGTTTAGGACCAAAACAAAGATCACAGGTTCAGCGGGGGGGTCAACTCGCTTTCACTTGAATCAAACAAGGACAGAACTTATGTCTTTCAAACCTCAAATGATATAGACAGATGTGAGGAATGCCCTAAACAATCAAATGGGCTTTAAAAAAATGGAAAATCACCACTAAATATCGTCAAAAATCAAGTAAAAACATAAATCATTAATCTATTGTTCAAAAAGTTCCAATTTGTTAATTTTATGTATCATGGAGTCTAAATATTTCCTAAATTTGAGTGAATTTTAACAAATCTACTTGCCAGTTAAGTAAAAAAATAAATTAAGTGTATGTTTGCAGCCAGATGTACCTCCAACTTCTGGGTGTCCAGCGCAGCGTTGATGTCCGATAGATAATCCGGAATGATGTCCAGCAAACATGCTGCCAGGAACACGCCTCCAGCAAAGCAGCTGATCAAGCTCAGAACTGTCCGATGATATTCTGCCAATAAAGTTTAGCAATGAACTTATACGAATACTCATGCTGAAAATGTTTTGGGTCTATAAACAGTTTTGTGAATTCATGTCAAATATTCCTCCAGTTGCTGCATCTGACGGCTCATTTACTGAAGTAGCACATGCTTTTAAATACTAGGGTGTTATAGTTGATGATGGTCTGTCTTTTAAATCTTTTTTTAAATATAATATTGACTCTTGTTAAAAAGTTGCTTTTTTTATTTAGAAATTAGGAATCTCTTTTATTAACTGGCATGAACAGACTTATAGGAGCATCATTTCTCCTTGTACTGGACTCCTAAAATTGCATTTCTGAATATTTCTTTTTTCAAATTGTGCTGAATCAGGAGCAGACAAAAAATGCTGTTGCAAAGTAAAAGCTTCAATCTGGAGCCCACAACCTCCCTGCTCCATTCCATTATAATGTATTAACTTGTAAACAAATACATCCATGTACTTCCGCGCTTTTCTCATCTGGGCTGACATCCGTCTTAAAACTTTACGGCTGGATAGCTCCAATATTGCTTGCCATTATTGTTGTACCAGTAATGCTAGGTTGAGGGCTGTGGGGGACTGTAGGTGGGGGGCCTACAGCCCTGCCCATAACTCAAAGGGGAATTTCTTAAGAGCTTTTAAAATAGATCAATAATAAATGATCGGAGAGGGACTTTAAGCTCCATACTCTTGTTCTTTTGAAAGACCTGGAAATGCAATCATTGGCTTGTCAGTGTTTTTGGCTTTAACTATTGTTTTAACATTTGATCCTGTCTGTTTTATAAGAATTTGTTGTTTTTATTAATTGTTGCAGGGGCTTCTTGACCCTTGAAAAAGAGGTTCTTGAATCTTATTTGGACTTTGTGCTCAAAAAAGTAGATAAACTAAATGTATTTTACTGCCTTTAAAAATAGTGATCACATAATAGTAAAATATATTTTTTTCATCCTAACAAAACATAATAAAAAAAGGTTAGTGTACTAATTGTGCATCATGTGATTTAAGGAGGTCAGCGTGACTCAAAGCTTCATAAAACAACCCGGATGTAACAGAAAGAAACGATGCTTTCACTTCCATACAATCAGTTTAAGTTCTCCATCTGTGTTGAACTCAGACATGATTTTTAATGTGATCACGTGGTCTGGGAGTGTTGAGCCTCAGGCTTCACCCTCATCATGTGACTTCTGCCAGGACTGGGAGTAGGGCTGCTAACGATCTCCTCACTGATATGATAACATTCAACAAGGTTTTAATCACATCATTTCCACAAACAACATGAATGTTTGGGCTACAACTGTTCCAAAAGTTGATTTATCGCCGCTATCGTTATCTCTTCACCTCTTCCCAACAGGGTTTGATCCAATCAGTGACACTTGTGATCTTGACTAGCATTTTAAGGGAAGTGATAAGTGATTTATGCTGTTTTATTCCTGTAAATTACGCAACTTTGAAATACTTGTACACATAAATGTTTGTAAAATGTAGAATATTTGGTCAACGAATATCTAAATTGAGCAATTGAAACAACGCAGTAATACTTTTAGAACATTTTTTTTTACCGTTCTATTAAATATTAAATTAATGTAATTTAATAATGTTAATTCCTATAAAATGCGTCTTTTATCGACGTTAAAAACTCGCGAGATTCAGAGAAACCTTTAATGCATTTCCTTTTCTTTAGACGTCGAAAATGTAAATAAAAAGTAAACAAATTAGTTAGTAGCTATGTGTGTGAAGGCTACAAAAAACATTCACCTACCTGATCCGTTTGTTTCCCTAAACCACTTGACTTTAGCGGGGATGAAACCGAACAGAAGAGTCAACAACAACAACCCGATCAAGGCTCCGATTTTTACTTGAAGGAGGTATTCCATTTTTCAGTTTTTAATGGGAGGGAGGTTTGCCACCAAGCAGCGAAAACATAAAGCCTGTCAACAGACCACCGACATCACGAGTGGACAGCGAGAACCTCTGTGAAGCGCAGAGAGCAAGCAAGCGATGTTGTGCTTTTTTGGAATGGACCTATAGCGAGCGCGGAGGGTCAAAAAGACTATTGGTAGTTTTTGTTTCGCTTTTTCCGCACACTTAAATTTAAGTACACAAAAACTCTATAATTAGAATTATTCATTACAAACAACATTTTTTTGTAAATCTAAGTTTGGTTTTAAATTATACAAAGAAACAAATAGCATGCAGTTGTGTATATTTTCTTCGCATTCCAACATCGTACGCATTTTCATTGTATTATTCATAAAGAAATATGCAGTATTTCTGAATAGTTCAAATAATATTTACTCTCTTTTCAATGTCTTTTTCATAGACTGGAATTGTTTTTTATTTTTATAAAAAGTCCTTATTTTCTTTTAGTGTTATTATTATTAAAGTATTTATTATACTAAATAATATTTATTAAATTATAACTGTTTTAATATTTTAAGAACATTTTAAAGAACAATATTATTCATATTAACTCTTGTTATTGTTATTACTTATATTTATTCATTTATTTTAGTTACCTAAATGTTATTTAATTTTCTTTTCTCGAGTTTTATATTTATTTTGATGACTACAATCAACAGGTGGCGCCATATTCACAGGTTTAACTAGAACCCGCGTTTGCAGCGCAGCAGGGTGATGACGACATATTATTGCGCCGGAACAGCAGAGCTTCTGAATGCTGATGTGTTTGAAGAAATGTCGGCGTTCAGATAGATTTTTGTTTTTTGATGGTGAAACGTGACAAGCTGTGGAAACGGTGGGAAATCAGAAGACGCTGCAGAAGAGATTAACAGAAGAGAGAGCATGGCGGTGAGAGAAACAGACACTAAAGTACAAACCACTGGTTTACTCTCTGACACGAACTTTCAACTTTTCACTGCACCTGACTGGTCCTGCTCTGGCTGGGACTCAGCAACATAATCTACCTTACCATTCATTCCTAGAAAGAGGAGCTACAGTTACTTTTTGGTCTCTGTCGGGAAATTAACATGTCAGATGCTGTTATTTGCTCCTAAAGAAGCACATGAATAAACTGAAATATATATTCAAGCTAAATATAAAGATGTCAAGACACTATCCGGGACTTTAAGCTTCTCCCAAAAAAAAATAAAGTACCCCAGAGGTCAATTTTACAGCAAATTAAGCTGAAACCTCAGAGAAGAGCAGCTTTTCTTTAACGACCAATTTATAAAGTTAAAAATTGCACATATTGACCTACTTAAATGATTAAATATTGATGTCCATGAGTTTCATGTTGGGTGTATTGTCTGTTGCACCATGGTCAAAATATTGACCCCCCTCCTCCTCACAATGAATATAAAGAGGTACCAGGTCATATTAGTAATCGGCTCTGGCAGCACATTGCATGAAATAAATCTTTGTAATTTATTGTAGTTTCAGTGTCCACTGTGACTGACTAGTTCAAGAACATATTTACAAGAAGAACACATGGACAGCTAACACAAAACATAAGGAATTTGCTGTAAAATAAATAAAGTACTGACAAAAGCAGATTTTTTAAAAAGTAAAATAAACAAAGTCTTTATAAATGTGCACAGTCTCAATGTTTTTTTTTTATGTAAATGTGTGAATCAACTGATATAACTCAAAAAAGTGATATATGATACATTTTTCTTTGCTATGTTGAACAGCCCAAAGGTAAAGTTGGCACAAAGGGAAAAAAGCAGATCTATGAGGAGAACAATGCAACACTCAAGTTTTACACAAGGGTCATCCTTGGAGCCAATGTAAGTATAAAAGAAAATTTCGGTTTGGTCTTTTTTTTTTTTTTTAATGAAAATTAAATGAAAATTTCACTATAATGTTCTTAAAAATGTTAGAAATAATATTATTAGACAAATTAAGTGTTCAACCACTATTAATTTTGGAATATAAAAAAGCAATAATTTTAGCATTCTTCAAATCAAAAAGTAGACAGAACAACAATTAAATGACTTAAGAGGAAAATTGTAAAATGTGAAAAAGGCACCATTTTATTTTATATATATATATATATATATATATATATATGTGGGTGTGGTGTATGTATACATTTATATATGTGTATATATATGTATTATAATTTTTTTTATATATATACATAAAATATATATATAAGTTCATACTTTTTTTTACTTAATTGTTGGGGTTTTTTTTTTGTTTTATTGCTTCTTACAGACTCTCAAATGAAGAACATTTTTAGATTGCTAGATTAAATTTGCAAGCCCCACCATAAATTACATGAAAAAAAACACAAATAACTTTATCTTTATATCTCACTCTATTTACCGGACTGGTATGCCTACTTAATCTGTTTTTTTTTTAATCTAAATCTTGCAATACAACGTGTTACATTTAGAGACAAAATATGAAAAATCTTGTCTGACAGGTTAAATGAAATTAGCCTAAGTTGTTCTATTTACACATTACAGAATTGTTGTTCTGTCATGTTCTAACTGCCTTAAAACTGTCCTCCATGCAGGTGATATACATTACTGTCAACTTCCTGGTTTTCTACAGTTCATCTTCATTCTGGACAGGGGTGAGTGTGTTGTTTGGGTTTTCTATATGCTGACGTAAACTGTCCACCACCTTTGATCCTGTTCTTCCCTCCATAGCTGTTGTTGTTGTTTGCGCTTGCTATTTACATCGGGAGTTACCGCTCCATGTCAGCCATGGCCAAACCAGTGTTTGCTGAAGATGGAAGTCTGCTGGATGGAGGAATAGACCTAAATATGGAGCAAGGGATGGCAGAGTAAGTAAGCTCTAAAATCTAAAAGAAACTCTCTCTTTTTACCTTATTTACTCTTTACTGTTTTGTAACTGTAATTCAGAAAAAAAGAACAAATTTACCATTCATCATAAAATCATTGTTTTTATTTCATATAGTGTGCAAAGATGTAGTTTTTCCCGTGGAAAAACTCCATGCTTGTCGTTATCTCTTGGCATTTTCCTTCAGCAGATACAGTGGAGACAGACAGGAAATGCATGGAAATGATAGCATTGGAATGAAACTGCCAGGCGACTGGAAGTCGACTCACTCTCTCAGCTGCTGAAAGCATATCTTGCATGTTTTTCAGCCTTAATTTACACTCTATGCATTCTGGTTTTAGGCACCTCAAAGATGTCATTCTGCTCACCGCCATAGTGCAAGTTCTCAGCACAATCTCCTTTTATTTCTGGTATCTTTGGTTGCTGGTGAGAGCTTTTTTGTTCATTTAGTTTGTAAATCAATAAGATTTTAGTTCAATGCTTAAATTTCTGTTGTGTGTCCCATTAGGCCCCGGCTCGGGCCCTCCACTTGCTGTGGGTGAACTTCCTGGGTCCCTGGTTTATGGCAGAGAATCCGTCCGCACCGGAGGAGGTGAATGAGAAGAAGCAGAGAAGACAGGAGCGCAGACAGATGAAGAAATTCTGATGCGGCACAGCCCACGGAGCAGTATTTTTTATATGCAGAATCTAGCACACAGAAGAAGAGCTCATAAGTTATTCAGGAGAAAAAAACAGTTCTTAATAAGTGGAAATGAGATGCTATGAAATCTTGTTTTCTTTGTTTTTCTTTTTACTCTCTTCTGTAATTCAATTCTCCCTCTAAATTATAAAATTAAATGCTTCCCAATTTGAGGATGTTAGCATCCAAATACCATGTTGTCTCTTGAAAAGTATTTTAGGCTTTGATTTTCATCATTGCTGCTCCAATAGACGTTTTTTGTGATTACACACAAACCTTCTCACATCGACTTTTCTCTCATCATGCCATTTACCTTTAAAATGATTCTTATTGATGCTCAGTCCAGAGACTTTCTCATCTGCTTTGTCCTATAAAAACTTTTCAATATCAAGTTTTAATAGGAAAATGGGAACAATTTTGCAATAAAACTGACTTTCTTCAGTTTGCTGAATCATTTTTGTCCGTTAAGATTCTGTATGTTGTTTCATTCATGGTTTTTGTGAGAGCATATAGCTTGAATTGTGGAACGCTCTTAAAATCAGTAAATAAAACAAAAATAAATCAATTTTATTGAGGCAGCTTAGGGGTTTTTAGGCAAAACTAAAATATATCTGACCTTTTGAAAGCATTGTGTGACGAGTACACGCCCTTCATTTCATTAAGCTCCATGAGCGTTTCCTCCAAAGAGCCAAAAATGTTTGTAATCAGCTTTGCTGAGGCAGGAACCACAGATCCCCCAAACGCTCCTCAAAGAGTAGGATTGTTGTTCCCTTCTGGAAACCTTGAGGTTGAGATAAGTTCCAAATGCGATTTAAGTCAGGTGATGAAGAGCGATAGTTCATTGTGTGGTCATCTTTGAGGCTTTTGAAGACATATGACAAAGTTGGATAGTTATCCCATATTCTTGAATCAATCTGAATTAGGTTCACAAATTGTAACATTTGCCTCAATTTAATTAAATAAATTTTGTGTGATAATATAAAATATTTTGAAAAAAAGTGGAATAAAAATTTGACAAATTTTTGCAGTTAAAATCTCAAAAATGATTTGTAACAACGTTTGTAAAATGGGTTTATTCAAACAATTTGAAGAACCATTTAGCATAAAAAAATTATAATTTGTACAAATTAATGAATCTAACTTAAATCCACGTCCTAATTTGTCTTACCCACAAACATTTGAATAGCCTGCTCTCAGATGTTTATATTAAAATGTTGAGTGCATTTCCCATTGGAGGTTTTTTCTATTATTATTATTTTTTTTTTTGTAAATGAATAACCAGGGATCTGTGCCTCATTTGATGAATGAGACACAACTATCAACCCTAATCATTGAGTAACTGCAAGTGTCAGTGAAGTGTTTGAAGCGTTTACAACTATTCCAGTAGTATGAATATTGTACCACAACTTAAAAACTATTCTTTATGATGTTTATTTCTGTTATAAGCATTTATTTGGGGAATTTTTTTTTTTTAAAAAGGAGATTTTTTTCTTTTGGCAACATGAAATAATACACAAATGTAAATATACCAACAAGAAATCCCCATGACCTCTTTTCATTTGTAAAAAAAAAAAAAAATGAAGCAAACCTTTCAAAATTCAAACAATCTGAAAACTATAAAAACTTGGAATTTATCTGAATAATTTGATCTGGGTAGAAGGTGATGCTCTCAGCATTCCCTCATGCCCTGTACTGTAATAACTTTCTCATCTCAAGTAGTATGAATTCTCCTGAATGGACTGTACGTTCAAATGTTTATGTTATTAGGAGTCGCTGCCATGTTTGAGTAACTGTGCAATCTCAGCAAAGGTCTTCGACTCAGGTCAGTAAAAGTGCATTTTGATGCTCATGTAAAGTGTATCTGCTTCACTCCTAGGCCTGGCGCAAGCAGGGATTCTGCTCACACAAGATCAGTCATTATGAGCCATCCTGAATGATTAAGTGGGTGTGGTTTCAGCATCATTGGTTCCTAATATTTTTAGATGTTTTGAACACAAATTAAATTTTTTTTAGTATATATGTTTTAATAATTTCTGGTTTGTTAATTATGTAGTATTTGTAAATGCGTTAGGTGTGCATGTGTGTGGGAGTGATTGATTACTTTGCGACAGACTGGCGACTCTTCCAAGGTGTAGCCTTCGCCCAACAGTAGCTATGAAAGGCTCCAGCAACCCCTTGACCTGGACAGAAACATGGGGGTTAAGGGAATGGATGGATGGGTGAATACTTCATCAATACTTTTCAAATGCATTGTTCCGAAAGTAAATCACTAAAATCAAGCTATATCATTTAAAATGGTAAAAAAAAAAAAAAAAAAATGTTTTCTTATTATGATTGATGATTCCACTATAGGGGACATCTTATGGGTTCGTTTGCTTAAACTTTTAAATTTACCATTAGAAATGGGGTGTCAGATACGTTAATGCAACAGTTGCAACACTTCATCACACCTGTAAGTCATTTTTCAGTGACTCCTGAGGCTATTTGCATGCGTAAGCGTAGATATTAGAGCTGACAGATAAATGTGCAGATGACAGACTAATCCCCAAATACTGAAGACACCTTAAACCTCTCAGTGCAGCTTCCGTTTTCATGCACAGAGCTGAGCCTCGTCCTGAGGGCAAATGCGGTTTACTATCAAGTCCTAAAGTGAGTTTGTGTACTCAGCGTTGAAAAAGTGAATTTAGCGATTATTTCCTAAGCTCTGAAGAGAGCGAGTGGGCTGGAAAAGTCAGACTCTGCTCCTAATATAATTACAGATTTGTCATTATTGTTACATCCACGCTTATCCAACCCAACAAGCTAAAACCTGCTCCCTGCAGCATTAAAGGAGAAGCTCTACAATGGGGTGAATCCATTTTCAAGGGAAGAACAAAGTTAGCCGTCGTGTCTTACATGCAGGAACAGTCCAAACTTTGACTTTTATGTCAATATCCCTCTGAGCTTTTTCAGAATGGTCGCTTTCTCTGTCTTGCCCTCCTTCATCCCAGCCCTGTGGTCCAACACTGTCTCTATTATAGGGTTATAAACAAAGTAACCAAAATTAGAGCAGTGCAGCATCCAGTTGTCAGGGCCAATCCCAGATGTGGGCTTTGAGAGGGACCATGTTGCAGGGTAATTTAGTCCCGGGGCTGCTCACTTGCACGTAACTCCCCCACCCTCCAGCATGCACAAACGCTTACTCACGAAAACCCGCAGATATGCATTGGGCTTCCTTTGTGGTTCAACGTTGAAGGTTTGTGCAGGATTTATGTTATTATGAGCAATTTATAATATTGTGGTTCATTTTGATTGTTACAAGATATAACAGGGGAGTGTGGGAGTAGAGGTCACGCTGACAAATCAAGGAGCTGCAGCTATACTCGGTTTGTTTAGCTTGTAGCTCTGCGTCATCTAAAAGAAAACATCCTATATACCTTTCTGTAAATAAAAGTTTACACCTTGACACGCGTCAAGAGATTGATCAGAATGAAGCTCTTTGATGGAGCTTCGTATTTTCAATGGCTGGGTCAGACAAAACAGGAAATTGGAGGGCATGTGGGCAACAGTCAAGCCTTTGACCCCTGAACCGGGGCACACCCTGTCTTTGAAGTCACGAGAAAGAGCCTTTGCAGAGCGGAGCACGTTCCCTTGAACCACCAGCGTCCGCTTTGTAAACAGCATTAGAGCCTCTCTGAGTGTGTTTGGCAGAACCGTGGGTGTTGTCCTCTCCAAGCCCATCATCTGAGCTCTGCTTCCATGTTGTTTTGTCTGAACTGACCCACACACCGAGCTCTGTTTGGGTTGCAGTTATAGGTGGAATCCTTCGCTGTTCATCGGGGTTCCTGCTTTTACAGGCGAGCTTAACGGCAAAGCCAGCTGCTGGGGATCCACTCGCTTCTCCTAGAACAAAGACTTCCAGCTGAAGGAGGACACCAGCGATCGCAGCTCCCACCGTCGCCTTAAAAGGAAGCTGTCAAGGATTCTCTCTGCATTCGACTCCCTGAGCGTGTGTCTGTGTGCACACCTCATGTTGTGAAGACATACAGCACTTGTGTTTACATGCTTGCACTGTGGAAACAAAGAAACTGGTCCCCCAAGAGATTTAGTAAGTGAGAGGAAATAGTTGTGGGTACTGTTGAGTCCTAGTATCTTGGTGGGAAATGCTCCACCCTCCCCTGTTATTGTGACCTTTGAAAAATCTCATCTCCAACTTGCCATCTTTTCTGGATCAATACATTCACACAATGCCAGTGAGACACAAAATAATGATCCTTTTTACAATTTAAAAATTGACTGAGGAATCAGGGATTTGAGTGACAGATAAACTGTCAAAAGTCATCCCCTCGTACTTCAATTGCTAAAGAAAAAGTTACAGCCCCACCCCAGTCGTCTTTTGATCTATTTTCAGTGTCTTCCCAGTGTTCTTTTACGTATGATTACACTGTTTTTAGACAAAAAAAAAAAGTGTTGCTCTTGACATAATTTCGGCAGAGCAGCAGGAGTTCATCAGAAATTCACCTCTGAGTGGTGGGACCCAGTGGAAGACTTAGCGGTTTGGGAGCTCCAGGCAAAAAAATAAATGGGTCTCTTTGCAGCAGATAAATAAATACATTTTAATTTTTTTAATCCTAACCTTGGTTAAAACATCAATTAACTTAGTAATTGGTGCTTTAGTAAACAGAATCAATGCCAAGAATCCAGATGTTTTGATGAGCTTTCAAAAAACTGAAATAATTTCAAAACTGACGTGTGGCAGACTGCAACCTGCACTGAAATTAAATGACAAATATGCAAAATATGGCAATTTAATTTAATTAGACAGTTTTATAAGTTGTTCAGCTCACCTACCTTTGTTAATGGTAAGTCTGCCCCATGCAGACAGGAGGAGCCCCGACCCCCTCCTGTGTTGTAAAGAGCTTGGAGCACAGAGCTTGTGGCGCACTCAGCATATTTTCTACGTCACAAATAGGCTCTTTTGAAAATGTAATTTGGTTGTCTGCTCCTCATTCACACAGATTTGTGTAAAGAAATACTCAGAAATGCAATTTTAAGATCAGTTTTCTGTATATGTGACCTCCATCATAAGATTCACTCAAAGGCGACGCTGAAACACAAAATCTTTAGTGTACTTTAACTTTTCAATTGTTAACGTAATCAACATAATTCCAGCAGATTCTGAAGGAGCTCACACCACTTTTGTCCTTCAGAATCTTCTGGAATTACGTTGATTGCGTTCATTGAAAAGTTACAGTGAATCCAAAAACATAAACACTGGAGCTCAGGTGTGAAAGGGTTAATGCTACAGGAAACATTGTTCAAAATACCAAAACCACAATTCTCATCCGAGTGAGTCTTTGAGAGCAGACCCAAAGACTCACTCTTTTTTTTTTTTGTTTTTTTTGGTTACCAAAACAAAATAAATAAAAAATCCACCAAATTCAATGTCCTACATTTGTTTTGCTTCTAATTTTAGTGAGCACTATGCAATATGTCCATTCATTTCTACACTGAGATGACTCCTGCCTGCATTTTAAATGCTTTTTTTGAGGTTCTAACTAAACCAGGTGATGCAAATGCTAAAGCCTTATTGATACAAGTTGTCGTGACCTATTTACTGACCGTCAGAATTCATGGGCTCCTCAGAGCAACGGACGATTAAAATACTTCATGCTCACAAAGCAAGGGAAGAAGCAGACTGTAGTGGAGACGCCAGATACATAGGCACACAAAAAGACCACAAAAACCACACAGCACCTCTCCCTCACGCAAGCTGTATTATCTATTTCAGGAGCTATAAGTCATCCCAGTCGTGCATAACTGTTGTGTTCAAGGATGGCTGCTTTGGTGATGTTGGAAGATGTTATCCACTTTAGGAAAAGACAGAGGATTCAAAGATTTTCTGGGTTTCTTGAAAACGTCATAGTTAGATTATGTGCTCATTTAGTTTTCCAAGAACTGCTTAGAGAAACAGATTAAAACCCATAATGCAGATTTACATTCTTAAAATCTTTGTTGTTGTTTTTATTTTCTTGCTTCTATTGTTATCTATTTTTTTTACATTCTTAAAATCTTTGTTGTTTTTTTTATTGTTTTGCTTCTATTGTTATCTATTTTTAGTGTTATTTGTGGTCTTGTAAGAATGAAAAAGGGAGCCAAGTTTGGTGACATAGCAGAAATGGGAAATTCAACCTGAGCTGACCCAAAGGACTTGAAGCCTGAGGTTTGGGATCTGTGAGAAATGATTAATAGTTTGTTGTCATTTTTAAGTATTCCCTTCTGAGGTAAAAAAAAAAAAAAAAAAAAAAAAGCTGTATTTACATTGTGAATGCAGGAAAATCAACTGGCTTTGTTTTCTCTCCACATAAGTTTGTTAAAGACCCACTCTGATAAAAACTGTGTTTTGGTATGTTTTTGTATGTTCTAAGACCAAAATTGCATTTCTGAGTATTTTGTTTTTCAATTTGTTGTGAGAAAGGAGCAGACCAAAAAATGCTGTTTAAAAAAGCTTGTAGTTGTGAATATAAAGAAGCAACAGTTGGCAAGTCACAAGCTCCATTCTGATTCATGCACTTGTAGAGAAATAGATTCATGAACGTCTTCATTTCTCTTGTCTGAGACTATTAGTTATTAGTTTACAGTTTACTTTTCTTGATTGTACAGCTAAAGACTGATTGTAACTTAAATGTAAATATTTCACACTTTGAATTTTCAAAATAGAACTTTTGATCTTTTCTGTCACATCCTCAAAGATTGCCAGAGGTTACAATTCAAATAGAAATATGCGACAAAAGAATAAGCATGCAAACTTTACATGTTTGAAATGAGGTTCTGTTTTGCGGTGATACCTGATCAAATGTTCCCTATAAAACAGGATAAATTATGAAGGGATCAGCGTTTATAGATCACATTTACATGATAGAAACAAAAGGCTTTGAAGATTATAAAGATTAGTTTAAATTGCATCAAATTTTGCAGCTATCTATCTTTTGGGGGAAAAAATGAAAAGATTCAAATACATCTTGTGTAAAAAAAAAAAATCTAAAACTGAACAGAACATCCAGAGCAGATTTTACCAAGAGGCACAAGTTCACGCAGTACTGCTGCTAACCTAGACTTACAATCTGCAAATAGTCGTTCAAAGAACTGGAAGAGCCTCAGCGGGTTTATTAAAGTGTTCACAGACTGCACATTTACGAAGAGGAATTTAAGAACTTAAGCTTAGTTTTGCTCCTTTTTTTTTTTTTTTAGCTTGATATACCTGATGGCCGTAGACTGATTGATGTACCCCACAAGGCCTGTTAAACATGTCTCCAGTTCAAAACCTGCATAGAATGGAGCTTGGGTTAATGTCCTTATGTAAAAACATCAGAGTAGATTCAAGCGGTATCCCGTCTGCCACATAAGCACCTCAATCTGTATACAGAAAGACCTGCACTGACCTAAAAAATCTATCAACCTACAGTAATCACATCCAACTAAAGGACTGAAGAAACCTGAACTGTACAGAGACTTTATATGGAAACGGATTTAAAGAGCTAGATTTTGTTCCATCACTTCATTTTTCTTATATGATTAGTCCTGTTGTGCATGGTCACTGTTCTCTTACTTTATCACGCAATTAGATACAATTTAGGCTTTTACTTACAAGCTGTTAATATTCCTGGCTCCTGACTGATAACCAACCAGCTCACAAACTGTCATGAATCGGTCCCCTGTCTTCCCTTCCGGGCATCAGCGGGATCCATCACCTGAGTTCTAGCACTTCCTGGGTCACCATACTAAACTTCCCATCAGCCTCTGCTGTCACTCCCAGAAGCCCTATAGCCATTTTCCACCTGCAATCACTCCCAGCAGCATTTAGGCTGAGTCAGTGCGAAGTCTTGTTTGAGCCACTCTGCCTGTATCACTGAGCATTCTCATTCTGACCTGATCTTCTGTGTCATCTGATCCTGTTTTGTCTGCTGCCTGCCCAGACCCTTGCCTGGACCCTGACCACTCTAGTTGTTCTCTGATGCCCTCATACTTTTGTTTGACCTCTGCCTGTCCGACCCTGATTTAACTTTGTTGATTTTTATCTGTGCTTTCCAACTGTTTTCCTGTCTGTGCCAATAAAACCTACAGCACTTGGATCCAGCCATCTGGCCATTTGTGACACCACCTTACTTATTCACACACACAACATCGCATTGAAAACAAACAGGAAAGTATAACAGCCTTTTAATGATAATCTAGTTTTTTCTCTGAATATTGTTTACAACTCATTTGTTTTATACATTTTGAAATGACTGCGAGTTTAAAATTTTAATAGCTTTATATAATCAAACTATTTTGCCTTAAAAACAATTTTTTAAATGTGATCCTAAACTATTAATTCATTCATTCTGCAAACAGGCCGATTCCCATTAATAGGCAAATTCACACACACAAAAAATCACAAATTATATACCAAATATAATGAAACATTTTTTTTGTTTAATGAGAAATTATGTCTCTTGTTGAACAGAATGACCTTTCTTGGTCCAAAAATGTAGACAAATTGAGTTAATTTCATTAATTTGATTGAAGTACCTGTTTTGCAGTTGAATTCATATTAAGCCTTGTGATTTCTGCAAAATGACAAGTTACTCGTTTACCAAGATTTATTGCAGTCATCAGTAAAAGTCAAACCCTCAGTGCTACATGTCATTTTGTGGTAGGAACTTCCTTTTTCCAATCAGACCAAAGCGGCCGCTGTAGCATGTCATTCTCCATCTTCCTCTCCGTCTCACTTCCTGTCATCTCTGCAGTCTCTCTGCTGAATGCATCAGAAGCATCGGCAGCTCACAGTCTGACCCAGGAGACGCCAGCTTTTAAACACAACTCGCCCACAACAGGGATTGGTGATTGATTTATTCTCCATACATTCATTATTTTCTGAAGTTATTTTTCTTTCATTAGATAAATAAATAAAAGGTCTTTGCTGAGTGACCACAGGCATTAACTGCAGCAGTGGCGCCACTGTCTGCGCGGCTCCGGCAGAATCAGGATCAGTGACGGACAGTCTCCATCACACTGGGTTCCCTTCCTCTTCCTTTGTTTTCGTCCCATTTCCTTCCATGTTTTCTTAAATACTGTTCCTCCAGATGGAACGCTAAACAAACTACAATGCTGTGAAAGTAAATAAACGCACAAATATCATGTGACACAAGCATGGCCCTTTTCTTAACTCAAAGCCAGTGTTACAGGGATCTGCTTATGATGCAGAACTTCTGCTTTCTACCTGCAAAAGTTCAGTATATATTTTATTTAAACTCAAAAGCAATTATTTGTATTTACTAAATTATTTTCGTGGTTTCATTAAACTCAACTGAATTTACTTGGATACGTGGATCGTAATAATGTTACCAGGAATGTTTGTTTTTGCTCAAATTAACATCAAATGTTGTATCAGATCTTGAATTCTCAGTGTTTTCATTTTCATTTCCAAACTGTTTATTGTTTCTAAAATTAGATCCTTTGTGAATAGTTTTTTTTTTTTGAGTAAAACAATGTGACTTTAAGATTTAAAACACAGCGCCAAAAAAGCAAAGTATTGCACCAAAAAAAGACGACAAATTATTACAGTTACTTTTGAATATTTTTACAATTTTACTTCATAGCAATAACAAAGCAGAAAAATAACATTTACACTAATTTTTTTTATAAAATAGATTATTATTATACTTCTCAACAGAGTTTTACAATGTCAACACATCAAATTATGTTTCTTGATAAACAGCAAAAGTTAAAAAAAATTACATTTTTCTACATTTTATCTACAAAAATTTATTTTTTTATTTTTTTTTATCTTTTTGGACTCAAAATTTGCTTTAAGGATCTTCACTCAAAGACTCACTCCGATGAGAATTGTGGTTTTGGTATTTTGAACATATTTCCTGTAGCATTAACCCTTTCACACCTTAGCTCTAGTGTTTATTCAAGGATCTATTACTTATTTATTTATTTATTTACAACACACACATATCATCAGAAAACATCAATGAAAAGTTATTTTTGTTTAAACACAAACAGCAGAGTATAACAATTTACAACCAAATGTGACAAAATATAATCAAAGTCTAAAATTACCAAATTATAAAAATGGAATTTCATTCACTTAACTCTTTGAGTCATCATTTTGAGGGAAAATAATGAGTGCTTTCAAGTCAGACAGAAAAAAGTCACTAAATTGACATTTAACATTATTTATGTTTTTTTTTTTACATTTTGAAAAAATACCTCAGATTTTTGGGGATTTTGTATAATATTTTGTCTTACTCTGGGATGGATGGATGATGGATGGATGGATGGATGGATGGATGGATGATGGATGGATGGATGTATGGATGGATGGATGGATGGATGGATGGATGGATGGATGGATGGATGGATGGATGGATGGATGGATGGAATTTTGTCTGGTTTGAATATTTTAAAAGATCTTTTGTGGAATATGCAGTAAAATCCTGTGTGCGATGCATTGCAAGAATACAGTTTATATGGTAGAATTGTGCCTGAAATCTCCTCCTCCTGACGTCACATGATTGTACTATATCACAGTAATTTATCAAAAGATTCTGCAGAACGCTACAGATGTGTGAACTACTGATGTTGAGGCATCCTTCAACCTGCACAGCTGGTAACTTGCTTGCTCTTAGTTTCCATCACTCTTTACCTAACAAGCTTTTTCCCAACTTTTCTAATCCATCCATTCCCACCCACCTCACACTTACAATGGAAATCTAAATGAATGCTTATTTTCCCAGAAACCCCAGCTCTCTGTCATAAAGTGCTTAATTCCCTTCATTAGGGAATTAGTTTCTAAGAACAGTATAGGGAGAGAGAAGGGGTAACGGATGAATCAACCGTTGCAGTCAGCAGCTCGTTTAGCCCAACGGTGACACGACTGTCTGAATGGCAGCAATGAAGGAAGAAAAATAAATACGTGGTATTTAAGAAAGAAAAAAACAACACACATTTACATGCAGGAATTCAGGGGAGAAGTAAATGGGTGCACTTTCAAAGAGGTAATGTTTCAGCTTAGACAGGCTTGATTACAGCCTCTCTGGTGCCAGGAGTTCAGCACAGTGGGTGGGTGGATGGATGCCGCCAACAAAAAATGCCTCTTAAGGTGTAAGGTTAATTCCTGTAAATATATATTATTAGATTTACTCTTTATTTCTTTTAGCATGAAAATAACAGAAGTAAAAGTGTTAGCAAACCCAGAGAACCAAGCAAAAAGTAGTCTAAGTGTACTGCAAGTGTACACTAAAAGTGAGGTAGTCTAATTGAAGTTTACTTTCAATGAACTATATTGTAAAATGTTCCAATTTAGTCTGAAGAAGTATTAAGTTACTTAACTCCCTACGCTACACATACATGATCTATAGTAGACTTGCTAAACTTATACTCAAGTTTACTTAATAAACTTCAGGTGTACTACTTTTTGCTAAGGGTAAGAACACAGCACTAGACATTTTCTTGCTATTGAAGTCTACCCACCAAAATACCAGAAGCTCACAGAAAGTAGTTGAAGCTTATTTTACTAAGTGAACTTGAGTACAAGTATAGGAGGTACAGTGCACAATAGATCAGGGGTCTTTTAAGTTAACTATTAACTTAACTATAACTTTTATTTTTGAACAAATCCAAGGATTTAAAGTGTGCCACGTGGTTTTAATATATGGTAGGGGTCACTTCATTAGCTTGGTTTTTGTTTGTTAGATTTATGAATTTGTGGCTGAAATGCACCAGAAACTGTAAAATAAACCATGTACCATTGTTGAATTTAAACTTTCTACTGCATTCACTGCAATCACAAGGTCCTATGGTGTAGGATGTATTTTATTTTGAAAGGAAGTCATGCAAAGCTCTATCAAAAGTTATACATTTTCATTAAAAAAAAAAGTTTCTCTCTATTTTTGTTCATGCCAAAAAAAAAACAATTGTTTATTTAAATGTACCATGTCAGTAGCAAAAACCTAAACACAAATTGGTATCTTATTTTTCTAAAGTGTGAAAACTTTGTGACTCCTACTGGGTTTTGATTGGTGAGAAATTGACCTGAATGGCTCTTTACGTGTTGAAGGTTGCAGACCCCTGCTTTACCATGTAGTGTAGGAAGTAATCGAAAACTTCTTCAGACTAAATTGAAAAATTTTAAGTTTACTATATTAGTAAATTAAAAGTCAACGTCAAGCATACGGCTTCTCTTTAAAATTTACCACGTGTTCTTGTAGTACATTTAAATAGACTACTTTTTGCTAAGGAATAGCAAGAAAAATGTTTTGTTAATTTTTTTCAAACTTGTCACATGAGGAAATTGATCAAGTGAAAACCATCACTGTCTGTCATTTGGGTTGAAGATGATTGCAGATATCCTCTAAAGAAACCTGCTGCTGGTTTTTTGACTCGTGTGACCCAGTTTTATCCAAGCTCAGTTGGACTAATCTCCTCCTCACATGTGACCACAGAAAATGAGTGTTTTAAGCTTTTCTGAGAATGATCAATGTACTTCAAAGTTGGTGTTTCTGCACTCGCTTTTTTTTTTTTTTTTTTTTTTTTGGTATTTTGTTTAAGAGTTAATGACACGAGTTGTGTCACATGTTATTGTTCTTTAAAGTTTGTTTTCTGTTTCTTACGAAGTACCCCAGGATGATGATAAAGTAATGTCTTGCTACAGGTTCACAAGTTTGAAACATTTGCAAATTATCTGTATTTTTAAATTCAATCAGATGCAAAACAAACAAAATAAAAAGAAACATTTTAGAAGACAAAGGTAATTTATAGAAATAAAAATTAAACGTTATTAAATTAAGCTAAATAAGAAACCAAAAAAGATAGATATTATGGGACATTCCTGTTTGAAAGATGACGTTTGTTCACCTTTACATAAGAGAGGTTATTTAGTATGTTATGCTTCAAACCAAAAACATGAATATTACTGGTGATTCAAATGTAGCTGCTGCTATCAAATTATATAAGTATGTGGAGATTAAACTCCTCAAACAATAAACATCCTTCTGTTTTCCTTCGTCTTTAAACTAAACGTCCCTATCCAATCAGTGATGTCCCATCAAACCAACCTTTTACCAGATTCTTATTTTTTTTCTTTTTTAACATTTCCTTTAGCTATCTGGAAATGACTCTTGTTTATTAAAATACTTATGCTTGTTTTGATTTCTAAAATTTAAAAGGGTTTCTTTCTACTTTTTTTTTTTTTTGCATTTCACCGTAGAGAAAGTTGAGCTTTTGGTAAGAAACTATTGTCCGAAGGTCTAATGTACCTCTGTAGAGATATAATGACGGCATAAGGTTCAAAAGAAGTTGTGGTTAGTATGCATGGACAAAACTAAGAGATAACATAAAACTAGTACAATTACCTGTAAGCCATTTTATGCCACTTAGAAAGGAAAAAATAAAAGAAAGTTTTTATATCAATATTACATAAAAGTATAAGATTAAAAAGAGGAACTTGAACTATGGCAAATAATCCAGAATGTTTAAAACCACTTTTTTTAGTGACACATTTCTTTAATTTTATTTAACAAACTCTTAATTCCCCCTCTGTTCATTTTTTATTATAATTTTAAAGAAAAATGCTGCAGTAATAAAGCTGATATATTTTTTTGTTTGTCTCCAGTAATCCCTTTTCTTTCAATTTCTCGTTTTGTCTCCCTTTCTCAAAAGGTCTCCCTTTTTGCTGAACCAAATGAGAATATTGTTCTTAATCCATCTTTCCTGAGTAAAAAAAAAGTTTAAATTAAAAAAAAGTATCAAAGAAATTAGCACAAGGAAAAAAGTAAATAACCACATTAACACGAACTGTCATGATTCAATGAGAGGAAAACTGCAAAGAAAATACCTTTTTCTAAAATACAGTCTACTGCAGCTGAAACACAAAAGCCCAACTATCAATGTCAGGAACATTGTTTTGACCTAAAGGATCTACAAATGCACAAAGAGGAAGCATGAATTGAACTTTATTGAGCTGAATAGAGTTTAACTCTGACTTCACATCTTCTTTCACAAGCAAAAGCAAGAAGCTACTTCACAAAAATAGTTTTCTGCTTGAAAAAAGTTTGATTTAAATAGACGGAGAATGTTTTGCTGTAACAGGATGTATTGGTTTTCAGCTTTTCAGTAAACAGAGAAGACTGGCAGCTTGTTCTCGACATGATCGCTTCCTTTCTCTGCTTTTTCCTGCAGATCTGTTGTGAATGAACCCTGTCACGAAGGAGTAGTTTGTGTAGTGGTGAACTTGAAGTCAGAAAAAGCTCCGGGGTTAGCGTGTTACGGGTGTGGACGTCAGACTGAGAAGGTGAGCGCAGACGTTTAGCCACACATGATCTCCATCAACTGTTTTCATACCGGAGCCTCCTGGTCTTTCCAGTGCTGGCCTGTAAGTGGGTGGGAGTGGGCAGATGGAGTGTTTGTCCTCACTATGTTTATACATGCATCTGTGTGTTTGTTTTTAAGTGCAGAATAAACTGCTGGCTGGGAAGGGCAACATTCTGTGTGCCATATCTCTAGTCCAGAGTGAAGCCATTAGGGGAGAAATGAAGCTGATGACATGTTGTTCCTGTGACAGGCCGCCTGGCCCCGCACTCCTCGCCGCTGCTGCCACTGCTCTGGGAGCCCGGGAGTCTGCCACTGCGCAGACACGGAGACGCAAGGACCAGCGTCTTATTTTAGCAGGCGGTTTGGTGCCGGACACTCTGTCTGCTCTCCCACCAACCTTTACGCACCACCCTCTTCCCATACTGTGTGCACACAAACATACGAACCTCGTCTCTCACACACACGCAACCAGCATGCTCTCATTTGAAAACAGGAGCCAAACTGATGGCAGCTGATAGTCTGACCCACATTCTTTTATAGAATGTGTTCAAACGTAGAGAAAGGAAATAAACAAAAATGAGCTCTCTGGGTTCATTCATTCACAAACATTGCTCTAATGATGTAGAAAACAGAAGCAAAGTTATTGATCAGTTTTCTAAAGAGCAGCATAGTTTACTTTAAATAGAAATAAAGATACAGGAAAAGTTAAAAGTTTAGAGGAGGATCTCTTTACATTCCACATCTTTCTTTTTTTGTCACTATACAGAAATTTCCATTTGTTTTGCATTTACTTTTTAGTTACTATGTTTTGTTTATGAATCTAGAATTGAAGCAAGGCTTAAAGACCCAATCCAATCATCCTTTGATCTATTGAAAAAACTGTTTCCAATTATAATTTTGCCATTTTAGCCAAAATCAAAAACCTGTGTTGTTTTCTAGGACATAGTTTCTGTAGAGCAGCAGGAGTTTATTAGGAATATGCATCAGCATGAGTTGTAGGTGGGACCATTGGTGCGTAGTAAGCCTTCACTCATTTCCCAGCATCCCTTTGTGGATATTCTCTCCGACTCTCTTACAGCCCCTCACGCCCCAATTCACCCCCATTTGCTGGTGCAACACAAATATTGTAATATTGTTGGAACAATCCAGCTTGGAGCCAGATGCAAGCTCAGACGAAGACATACGTGTTTCTATAGCCTCGTTTCCACTGAGCGGTCCGGTACGATCCAGTTCATTTTGGTACAGTCCAGTTAATTCTGGCGCTGGCGACCACTGAGCGGTTTGTTTCCATGGCGCTAGCTCCCTCTGTATCACACTGTCGCCAAGGATAGCAAGGAACATTTGCAGTTCCACTACAGACCAGGCCTTGCTTTTTTTTGCTGGCATTTTCAATATAGACTGGTGACCAAAAGAGAACACGGTAAACTATAAAAAATGAATGCTTACAAGTGCTAGCTTAAATTAGCACTTTATTGGTGCTTTCTAATGTTGTCGTCACTTTCTGCCAATCAACAGGTAGTTACAGAGGCTCCAACCCAACCGTTCTAGTTCCACTTTTCAATGGACCTACTATAGATGGGGTCCCCAAGAGGTACAGGTCAGTATTCTTTAATGGGTCCATTTTACAATAGAAATGCTCAAAATACTGAACCGGACCAGACCGGACTGCTCGGTGAAAAGGAGGTTTAATTGTCTGAAACTGGATGCGTCAGAACATATCAGAGCAGGGAGCTTGTGGATCACTGACTAGATTTTACATAAGAACTGCAAGCTTTTTCCAAGTGTATTTTGTATCTGCTCCTGATTCACAGCTTGAACAAAGAAATACTCAGAAATGCAGTTTTATTCTTAAGTTTCATCTATATATATATTCTCAATCATGAGAAAAATGCTAAAGAACTTGATAAAAACACCAAAAACATGATTTTCGTTGAAAAGGGTCTTTGAGAACAATATAAGAGTTTTGACTATAGCAGCAAAACTTCTGCTCTCCTCGGTGTGAGATTTTCCCCTAAATAAATTTTACACCCAAGTCTTTTTCAATAATCTCAGCTCCTCATGATTTACTGGATCTGGAGGTAACAGAGACCCTCACATCACTGCGCTCATCCGGACAATGCCAAGCTAAGACTGTTTTAGGAAAGAACTGGACAGACTGAGCTTTTTGGTGAAGTTTTAACCCTTTAATAACCGCGGCAAATCATCTCCTGCAAGAGTGGAAAGTATTTTTTCAGCCTCTTTTGAGACTGCGGCATCAGTCGGTGACTCAGACAAATAAAATAATCCTATAAAGAAGGCTGGCTCTGTTCTGGGAAGAGTTCTCCACCTCAAGAGATAATTACGTGAAGAAGTATCTAGCAGATATTGCAAAATCAAAAAAAGAAACCGCCACACCGGACTTTTGATGCAACTATGCTGGTAGTCTGTTAAAGTCCCACAAAATGTGGTCTGTGCTGCGTAAATGCCAAAAAGATGAAAATGTTTTTGAAAATTGCATAGATAAAGTAGAGAATTTAAAGTAGAGAATTCTGAAAACTAGTCAAAATCATTTCATTTAAAAGAAATCTGCCTCAATTTGATATTTTAACAAGTATTGTGTTTATTTATAAAAAAAAAAAAAGCCAAATGCTTGCAACTGTTTTTAATCACAGTATTTGTTCCTAAATTTGTTATTTGGATTAATGTTTGAAGGAAATAGTATGATACAAGGTTTAATCTAACATTATTTGGATTTTTCTGCCAGTATTTTAAAAATGAAAGCCTTAGTTCAACCTCAAAATGCAGCAAATATATCTGTATATCTGTTGTGGGTGATGATAGGGTACCTGCATGCTGAACATCCTTGAGATAATGCATTTTTTTCTGAACTATCTCACTCTTTGATGCCAAAATTCTGAAACTTTTTATTTAAATTACTTTTTTTTTTTCTACTTTGACGTTTAATTTGTGCATAATCCTCTGGAGCGCGTTTATCAGTGGTCATTTCAGCGTGAGCACAGCAGAGCAGGATGTTGCGTCTTTAAGAGTTAAGAAACTTGAAACCGTGTTTGCGCAACAATCAGTGCGGCTCCCAGCCGCCAAAGTGTCTAGACTGGCACATGATGGCGGGAATCAACCAATGACTCCAGAGCTTTTCTCTGGAGCCCGGAGAGAGAAAGAGAGAAAGAGAAAGAAAGTCAATGCGGGTAAATGTACGGGGGAGGCACGGGGGTTGGGATTTCAAAATAAAAGCATGCTGTCCCGGCACTTGAAAACTGTTCTTTTGTTGGTTTAGAGCAGATTATCTGGCTTTATGAGTATAAAGCAACCTATATGGTTATCTGGTTCTCTCGTAATAAAGCCAACTGAGATCAAATTTTAGATTCAACCACTTCCATACTGATCAACTTAAAAAAAAAAGTTTTTATCCCACATAGGAAACTTAGAATCAATCCCTTAATAGGAATTTGTTTCTATTCATATAATAAAGTGTTTTAATTTTTTTCTATATGCTAAATCTAGGTTTATATTGGAGCCAAAGTAGTTTAACGCATAATTTCATCAAATACCCACTCCAGTAATCTATTTTAAAATCGTTTCTAGTTTTCTTTTAATTATGATGATGTCATTTTAAGCCAAAAAGAGGAAAAAAGTGTTGCTTTCTAGGATGTGGATTCTGCAGAGCAGCAGCATTTCATCAGACATTTGCATCTGATTTGTTTGGTGAAACTGTTTGTGGTTAGTAAGCCTCCCCCACTTCCCATCATCCATCAATTTATGTGCTCCCCTAATAGCAAGCCAAAACTGGTACAACAAAAATGACAAGTAACAAATCTATGTAGCTGTACAGTTTGGATATATATATACCAGCTCAGACAAGGAAAAAGCAGACATACGTGGATTTATTTATCCACAAGCAGATACATCAGAATGGAGCAGAATGTGGCTTGCTGTGGCTTAAAGCAACTTTCTTTTTAAACGTCATAAAAATTCTTCTTCCTTGATGAAAAAAAAAAAGAAAAAACTCTTTTCCTCTCGAAATTACTGGTAATGGTCTTTGATTGAGCTCTGGGTACAGAAAAAAAAGCTAAAGTTGAAAACTTGTTTTTAATGCTTTACTTTGAAAACCCTTGTGGCGCAGTCATCCTTTACAGCGTCTGGCTTTACCAGTGCGCGCGTGAGCGTGTTTGTGTGTACATGCGCGTGGGATCGTCAAAGACTTGCAGGGGAGTGGAGGGCAATTCTCTTTAAACAACTTCTCAGCACGGAATCCGTCCTGGAGTTTGGCGCTGCCGATCATCTGTGGTTCGGGCGACAAAACATCCCACGGAATTCAGCGATTTGGGGAGTTCGGCTTCTGGGTCGAGGGAGGACTAAAGGATTTTGCAAACTCAGGACAAAACTTTGTGAATCTGAAGTCAGGATTTGGATGCTTATCAGCTAAATAGTTTTTCTTCTGCAGACTGGTACTGGCGCTTGGGGGGTGTCTGATATGCGTTGTGAACTGTGTGCCAGATCTCCAGAGGTCTGGGGGAGTTGACGGTTTTGTGGACGGGCTTGGAAAAGTGGCTGAACCGAGTTGGCAGGTCACCGAGCAGCGGCTATGCGCAGCCTTCTCCCTCAGATGCGCAGCGATGTTTTACGCTCCGTATGACTGAACATGTTCTGATGCTGCGGGACGTTCGGACCAACGTGACCACCGGC
Source organism: Oryzias javanicus (assembly GCA_003999625.1). Classification (NCBI taxonomy): domain Eukaryota; kingdom Metazoa; phylum Chordata; class Actinopteri; order Beloniformes; family Adrianichthyidae; genus Oryzias; species Oryzias javanicus. Next base: position 12,473,257 of record CM012439.1, on the reverse strand, counting down.
TGCGCATGCTGTGCGCGCCGAGCTCCAACTCCCGGCTTTGCGCGACAAGTGTAAATCGATGTGGCATCCTCCGAGAGGCGGACGGGACCGACAGGACTCATCCAAAGCTGTCTAAGCTGTCGTATGTTCAAGTCGAAACGCTCAGGTCTTGTTCGGCGACTCTGGAGAAGCCGTCTGGTCAACGACGGGCAGGATGGAAGCAGACGAGGTGAGGCGGGACGGTGCGCTCCTTGTGACAGACACTCGGGGAAGCTCCACGGGCAAGAGCACCGCGCGGTGACACACGCGGACGCGTCTCCGGGACTCACGGGGGAGCCTGGAGACCTTAGCGCAGAGAGGGACGACGAGGAGCAGCCCGAGGGAGACCGGGGGGGCAGCAGAGGCTCTCGTCCGGACGAGGACGGGGGTGGCAGCGGCGGGACGGTGACGTGTTGTTTGTTTGGGGAATGGGATCTGAGACCTCGGAGCCCCTGGGCCCCTAGAAAAGATGGAGGTGGCCCTTGCCAGTGCGCCCCGAGGCGCGCGGGGCTGGAGGAGGAACTTTTGAGCACTTCTTATGCGTTTTTGAAAAGACTCAAGGAGAGATCTCTTGATAACTTGGTGAAGGCTGTAGAGACCAAAGGAGGGATGCCGGGGGAGTGCGTGATGGTGGCGAGCGCGGAGCTGCGCCTCGGCGCGCAGCGCATCTCTCCCCAGAATCTCCTGTGTAAGTTGTTTCGCTGGAGCGACCTTCCTCTATCATCGCGACTCAAAGTGCTGTGCCACTGCCAGAGCTTCAGCGCAGCGGACAGCGCCAAGGTGTGCTGCAATCCCTACCACTACAGCCGCTTGTGCGGGCCAGGTAAGGACAGCATCACGTGGGAGGGTTCAATTAGAGTCCCCACAAAGACCAGAACATATAAGCAATTGCAGCATTTGAAGAGAACATTCTTAAAGACTAATCAGAATGATTAAAGTCAATAAAGCACAAAAAAGATTTGCATGCTTGCAGCTGCAAATAAATATTTTTATTGTTGTTATAAGTCTAAACTTAAAAGATTATTTAAACCACTTCCATTAGTTTCTTTTTCTTTGTTTGTTTCACTTGATCAGAAGATTTTTTTTAAGTTAATGATTCATAAACTCTTGTTTTCTCATAACTTCTATTGCACAGTTAATACCCCCACCCCCCTCCAAAAAAAAAAAACCCTTGATGCTTTCCTGTTGGAATGGAAGACGTTCTCAAGTTGCACTTGGGCTCTTTTCTCCCCGACAAGGAGGTCCTCCTCTTGTTATTTAGGTGAAGGAGTGCCGATAATATACAGTTTGCATAGTGCTGGCGCCAGACTGACTCGCTGGGTATCTGACTGACTGAGGACTCCGGCAATTACTGGCTCTGCTCTTAAAGGGGCCGCAACCACAAAGCCATGTCCATTTTGGCAGAACCCAGAGCAAGCTGAGCTGTTTTTCAGCTGAATTAATTTCCTTCTGAATCCAAGAGTGTGCGTGAGGATGTCAACCATTTGATGATAGGATTGCCACACTAAGGACATTTAAAATGTTTTAAAAGTGTTAATTTCGCATCTTTATAGACAGTATTTCTAGATTTAAAACTAAATAAGGAAAAATGACAGCACTCAAATACTGTTTCTGATTTACTTTTCTTGTATTTTTCGGACAAAGTTTGTTAGTTTCATTTAAAAAACGATGAAAAAAAAAACAATTTTACAAAAAAGACAAAAAAAAAAAAAAAACTACCATTAAAGCTAGTTGTAAGCACATATTTCACACAATTTGATGGATGATTTTCCTGACTTGTTTGCTTCTAACCCCAGCCTGTCTTGTTTTCATTTCCAGAATCGCCTCCTCCCCCTTACTGTCTGTCCCGTTCAGATGAACAAAAGCCACTGGGTGAGTTTGGGAAGACGGTTACCACATCAGAAACCAGAAAATGGCACAGAGTTTGTCGTCATTATCATATTTTTAGACTGGAAGCGTGGATTATTCTTCTAAAGCTTCCTGGGTTGAAAGTAACATCTTGTTGCAAACACCAAAGTGGAACACTTTGGAATTCTTAAAAAAAAAAGATGTTTAAACAGCATTTAAGCTAAGCGTTGCATTTCAAAGTATTTCTTTATTCAAATAATTGGGAATCAGGAGTAAATGAAAAAAATGCTATTTGAAAAAAATGTAATTGTTATGCAGATAATACACTGGGCAGGACACAAATCAAACTTTCTGCTGCATTCCCCTTTGATGCATCCACTTGTAAAAATTCTACACCCATGTACGTCTTTGTCGTCTGAGCTGGATTCTGGATCAAAACTGTACAACTGGATAGCTCTGAAATGCTCGCCAAATTTGTTGCATCAGAAATGCTAGTTTGGAGTTGTGAACTGCACTGGGAGAGCACATAATCTGATGGATGATGGGAAATGCGAGAGGGCTTATTCTGTGCTGGTAGTTCCAAGAGGACCCGGCCGCAGACAACAACATAGCGCCAAAATGGTGCCACAGCCCCATTAGCAAGAAGTCCTAACCCTAGAACATGTATCAAAGTCAAGGCCCGGGGGCCAGATCCAACCCTCCAGATCATTTTATTTTATTATTATTAATGGCCCAGTGTTATCTTGCACTTTTTTCTAACTTGTATAATTTTGACAAAATATATTTTTACAGAGAGTAAAATATTTAAAGCTATTTAAGGTTTAAATTGATTTATTCTGGAATAATATTCCTGTCTGTTTTTATTCATAGTTTGTTAAAAAATTACATGTTTAAAGTTTTAAAAATTAAGTTTTAGCATGTTCAATAAATGTTTATCCTATTCTGTTCGCAACCTAAGGTAATTATAACTTAAAGACCACCGGGGACACTTTTACAAAAGGTCAAAAGATGATTGGGGTGGGACTTTAATTCACAACCCTGAGATGGAATATATATCTGATGAAAAACCTAGTGCGTTTAAGCTAACATGAATCAAAACAACAATCAATTGCAATTGCTTTTTCTCTCAAAGAAGAAGGGATCACCTGCATCTCACCTCCGTTTTGTATTTGTGTGCTTTCTTCTCAAAAACAGACTCACCTCTGTCTTACACTGAAAGTGCGCGCCCACTCCTTTCCAGCACGCCTCATTTTATGCCAAGAGACTACACAGGTGAGTTGCCTGCATGATACCCATAGAAGTAGGTGCTGTGACCGTGCAACTGCTCCATAAAGCATTTGCTTCAACCTTTTCCATTAAGTGTTTGTATGCACAAGAGGAAGGAGAAAAGTTTTCCATCTGCACGCCACAGACGCATACATGCATCTCTTTGGATGTGTACACAAGAGAAAGAGTCATATTTATCAGGGTCATTTCTTTCCTCATACCTTCAAAGACCGCTATGACAGCTAAAAACTCCACAGCATAAAGCTCCTATTGTGAGAAAGGTATGGAGGGCTCGGTGGGGGTCTGGGGTCTCACTATCTAGATGCCACAGTAGTGTAGCCTTTCTGTCTCTCCTTCTCGGCTACACTTTCTCCACAGCAAAATATTTCACCAGGACAGAGTTGCAATCAGATCCCTGCGCATACTCCCAATCCCCTTTGCCTCTCCAGCCTCCCATCCCCCTCTTTTCCACTTTCTTCCTTCAAATCCCTTCATTCCTCCCTGCAATTGAGCAGTGGAAAGAGGCTGGCACTTTGGGGCCGGGGGGAGCCGGGCCGCTCTGATGAGGCGGCGGTGAGGAGTTTTGTGTGCCTGTGTATATGTGGAAGGGGGGGGGGTTTGAAAGGCTGCATTGGGACAGGAAACAGCCCCCTCTAGATGATGAAACTGGAGCTTTATTTGTTTACGTGCTGGGGTCGGGTGGAGAGGTCCTTGTAGCGTTAGAAGAAACCCACAAACCCACTCAATCAGGTCTCCCTGGGCTCACTTGTGGATGGCGCTGAAAGGTGAATGGGCACCCGGGGAGTCCGTGCAGTGTAGTCACGGCATCACGGGCCTGTGTTGATGCGGCTCTGTGGAGGGGAGCCCTGTTCATGCCAAATGTTGTTTACAGAAATTAGGTCAATGCTGAGTTCTAAACTTGATCTTGTTGGTTCCAGGTTTCTTTTTTTAGCGGCTCTGAGTATTGATAACAAATTTGAGCCAAAAGGGAAACAGTTTTTGTACAATTTACTTGATTACATAAAAGCGTCTTAAATCTAATTTAGACCGTACTACTTGTAGTATAAAGTTTAAGGCTTTTTTTAACTTTGTTCAACATCGAATACAAAAAATGAGCTGATTTAAGTTTGCATTTGATGTCATCGGATCCCTCTTTGGATCATCGTGATTAAAGACTCCAATGAAAATTGTGTTTTAGCATCTTCTCGTGACATTCTTCTAATTATGGAGGACATATATTGTGAACATTAATCTTAAAATTACATTTCTGAGTTTTCTTTTTCTTCAAATTGTTGTGAATCAGGAGGAATCTGAAAAACTAACACACTTGAAAAAGCTTCCAAATGTTACGTCCGTTCTGATGCATCCACTTGTAGACGACTAGATCTTTGTTTTTCTAGTCTAAGCTGGTATCTGGCTTAACTATTGCATTACATTTCTGCCAAAAGTTCCACATGTACATATATCAAATATTTTAAGATTTCTGACACCAAACTACTTCCTTGGGAGTGGAAGTAGTTTGGTGTCAGAAATATTGAATTTAAAAGTTAGTTATTTTCCTTTTTCAATTTAATACTTTAGTGAGGACACAAATAATTGATCTGTTTCTTTATAATAGTTTAGAAAATTATTATTGTATGAAATAGTCCTTTTTAATTTAGATTTTTTTTGTATATTTTACTTTGAAAAACAAATGATACACGATCCAGTTATGACGTCTGCATTGCCATAGCAACGGTAATGGGGCGGATTCAGTAGAAAGGTGGCAAATCACACACAGGTTTCTGGTTTGTTTTTACACAAACTCGGGCGGGAGTTGTTTAGCTTACGGTGGAATGCCTCCATAAGCGGGCAGGAGTGGTTCCACGAGCGCATGGAGGCAGAATTGTGCCTGTGGAATATTCAATGCGTCCGTGGAGTTTGGATAAAACTGTTAGCCATTTTTGTTGCACCGATAATGTTAGGTTGGGGGCTGTAAGCTAGCAGGAGAGCTTGTAAACAGATGGAATTGGATGCAGGCTTACTTCACACCAATAGTCCCGCCCACAACTCAGTTTGTAATGAACTCCTGCCGCTCTGCAGAAACTATGTCCTAGAAAACAACTTTTTATTTTGGCTAAAAACGTAATTATATTCATAATTAAAAGACAACTGGGAACACTTTAACAATAGATCAGAAGGTGATTGGAGTGGGACTGTAAAATTCTCCTGTTCTTTGTTTCACAACTGTTCATTTAAGTAAATCGGACGTATTTCCCGAGACATTATCAGATAATGAATTAGTACAAATCATAAAAATGTCTTTATGTTTGCTTAGTTATGGATGAGTTAGACATTTCAGGCTCTGAATCAGAATCGTTGTTGAGAGTGGTTGTTTCTTGTTGAAGTGACAAAATCCCCTTCGTGGTCTTTCTTTAAAGTTGTGGACTGTATGTTTCTGTGTGTGTGTGGTCTATGATCCCCTGCCCCCCACATCAGAACTCTGGAGCTGGGGACCAGAGCAGGCCAACAGCAGTAGTAGGAGGGAGTCATAGACTCACAGAGCGGCCAAGAAATCTACATGAAGCTTTTGTTGTGAGTTTTGACAGGTTATATGACTCCTGTTTGGAGTGAGAGCCAGACAAATGACAGGAAATTACGCTGAGCATGTGTTTTGCAAAAAAGAAAAAGAAAAAGTCAGTTTTTGTCATTTCACAAATAACATCGAACGTTGCCATATCTTTATCTAGAGTTTTAACTTGTTTTTTTTCTGGAAAAGTTGTAATCCTCAGATGTGTCTTTTTGAAGTTTGTTGCAGTTCTGAAGAACAAAATAAGCATTGAGCATGTTTGCCAGCATTTTAGCATCTTCTTTAGTAAGCAGCCTGGTTTGAAAGGGGGAGAAAAATGGAATAGTAGGGTGTGGTCCATACATACCTTTGCCCTGTTTTATCATTCAATCAGTTAACGTTCCCTTTAAAAGGCAGCAAACAGACCTGCTTTGACAAGGTAGATGTGGAATGGAAGTTTAGTATACTTTTATCTACATGGATCGTCCTACTGTGACTCCAAAAACACATGTCATTCAGCTGTTCATTTTCAGTGTGTGTGTGTGTGGGGGGAGAGACTGAGGAATTTCAGTCTGACTCTGAGATAAGATCGTCTCAGAGTGCGCACATAGGGGCTTTATCAGGACCAAAACTGCACATACACACGCACACGCACACATTTGAACCAGTTGAGTGGAATTGTGCTGCTTTTACCCTTTCTTAATGCCATCTGGATATTGTTTTGGACAAAGCTTGTGTTGCCTTCTCTCAAATCACCCAGCCTGTCTTTGGTGTTTATATTTGGTCTCTGCTGTGATGATGCACGGATGACTGAAACCTGGGTTGGAAACTGTCGTCCTCTGAGTTTGACAGAGCATCCTGTTTGGCGATGTCTTAATAATCCCAAAGAGTATGAAGCACATTTAGTGCTGTCAGCGAGTTGAACAATCAGCAAAATAAAAATGTAAGTCACATCGAGGAGGAAGAACGACTTTATTGACTGAGATGATTTTCAAAGATGAGCAAGATTTAGAAATTTTCATTAGTGAAATAGTACCTTTTTAAGTAGTTCTCATGGATGACTTCATTTAAATGATCAAAGACATTTGATCACTAATTTGTGTCACCCTGTGCTGTACAACAATGCTACAGTATTGTTGTGTTTTTGCAGATCTGCTAAAAATGCACCAGGTTTTTAACTAGTAATAATGTGGAACTTAGGTTCAATGGTGAAAAAAGTGAGAAACTATTTTGCAAAAAAGCTTGTCAGTCATATATTTATTTTATTTTATTTTGCAGTGTCAATCAATAGATATCTCATGTTGTGGATAGTCACATTATTAATGTGCATTTTCTAGCCTTACATTTAAACAAGCTTGTAACTGGCTATTTTATCATTAGTAACAGCGGCGGAGCTATAGGGGGGTAAAAGGGCACGGGACCCCCAAGCAAAATGCTTTGCCCCCCAACTTTTGAGTCAATTTTAGTATCATTATTGCCAAAGATTAAGAAATTATCAAAAAAAAAAAGCTTCTTTAAGCACTAGCAGTTACATTCAAATTAGCCTTATATTAACATTTAATTGAATTAACATTAAATCAAAATGGCATGTTCTAAATAGGATGTAGGCTGCACGGTGGCGCAGTGGTTAGCGCTCTTGCCTCACAGCAAGAAGGCTGTGGTTCAAATCCTGGAACAGAAACACCAACTGGGAACCTTTCTGTGAGCATGATCTCCCATGCGTGGGTTTCACTAGGGACTCCGGCATCCTCCCACCATCCAATTAATTGGTTACTCTAAATTGAGTGAATGACTGAGCGACAGACTGGTGACCTGTCCAGGGTGAATCCACCTTCACCCGTAAGTAGCCGGGTGAGGCTCCAGCACCCCCGTGACCCTGAAAGGGATAAAGTGGCCAAGAAAATGAATGAACATGTTCTCAATTGCCACATTTCCAAACTCTTCTGCCCCCATCACCCTCCCCTCATATATAATATTCTAGAACTGCCACTAATTATTAATTAATGACTTTAGATTTGTGTAAATATATATATATTATTTAACCGTAAAATCAATTAAAAGATTGGGTTTAAGTGGTTAAAAATGGAGCTACAATCCCCACAATACTGACGAGCTGGTGATCAGAGTTTACTGAGAAACAAGAAAATCATTAAAATCTTTGCAAACAGCGTTTATTAAAGGGAAATTGTAATTAGTTGGTAAACTTCTCCACCACAAGGTCAATATCACCAAATTATTCATCACATCTAGAGTTATTTAAGTGGATAAATTACAAGAAGGAAAACACTTAGCTGGCACAGCATGAGGAGCCATCATTGATCGGCTGACTATCACATCATGGAGGATTATGTTGAGAAACCTTACAGCGGGTTGTTAAACACTGTTTTAGAATTAAGGAACAAAAACAAAGAGGGAGAGGCAGTCTAGTAGTTTGTCCACAGGTGCTTTTACTTTGAAGGAGTCTGGGATTTTAGTTCAAAACTGAGGATTTTTCTGATAAATTTGTGACTTTCTCTACACTGACATTGATATGTATCACATGCTACTTTAATATAACATCTTCTCTTGCATTTTTTAGAAAAACCTCATTCTGCACAGCTTATGCTACATTCACACCAGGCATCTTCATGTGTGAATGTGGTTCTTGACCACATTCTTCAATATGCGTTTAGGCTCTGGTGTTCATACGGAACAAGCAGAGAGAGGTGCTTCTTCTTCTTCTCTTTTTACTGTTTACTTGCTCATGTCCGCCACCTACAGATGGAAGACTCAACGCGTTCTCACTTCCAACTCGTCATATTTGTTCGTATAGTTCGGGCCCCCTCCGCAAAACTTTTTGATGTTTTGGGTTCCCCCAACTCATCATTTTTTTGATATGCTGGGTGTTCCCAAATCAGGGGTCCCCAACCTCTGAACGGCGAACAGGTACCGCCTGAGTTTCATTTGGTACCGGGCCACAGACAGGGAAAAAATGCTTACGCTAATCAAGGGTCCCCAACCATCAGGACACGGACCGGACCTGTTTCCTAAACCAGTATTGTGTCTCAAGGGTTGGAGACCCATGATTTAATGGAAACAGCTAGCACATCTAAAAACAACGAGTTGGGTGCACCCAAAACGTCACAAAGTGACACGGAATGGGCCAAACCATACGTCCTCATGATGAGTTGGGAGAGCCACTGTGTAGGCCATCCGCTCATATGTAACTACAAAATCCTTGATTGGTCAAAGTTTGAGCTGGCTTAACTTTCAGCAAATGTTCAACGGCCACGTTTTGAACATAGAACCCAAAAAAGGTTGTAAAAACTTGAGTAGTGATGCATGAATGCAACAGTTTTGAACGCTGAAGCCCAAAACACACATTTACAACAGCGACTTTTCATTGAAAGTGGTTGTTTGAACGCACACTGCCAAGGGCGGTGTGAACGTAGCTCAGAACACATGGCTGTGTATATGACTAATCTAAACCACAAAGAGCTCAGATTAGTCAAGAATGGGTGCAGAATTTTCAAATGAAAGTCACTAACATAACAAGGTAGAAACATGTTATCTGTGCAGCTTGATTGTTCATCCACAATGATATATTGTGGCACTTGAAATAATTTTTCTCACTATTGCCTTTGATAATGACCAAAAATATGCAGAGTTTTGTGTATCTTTTTAGTTAATAAGACTTAGAAAGTTACATTCCTGCAACTGCAGCTTGAAATTATTTCCTTGCACTTGCATGTGACTATTTACCAGCCTGGAAATGAAACAGTCATCATCGCAGCAGCTGATGATATGCTTTTAATATCTGTGACATATTGCGCACACATTAAAACTGAAGTGAAATGTAGCTGACACGAGGTCAACCTGATTCCCATCAAATGTTTTGTACTTTGATAGGAACCGCTCCTTTGACGTTTTTTTACTGCGAGCATGAAATTTGGGATCCGAGCTGAAACTCTAGCTGGGCCGGCTTTAATGCATGTGTCATGCATTCAGCGTGCACACTGTTAACATTAAATTAAGATGTTTCACAGATGCAAAGCACACAAGCAAAGCAACCCTTCCATATAGTTTTGCAGAAAGAATAAAAGGCAAAAAGCCAAAAAAAAAGGCTGAAACACTTTGTTGCTTGTAATTTTCGAAGCTGGATTATTTTAGGACCAGGCACATCACAAAGTTGTGAACTCCTGATAACTGTTCCAGCTTTTTGAGAAAATTTGGAATGTGCTTCAGGCCCAAAATGAAAAAATGGATGCATCCCAGCATATGAAATGAAGCTGACAAGACAAAATGCAAAAGACTGAGTTTTACTGTGCAGTAAAACCACAATCGGCCCTTAAACACAACACCGTCAGAGCTAATATGGCATTGATGTATACTGTTACTATCAAGCAAATCACAGAACCATGTTTCTGTTAACATTATGCTTTTCGCTGCCGTGATGTCCTTGTCGTAACTGTCAAACATTCGCTCACCTTGTAGCTATTAGGGTCCAACTTTTCAACATGTGGAAACAAGTAAAGCAATGTTACTTTAAAGGACATTAGTGAGGCCTGGATGCATTGAAGTAAGACAAGAGGACTGTTCCCTCTTTGCCCCCAGTAATCATATTTTGGGCGCTTGTTTGCTTAAGCAGAGCGAGGTATCAGCCAAACATCCTGTCTCAAAGGCCTGTCTGCACTCACTGCAGCATTAACCCAATGAATTGGCTCTTTGAATGATGTGGCACGGCCCAGGAATGTTGGGAAATTGGGAAGGTGAGGGGGAGTGGGGGTCCTGGGAGTGAAAGAAGTTGGAGAGGGATATGAAGGGGGGACTCGCTGGAGAGTGACATCGGATACATGTTTGAACATATCGCCGTTAATGCTCAAGAAACACATGGAGTCCGACGGACATTCTTTGAGTTTTGGAGGGAGGAGGTTTTAGGAGTCGGAGAGTGTGGCACTGCTTGAGTGAGTTTAGTTCAGTAGGTGTGAAGCTCTTCAGGTCACCGCAGGCAAACGCAGCAGAACAAGGTTTTGTAAATCATCTACCAAGACTTAGCTGCTCTGGAAGTGAGGGTCTGACTAACGGAAGCATAAGAAAGACTTGGGGAAACGCTAAACCATAATTGTTTGGCTAATCTCTAAGTCTAAAACATAGCTCCATTGCTGTATTCAATGAGAGTCTGCTTGTCCAAGTCTGGACAGGTCCTCTTGGTGACCTGAACCTCAAGCCTTTTTTCTGGCACGCATACAACACTTGCTCTTATGCCTGACTGAGATACATTAGACCATGGAATTCAACATCAAGTGCTGGCCCATTAACCATTTGCCATTTCCTCAAATATTTTCCATCACAGCTCTTTTACACTTTAAGCAGGCCATACAGTGGAGAGGGGAGCAGTCGACATACAGATCTCTGTGATCAGACTTTCTTCCCGACTGACGACTACGTTTAGTTGATTTTCACAGTTCAGCGTGAGACTCAGCTTGCTGGCACTGTTATTTCAAACTTGGCTCTCAGAAGCCACAGGTGAACACTTCTATCAGTGGTAAAAGCATGTAAAGAATCCACACTGTTTTCTGTGTCAATGTAAAGAGGGCACACTGCGAAGAAAATAATGAATGCAGTCCTATGTGTATGGTCGATGTCTACAAAAGCACATTTTGAAAACATCTAAAATGAATGATTTAGTTTGAAGTGAATAAATCAGGGCAAGATTCCTAATTTAGTAAAAAAATGCATATAAGCTTGAGAAATAGGATCAGATTTCTTGACACAATGACAAATGGGACATTGGATGAGCGGTTCACTAAAGATTGAGAAAATAGAAATGTATGCTCTGGTGTACAAAATCTTCAGTTTGACAAATCTATAAAAAATTCAAGCATTAGCTTTTAGTCTTGTTTTATTTCCCTCTAGTTGGATTTGGACAAAAATTATTGGGTTTATTGTTTTGTCATTCAAACACCAGTGGGTCAGTGTCTTAATTTGCCACAGTAAGGTGTCTGTCTACAGTGCAAAATTGGAAACACACACAAAGAGTTGAACAAAGTCACTATTTTCTTACTGCAGTGCATGTTCATATTTGCCTGTGTTTGCTTGTAACACACTGGCTGTGGAAGTCTGCAGCGCTGCACAACTCTTCTCTGTGTTCAGCTTTAATGGTTATCCAATTTACAGTTGGAGACCCTTGAATTCATTCCATTGGTGGATCGTAAAGTGTGTTCGGACCAAATTAGTTTAATGGATTCAACTCAATTCATTGAGAAATCGACAACAGGTTGACACCCTCTTTTAGATTTTCTTTGCTTTCACGCTGAATTTTTAAGAAAAAAAAAACTGGTGAGATAAGATCATGTACAGCAACTGTTTGTTTGAGGGTGGCGTTGCCTAAAAGAGCCCTTACCAGGAAGAAACAAAGACATGAAGATGAAGACGTGTTGGTAGACCCTGACCATATAGATACTTCCTCTGTAGTCAACATCTGCCAGTTTTCCACTATTCATTCTTTTCAGATTTGAGCAAGGGACATACATTTTTTTCTACAAGAGATGCATGTCAATTTCTAGTCTTCTACTCCTTCTACTATTTCACTCATTGGCTGACTGGATAGTCTGTTTGCATTTGCACTGTAGTCAATCACACAACTGTTCACTTGCAAGTAAACTAAGATCAGTTAATTTAAAGACCACACTGATGACAATTTTGTTTTTTTTTAGTGTTATTAACATGTTCTTGTGGCATTTTACTCATGATGGAGGACATAAATAAAGAAAAAAATCTTGAATTGCATTTCTGAGTATTTCTTTATTCAAATTTGTTGTGAAGCAGGAACAGACAGAAAATGCAGTGTGAAAATACACAGGTAGGGCCATAAGCTCCCTGTTCTGCTCCATTTTGGTGCATCCACTTGTAGAAAAAAAATATCCATGTACGTCTTTGTTTTCCTCGTCTTAGCTGGCATATGGCTCAAATCTGTACAGCTGAATTGTGGCAATATTTCTCTGTATTTTTGTTGCACTGGTAATGTTAAGTTTGGGTCGTAAGCTAGCAGGAAAGGGTGTAAACAGAGAGCTCTCAGCAACAGGGAGGGCAAGAGTGGTGGGGTTGCTCTGCAGCAATGGTCCCGCCCACAACTCAGAGGCAGATTTCTAAAGAACAACTGCCACTCTGCAGAAACCATGTCTCAGAAAACAACACAGGATTTTTTATTTTAGCTATAAAACAGCCTAACCCTAATTTAATGACCACTGAGAATGCTTTTACAGTAAATTAAAAGATAGGGTCTTTAAGGTTTAATATTCAAACAAACACAGCGGACACTGAAGAAACAAACATTACTGTTGACCATAGTCCTGGTATGAATATGCCTTTACATCATCAGAAAACAAAACTCCCTTTTAACTGCATTTGTACTACTGCTCTGGATACTTATCATGGTTATTTTAACAGAACAAAAGAAAAACTTTTGATTCTGTTGCATTTAAAGTTGAGATTCACGGGTAATTTTGTTTTTCATTCACTGATAGTGCAGTGCTGCGTTATATGATGTTTTTCTCAGTTTTTATCATGTTATTTTTCACCTTAAGAATATATCAGTCTTCTTTCTACCTGCTCAATCAGTTTGCTCCTCCCCTTTACGTCGTCGTAACTAGTTGTCCTCTCTGTTTTTGTCAATGTTGTCAGGCAATCACAATTTAAAATAAGGTTTAAATTACAGGACTGGCTGTGGCTTTCCGTTGTTCCTTCAGAGTTTTTGCCAACTCGCAATTTGGCTTTTAATGGAGCCCTGCCATGCTGCTTAACTTAAAGATTCTTTGCAGATGTGGACAGGCCCTGAGTGGATTAAATGCCAAAAACTGTCGCCTAAGCTGTGAGCTTTGAAGGCAACATAGAGGCAGAGAAAGTGTTTAATTATTTAAAGTTTATTAAGTTTTTATTTCATTTTTTTTTTTTTGGACATGTAGCTGCCTGTTGTGTGGGAGGACAAACGTCTGCATTTATGCGAAGGACTCGCCCACTGAAAACCACATTGACAGGTTTAATCCTCTGACTTTGATGAGGAGCATCTCAGTAAGACTTGTTGTGTGCTAGTGTTATGAAGAAAACGCATGTATTTTTTTTGCCTGGGATTGTGTTTTCTGTCCACATTACTTGTCCTTTTGAACTGGTTCTCTACACCGAGCTTCGAGATTTTTAGAAAATTCCGCTAAACAAAGTTAAGATGGCGTTTCATAATTCCTGTCTCATAGCATAACAAATGGATCCATTCCACTAATAAATGAGCGTAATTATATTCTGCAGAGTGAAGGCCGTGTTGCGGAACCACGTGGGGGCTCAATGAGAGACTTGTCAACTTGACCCCTGTGACTGGCTGAGTGGGGGGAGGAAGTGTTAAGGAAGAGAGCCTGTCCAGGAATGTGTTGGGAGGGGAGACTTGTCAGCTCGAGAGCTCTGTCATTTAAAGCCTGCTCTGGTTTCTCTCACCAGCTTTATACGTTTGTTTAGTTCAGTTAGTGAATATGATGTTTACTGATTGGTCAGGTTATAATGTCCTCATAAGCAGGGAAATATCGTGCAAGTCTATTGTAATGCTACAAACACATTAGGCACGTGCTGAACGTGGGCTCTTGAACGCCGTCTCAGCATGCGGCGTTCACACTGGACTGTTGCTACCCAATACTACCGCATGTATCTACTGTTGAAAGAGCAAATGTTGGAGCAGTGCAAATCTTGAAATGTTTTTTTTAATTAATGAAAAACTTGGTGTTATATAAATCTGGCTGGGCACAGACAGCAATTTTTTTATTTTTCTTCCATTAACACTTTTCAGTCATTTAAAAAAGGAGCCTTTTTTTTTAAAAAACTGATTCTGCAATATATTGCAACATTTTGTTTTATGATACTTAAATCTATTTAAAATGTTAACATTCAGTTAATTATTTATGAGTGTCCTTCAGCTTCCTACTTTGGTTTTCCACCTACACCCCCGGCCAGTAGTTGGCAGCGCAGCACACTGAGCCTCTTTGAGCAGCTCAATACCATTGAGGAACAACGGAAATTAGAAAATGTTGACTATTCCCCTTAAAAAAAACAGATATTTCATAATTTACCAAAATAAAAGCAGGTCAGGTAAAACCAACATGCAGATGAGATACAGTTGCAGTGCTTACGTTTTTTTCTAAGTCATACTCCTAAAAAAAAAAGCAGAAAATTATTCTGGTATGAAATGTAAAATATAATATGTATAGGCATATACACACACTTACATAGACTTTTCATTGGAAGTGGCTGGTTGAACGTGCTTTGCTGAGTGATTCTAGCTTAATAGATATATTACGTTGGTGTGTTTGCCTGTTTAGAAAAGCAAATAAAGAGATGGAAGCTGCTGTCTTTGTCATTCAGGGATGCAGCATCTGATATGAGTAAAAATCATGTATAGTTTGATATTAAAAAATATTACAGTTCAATAACAGGCTTTTACTTCACAGCGATCGCCCATTGCATCAATCGTATGGCGTCTCTACTACAATTGCTCAGTCTAACTCTAAAGGTGCTGGATTCCATATATACTATTCAACCTTGATGACGGGATTGTATCCAACGTCTTACTGGTCAGATATTTTATTTATAGTGATTTAAAGAGAGTATTGAGATTGTGTTTTTGTGAAGCTTAATTTTTCATGTGCAACGTTTGTCTAAGGAGATTTACATTTATACAAATAAGCTTTCGGTTAATTATTGGGGCAGAAAAGACATGGTAGGTGGCACATCAGGGTTTTTTTGTGTTTTAGAAGCCTCAACATAAGAAATAACATTACATTAATGTTACATTTGAAATGATTTGTCATATGCTCAATATCTTAATTGAATATAGCATTAGAAAAAAAAAATTACAGTAATTTTAAGTTTGTAATTTTAATGTCTAAGATCTCTTGTGTTTATACTGCAGTAAAAGCCTCAAAAGCCCTCAGATGTGAAAAGGGAAATTTTGCTGTTTTGCCATCCCGTCTTCTAATTGTTAGAAATAAGAATACGTGGTGTGATATTCACACGATTGAACTCTCGGATCTGAGATGATGTCATCAGTTCGTGTCACATTTCACAGCGATTGGGGCGATACTCTTTGCGACCTAAGTATTAAAGTATAAACCGGGCAGTTTTTACATGAACTTTATTATTCCCATCTTCAAAAATTGATACAGTTCTGGAATGATTACATGAAGTTTTATGTATTTATTTATTCATCAATTGAATGGGCACACCTGGAAACTAAAACTCTGGTTCCCAGCAAATCAATTAACAACAGGGCAACATGAATGTTTATAGATGATTTAAGACATGATGATGTATTATTGGGTCTCTTAGGCATTTTACCTTTTCATCTTTGAGATCTGAGCTTATTCTCCTGAATTTTATGACACCTACAAACTAACTTTCCCGAGGCTGAGTTACCCCTCCCTGCCAGCCAGCCAGGGTTCATGGAAGGTGTGTGGCTGCCGGTACGATTCTGTAACCGAGCACAACGCATTAGCAGCTGCATTCTGGCTCCAGAACTAGATCCACTTTACAATGGAAAATAAAAGAGAAGGAAAGGTATGTGTGCAAGAATGTGCGTGCGTGTGTGTGGTTGTGTGCTTGCAAGTCGGAAACCCTGCTTGTGTTGGACTGTAGAGGCCTTGTCTGCAGATAAGGCAGCTCACTGATGGCAGAGATTATGGAGACGCCAGCTTAAATATGGCTTGCTGGATTGAAGTTGCCCTGTAATGATAGTTGTTTCAAACTAAACAGAATCTTCCATTTGAAAGAAAAGAGGGGGTATTTGTTTCTGTCTTTTTTTTTTTACTTTTCTTTGATCTCATTTAAGTTTTTCCTTTAGCTGCCATAAAACACCAGGAAATCAAATTACTGCTGGACATCGTAGATGCAAACCCCAGCGGTCATTGGTTAAATCCTGTCCTCCCCCTCTCATCCCCCTGTACCTCTCGTAACCCCTTCCCCTCCTCCTCTCCACCTCTAACCCACCCACTTCTTTCAGCACAGTGGAAGAGTCTAATAACTGGAGGGGAATCTAATCCTTGGCACTGGATGAAAGACAGGGGTCTCCCTCCCTCCCTGTCTTTCTCACAGTCTCTTTCTCTCTTCATTTTTTCCGTGGATGCTGGTTATGCTTGGCAGAATCTCCCCCCTCGATTCTCCTGCTCCCTCTTTAACCCAGTCTGTCTTTCGCTTCTCTATTTCCCTTCTTTTTCCCCTCTTGCTTCATTCTTTTCCATGCAGGTTCAGGTTGACAGGAGGAAACTTCTGCTGCCCGGTGAGAGTTAGGAGAAATGCATGAATAAAAAAAGCACTGCGGGCTGTTAGTTTGTGACAGGAGGCACTCAGGGCTAACCACCTGCACGTCTCTGTCTGAAGGTAATCATCCACTTCCTGGCACAGTTCAAGCTGACTCATTAACATTCTGGATTAAGTTTGTTTAATCTTTACAAAAAACTGTAATTTAGAACTCCAACGAGATTATGTGGCGGTTCCAGTTGTCACAGTGAGTTTACCGACCTGTTCTCATAACCAGGGCATAAAGTGTGAGGTGGAGACACTCCCTTTTAACTGTGCTGCATCAAATCAAATTTCTCCTGCAAACGTTATGTTGAGGCTTCTCTTTTAGTAATCTTGGCAGTTAGAAAATTGGAGGTATAGGTTAAAGGACCCATTCTGATCAAAATTGTGGTATATTTTTCAGGAAATTAAGATTAAAACTACATTTCTAAGTAATTCAAGTCAGTGTGAATTTGTACCAGACAAAAAATGACCTTTAAAAAAGTTTGCAAGTGTGACGTAGAAGCTACAATCTGCAGGCTATCTGCTTGATTCTGATGTATCTACTTGAGGACAAATAGACCCATGTACGTCTTTGTTTTACTTACATGAGCTGGAATCTGTCTTAATACTGTACGACTGAATAGCTCCGATATTCCTCGCCATTTTTGTTGCACTGTAATGTTAGGTTGGGGTGTTGAAGGGCTATAAGCTAGAACAGATGGATGATGGGAAGTGGTAGATGGCTTACTCAAAGGCAACAGTCCCAGCCACAGAGGCATATTTCTAATGAACTCCTGACAATCTGCAGAAACTATGTTCAAGTATATGACACCATCATTTTTATATTTGGGGTAAAAACAGCATAATCATAGTTGAAAGACCTCTAAAAAAAAGTATTAAAATAGATTAAATGATGATTGGAGTAGGTCTTAATAAGAAATAATGAAAGTTTTCCTTCTCTTGAAAAACTAAAATTTAATATAAAGAAACCTAAACTTACAACAAAATGCCACTTTATTAATTAATATTGTAACCTATCTACATATTAAACATGGCTAATCTGTGGATGATACAATTTGATTTTTGGGTTTTGTGTCAGGAGTGGAATCATTTTGTTATGTCTTCAGATGAGCAGATCAAAAACAAGAATGAGGAAATGAAAAAATTGAATTTTATGTTATTTAAAGTTAAGGTTTAACTAACTGTAGGTCAACAATGGGATTAGTACATAAATAAAATAAAGAAATAAAATAAATATGAGAAAATCTTCAAACTGCGTTTGGGTGGGGGCCTGGACTGAAGCAGCTGTGTGCTTCAGTGGACCTTTCAGTGAGATTGGCACTAAAAGACAGTGATCTTGAAATGAAATAACAAAGGCTACTTACTTAATTGGTAAACAGAGCTGTTAAATGGCGGTCCGCCTAAACGTTTGCAGGACGCTGTAATTGCTGCCAGCCCCCACATCCAGACGCAGGCATGCACATTCACATCACAGGCACTCACGCCTTTTCGACTTCCTCCGCCCGAACATAAACATGCTGATAACCTCCAGCCTGAACCCCTCTTTTAAAAATTCCATTGAAGAAGTCAGTTGTCCCCCCCGCCCACCTCTCTTCCTCCCTCTGCTCCTTCTCCTTCCTCCCCCTCTTGTCGTTCTCACACAAGCTTGTTTGTTATACCTTTAGTTGGACGACGGCCAAGCCGAGCGTGATTTCAGAAAGCAGGGAGACATCAAACGTTGCTTCGCTCAGACTGTCGATGGAAATCAGAAGTTTCAACTTTACGTCTGATGTTTTTCTACAAAAAAAAAACAAAAAAAAAACTGATTGGAAATGTATTTCTCTTTCTTTTGCTGTTTCAGTTTCTTCTTGAACAAGAAAGACGTGGACGTAGATTAAGAGCACTTTCATCCTCTTTGGCTGGACGGTTTTGTTTTGAAACTGCAAATTGAAAACTGCTTTGCGTGAAGTATTAAGTAAATCAAGATTCACTCATGATTTTAATATCTTTAGGTATTTAAACTTGGGCAGATCAAAGTTTTTCTTTTTAAGTTTCTTGGCTGCTCTGTTTATTTTCTTTACGATTCTCCTATTAACGCATCTTAAAGTTAAATGTTAAGCCTGTGATTTACTCCATAATTTACTATGATATAGATTAAAGTACACAGTGTGCCCTAAAAATCCTAAAAAAGTCCCGGTTTGCTTCATGTTTTCTTTGGGAATCAATTTGATCATGAGGTCATAAAGCCTCCCTGTGCTTCCCCAGACATGTTTGTGTTGCCTTATTACAGGGAAGAGCGCCGCTTGTAAAAGTGTGTGAGGGAGAGGAAGATAAAGTGGGAGAAAAAGAGGGACATCTTGCTGGCTGAGCAGCCTGCTCTCTTATTGGAGAGCTGTAAAAACTACAGACCGCAGGAGTTGCCAGCCTGGAATTCACTAATGACACACGTGGGCCTCAGATGAGAAGTGCAATTTTGTGTGTGCATGTTATGGTCATACTGTTTGGATCAGAAAGGCTCGGTTCTTGTTGGGTGTGTTTGTCTCGTTTTTATTTGTGTGCAGGGAGCATTTTTGTGCACAAACTTTCACGGCTTAAGCGTGCGCCCCTGAAATGAAAATGGCGGCTGAGCAAACACACCTAGCCTAATCTCGGTCCCGTTTCACCCAAGAGCAGCTTGTTAATGGGAGAAGGGACGCCATCGTTCTGGCCCATGGTGGATAAAGAGGGGGTGTTCGCTGGAAAATGAAAGGAATGGGGCCACAGGCACATGGGTCTTTAAATCCTCTGTGTCAATAGAGTCTCTGGAGCAAAATAATGGCATCACTCTGTGTGGGAGTTAATGTGAGCTGATAGCATGAGGGCCGGGGGGTCAGGGGTTCATGGGCTTGCACTAGGTTGACAGGGAGCTGAATGCTTTCAACCCCCAACTCCCCTTCTCAGCCCCTCACAAACTCCTCTTTAATTCCAGACCTGAAGGGGAGCTACAGAAGGTGGCGCTGAGAGATGTCACTGGAGGAAGTGCGGTGATTGGTGTTGACAGTTTTAGCCTCATTTTGAAAACATGATAGACAGGTGACAAATTAAAGGGAAAAGCATGGCTAAAAACAAAACATGAGCACAGCTAATGGTTTCATGCAGTATAAAAAAAAATCACTGAAAATGTTTCAGCTGCACCTTAGAAAACACTACCAGGTATTGGATGGAACCGTCCACTGGAGTCCGATTCCATCAAGACCCACTCTGATGGAAATCACGTTTTTGGTGTTTTTAACAAGTTCTTGTAACATTTTCCTGATGGCGGAGGACATATATAAAGAAAGTTAAGCTTAAAAGTGCATTTCTTCATTTTTTTTTTTTTTAATTGTTGTGAATCAGCAGCAAGGGAACAAATGCAGTCAGAAAAAGCCTGTAGTTGTGAAGTAAAAGCTGCAATCTGATATGAGCTCCTTGCTCAGCTGCTTTCTAAAAAATCCAGGTTCAGACAAATAGATCCTTGTACGTCTTCGTTTTCCTTGTCTGAGCTGGTATCTGGCTCAAAACTGTACAGCTGGATAACTCCAACATTGATGGCCATTTTTGTTGCATCAGTAATGTTGGGTTGGGCTTGTGAGGGGCTGTAAGCTAGTGGGAGAGAGTGTAAAGAGATGGATGGCGGGAAATGGAGGCAGTGTTACTTTGCACCATCAGCCTGCCCACAAATCAGAGGCCTATTTGGGATAACATCCTGCCGCTCTGTCCTAAAATGGCATAATTATGAATAAAAACCTTCGGGAACAATTTCTGTCTTTAAGAAGTCAGTAAAAATCTGACTGGGGTTCCTAGTGAAAGTTTTGACTTTTCGCATTTTTTTTTTATTATACTTTTTTAAACTATTTGAACCAGAGCTTGTCATAATGGGTTTTGATTAGTTTGAATTAGAAATTAATTTATTTTTTACAAAAAATTCATTTAAAACATTGTTTGGTTCTAGAAACACTTTTCACGCAACTAATTTAATAAACTCTACAAAAATAAAACCTTTATTTGAAGGTTTTAAATTGTTGCAACAAAAACAAATGTTTTCAAGCTGAAAAAATGAGTCACTTATATTAAACAATTATTCATAGATGTGATGAAAAGATAATAATTTTTAAAGACTAATTTATTATTTTAATGCTAAAGTGTCCTGGTTTGAAAGGCGCTTCAAATAAAATGTATTATTATTATAAAACATTGGCAGGCAGTGGAACCCCGATGCAAGGTAGTTTTTGCTATTGCATAACCTATTTTTATCAGTCATTTCAAAAATAGCCATATTATAAGGTACTGTAAACTGATATGGTGGAGATACATCTGCAGGCTGCTTTAACTTTTATTTGAATGCAGATTTACATAGAATCAGCTTAATGTTCCAGATGGGATTTGGAGTCTAAAAGAAGGAAAACAAACAAGGAACGGTTGAACTCTATAAAAAATATGTTTAAAAAAATTAACCTCAATTAACTGCCTGAGTGAAGTTGCAAAATCAAGGAAAAACACATTCAAAGATTTGCATTTGAAACTAATAGATTGCAAAAAACTCTGTGCTCGGAATAAAAACTTGCAGACTTACTGTTGCAAATAATAATTCTCCCCCTTTTTCTGTCTCTTCAGACACTGGTACCTCCTTTGGCTCTTCGACTTCAGGTGGACCTCGCTCCCACTGGTGCAGTGTCGCTTACTGGGAGCAGCGCACCCGCGTGGGTCGCCTTTATCCAGCCTACGAACCCTCGCTCAGCATCTTTTATGACCTACCTCAGGGCACGGGCCTGTGCCTCAGCCAGCTCCACGCCAACGCCTACCACAGCTACCGCCACGACCCGGGCAGCCAAGGCACAATGGGACTCCTCGTTCATCCTAGCCACAGCAGCAGCGGGAGCAGCAGTAGCATTGTCCAACAGATTCGCAGTAAAATCGGTTTCGGCATCGTACTGAGCCGCGAACCAGACGGAGTGTGGGTCTACAACCGCAGCCAGCACCCGGTGTTCGTCCACTCGCCCACTCTGGACTGCCCTGGCGCTCGGGGACTGAGCGTTAAAAGGGTGATGCCGGGCTTTTCCCTCAAGGTCTTTGATTTTGAGCGCTCCAGCTGGATGACGGAGCACGGCGTAAAACCGGAGACCCAGGAGGGGCCCTGGGACCCCCACAGTGTTCGCATCAGTTTTGCTAAAGGATGGGGACCCTGCTACTCTAGACAGTTCATCACCTCTTGTCCCTGCTGGCTGGAGGTGTTACTCAACAACCACAGATAGCAATCACAGACTCACAGGAAGTGACCTGGCCCAGTATCATAATTGTAATCTACCTAGATTTAATATAAAATTTATATATTATATAAAATATATTATACATGTAAATATGTGAATCCTTTTTATTATGCAACTATTTATGTATAGTGTAATGTGTATATGGACAAAATAAAAGGAACAAGAGTATGCACTTTGATTTATATGCATTGCAGATTTCTGCCATTTTGCTGAGTGTAAAATTGAAAGAAACCTGGTTTGTGTTCTCAAATACAACAAACATTTGCCACACACGTTGTTAATAAAGTATTTGTAATAAATGAAGGTCTCGACCATGAGTTTAACTGGTCTTAATTCAGATATTGATTACCTGTCGCTGGAGCCGAGTCTCTCATCAAAAACACCTATTAATGATTTAATACTTCATCACACTTCAGTCACAAAGTGAAGCTTCTGTCTCTGCTGGAGCAGACAGAAACTAGCTGTTCAATCTGGAACTTGGATTTCAAAGACAAGTCTCTCTTCATGTGCAGCAGTAAAATAGAATATTTAGGCTTTCACGTATGGAAAAAAAAAACCCATATTTTTTAAGGATTCACTCCAATGAAAATTGTTTTTTCAACGTGGCATTTTTCTGAAAAAAAAACTTTATTTAAATTAATATGGAGTAGACAAAAAACTGCAATTGGAAAAAGCTTGTAGATGTGACATAGGACCTACAACAGTAACTGAAAAGCTTCCTGCTTCTGATGCATCCTCTTGCAGACAAATAGATTCATATACGGATGGATAACTCCAATTTTACTTACCAATTTTGTTGTACTGGTCACGTTATCTTGGGATTTTTAGTGACTGTACCCAAGAGGGGAGAGTGCGTAAACAGTTGGATTATGGGAAACGTAGGTGGGCTCACTCCATGCCAATAGTCCTGTCTACAACTCAGGTTGTGAGGGACTGTCAGCTAGTGGAAGCAAAGGAGTGATGGCAAACTCTGCACCATCAGTCTCACTCAAAAATCAGAGGCAAATTTCCAATGAACTACTGCTGCTTTACAGAAGCTATATATCCAAGAAAATAACACAATTTAAGCTAAAAATGGTATAATCATAACTGAAAGAACTAATTTCAAATAGATCAGAAAACAATTGTAGTTAAAGGATTAAAATACAAATCAAAATAAAATGGTAATTTGAGAAAGGTAAAATTATTTTTAGTGAAATTTTAATGAGTTTAATGAGTAATGAATATGCGCCGTAAACAACAGTCCTTAACCTATAACAACCCAACAAAGTCAATACCAGTAACAAAAAATATCCGCTTATTTCCTTGGTGGAGTTAAATTATTTTTTTTATTTTTTTTTAATATGCTCTACTGTTTGGTTCACCCGGCAGTTAAAGGATTGAAGAAAAATCTACAGGAATATTCAGTTCAGAATCACTGACAATAATTCACTGAGAAACTATTCTTAAGAAACGTTGCTGCAATTTAGCTAAAAAAATGTTGTTTTCAGGTTTTGGACTATTGCTGCACAGATGATTGTCATAGAAAGGAAACGTTGGCATGGATCAGAGGTTTTCTACCTGGTTTTGGATAGCTGTGAAGTCATGTATTCATCTATTCTTACATCTCCTGAAACCTACAAAACTCATTTCATAGTTGTGAAGTCAATGTGTCATAAAGCACCAAGATTTACTTTCAAAAGTGTTTGTGGTTAAATAATAAAAAGATATGGAAAATATAGATATTTTAGATCTAGAAATATTTTGGCTGATACTGCTAACTTTAAGAGTTAAAATCATCAACTGATTTAGAAAAAAAGTTTTGCAGCCAGCGACAAAGGCCTTTGAAGTGAAGTTAACTGCTTTTGATTATAAAGAAATGGCTCATTCTACGCTGGTTATCTTGAACATCTCTGCTCTAAAAAGTGAGTTGATCTTTGAGCCTATCTTAATTTGATTCAGCTCTTTCTGAAATTCAAGAATGAACTTGAATGGTGCTCTTTATTGTTTGCATTCATAAAAACGTTCATTATTCCTGCACCGCATACTCTTGAAAAACGTGTTCAAACTGTCATCGAGTTTCATTTCACTTCTTGGCATTAAAAAGGATCAGCAGTGATGGAAAACAGCGCCACTGGCAAAAAAAATAAAAAAAAAAGAAATGCATAACTGAGAGATTACACAACCGACCACAGCAGGGCGCTCAGGCACACAACGGCAGTTCCACCTTTATAGCACAGTCACAACACAATTATTTGTGGTAAATCCTATTTGAGCATGAATAGTAACATGAATTAGTTATGCAAATAAACGGAAACAGCCCTGAAACCAAGAAAAGGAATAAGTGCGCAGGAAAAAGCAGCAGCAGCCATTTATGTTTTGACCCTGAACTTCTGCAGGCTGCTTGCTGAAACCTGTAATTAGTTTTAGCCTGAAAAGCAAAGAGATGCTGATTACAAAGTTGCAACACAGTTACAGTGTTCAGAAATCTCTCGAGGGTTGCAGCATGCGTTCAGTCAAAGCTTATAATAGAGCTCACAACACGGCTCACACAAAAAACCCAAGACCTTATTAACAGTTTGAAACTCTTCTCTGTTTGTATGACTTTGATAATGCCTTTTCTAAAAGCACTGGGCATTCCCAAACACCCCCGAGAAAAAAAATTCCAATGTGTATTTTAGTCGAGTCTTCTCTCGGCTTTTCCAGGCAAAAAGTGGGGTTTGTGGTTTGGACACAATGAAAGGATTCAGAGGAGGGGCTGAGGTGGGAGAGTTGCTGTTGGCAGACCTCGTCTACAAAATTAACATGTTTCTCTCCCATGTCTCTCTTTTCTTTCTTTTTAATTTTCCTCAACTGAGCTCAGCCAGCTCCAGCCTTCTCAGCGTTTCTGTTTTTGCGAGCCTTCATGAAGACGGTAAAATGGATCCCAGGCGCTGAGTGCTGCTGGAGGAGGTTTTTTTGGCTCCGTTCTGCAGAGCTGTGGTGGCTGTTGACCTCACAGTGAACTGAAGGAAAACTGGCTAATTCTGCCACTGCTCTGGAGCTCCACCCCATCACTGTATAATTATCCCTGTACAGATTATGAAGTTATAATTATCTTAATGAGTATATGAGGCATGGGTAATTAATGGAAGACATCTTCTGTTATCACTGCAGACAAGATGAGTGATCACTTTAAGCACCACGCAGAGGTTTCTACCTCTCAGTATTTCATTAACTGAAAATAATGTGCACTTTGCTTTCAGAATAAATAGTTTCCAGTCACAGAAAAAGCCCATGTGCTTTGTGTGTGCAGAGTTTTATTTACAGCTGCATGCAAAAATATTCAACAAGTTGTTTTTTTTAAAGTATAGTTTAGAGTGAGCCAAAATTAAAGTAGAATCCCACTTTCACAGAGAACCAATTACATTTTTGGAGCTTTTTGAGGTCGTTCAGGTGAGGATTTAGCAGTTTAGTGATGGTATTCAGTTGTGTTATTTTATTTGTTTATGTTTTGTTTGTTGTTTGGTCTTTGTCGGTCACTCCAGATTTCAGTTTCCAATCATCCACGGCAGTCTTAGTTTGCGTTAATGATCCCCGGTGTATTTAAGTATCTGGTTTACAGTTCGTCAGGTCATCTGCTTGTGATCTTTTTTTTCTTCCTCCATGGTTGTGTCACGTGACATGTCCAAGTTTCTGCTATCAAGTCCAGTCTCCTGCGTTTTGGGTCCTAAGCATTGACTGTATAAGAGAGAACTGGACTGAATGCCTTTCCAGTGAAATGAAACCAATTCAGTTTCCAGTTTTCTACAATATGGACATCGCCATGTTGGAGCCAGATGAGCGGGATGACAGTGACTGGTCTGAGTCAACATTTCTAGGGCAACTACAGTCCCCAATCATGAGTGAGCTTGTTGGAAGTCCACACCCCTTTCACTGAAAGTGGCTCTGGAAAATCTGTCAAAGAGTCAAGATGGGGCAAGCGGACACCACTTACTGAGGCATCTGATTGGTCCGTTTATAACTTGAATAACTTGCTGTTTAAAAGAAAAAAAAAAAGTTTGGATCAATAGCGCAACAGTTAAAATAGTTGTAAGTGTTTATTTCTCAATAGAGTCTTTGGGATTTTGACAACGAGTACTTCATATTTGGAATGCATGGGATGGGGGGGGTAATCACTGTCTAGTTCTCTTATACAGTCAAAGGTCATATGCCGTCAGAGTCTGAAGATAAAACAGAGATGTTTTCCTCAAAAATGAAAAAAAAAAAAAAAAAACTGTTTAAGAGTAAAAACCAATGCATTTTTTGTTGTTTCTTGACAAATAAAATATAAAGTTTGCATCAGAGCATATCAAAAGTTGATCATTTTTTAAACGTAATCCCATCTTTAGAACTTTAGAAAAGGAAAAAAGACAAACAAAATAATTATTCTCACTTCCTGAGACACTGATTGATATTACCAACAATTCCCTATTAACCCTAGACCACTATCACCGGGTGGTTTTCACCCAAACAAAAATATTTACATTATTTTAAATTTGTTGCATTTTTTTGAGTCATTGGTCCCTGGGCCAAAGGTCAAGTGTACGGAATAATCTTTTTTTTTTAAGGAATTCTTTCTCCTTAAATTCCTACTTTTTCAGTCATTTTCAAGCATGTTCTTTGGATTTCCAATGCTTTTTTCCGCACTTTGTTCCATTAAGCACAATTTGAAAAAAAGAAAACTACTTTATCTAACAATTAATTTATTTAATTTATGACAACTAATTTATCACATGTTGTCATGATTTTCTACGAGAAATACTTTTTATTGGGTATTTTATGACAGGTAAAAATTATCCATCAAACATGATAGCTTAACTTCTTGCAGCGAAAGTGTTCTGGGGTTAAGTTTAAAAACTGCAACTGTTTTCCAACCTGTCCCATTAAGAATTTGAGAATATATCTCTTTTCCCCCTCAATAATACTATGCCTGGTTACTCTGTGGTGCAGTGATTACTCACCTCACACCAAGAATGTCCTGGTTCAAATTCCGCTGCATTTCTGTGTGGAGTTTGCATGTTCTCCCTGTGCATATGTATGTATCTTCCAGGCATTCCGGCTTGCTCCTATAGTCCAAAAACAAGCTTTATAGGTTAATTATTGACTCTAAATGGGAATTTTACAGTTAGGCTATCTCTGCCTTCATACCCATATGTGGTAGGGATAGGCCCCAGCATCCTCATGACCCTGAAAAGGATTACGCAGGTTTAGAAAATGAAGGACTATATTGTCACAGCCAAATTTTTAAAAATCAACATTAATTTACAGCTTTACCTGTTTGAATATTAGACATTAAAAACATGTCTGTTAAAATAAAGATTCTGGAAAAGTAGTTGACAGTAGTGAAAAGAAGATTGATGCATTTGTATTCAATCACATTATCTGTTTTTCTCACCCTGAAGCAATGTTTCAAATGTTTGCAAAAACTGTTTTTCCTTTCTTGTTTTTCCTTTAAAGCTCCACTCCAATCATCGTTTGATCTACTTTACAAAACTACCAAGTTGTTTTTTATTATTATTCATTAAAGTTCATTATCATTATATCAGCAGCAATAGAGTATTTGCTGGTCATCAGTAATTCCACTGTTCCTGAGGTTTCATGTGTGTGAAACCACAGACAGCTCTGATGTCTGCCCTGGTTTTGTGGAACGTTTCATATCAGCATTTATTTTAAGCCATCCTCATAACCCAGCAGTGATTATAAACGAGCCCTTGACAGTCCTAATTTGATTCCAGAACAAAACTTGGAGTTCATCAATTGACTCTTATTGTATTTCTTAATGACCTACATTTGTGTGTTCAAAGTGTTTCCAAGTTATTTCCGTATTCTGACTATTTCCATAGTGGAAGAACATTTACCAGACATTAACTAAGGCGGTGTGTTTTCTGAGACAATATTTTTTGTTGCGACATTTCCTGGAAAAAATGTGTATAACCTGTAAAATTTTCTTTCAAAGGGCACAACGTTTCTTAGAAAGACAGAAATACTTAAAATTAAGAGACAGAATCAGAAAATGTTTTTTTAACACCAAATTTATTAAAAAAAATATCTATCTTGTTTTCCTTAGATATAGATGTAGACTATTTTTTTTAAATTAATAACACAATATAAAATAAGAAAAAAATTTGATTTTTTTTTTTTTTTTGGGGGGGGGGGGGCAAAAAGATAAAATCAGTTAGTGTTAGGTGGAACTGCTCACAAGTAATTCCCTCTTCTCCACTCTTCCAGATAGCATATATTAACAGTTTTCTCCCTGCATACAAATAAAAATGGTTATCACTGATTCCAGGATCTCATTCTAATATCTGTTTGTATGGAAAAAAAATGTTCCCAAAGCTGCAATTCCTTGATTTTTCAAATGAATGTGATGCTGTGGGGGATGCTGGACCACATCTTTTCTAAGATTTCTCTCCATCAGTACACAAGTTTCAGTGAGTCTCAACAGAGAAGTGTTGTCCTGCAAACTTTCAGCTCAGTAGAAGTGTGTCTATAGCTTCTAAGGGCTGCCAGTGTGGGACTTCAATCTGTATGATCTGTTGTCCCTCTATGGAGCAATCCCTTCAGTTTAGAGATGATAGTAAGGCTTAGGCCATAACGCTATAGCATAACAGCTGAAGTTGTTGTTTCAAATAAGCCCAGTCCAAAATTGTCAAAAGTGGTAGCAAAATTTCACTGAACACTGCAGCATCTTTGTTCTCAGATGTGTCAGACTCCTCTTATTGTAAGTATCTGGGCGTGGCAGAAGCAAGAGTTAGCAAACAAAGTAGTTTAAAGGGAAAACTTATGAGAATATTTCTGGTCACTTTCAAAAGGAATAGATTTTTCCTTTAAATGTGTCATACTTTTTAGGGAAACTGGAAAAGTTTTAAAACTTTAAAAGATTTTGTTGTTGTTTGTTTGTCTTGCTGAAGCTCCTTTGCCTCCACAGTTTAAACCTTGTGCTATCTTATGGGGTCTAGATGGTCCAAGCCTTACATTGACATGTTATCCATCCCATGACACATGTGGATGACTGTGGACAGGATTTAATGTCTGTCATGGACACCAGCGAAAAATCCAAAATCATTGAAAATGAAAAAGTTCATTGCACTGTCTTGTATGGAGTCTCGAAAGAGCCAGAATGAAATAAATATATACACCATTAAATAAATAAATACATGTGGCATTAAATAAATAAATGTTGAAATAAATAAATAAATGTTGAAATAAATGTGGCATATTTATTTATTTCATTGTCCCTTGTCCAACATTAACAGGATAGCACAAGGGTTGAGACGTCTCCCTCAAAGTCTAATTTCATGAAATTGCCAAAAGTGTGTATACAGTTTGAATGATTCTTTCCAAAAGGGTGGTTCTCCTTTAAGAAAAGGCCAAGTCATCAGAGAAGCTTCCACTGCCTGTAATTTTCACACTGTACCCACTATCTCTGCATTATTAACAGCATTTTTGTGTTGATTTTTCTTCTTCTGTTGTTATTTTTTCTTTTTTTTAATGTTTAATTTGCCACTTTTACATTATGTGTCTGCGTTTTTATTTTTTTAGGGTTATAATCCAGCTCTTTGAGATGGAACATAGATTGATAATTTAAATAGAAATGGTTAGATTTGATTTGAAACCTATTTTGACAGATTACTCCTTACAAAGGTCAACAATAACTCAACACGGAGGTTTCATATGACAAAGCTGAGTATCTCCTGAACACTATTATGTTTATCGTCTGTAGGTGAGAGACAGCCAATCGGATAGGAGCAGAAAGTTTTGACAAAAGTAAGACCTGAGCATTAGCATGGCCTAACCCCTCACTCGATTCACAATCCTGCAGGAATTCTATTTACCAATAAAAAAGTTGTTTTATTTTTGGTGGTTTTATCAGTCCATAGTTGTACAATAGTTGGTTGTGAGGATCCTCTGTAATGTGATGAAGCAGTTTCTATTTATTTAGCTCTGTCATTTTACATTTAGTGTATAAAATCATAATTTTCTTATCAACTGTTGCAAAAGACTGTTACACTATAAATTTAAGAATAAAAAGCGTGAAAACAGTAATCTTACGCTATTTGTTAAAGTGACTCTTAGTTGGGTAGTTTTATGAAAGGCCATAAATAAAAACAACAGGAGAAAAAGTTGTTCTAAAATTTAAAATCCAAAAATTATAAAAGGTCTATACTTGTTGTAAAGAAATATAATAATAATACAGCATTCACTCTTAAACATGAGGTTTGCACCCAGAGCCTGCAAAGTGTTTGATGCATTTTTGTCAAAACAACAAAAACTGTGTTGCTACTTAAAAAAAAAAAAAAAAAAAAAAAAACAAAAGCAAAAAAGACTTGTGCTTGATCAGATTAGAACCGGCTTGCAAAAAGGTTGCAATCCGGTAAAATGAAGTTACTAAGTAGGGGTGGAATTATTAAATTTACTTCTTCCCGCTCATTTTCAAGCAATTAATCAATCTCTATTTTAGCTGATAATAACTATATTTAATGTATCAAATGTGACATAAGTCACATCTTTGTTTTTGTTTGTTTCTTTTTTTTATTTTCTAATCAATGCATTTCATTATATCTGTCATGAAAATGTAATCTCAATTAATGCAAAACATAATTCCACAGGTTTGTATTTCAGCTGATCAAAAAGTTGTTTTTTTTTGCTCCTTTCTTTAAAAACATAAATAGTTCACTCCCAATTTCATTTAGAACAAGTCAAATTTTTTTGTTTCTTTTGCTAAATTCAAACTGATGTAAGGATAACTATTGAGTCTACTCAAAAAACAAGTGTAATATCAGTTTCAGTTTGGCATCCTATTCCCTCAATAATGCATGGAAATGATCATCAAGACAGACTGTCTTTTTTAATGGCTTCCAAGGACACAGTTTTGCTTTCACTAAAAACTATTTCCCATCTCCATTAAGCTATTAGCATGAGACTCAGCAATGTACACACTCTTTTTCAGTGAATGTCTGAGCTGATGTTTATTTTCCAGTCCGTCTTTGTTTTGTTACTTTAAGCACCATGTCTGTCAGCCATAGTGTAATTATATGGAGACACAGACTCAGGAGGGGTGGGGGGGGGCTGGGTCTGGAGACAGCATTCTCTTTCAGCTGCTGTGAGCCACGACCAGTATTGCTTGAAGCCACTCGCCTCCTGAATACCAGCCAAGAGACTCTTAAGCTCCTCTTTAACCCCTTCCATCACCTGAAAAGTTGCTGTTTTGTCTTAAATTGATCAGAAGGATTTCCTCAGAGACTTCTGACGTCAACGAGACGGACAAACCAGAGAAGGTTCTGAAGAATTGAGTTTTTCAAAAGAAAATAAACAAAAATAGCACATGCTTAGATGTAGCCGTCATGCCTCATCAGCATTGCAGTTGTGTAACACATTTCTCAAAGTTCTGTAGAAATGCTGTCAGACGTGTCGATCAAAATTTAGCGGTTGAGAGACATAAATGTATAGTGAGTGCATCAGTGTGCTGTAAAGATACATCCATAGTTCATTTTCATTTTTTTATGCATAAATTGGTCTTACTAAAATGGGAAAGTGCATATACTTATGTAGCCCTTTACTACCTCCTTACTACTTTTAAAGACTTTCTCCGATGAAAATCACGTTTCTTGAGTTTTTAACGTGTACGTTTTGCCTTTTTCTTATAAAAGGGAACAATTGTTTTAAGAAATAATTTCATTTTTGTATTTATGAGTATTTCTTCTTTTAAATTGCTGTCAGTTAAACTTTTGCAAAAACTCTGTTTGAATTAATGAGCCGGTGTGACACCAAGAGCGCATGCACTAACTCCCTGATCTGAACCTGCCCAGCATGCACAAGCTCAGGTGAGGGAGAGGAGAAGAAGGTATCTTCCCACGTCTGACTTATGTCTATGAACATTTATGACTTATGTTTATGAACCCGTTCTTACCGAGCGTTATTTGATCATAAAAAATATTTTGTGTCCAGATAATGGTATAATAACTCATCAAAACAAATAATTATATCAAATGTCATGGTAAAAACCCTTTTTTGCTTTTGAAAACATTTAGGTTGTGGGATTTTGCTTAAAAACTTCAAAATCATTGTTAAAACATCACCTTTTTTTTTTTTTTTTACAGTCATAGGGAGCTTTAAGCCCTTTCTTTTCACTGAGATGTATAGTACAACGCAGTTGAGAATGGTCCAGTCAATTCAGGTGAGAGTTTCCACTCAGAGTTGGACCGTCACGGCAGATGCCGAGTGTAGACCGATTGTGTAGCTTTGTGTCGAAGCAGTGCAACTAGTGCAAATGTGAAGCTATCAACAACTATAACGGAGGTCAACCAGCAGCTCATTTTTTTCCATATGACTTCTTATACTTTGTATATACAAAGCACATAATTTTTGAGAAAAGATTGCATGTTGCTAAGATTAATACACCCGAAAAAGTTATGAAAACTGTTTGGAAATGTCAGCGTTGGTTTGGTGCTTTCTATTGCTGTAATCATTTAGTTACAAAGGTTAGAGACGCTATGCTAACCGGTAACCATTGTTAAAAATACGTAAGAGTGACGCCATATTGGAAAGGTCAGTAAACGATGAGGCACAGCTAAACAGATACAGTAAAATGATCACAAAATGCTTAATTTTAGTAATCTGCTTACCGGCGGATTATATATAATTACCATGGTCGTCCTCCATGAAACAAAAAAAAAATCAGTGGTCCTTCCAGAAAATGTGGAAATGTTGCAAAGCTCATTGGTTGTCATGAACTTCAGCCAATCAACAGGTTTCAGTGTGTGATGACATAAGCTCCGCCCTCACTGATCTGTTCCATTTTTTATGGACATAAAACCAACGAGGGTCCAAAAATGGTTAGGTCCGGCCCAATGGGTCCATTTTCTAACAGAGACGTAGAAAATAGCGGATCTGACCATGGAAAGAAGGCTTTGCAGTGACATATTCACACACACATTTACACACTGATGTTGCCTTAGCTGCCAAACACTGGTGCTAACTCTAATCACCAGGAGCACTGTGGGGTTTAATGTCTTGCCCAAGGACACTTCAACACATTGGTGGGAAAAGCAGGAATTTAGCCTTTCAATCAAAGGTCAACTTCTCTACCTCTTCACCACAGTCGCCCCTAAAATCTTCATAAATATTCACAGGCTTAAACGAGTCCACTACACTGTCTATATTAAGGTATAAACTCAAAGCAGTTGCTGAAAGTCCTAGTCATGATTAAAGCTCGACATTTGAATATTGTGATGAATTGAAAACATGATTATTTCCTTTAATTGGGCTCTGTGTTGAAAGAAGAAATTTATGCCCATGGAAAATGTCTCGTTACAAACCTTTAGCACAACTGAATGACACACAGCAAAAGCGGGATTATTGCTGCTGAGTCATTCAAACAGCACAAAAACAGACGCTTTTCTTTTTTTTGTCCTTGTCTGACAAATATGAAACTGCGGTTATATCTGGGGCTTCTATGGCAACGGCTCAAAAATAATAATTCAACCATACCCTTTTTGTGACTTCTTGTATGTTTCAGCCCAACATTCAATCCACATTCTAAAGGAATGAAGACTAAGAAGAGGAGGATGAAAAAGGCTAAAAGACGACTCTCTTTTTGGTACATTTTAGCAACAACTTTTAAAGCATATAGAGAATAAATATTGCCGAATTTGATGAAAGTTTATGGTAAAAAATATAGTAAATATTTCCTTTAGATTATTCTAAAACAGACAAAGTTGCAGCTTCAGAAGTCAAATGAATGCAGAGAGCACATGGCAGTGGTTCAGCTGTGGTTAGCGGTGGTCTAACAGAAAATGTTTGACTAGTTTTGCAGAAATTTAAGTGCAATTTATTTTACGATTTTATAACGGAGAGCAATTCTGCTGGAAGACCACACACTCCATTTTGAACAAGCCTTCTGTTTTCAATTTGTTGTTGTTGACATATAAAAGGCTTCCTTTTCAGATCTTACGTTTCACAGAAATGGGACCCTTGCTTAACGAGAGAAAGAAAAAAAAAATAAATTAAATGAGGCCGATGCATGACTCAATTTTATCCTTACAGAAATTGAAATGGTTTTTATGTTGTGGGGTTCCAAATGGATGCTGTCACTCCGCTCTGCTTTCCAAACTTCCAGAATGAGGTTTTGGCTTTGAGAGTTACCAGTGCGGTTGATTTCAGCACAGTACTGGGCCTCCTCAGGTTTCCCTTCACTCAGGAAAACTTCATAAATGTCCGCCCTCTCTTCATTCTCTTCCCTCAGTTGAAATGCTGCATTTTCTCCTCTTGCAGGCCACTCTGTTTATTTCAGATTTTACAGAAATGCGATTGCTCCTCATGTGTAGAATTCTTCTTTTCGGTGGCATCTGCAGAAAGCAGGAAAGATATTAATGTATTGTTAGTTGATTTTACTGCAAGTTCCTCAGAGCTGGGTTGGACTCATCAGCAGTCACATGCTTGTAAATTAAATTATGCTGCATTTTAAGCAGATGGAAATCAGCTTAAAGAATGAGCCTTTGGCTAAACTCTAAAGAACACGGTAACACTGTAAATTGTCAGGTTATTGAAGCTGCACCAACCAGACTGCCAATGCGTCTACTTACTTGAGTCCTGTAGAGGAAAATTATTTTAATAGTGCAAAGTAGCTCGAAGGGAAATCCAAGAAAATGGGACTGGGAGAAAATGAAAAATAGGATTTCAAAAGATTACATTAAACCTGCCAATGAGACGAAGTGTAAAGTTGGATGGTGAAATCATGTCAAAACTGCACCTCAGATCTTTTTGAATGTAACACACAAGTTTGTATCTTGCATCTTTTCTTTAATCCTCTTTTGATATGTTTTGAAAGCATACCAGTGCTGTTTTATTATGATTATGTTGTTTTTAGGCAAAAAAAACTTGTGTTGTTTTCTGCAGAGTAGAATAAATTTGTCCAAAATCTTCATTTGGAGTAAGGTTTCCTCTTTTTCCCATCATCTATCTAGTGCAGGGGTCAGCAACCTTCAACACTTAAAGAACTATTCGGGTCAATTTGTCACTCGCAACGTTCCAGCAGGAGCCACAAAGTCTTATTTATTTTCAGAAAAATAAGACACTGGTTTGTGTTTATATTGATGTTACTTTTATGATAACTATAAAGATTTTTCTGTAAAATAAAATGAGGCTGTTTTTTTTTTTAGAAACTTGAAATAGTTCATAATTTTTGTCAGGGATTTTATATGACTTTCTTTCAAAATAAAAGACATTCTGTGTCACGTAGGATCATTTCAATGCAGCAAATCATTAGATTTTCAATTTTCAGGGCAAAAAATTGCAAATCTCATACTAAATCAGAAATAATTCAGTGAATTTTTTTTTTTACAAACACTTAAAATCCTTGAATTTGTTTGAAAATAGCTCAAAAATCTGTCAAAAGCTTCTGATATGTAATGTCCTTCAACTGAATTTATTATTTTTTTTTTTTTTTACTTTACGACTAACTTAACTTTTACAGTTAAACTGTTAAAAAATACTTTATTTTATTTTAACCAGAGAGCCACAATGAAGAGGTTTAAGAGCCAGATGTGGCTCCGGAGCCGCTGGTTGCAGACCCCTGATCTAGTGACACACTCTCCCTCTAGCTTAAAGCCCCTCACACCTCCAACCCAACACCAAAAGGGCGAGCATTATTGGAGCTATCTAGCTGTACAGTTTAAAGGCAGGTGAGGAAAACAAAGACGCACATGGATTTAGTCATCTACAAATGGATGCATCAGAATGGAGAGGAGCAAGGAGCTTTAGCTAAAAGCTACAAGCTTTTTCCAACAACATTTCTTCATCTGCTCCTGATTCACATGAATTTAAATAAAGAAATACCCAGAAGTGCAATTTGAAACATGCCACAAGAACTTGTGAAAAACACCGTTTTCATTGCAGTTGGTATGCACATCACAGATTGCAATGCTTATGTTTTGCAGGTGAGATGGGTTGGCTGGAGGGTAGGAACAGGAAATGTTCCAATGCAAGCTGCCACGTCTTATTTAGCATCTTTTTGAGCACATTGCCATTTGCGAGTGGTTAGAGGCTTTGTCAAAATATACATAATCAGATGTGACACTAATGACGCTTGGGGTTGCTAATGATGAATGCTATTGTGACACTACTGCTCTTTATGCTATGGAAACTATTTGTATTCTTTTTCCAGCATTTTTCGAGTGCTTGTAGCTAAGTAAAAGTGCTGCAATCAGAATATTTTAAATTTTCTTTATAATTGGATGTCAATAAAAATAATCATGTCAATGTGTTAAAGCTTATTGTTTGAACTATTATTAATATGGTGAGAGAAAGAGTTACCTGTATGCCTTTGATCTATGAAAAGATATCCCACGATGCTTCAGTGATCGGGACACATGACCCCTGTCTGGTTCTTCACAAACATGACAAAACAGCAACACACAACTGTCCTCTCAAACAACTCCAAACATTCAGCGACATAAAACATGAGTCTTTCATCTCTTTTCCTTTCTTCTTTTCTTTTCACTTAGACACACACCAACATTATTCCCAAAATTCAAAGCATTTTATTGAACCTTTTGTGGGCAGCCAAAGCCACAAAGACTTACTGTGTGACCTCCTATTCAACTGATCTTTTTAGCCTGTTTCGGCTCTCCATCTTTGTGATAATTAAGAAAAAACAAAAATAAAATTTGACAGAAAAGAGATCAGTTTCAAGTACATCTTTGACAGAAAGGTGATCAACTGAAAAGCATGATTTTAAAGTTCCTTTTAGCAAAGAAAAAAAAAACTCCCTAAATTTCCTGCAGCGGTAAGAGGCTAACCTTTCAAAGAGCTGAGTGTTGATTGAGTGAACCGTAAGATCAAAATCAAAGTCTCAAAGCCGGTTTTTGGATCATGGCTGCTCAACTGTGTTAATAAAGCCCTTTTTTCTGGCGTTTGAATATGGTTGTCAATCAAACTCAGGTGGAAGTGAGAAAACATGTCAACCTGTCAGCATGCTTGTGTTGCATGTACAAGCCTGAGCCCTGAAGGTAGCATCACTACTACTGATGTTCTGATTACTGGAGGAGCTGTCAACACAGGCCCTGCAGTATTGGTGTTAGCCTTGAAATTTACTTTAGGATCTTTCCTTTTTTCTTTTTACTTTTTTTTTTGTTTGAACTTTTGTCTATATACTTTATTTTTTATTCCAAAAATGAAGAAATCATTAAGAAAATCATATTTGCAAAACTGTCAGAATGGCAGTGGTTCACACAACGCTATAAGAATTAGGCCGTTTAAGCTATTTTAATCCAATTCAAGGTCATATTGCAGCACCCAAAAACCTTAACTATGGCAAAATATTGTAAAAAATGAAAATAGAAGGCAGCCTTAGAAGTGATAAAATAATTGAATAGAAACATTTTCTGATAAATTGAATCAATAACAATCAAATAAAAAAGTTCTGGGATAAGATTAGGTCAAGATAGATAGCATTAAATACATGAAATCTCATTCATGAAGTCCTCAAAGTAAGATAAAATAGATGAGTTTTAAAAGAAGTGCTGAAATCAGATAGCAAGAAAGTTTTTTTCAGATAAAAAAGGGCAGATTGCTCCAAAGATGCTGGTACTATTGCAAGAATGGTCTCCTCTGTCTGAACTGGAGGCTTGGTTTTCAAAGCGAACCTGAGGAAGCAGACAGCAGCAGCTCTGAAAGGTACAGAGGTGCCAAACTACACTGCCCACAAAAATTAAAGGAGCACTTTAAAGAAACACATTAGATACATCAGATCTCAATAGGAAGTTGGATATCTGTACACATAACAACAGAGCAGTGTCCTAGGAACAAAAGGATGCCAAGAAATAAACGTTTTCAGTCTACAGAGGGCTCAATTGTGTAGACACCATAAAATCAGAGTGAAATGAAGATGTGACAGGCTAGTCCATTTTCTCCAAAACTTCATTTCTGCAACTCAAAATGCTTTTCAGTATCTTGTGTGGCCCCCATAAGCTTGTATACATGCTTAACATCGTCGCAGCATGCTCCTAATGAGACGACGAATGGTGTCTTATGGCATTTCCTCCCAGATCTGTGTGAGGGCATCCCTGAGCTGTTGTACAGTCTGAGGAGCAATCTGGCGGCGCCTAATGGACCCAAACATAATGTCCCAGAGATGTTCTATTGGGTTCAAGTCAGAGGATGGTGAAGGCCATTCAATTGTATTTATACAGCCCAAAATCACAAAAATGTTGCCTCATTGGACAATTGGGTTTCAATTCCTTCATCCTCCAGGTACTGCCTGCATACTCTTGCCACGTGAGGCCAGGCATTGTGGTGTATTAGGAGGAAACCAGGACCTTCTGCACCAGTGTAGGGTCTGACAATGGGTTCAAGGATTTCATCTGGATACCTTATGGCAGTCAGAGCACCATTTCCTAGACAGTAGAGGTCTGTGCGTCCCTCCATAGATATGCCTCCCCAGACCATCACTGACCCACCACCAAACCTGTCATGTTGAACCACGTTGCAGGCAGCATAACGTTCTCCTTGTCTTCTCCAGACTCTTTCACATCTATCACAGGTGCTCAGGGTGAACCTGCTCCCGTCTGTGAAAAGTACAGGGCGCCAGTGGTGGACTTGCCAATTCTGGTGTTCTTGAGCAAATGCCAGTGGAGCTCCACGGTGCTGGGCAGTGAGCACAGGGCCCACTACAGGACGTCAGACCCTCAGGCCACCTTCATGAAGTCTGTTCCTGATTGTTTGGGTAGAGACATTCACACCAGTGGCCCTCTGGAGGTCATTCTGTAGGGCACGAGCAGTGCTCAGCCTGTTCCTCCTTGCACAAAGGAGCAGGTATGGGTCCTGCTGAGGGGTTGAGGACCTTCTACGGCCCTGTCCAGCTCTCCCAGAATAACCAGCAGTCTCCTGAAATCTCCTCCATGTTCTGGAGATTGTGCTGGGAGACACATTAAACCTTCTTGCTGCAGCACATGTGGATGTGCCATCTAGGAGAAGTTGGACAACCTCTGCAACTTCTGTAGGGTTAAGGAATCTCCTCATACCGCCAGTAGAGAGAATTACACAAGACAAAATCAGCACGAGTGGAAAACCAGCCAAAAAAGATCAAGAGGGAGAAACTTGAAATGACCT
Source organism: Oryzias javanicus (assembly GCA_003999625.1). Classification (NCBI taxonomy): domain Eukaryota; kingdom Metazoa; phylum Chordata; class Actinopteri; order Beloniformes; family Adrianichthyidae; genus Oryzias; species Oryzias javanicus. The sequence continues at coordinate 12,433,888 of CM012439.1, read as the reverse complement.
CCACATGTAACACCAGTCCTGTTTGGAGGGTTTTCTAATTGTTGCCACTGAAGTGCACCTGGTGTTAATTCCATCAACACCAATACAGCTGAAATTGATTAACGAGGCCCTCAGCTGATTAACCAACGAGAACATTATCAGACGGGTTTCATTCAATTCATGCCAGGCCCAATAAAACAATGGTTCCTTTCATTTTTGTGAGCAGATATAAAAAAATGTCAAAGAAATGCTATGTTTCACATCTTTAAAACAGCAGAAAGCCTTTATTGTAAGGTCTACAAGGGAAAAAGGGGAAAAGAACACAAATAAACATTTTAAGTGGTTATTTTTTTGTAGCCAGTAGTAAATTTGTAAGGGGAAAAAAATGTACTACAGCAAGTGTTCTATTTTTAAAAACATTCACACATAAAACAGAGTCTGACAATAAAAAAGTACTGCTTTGTACAGCATAAAGATTTATTGATCAGACCATTTGATGTTGAAATCATGGAACAATATTTTCTTGTTTCTCTGAATTTGATTTATGAGAAAACTACAATGCTTTTTTTGCTGTGCAAGTGAGTGTTACTTATATGTTATAGCAGTTTGTGAAATAAAAAAAGATGGAATCTCTGGAGATAAATGAAAGTAGAAATTATCTGATACACTGTTAAAAAAATTAATCAAGCTATAATACTATAATGTTGCAAATAAAAGGTCACACATACAAACTCCAAATATAGTCTATAAAATTTGAGAAATATTATAAAATGTGAGACTTTCTTCCGCACTGTGTTCATCTTAACATTATTTCTCTGAAGTCTCACTGCAACTTGGGAGAGTTTTGCTGCCACCATGTGGTCAGAAAAAAAATGTTTTCTTAGTCCTAGATATTTTTTTTTTATTCTTAAAATTGCTCCATAAATATATTCGGCTTACTTCTGCTTGTCAAAAAAAAGTCTCAATCTGAAATATCCAAAGCAAATGTTATGAAAGTAGGAGACACATGACTTACTTTCTGAACTTATGGTTTGATACAACAAGCAGCTTTTCAATTTAAATTAAATGTCAGACTTATTGGACACACATATGATTGTTTAGAAGCACTGGGATTTCAGACCTTCCTTCTGGAAAACTGTATCTTTTGAGCAGGATGAGGGGAATCTGCCTCCCATGTAATACAGGGAGTGTGAATAAATGGAAAATTAGGGAAAAGCAAAATAAAAAGAAGTCCACAAAAGTTGTAATGAAGCAAAGCTTCCTCTGGGTGGTGCAAATCAACTTTAGTTGCAAACAATAGCAACCATCCCAGTTCGGAATAAAACATTCTGATTTCTTTGTTTCCATCGTTGTTTCACTTTATACCTAAATCAGTTTTGCTTCTTTTATTTTATGCATTGGACCCCTTTTTATATTTGCTTATCAGTAGAATTGCTGCATTATAGATTTTATGATTTCAAAACAAGATGATTTAGAGCTAAAAACCTGTAATTATTTTGTCTATCCTATTGTTTCTAATGTTATTTTAAACAGTTCAGGCTTTCCATTCTCATTCTCACGTGACTCAAAATTACTAATAAATACTGCATCATGTTTGAAGAAAAAGTCTGAAGAAAACCCACAATTCCACAGGAAGAACACACAAAATCTCCTGATTACCTGACTCAATTCATACAACAACTCCACCTTGCTCCTTTTCAGATCATATTCATAAAAACTTTTTCATATAATACAAGTGTTTTAAAAGTGAAAAAGATATGTATTTAATAAATCATAACAACTGTGTTTAATTTGAGGAAACACCTTAAGACCAATTGTTTCTTTATCAAATTTAATTTGAAACGACATTAAAAAAATAACTTGCGATAAATATCTTTAAAACAAATTAGTTTTATAAAATTTTTAGCTATATCCCTTATAATTCCATGCAGGCACTCTGAGAGCTTATGGTGTGATGCAAAACTTTCCCATGTGGTTACAGTACGCCTCGCCCTCACCCATCCTCTCATCCTGCATGACTTCAACTCAATATCCTGTCTCCTATCAATGAGATTAGGAAAGCATGCTAACAACAGGAAATTTGCTCTCACAGGGTTTGACCAACAGCCGTTTATAGTGACAAGTGACTCAAAGGTAAGTCACTGCAGCGCCGATTCAGACCCAAAACAAAAGCCTGAAACTTCAATCTCACTGGAAGCCGTGGGGTTGCTGTTTTACATGGTGAGTCATGGCTCAGCCAAGATAAGCTGGAGGTAAACTTTGCTTCTGCATCTCTGAGGAGTCATTTATGCGGACTTTGACAGAGAAAATCCCTTCACTGAGTCATTTGTTTGGTCCGCTCGTGTAGCATCAGGGAGAAGTCAGCAGCTGATGAGCAACAAGCGTGACACCCCCGTACCAGTCTGTCATAACAGCACACGATGTTCTTTGAGAAAAAGTGATTTCAAAGCGGATCTTTATCTTTTGAATTCTGTTTATAACTGGTAAAGATTTCAAGCTGTTCCGTGACCCCTGAACCCACAGAAAACAGGCTGCTAGATTTAGCAACACGGGCATTCGGGTGTGTTTGGAAGCTTCTGTCCATCAGCACTATCCATGGTGAAACCAGAAATAAACCTTACCCTACATTACACAAAGAGGAAGCTATTTATCAATTTCGTGCAAACATTTTTCTTCAGATGGACGCATAGGCGATAAACATGTGGTCCGTGGTCAGATGAGATCACGTTTCTGTTTGATTTTGAAAAAAACAGAAGTAAACGCATAAGGAAACAGCTGAAGAGAAAAAAAGGGCTGTTACCAGTAAAAGATTCAAAATCTGGCTTTGGTGATGGCATGGACTTTAATAAACATTCTGAGATTTAGAGACATGCATGTGAGGTTCTACAAAGGCAGAAGTACATCAATGAATTTAGGAGATACAGTATGTTTGCCCTCTGAGGTCTGTGGTTGGTTCTGCAAGCCATTATACATCCTTATTTTGTTGGACACACCACCTTTTAGCCTCATACAAACCAAATTCTAAGTATAGAAACCCATAGTCATCACTAAAACATCAAAACGCTAAAAAAGTAATCCAGCAATCAGACATTGCTTTGAACTGCAGTTCAATGGGATCGTGCTCTGCACCGACACAGTTCTGGACAAAATGATAGTACTTTTAACTCATTACTTTATTTTACAACTTTTTAAAGTAATTAAAAAAAACAAACGATTTTTGTGACTATTTGTGAGATTTCTTCCCCTGTCCTCAGGCACTCTAATCCACTCCTCAACAACAAGCTGCTTAGAACTGCTTCAGACCTGTTATTTGAAGAGTTTCTTCTTGACTAGTCATGTCTCTGCTCCTTCAATTGGAATTAGCTCACTGAAGACCACTTCAGAACGGTCCAATGTTTTTTTTTTTTGTCTTCTGGAAGACCCATCACCTGTGCCTGAGACTAAGCTTTCTAACACTTGGTAGAACATTTCTCTCCAGAATTCATTGTTAAGATTTTAGCGGATCTTTCACAGATACCCTGCGCCAGGGTACCTCCACTGTTTCCTTTAAAAGAGTCACATTTTTTCTGCAAAAACATATTTTTTGCTGGGTGTAGAATTGCCATTCTAGACTGGCCAACATTTTTAAATATTAGGATAAAAAAAATTTGAACAAAATGAAAACATTAGATTCTTCTGCAGACTGGTCTTTGTATTTTAAGGTTGAAAGAAACAAAAGTTTTTTAAATGATTTGCATTTTCACAACTGCTTTAGAGTTTTCACTGCATGAACATTCATTAAACCAAGAGGAAAAATAGCTTATTTACAGAGAAGTGAGTTGTGCAACCACTTGAATTTTCAAACTTGTCACTTAGGACCTAAAAGTGTTCTGTAAAAAAAAAAAAGATCAACCAAAAAATGAACAAAGATGAATATAATAGAAAGAGAAGTGCACACAAATCCAAAGTGAAGGAAATGAGGGCAGATGACTGTCAGTGGAAGAGAGCTCAAGTGAGAAAGGAAGAGAGGGTGCTTGAGGAAGAAACTGTTGTGAGTGTGTGTGCTTGTGTGTGTGCATGTGTGTGAGCATGTGTGGACGGTTATGAGAAGCTACCAGTACAGCATGTGCTCCAAGATCCCTGGAGGAGTTGTCAGGAGCTGCTGAACGATTGATGACTGCAAAAAAAAAAAAAAAAGGAAAAAATGGATCTGTTATTGCCAAGCAGCTCTGTAAAAACACTTTTACGTGCTTGTCAGTGGTTTGCTCTGAGTCTTGCTCAGTGTTGAAGCAGGTACAGCTGAAAAACAGACACACACAAAAACAATACTTGCAGACAATTTCTGATAATCCAATCATGTAGACTTTTTAGTGTCTTTTCAGACTCTTCTACCTTGACAGCAGCATTTAATTTTATGTTAGTCTAAATATTTCAAATACTTTTGGCTCTTCTTTATTTCCCCTGTCTAACACTGAGAGTTGGCGATGCCTCACCCACACTGAGACCAAATCTGTTCTGATTGGCTAGCTTTACTAACGTGACTAGTATGACTAATACTAAACATCTCACGTTGCATCTTTAAACCTGTTTACAGGTTGGAGTCAACTTATCAGGATCAGTTCCCTATAGCCAAGATGTAAATAAATGTTTATAGCATTTATGTGCAATTTAGCTTAAACTATGGGAAATACAGAACAATGTTAGTCAGCACCAAGTCAAACAAATTTTCTCCTGCCACATACACCTTTGAATTCATTAGTGTTTTGTGTTAAGTGGCCATGAAGCAGTACAATTTTTGAAGGTATTACTTGTTTCATCATCTGTGCCTTCATTTCACATGGTAATTTACGATTTGCAGACTGATATCTCACCAGGCAAATATTGACATAACTAACCCTTCTTGGGCTTTTTTATGCCCCCCGTGACTTGGTTGGCATTTTATAGTAATGTCTTTGACATCCTGAATGTTCTCTAAAAGAAAACTGCTAATTCAAACTAAATTCAAGAGGGTGGGAGTGGAGCAACTGATGCAAAGTGTACACGGAAAAACTTTCATTTTGACCTTTACTCAATGTTTATTGTAAACGTATAGCATTTTAGCTGGTTTATACACTTAAAAAAATAAACACCCACGTCTTTAAGCCCTGTTTTGTTTTATTTAAAAGAAGTGAATGGATAATTCTGGAAGGAATCATATTGAGATAAATACAATCAAATTGAAACACTTTTTTCGGGGGAGCTAAAAGTGTTGTTAGGACAACTACAAAAAATGTCCTAAAATGTCAATATGATTAGGTAATCACACTGTGGTGTGTGCTTCCTTATCCCCTCCATCCACAGATCCGCTTCCATTCTTTCTGACCTTTCTTCTCTCTTGGGACACCAGCTGACATCACACACACAGATAAACACCCTCCACCATGTCCCCCAAGGGCCCAGCCAGCACAACTTCATTATCATCCATCGGATTGTACATGCTCACTGCCCATTCAGTCTTGCAGACGTGCCTTTTGTGCTCAGTAATTCTTCCCACAGAAGCCATATGACCATCGCCCCCAACCCCCCAAACCCCCCTTGCAAAGTCTGTCCCACTCCCTGATCTACTGCGACCCATCTGTAATCCCTTCCCCCACCTTGAACCCCCAGATATGCTCTGTCTCCGGCTTCTCCAAAACAGCCAGCTGTCCTGGCTGGTCGTGTCCCTGGGGGCGTAAACAGGTGTCGAGAATGCTGTAGGGCCTCAACATGTGACACATGGCAGCACACTCCTCCAGACTTCTCCTCCGATCTGCCTGCTCAACCACAGGGGGAGAGAGTGGTGCATTTTACAGCTGGAGTCTTGATCATTGCCACAGGCGAGCTTTTATTGATTACTTAGCCTCTATGTAAACTTTGATACAGAAAAAAAAAAGAGTAAACGCTAACACTGACGTGTGTCTCCACAACAGTTTAAAACCATTTTCCTACATTGCACTAAAGGTCATTCACTTGTAGAAATAACTTTGACACATCTCAAGCAAATATAAGAATATACACCTCTGTGCAACCAAAATAGATCAAAGGAAAGGTGCTTGTCCTGGTGGGTGTAAAGTCTGTGACATTTTTAGCACAAACTACACAGCATTACAAGAGGGCTTGACACGTGCCAAAATAGAGACCACAAGTCCAAAATGCCACAAAGTCACTGGCTATGTCCAAATTCCCCCACTGCTCCCTAAATATGAAAAAAGGACTATCTAATGTCCTGGATTCTAAAAGCAATTCAGGGAAACAGGGGCAAAATAAAAACAAAACAAGGCACCAGATTCTTTGACCAAGATGTGCAAGTTTTACAACTCTGCAGGGAGATAAGACACTCACATTTGGAAAGTGTCCTTGACAACAGTAAACTCTTGCTTTTGAAGCCCAAAGAACAAAAGCCACCTCACACCCTCAACCATTATCACATTCTGTGGTGAGCTCCACATCAGTGCACAGCCAATCTGACACTTGACTTGTTGCTTTGTGCACAAACCTGTGTGTTTTGTAGATGCCTTTCAAAGATTGAAAGATGCATCTGACTGTAAGCCGTTTTGGGGAGAGGAGGTAGAGCAAAGCCACAAGTTAAATGACACCCTTCTGAGTTGACCAGTGTAGAGGGAGTAGAGACAAAGCCACAAGTTAAATGACACCCTTCCTGAGTACCAGTTTGACTGTTTGTAAATCGAGCAAGCTAGGACAGGTTTGTAGATCATAGTGTGCCTGTGTGCAGACAACTCACACTCTTATCACTGTATTCTAGCAGTTCTTTCAAGTAAACTTATTAAAAGGAAAAATGCAACACTTCTTAATTAATAAATACCAAAACAGATTAATTCTCAAATAGCAGCTGCATGGAAATATATATTTTAATTGAAATCCAAATACCATGAAAGACAAAAAACTCCTTTGTCATCATGAAAATATGCTATAAAATACTTTAACACATTTCCTACTTTGCAAAGGAACATTCCACATCATTATGCAGAAAACTACTTAGTGAATTTTAAGATTGGTCACGTGCAATAAGCTGTGTTTCATAACTGAATCGAATGACCAGTGCGTATGTTTGAATGTGACAGCTTATTCTGGCACATGCGATGCATCAGCAGGCCGAGATTGTGTCATATCAGCACAAGCCCTTGGGCCAGCTGCTCGGGCCGGTCTGTCCGAGGTCTGCTGTGCAGTCTGCAGCTTGAATAGAGAGCCAGCAGCAGCTCCAGCATTTGCATTTGATGCAGACTTTCAGCAGACTTCAATCGGCGAGCCACAGCACCGCGGATGAACTTAAACTTTACCAAACTTTCCGGTTCAACGATTAAACTATATAGGAAAGCGCAAAATAATACGACAACTGTCAACTTTATGTCCACATTGAAAATATAGCTAGTCGCTGATATTTAAAAATATTTAGTTACTTGGAATTTAAAAAGTTGAGATGGGACTAGGTTTTGTGGCGGATTAGTACGGAACAATAAACTACCGGTGCACAGTGCGGCGCTTAGCTCGAGTCAGGGCGAAGAGTGCGCTTGAAGAGTGTTGACCAGAGATTCCTCCGTGCGCGGGCTGTTTGCATTCAGCATATTATATTCTAGTGTAATAACCGCCTCAACCATCGTACATTTGGGAGCATCGCGGACAAAGTTGTTTTGTCATTTGTCCAGAACCAGGCGGATTTTGTCCGACACTCACCACGGACTCAAACTTGAATTCAAGATGTCAATTTTGCCTTTCACTCCCCCCATTGTCAAAAGACTTTTGGGCTGGAAGAAGGGAGAGCAGAACGGCCAGGAGGAGAAGTGGTGCGAAAAAGCGGTCAAAAGTCTGGTGAAGAAGCTGAAGAAGACGGGACAGTTGGATGAACTCGAGAAAGCCATCACCACGCAGAACATCAACACTAAATGCATCACTATACCAAGGTATGGCGACTAGTAACGTTGACCGTGAATGCAGCATTCTGGCTGGATAAATCCCAACTTCTCTCACTCAGTTATTACAGAAAACTCCAGCCCACAGTCTAAAGTTAGCGCTTTCGGTTGTTGTCTGCCCTCATTTTTTTTTTAATTGAAAAGTTTCTTGTTGCTTCCTTGCATCTGTATGTATCAAACTTGGGTTTCCTGTGCGTCTACGTTTGCATTATTTTGGCGGCTGAGACGCCGAGCTAACGGGTGTTTTTCTGGGCAAAGCTAGCAAATCATTCCCCAAACGTCGGCGTGCTGTTTCACCGTCATCACACGCATAAATACACTTTAGCTTTTCCCTCGTAACCACGTCCGAGGCGGTGCAGCGAATAGCCAGCAACACATGCAATGTGAAAGCAGCAATGTAGTCCAAGTTATATAACTTGGCCTTAATCTAGGGCGCTTTCTAGCGCTGCTAGTGCGTAGGCGAGCCCGTGGAGTGAGGCTCTTCTCTGTCACTGCTCCTGCACGGCTATTTGTCTATCAACACCTCATTCGGAACAACAGTGACGGCTGACATCCAACTGCTGCGGGATGTTTCAGAAGCTCGGCTCTGTCACGCAGTCAGAGGCTGCTTCACGCTGCCCACTTATAACCCGCCTGCACATGCTCAGAGAGATCCTCCAGAACGTTTGCAGGTGGAGTCATCAGGTTGTTCTGACAGTGCATTCATTTGATTTTTGTTTTACAGAAGGAATTTTGTAAACCGTCAAAGCTGTCAAAGTACACTGAATTATTACCATGTTTGTCAAAGAACCTAAACATATGCGCATGGGCTCCATAAAGTAAGGGTGTGTTGTTTATCTATAAAAAAGTAGAAAATATTGACAAACAAAAAACACACATATATGTATGAAATTAAAATATTCTATATGCTAGCTCGTAAAACTGTTGGCTGAAAAAAGCTATATCTAAATCTATCTGAAAGAGTATATATTGGTGGGTTTTTATTAGTGCTGTCATGCATACATTTTTATGCGATTAATTATTTGTTACCTGTATTAATTAAACAAAATAATCAGTTTTACGTGCAATTTTTTAACTTAATAATTTCTATAAATATCCTAATTTTGGGGTATTTTTTATTTAAATTAATGACATTGTGGCACAGTGAAAGATCTAATTACAACTAAAGTTAACGCTTTATAGTACGATTCCTTAGCAAGGTTTATTAACACATTAATAAACATTATTAATATGCTAATAGGGTGTTAGGACATTTATTAGCACAAAAAGCCAAATAAGGTTTATTAACATACTTAATAAGATTCATTAACATGTAAAGTGAGACCATCGTCTATAAAGGCTAAATTAATAAACTGTTTAGAAGCTTAACAACTGTATTCTATTCTACTGTGTCTTTTTCAGCATTATATTGAGAGTTTTGCAGTTCCTCGCCTAAAGTGTTACCCAACTAAAAAACTAGCTTAACTTTTACACAAACAAGGTGCACTTTTTAAAATTTCAAGCAATCATGAAAAAACGAAATATCAGGTCCAGAGTGCTCAAATTTAACACATTAATACAGTAGGAAATCCTATTTTAGCAATCCAAAAACTCAAAAATGCAATTTTAAACAGTAAATGTCCTCAATCATGAGAAAACTGCTAGAAGAATGTGTTAAAAACACGAAAGACAATTTTCATTGCAGTAGTTCTTGAAATATCAGTAAGTTTGTGTTGGAAAATACCTTCACATTTTCTTTAAGCAAAAACTGTTTTGCTAAATGTTTTAGCATAAAAAATTTGTAGTTACTTTAATTGCGCTGGTACTTAAAAAAAACATTATTTTCTACCACCTGTCGTCTCAGTTAATCATTTCAGATTTTCCACCTAGAATTTACATCCTAAGTAAATGTATTTTATCTGGACTACTTTTTTAAGTTTTTAGACTTGGTATTAGACTTCAACATAACAACAAAAATAACTTAAAAATCACTACAAACACTTGTACATTTGCACAGATTTACCAAGCTCAACCCAGCTTGATAAAATCCTGTCTGACTTAGCCTATGTTTTGATTTTAGTCACTGCACTGTCACTGTGTATGCACAGCTCACATTCACACTGCTGCTCTATAGAATTAACTGAGATGGAGTCCTTGTCCTTTCATGACAACTCTAGCTGTTGCTACAGTGAACTTTTACAACACAAAGTTCTGCATATATAGCTACATCAAATTCTAGTTTTTTTTATTAGAAGAACAAAAACTTGGTATCAAATTCGTTTAGTGGGACAAAGTTTAGAGCAACGCTTGAACTTTGAGAACAGCTGTGGTTTGGAGTGTTTTATACCTTATGTTAAGCCTTTTTGTTTTTAGGATATGAGTATAATTTTTTAATCATGCAATAAAATACGGAAGTTTGAAACTTGTTTGTGCAAATAGTGCTATTTTTTAATAAAATTTAACCAATGAAAACTTGTATTTAGTCGTAAATGAAATATTTTGGTTTTGTTTAATAACTTACTAACCTGGGTGGGCTGTTTAGATTTTAATAGTAAACGGTGTCAGATTAAAATTGAAATCCTTACGGAGCACTCCCTCATTCTTGATTGCCACAAACTTTTGCAAGTCTGAGCCAGCATTCAGAGCAAAGCCTACCCGGAAGGTTAAATAATGTTTGGCGTGATCTAGGTTTCATGTTTCCACATCACTAATGCTGAGGGGAAGAGGTGCAGTGCATTAAGACGACCCCCAGATCAGATCTGACTGTCAGCTTGAGCTAACAGTGTCCCTGGAGATCTGCTGTTTCTATTAATTCCCCTATTCTCTGGCTTGCTGACAACAGCTGCCTGCATGTTCCAGCTTGTTTCTAGAGGGGTCAGCTCCAATCTCTGTGACAGATACACTTTCTTCTGAAGTTCACGGCTACCGAGCTTCTTGATGCTTTGCGACAATGGTAAGAATGGTAAGAAGTCAGTGTTGTGTACAAACTGGGTCAAAAGTTGCATTGTGGCATTAAATAGCAGAACTGACATTTTACATATCCTTTTAAAACTGTTTGTAGAAAAGAGACAAACACAATGTTAGAATGTAAAATATCTGGAGAAAATAAAAATTTAAATGGGAACTTTTTGCCCTGTGCAGTTTTTAGTTTTATATCTATTGGAAAAGAGTTGCCTTAGGTCAACCTTTTGTAAAATAACTAAACTTGGTAGAACAACTGTAACTTTTCTTGCAAGAAGGTGTAAAATTGTTAAAGTTTCTATATTTTTCTTAATCCTCAATACTATGTAATAGGTTTTGATAAAGGATTATGAATAAAAACGCTTGCACCATGGATTAAAAGTAATGGTGCTAGGGTTAGAAACCATTGTAATCAATCAAAGCAATTTCACTGGTGGCTTCACTCAGACCTTGTCGTTCTGGTTTTTCCCTGTGTCCATTAACGTAGGTTTTAACTGGGATCCATCTGGGAAGAAGGACCTTATTTACCTTAGTAAATACTAAATGTTGCATAATTCACACAAAAAAATACCAGTAAAACAGCAAAAAAACAACAGTCAAGTAATATATGTGACACTTTAAGTTAATTTCATAAATGCACCACTTTGCAGATATATTCTTATATTATCATATACATTTTTCTATAATCCTGCCTGAGCTTTGAAGTGTAAACTGCAATGGTTGTCCTGGCTAACACAGATTTTGCATTTCCTAAAGTCTTGATATTGCTTAAGAATAATGGCCGAGCTAGAACATTTTTTGTTAGGGGGCGGGAGGGGGGCAGAAGATTTTGGAAAGGTGACAAATGAAAACATGGTATTTTGATTTATTGTTAATTTTGTTTAAGTTAATGTCACTTTAGTATTATTTTTTATATCAATTGAAAATTTTCCATTCTTAAGAATCATTTATTGAGGATTTCTTAATCTTTGTCAAAAATGATTTGATATTAACTTAAAAGCTGTTTGTGTGTGGGGGTGTCACTGCCCCTTTTACCCATCCGTTGCTCCGCCCCTGTTTAAGACAGATTTTTCCATAAGTTTTGTGTCTATTCCGATATCTTTAGAGTGGCGTGAAGCAGCGCTCCATTAAGAGGCATTTTCATTCAGGACTCTTCAGGCACTGCAAATGCATTTCGCGGGATAGTGTTTTACACATTTTTAGTTGTAAGTGGTTGTGTGGAATGAGGCAACTGATTATAATCAGCATGTACAGTTTGTCATCATATATAATGTCACAGCAAAGATAAAACCCCTATCTAATAAAAGCCTTTGGACACAGCCACTTTAACGTTTATTATCTTTATAGTTGAGGCAAAGGATCCTTTACTGTGACTTGACAAAGTATGTGGAAAGTAAAAAAGTTGTTTGCACCTATATTTCGTGCATTTGAAAGCAAGTGTAAAGTGATACAACTACTGTATACACACAAATATAGTCATTATTTAAATGCAGAGATGTTGATACAGCAAAAAGCAACAGAGAGTACATCCTTTCTGCTGATGGAAATACTCAAAAATACTAAAGACAATATTTTTTTAGATATAGATTATTTTAGATTTACATTGGAATGTGGCACCTGTCATGGCAATAAAAACTGACTTTGATTATATACTGTGCATATACATTTTTATGTCAGTGAGTTTAAAATATATTGGGTGGCTGTGAAATCTTAAATTTTCTGTCAATGTCTCCCCATCGCATAGTGCAGTGCTATTTGTAACCGTAGCATAAGATGCACCTCAAAAGATAAAATAATCTGGTGAAATTTTTACTGCTGACAGTACAGTACCTACTACTACATATGCTGCATTAAGATGATCCTATGTGAAACAAGGAATCTTTTATTTTGAAAGGGTCATGTGAACTTCTGTCAAAAGTTTTAAACTAATATTTTGGAAAAAGGCTAATTTATATTTATGCTTTATTTATGCCAAAAACAAAAATAGTTCATTTATATGTATCAGAATACTAAGAGTAACATAAATACAAATTAGTGTCTTATTTTTCTAAATCCTGAAATACGACCTTGTGGCTCCTGCTGGGTTTTGGTCAGTGTAAAATAGACCTGAAAGGCTCTTTAAAAATTCACTCCAACAAAAATTGTGTTTTTGGTGTTTTTTTTAATGTTCTTGAAGCATTTTTCTCGTGATGGAAGACATGTATATATGAAAGAATTTCCTCTGAAAATCAGGTTTCAGAGTATTTATTTTTTTCAAATAATGAAGGTTTAGGAACAGTCTAAAAAAGCCATGGGCAGGCCAATGTTTCCCTGATATGCTACATTTCTAAATTCTCCACCTGAAAACAAATACATCCATTGACATCTTTATTTTCCTCATATTTGCCTTAAAACTTACAGCTGGATTACTCTAATATTGCTCGCCTTTCTTTTTTGCTACACTAATGCAAGCTTGGCATTGTGAAGGTCTGTAAGCAATTGGGAGAGAGTGTGAACAAAAGAATAGTGTGAAATCAATGTAGGGTTACTTCCACACAAGCATTCCTGAATTTCTAATGAGCTAGATCTGCTCTGCAGAAAATATGTCTTTGGAAACTACACAGGAATTCAATTTTTGATAAAAACATTTTGTAACTTGCAAAAAAAGTAAGCTTGAAGTGGGACTTTGAGATTGGGGGTTGCAGATGATACTGTATACAGTCAAGATAGATCAAGTTTTTCTTCCCATTTTCTGCAAAACTTGTAACTATTTACTGAAAGAGCAAGAGTATTTACACTTTCATGAAATATCACATTTCTTAAAATGTTATGTAACACTAAGGATCGCAGATCATTTTCACACACATTACCAATGTGAATGAATTGATTAAAATGTTTGACAGCAAATCTTACGGGGGGGTTGGTGATCATGTGATTAATGGGTTTCTGATCAAGTATACTAGTGTCAGAAAAATGAAATCTAGAAATTTAAATCATGTTCAAGTCTTGGTTAAAGTCCTCCTGTGCTTTAAACTTAAGCTATAAACATTAATGTGTAAAGTTTGAGTTTAAATTATTATTTTTAATTAAGCAAATGTAGATCGTAAAAGCTTTATTGTTACTCTATAACGTAATAAAGTAACGTCTTTTTTCTTCTTGTGTTTAATAATAGTAACACATTTATTAAACCCATCTGTGGGCGAAGAAGAAAGTAATCCTAAAGTCACTTTTTGAAGACAGTCAGGCTGGTCCCAAATAATTAATGTGTGTACCGGTAATTTCATTGAGGTTTATTGTCAGTTTTAGAATATTTTTTGAGTAAATCCTTTTCTAATGTAATAAGTAATGCTTTATTCTTTCTCACTGTGACAAGGGATCAATTTTTAAGGATGCAAGTGTCCTTTCAGAAAAGCCAGTGGCAGTGGATTCCTCATGCCTACCTTCCTGAACATACTTTGGGTTTAAGCCAATACCTCTGTCTGCATTTGTTGTGTGTACACACATTCCCCATGGCAGCAAATGACTGCATGATTTCGACTTATGCATGCTGAGACAGGACATTGTGAAGACGAAGGAAAATTAGCTGAAAGGAATGAAGAGTGTTCCAAGAATAAGAGTTTGTACACATACTAATGAGAGGACGATAAGATGAAAGTACACCTCAAATAAGTCCTAACTTTTACTAGTCAGTCTCCAAGGCTTTGTTTCCTACTCAGTAGTTTTTTTTTGTTAGCATGTTTATTAATTTATGAGGAGACATTATTTACACTTTGACTTTACACGAGACATTTCAAATAATAACATCGGAGCACATAGAATTTGTGTCAAATCTGGAATCTAAGTTGATTTTTATTTCTAAATTTTAGGAAACTATTATTTCCCTGAGAATCTTACATAGAATAGTCTTTTTAATCCAACAAAAATCGAGCATGTTTGTTTTTTAAACCTTTAACAAAGCAATGAAATTGAAATGAGAAAAACATAAGAAAAGCATAAAAGGAGGAAAAAAGTTGAAGAAGAATTGGGAATTCCCATTGTTATGTCTGGAGCTAGAGGTGGCTACATGATGTTCTAATTGAAGTATGTGCTCTAATAGGGTGGAGAAAGTTAGTTTATATTGGGTTTATCATTGTTTTAATAAAAGCTGACAGACTAAATACAGGAAGATGAACACATGTGAGAAAAGTGTTGAAATTTGAGAGAGTCAAACCGGAAAGGCAGGGATCAAGATAAAGGAGAGGAATGAAGCAGACAGTTAGGCAAGCAGCAGCATCTTGGAATACCATTCAGGAATGTAGTTTGTGTAGTTTGCAGGCAAAAAAACCCCAAAACAAACCACAGAAGAAATTTATTTAACTGGTGTGTTTTTTTTTTTTTTTTTTACTAGACACTAGTTCAACACTTAAGAAGAATGTCAGGTTGTGTCTGGATGACAAACTTCACTGAATACACATAGACAATACAACTATTGTACAACTATTGTGCCAAAGACACGCTGCATGTACCTGCGCCGCAGCATGCTTCAAATGCTCCATCTTCAAACAGATTACTTGTACAGAAGTCCAGAAAACCCAATTAATTAAAACTCTGTGTATTCTGGCAACATTTCATACAATCTTTTCAAAAAAAATTTTCATGTTTTCTAAAAATAAAGAATGAGCACTAGTAACTTTAAAATATTTAAGAAAATGAATAGCTATTGACATTCCCTAATGACTTGCTCAGTTTTGTAATACATTTTTTTTGAGTTTCACAGTTTTTAAAATGAGTGACACCTTGGCAAGTGATAATTATCATTTGTATATGCATTTTTTTTTTAACAAAAAGACCTAACTTTATGCAAAGAAAATATAAAGTTGTGTGACTAAAGAGCGCCAGTTATTACATTTTGAAATTGCAACTGTTTTATTACATTTCTTTAAAGTAGTCGTGTTGCTATTATTGATGCCCGGTCACTGAAAATACTTTTTTTTTTCATATTGTTTAAATATGCAAAGACTGTTACTTTTCAAGATTAACATAAAATATTTTAGTTTTAACTCATGCAGTTAGTTTCTCTAATGTACCTGGAGAGGAGAAAAGTACTATCTGAAGGACAATACTCATTGTGATTTTCATCTTTTTAACCTGCTGCCTTTTGGCAGACGTTTCAGTTTCATACCAGCCAGGACAAACAGACTTAAGGGACAATTTGTTTTCTCTAAGCTATTTGTGCACTAAGAGCCACCTGGTTTTTGTGCATTTTATCATTTTTTTATTCTATGAATTTATCTGTCATGTGTACATTTCAAACTGTTTCTAAATTTCATTATATTGTGTATGATGACAATAAGAGCTTATTTTCTTAGACTTTTCTATTATTCTATTTTGTCTATTTAAATGCTAAAAGATTCAAGATATTTAAAAAATGAAGACTAAAACATATTGCTGTATTTACTACCAGACATTTTGCACTTAGAATTCAGTGCTTTTACATTGGGAAAATCTACAAATATTTGTTGTATTCACTTTTTTCCTCATGTGTTTAAAGTTCTTCATCTTCTGACATGAGCATTCATTCACATGGACAGACTGCATTAAATGTGTCATCTCGTAGTCATCTAAGACAGCATTGTTCAGTTGGGACAGTGCTCAAAGACAGGTCACAGAAAGTTTATATGGGTTATCTGTCTTTTCTAGACTTGCCATTCTAATGACAGTAATAAGTTTGCCCTTTACCGCCAGATTTGGGTTTCTAGCCATTGTTTGATCTATTTGAAACAGAGCAAACAACTGTGAATCAGTACAGATATGTAAACAGTCTGTATGTGTTCTTGTCTTTTTGAAGACAATACTTCCTTTATTGGGTGTTTACTCTGTTTTAAAGCAGGGGAGGTTCTTGCATTTGTTTGTTTGTGGTTCAAGAGGATAGTATCTTTAAACTGAGCATTTTTTATGACAATTATAATTCTTTTCTTATTTTAGTTTTTGATTATTTAAAGTAAAATTTGTTACGTAAAACAATTTTTACGTAAAACAGTGGAGGTGCAATTTTTGATGTATAGTCTGTAAGTTAAAAGCAGTCAGAAAAAAACAACGTTAATTTTCTGTCATTGTACATGGTTCTGTTCCTGTGTAAGTGCAAGTGTGTGCAGATGCATGTGGTTAGTCAGCTCAGAGGAATGTTCCTTCCGCCTGCTGGGGCTTTGAGGAGGGCGTGGGCTGCTGTTTGGTTTGCGGCTTGCACCACGGGTGGAGGGGTTAGAGAAACCTCTGCCTCTATTTGGCCCTGGACGTCTCACTATCTGCGGGGGAGTGCACACGCACTCGGCAAAAATACTTAAACGCAGTGACACACACACAGACACAGTCACCAGACAACAAATACTCCTTTGTGTTGAAGTGAGTGCTACGGCCAACACGCCTGGTGCATGTGTGGGACTCTTGCTGAATGCGCATGGGAAAAAGACTTGATCTGAAGAAGCAGCGATTTAAAGGAAGTGGTGTTTTTTTTTAATCTTAAGTGAATATCTAAGTACAAAAATGGTTAGTCTAAAACAGGGGTGGGCAATTGTTTTGACTCGTGGGCCACAAAGGGTTCTAAAATTTGGCATAAGGGCCGGACAAGGAGCAGATGGAAGGAGAGATTGGGTAATCAACCTCATAAACTAAAAAGATAATATGGAATTTAGAGAAAAACATGCTTTAATTTGGATTCAAATTCACATATAGTAATTTAAAAACAGAAAATTTGGGAGTTTTAATTTCTAAATTTTGATTTTTGTTCTCTTTTGGGTGATCCAATGGGTTGATGTTCTTCAGAGGAAATGTAACTCAAAGAAATGCTGCATTTATGTGGTGTAGGAATAATCCGAAAGATCACCATCTGACTCAGAAAGGAACACACACGAACGTCAGAGAAACAACACCATTCATGGGAAGAAACCAGAAATACAATGAAAATAAAACAATAATTAGGATTTTTGATTCAATGTATTTTAATTGGGAGGCCACATTAAGTAGCTTAAGGGCGCATGTGGGCCGCATGTTGCCCACCCCTGGTCTAGTAAAATGTATGTTTGCTTTTTGTGAATGTAATGCACTGAAACTTTGGTCAAACATTATGTCATATGTCTTATATAGTGTTAGTAGATTATTTGATGTGTTTATGTATTGTTTGAATGCAAATCTAACTACTACTTATTAATATTTAGGTTTTTAAATCATTGCGATTCTGACAATCAGGCTACTGTGAGTTATTATGGCTCATGCAATATGCAGCAATGTTCCTCACTATGTACTGGAATTACGATTGGAGTATTATGAAAGATCTTTACTAAGAAGGAACCCCTGATCCATCCATTATCTTGCCCATGCAGGGCTGCCCAATCCAGGTCCTCTAGATCTTCACCCTTGCCTTTATACTTCTCTCTGCACTGCTTTCTGTTTATCAGCTGACTCGGCGGTCTCCTCATTCTGATAGACAAAACAGACCTGATCCAGGTAATCATTAGTACAGGGAGAACTGGAGAAAAGGCAGGTGGTAGAACTCGATGACCAGGATTGGGGGCAGCCCTGATCTGCTGATTATCTGGGGTTTTAGAAAGGAAGTCCAAACTTTCTTGTTTCTGGTACCATTTCTTGATTTTCTGGGGAAATACTGCAGCTTTCCCAGACCAGCGAGATATAATATATCTCTACAATGTTCTGAATCACACAGAGTACCTTTTTCTGGTTGGACATGACAGGAGGGTCTCCGAAGGGAGATGTCTGTGGGGCATTCTCACCAGAAGTTCAGTCCACATCAAGTGTCTCTTCTTGATGTGGAGAAGTATCACTACTCTGAGTTCATTTTAAATGGATGAGGTATATTTATGCAAAAGCTCCAATATAAATCTTTTTGGAGCTTGTGTTAATGATTTTATGTTTTCTTGCAGCCCACCGTAGGTGAGGGGAGGAACATACTTCTACACTTTGGAAGTTAATTGTTCTTAAACCAGAGGGGACATTACTGCTTTTGCAGGCTGAAAATACTGGCCTCAAACCTGTGGGTGTCGCTTCAAATTAATCTGCAGACTATTCTATTGAGAGCTGTGTGTCATGGCTAGATGTCGTTAATAGGACCACAAAAAGCAGAGAAAGAATTTTACATTTACCAAAGTCAAACATTTCTGACATATTGCTGCCCTGAGAAATTCTCTCTATAAAAATTATGAATAGGATAGCTGGCAGAGTCCAACTTACACCCCAAAACCAGTCTGACTTCCTTCCAGCTATGTGAACCAAGCCACTGCTCTGTTTGTATAGGGATCGAATGGCCCTCGACACCGGCTCATGTATCATAAATGTACCCCCACAAGATATCCAGAGGGACACGGTCAAATGCCTTCACCAAGTCCACAAAACACATGTGGATGTGATATGCACCAATAAAAAATTGCTTTGTTTAAAATGTTGCATTGTTGTTTCAATAAAGTTAGCGAAGGATCCCAAAAGAATCAAACATAGAGTTTTCAGACAGCAGTCTCAAAGCCTCGTTTCCACTGAGCAATCTGGTTCGGTCCGGTATTTTGAGCATTTCCATTGTTAAATGAACCCATCAAACAGTTTCAACCAGTACCTCATGAGGGCCCCCATCTGTTGTAGGTCTATAGAAAAATAGAACGGGACGGTTGGGGCAGAGTCACTGTTGCCACCTGTTGATTGGCAGAAAGTGTGATGAAGACATTAGAAAGCACCAGTATAGCACTAAGCTAGCAATTATGTTTTCCTCTTTACAGTGATATTCATTTCAGACGCCCACAATTTTCTTTCAAACAGCATTAAGTTCCTGTTATAAACAAAGAAACCTTAGGGATGCCCACATGAGGGAGAGATCCTATCCCAGAATGGACAGGCGATACTAGAACTGTTAAAGAAAAATTAGCTTCTACAACTATGTATTTAAATAGAGTTAATTCAGATAGAGCTGAGGGATGAGTGGTGATGAAGTCCTCAGTCAGACAAAGCAGAAGCGCAGTCCACGGCCAGGAGCTGGAGCGTGGGCGATCTAGAAGATCAACATGTGAATAACATGTGAATCAAACTGCACCAAAAAAAGCATGGAGAACTAAATACAATAAATGAAAAGGAGTAGAAGAGAGGAGAAGTCAATGAGAATAGAGAACAGAACCCAGAGCTGATGTGGATAATAACCATGATAGAAAATCTAAAAATTACATTTAAACGGATCAATATTACTCCAGCCTCACAAGAGCCACAGCAGAGGGAATTTTCTCTGATTACTAGCTAACCTGGCAGAACGCCTGTCCAAAGAGGAATGTTCTAAGGCTAGCTTTGAAGGTAGAAACTGTGCTGGCCTCTCTGACATGAGCTGGGAGCTTAGTCCAGAGAACAGGGGCTTGGTGGCTGAAGGTTCTACCTCCAACTGTACTTTTAGAGATTCTAGGAACTACAAGAAGTCCTGCATTTTGTGAACGAAGTGTTCTGATTGGTTGGTAAGGAACTAAGAGATCGTTAATATAGGATGGGGCCACACCATTCAGAGCCTTATAGGTTAACAGGATGATTTGGTACTTGATCCTGGAATCAACTTGGAGCCAGTGGAGTGAAGCTAACACAGGAGTGATGTGTTCTCTTCTGCTAGTTCCTGCTAACAATCTTCCTGCTGCATTCTGAACAAAACTTTTTAAAGAACTTTTTGGGCACGCTATTAGTAAAGAGTTGCAGTAATCCAGTCTAAACGTAACAAATGCATGGATGAGTTTTTCAGCATCACTTTTAGATAACATATTTCTGATCCGAGCTATACTGAAGGTAAAAAAAAATGCAGTTTTACAAGCTTGTGATATGTGAGCCTTAAATGATAAGTCCTGGTCAAATAAAACCCCCAAGTTTCTGACTGTAGAATTGCAGGCAGTATTTACGCCATCCAAGGAGACTATCTGATCCGAGAGATCATCTCTCAGGTGTTTAGGGCCAAGTTTAATGACCTCAGTTTTTTTCTGAGTTTAGGAGGAGGTAATTAATTGTCATCCTGGACTTAATGTCTCTGGTGCAGGAATTCAGTTTCTCTAGATGGTCATTCTGGTCTGGTTTAATGGATAAATACAGGTGCGTATCATCTGCGTAACAGTGGAAATTAATGCTATGTTTCCTAATTATGTTTCCTAAGGGCAACATGTAAAGTATGAACAGGATTGGCCCTAGAACTGAGCCCTGAGGGACACCGTAGCTAACTTGAGTACAATGAGAAGACTGTCCATTTACATGAACATACTGGTATCTATCAGATAAATAGAATTCAAACAGCTGGAGGGCAGATATTCTGATCCCTATGTCATGCTTTAGTCTCTGGAGTAAGAGTTTTATTTCCCTTTTAATTTTTGTTCTTCTTTACACTGCACGTTGAACAAAAAAAACCCCAACAAATTCACAGTAGTATTGTGGCAGTGTCCAAATACATGTTTAAATGGATGAAGGTAACATCCTTCATACATTTTGGCCATATTTCTTCTTTAATGTCTATTTAAGCTTGTATAGACAGCTTTAAATCAACTCAAACTAGGTAATTGAGTTTGACTGAACCAGCTGTCCATCTTTTCTTCACTCACTGGTGTAACCCCTGTGCTCTCCTAGGCATGTTTACTTTAAAAGTGAGGTCATCTGGACCCCACAAGACAGTGTGCTGGACTTTTTTTTTCAAGGATTTTTTTTCTTCACTGGTGTCTGTGGCAGACATAAAATCTTGTCCACCTTTGTGCACTTTTGTCATGGGAGGGATCCCACATCAAAGGATGGGGTCATCTAGACCCCATAAGTGTTGTGTGTGTTTGAGTTCTTGACACATTACTAGATTCGACAGGTTACATTGGTCAGTTTAAAGATATTGAGAATATAGTTCCATTCTGTTTCAAAATAAAGCTTTTCTTTATTTGAATATAAGTTTTAAAGAATCTTTTATACCATCTATTTTCTAAACCTTCTAAAGTGTTTCCCTCTGGAGTCACAGGGCTGCCGGAACCTAAACTGGCCACTCACGGGCGAAGGCGGGTACACACTGGACAGTTTGCCAGTCTGACGCAGGGCCACAATAACACTCTCATATACATTTGCATTCACAACTAGTGACAATTTAACCAAATAACCTAAGAAGCATGTTTTTGGATGGTGGGGGACAGCCAGAGTCCCCGGAGAAAACTCTCCACATGCAAACTCCACACTGAAAGGTCCCCCAATCTTTTATACATCCATTTTTTCTTTCAACTCATAAAGCTAGGGGATCTGTTTAACCTGTCTGTATACTAACATTTATTAATAAATGTTGTACAATAAAGTTTAAAAGCTGAGCAAACAATACATTTGTGCAATTGAGCTTATTTTCATTCACCGAAATTACTTTAAATTAGTAAGGGATAATGCCTGACAAAGTGTGCTTTATAAGAAATGAACACACGACGCAGAAGCCTAAACCATCATCCACTTTGCGTCGGATGGTTGCTTCTGTGAAGTACTTTCATTTCTAATAATTCACTCTTTGAAGGGCCTTATCTCACTTATACCATGGTCACTTGCAAAACAAATTAATAGTCAATTGATTTTTAGTACTTTATTCTTTTATTTTTTTCTTTTTAGATCAGACTATTTGATATGTGCTGCGACATATGGTCACATGTTGTCAACCGAACCATGGCATAAGGATTAATATTCAACATTTTAATGTGTGTACAGCAATAGAACGGTTGACAGCATGGAAGAGTAAAAAAATCAAAGTCTAAGTCTTTCTGTGCGGTATCTGTGGGTTCATTGGCCCAAAATTCAGAGGTCATGATTATTTCTGCACAACTTTCATTATAGCTGAATTCCCTATGTAATAGATAAGGATCATTCTTGAATAAAACAAGTTGGAAGAATCTTTATATTTTGAGACAAATGATAAAAGGATTATTCTGCAGAGTCTGTAAAGCTTGATTTTCCACACTTCAGACACTAAGAAACAGGTTGTACACAAAGAACCAAAGCGTTTCAGTGACCTAAATCCTGAATTTTCTTGATCATTCCTTATTGTTCAGAGAGAACCATGCTTCTTAACTCATTTCCTATTAGTAGTAAAACCAATGGTTCCCAGTCCTCCATTTTTCCCTAGTTTTTGAGTACAATCTGTCTTATTCTTCGTCTAGCCTAAATGATGGTCTGGTTTTGTATTTCACACTAGCCATTTCTTCACTGGTCCCAGTGCACCTTAGCCCTGTGTGATATCACCTACATGCCATAGTGAAAGCTTCTTTCTGCTCACATGCAATGGCAGCCCCCTCCCATCTCCACCTTTGTTGAAAGGGAGAAGTCTAATGACTTTTCCAGAGTGAGTGGGAGATGTGTATGGAATATGTTTCTTTGTCTGAGTCTCACTGCTGCTGAAGTCCATTTGCTGACTAAAATATGTTCTAAATTTTGAACTGAAGAAACATTTTATAGGTGAAAATGTAAAACCAAGAGTTTTTGTAGAAGGTTTTTATTTTATATTTTGGAGTAGCATTAAGAAAAACGTTAGAGCTCAGTTTTATCAGTTGTCTCCCATTGTCGTTATCCTGTTGTTAGATAATAGATATTTTATATATTTTCTTCAGCAAAATGTCAGGGAAGGCATTAACAAAAATATAGGATTTTTTAAATTAGAATTTTCCTCAACTTTTTGCTGAGTAGTCTTCTAACATTGACACTTTTATTTCTCACACAATTACTAATAGTTATAATATATAATATAGTTTGGAATCCTGGTGCAATATATGATTTATAAGTAGGTACACTGATAACCCAAGAACTACCTTAAAAATTGTTTCCTAGAATCGTTTTCATGAACTATTTGATGAAATGACTAGTTTTCACATTTGAAAATCCCAAATTGGTCAGATTTGTTGAAGGACAAAACAAAAGATTGACATAAAACTGACATTACTTTCTTCTAAAGTGATGCTATTTGAGGGCTGCAGATCTGTATTCTATCTCATGTGATTACAGCCTATAGCCATTGCTTGACCAACTGACCACAGACTTTTTGAAAAGCACAAAGGGTATTTCAGCCTCCGTGCCCCACCCTCCCACGACCCAGCCGTCATTTAGTTCTGGAGGCTTGGCAGTGGGAACAGAGGGACGGTGGGGCAGACAGAGAGGGCGGGGAAGGGGGGTGAGGGGTTCAGTCTAAGGTGCCTTCAGCACTCCAGACCTATTGTTGGGCAGCAACCCCTTTCTTTGTCAATTACACAGTCTTTTTGTTTTGCTCTTAAAGAACAGGTTGTCACATATGCCTTAAAGCACCAAAAATATACAAAAACATTTGTAGTATCAAATAAACATCTTCTGATAGTTTTGGAAAACTTAAGACAGAGTTGTACCTAATATTTGTCAGAGCCTTCTATTACATCTGGCATTAAGACTAGAATATAAGAGACAAGAAGTTTGAAGTTTTGTGTTTATCCTCTTTTTCTATCCTGATCATGCATTGTATTTGTATGTGTCTCGGTGTAAATTAAGTATACCTCCTAGTGGTTGATTTGCCCCCCTCCTTCTTAGCTTAGTGAAGCACAATCTGCTCTGTCTGAGTCTGTTTAGTGTGTCAGGCAAAAACACACTTATCTACAATTGATGAATCCACTAATCGTTACAAGCTGTATTTATTCCTTGTCCTTTATCAGAATCTCCCTTCACTGAAATGAATACTTAATCTGTTAATACATGTCAAATCAAGTTATTTTAGCTGCTGGAGCATGGGGGTGGGACATTAGTGTGTGCACTCACTGTTTGCACTCCCAGCCCCATACAAATACACATGTTGGTTGGCCGTAAGGTCATTTCAGCGTCTGTTTTGGGTCACAGAGCACAAAGGCATTGACACAATTTCCCCATAGTAAAACAAAAATCTATATTCCAATCATTTTTTTCACTTTAGCATAAACTCATTTCAGGTTGTCTTTTAATTATGATTATGTTGCTTTTAGCCAAATTTTAAAAACCTGTGCGACTTTTTTTAGGATATAGTTTGTGCAGAGCGGCAGCAAATCACCAGAAACTTATGGGCGGGACTGTCAGATTGGCGGTAAACCTCCGCTGATATCCCATCTCCCCCTTGTTTAAACTCTCTCCTGCTAGTTTCTAGCCCCTCACAACCCTAACCTAACATTACCAGTGCAACAAAAATAGTGCGCAATATCGGAGCTATACACCCATACAGTTTTGAGCCAGATGCCAGCTCAGATAAGAAAAATAAAGATGTACATGGATCTATTTGTCTGCAAGTGGGTGCATCGAAATGGTGCGGAGCAAGGGAACTTTGGCCCTCCCATTTCAGTTTCTACATCACATTTGACAGCTTCCAAATAGAATTTTATACATCTACTCGTTATTCTTCTTGATTGGAATGAAGACATACTCGGAAACACAGCTTAAATTATTTTATAAATGTCCATCGTGAGAAAAATGCTACAAGAAAATGTTAAAAACACACAAAAAAGCAAAATTTTCATTGGAATGTGTTTTTATAGTTTACAAACTTGAGTTCTAACAGATTTTTGCAACTGATTTTAAAAAAGAGTTGTCGTGAATAAAACATAAAACACTAAACATAAAAAAGTGTTGACTCCAGATGTTTATTATTGATGTTAAATCTGATTTTTTAATATAGGAGTCATTTGCAAATGGCTTTCTGTTGCCACCAGCCCCCTGTGTTTTCTAGAGGAACTATAACATTTCTTGTTATTTCTCAATAGTCTTTGAATAAGGTACAGAATACACAAAAGATCTTCTGACTATTGCAACCTATGAAGTTATGTTTAGAAAAGCACTCTTATACCATTTTTTCTGGTGTACAAAAAGGACTAACAGTATTTTGTCTTTTGCTACATTTATTGCTCAACTGAATTCACATAATTCTACTGCTGAGATTAAATAAACATGTTTTTTTCTTCGATAAATCTGCTTGCAATTACTGTTACCACAGTGCATGTATCCCTCATGTCAGCATCGCTCTTGAATTACAGTCAATAACTCTTTCAAAATACACAACTTCTGTTTCAGTTTGATAGAACGGAGTTTTAAAATTGTATTTATTACTTTCATAACAGTAAGAATGTGGCTTCATTTAAAGGCATTTTCCGAGGTCATTTCCTGACAGAGAATGTTTAAATGACTGCAGCAGTCAGTCAGAAATGATCTGGTATTAAGAAATCTCGTAAAAGGAAATAGCTGCAATTGGTCATGAAAAATTGTGACCAACACAGGAAAGCTGCAAGAGAAAAAGAGGAACAGTGGTCACAAGTGCACCTGCACAAACAGTTACCATAATTCATTTAGTTATAATTTACCTAACTTTTTTCCTTCTGTAAAATAGAGCCGTTTAAAAAAATAAAAAAAAA
Organism: Oryzias javanicus; assembly: GCA_003999625.1. Classification (NCBI taxonomy): domain Eukaryota; kingdom Metazoa; phylum Chordata; class Actinopteri; order Beloniformes; family Adrianichthyidae; genus Oryzias; species Oryzias javanicus. The sequence continues at coordinate 12,407,679 of CM012439.1, read as the reverse complement.
ACACGAGATGCAGATGAGATTAACAATCTGTTGTAAAAGTGAGGTTTCTTTTGTTCTGTGGTTTTCTAAGACAGGATGTTAAACACAACTTAAATGTATGGTTCATAGTCTCAGTCTTGATATTAGTTTTTCCTTCATTTACAAACTCACACATAAGATGTGGAATGTTTTTTCTGTTTTTTTTTTTTTTTTAAAGAAAATGTTAACTCGTATAGTGCTACATAGAAGTAACATGTGACACAAATGTTACAAGTGGTCAGCATAAATGTCAGTATATTACTGAAAAAGATGTGCTTGTGAAACTGCAGCCCTTCCTGTTATAAGTTTATAGACCTGTAGGATGTAACAACACTGAAGTGCCATAAACTTGCAAAGTGTCAGTCAGGTCAGAAGAATCAGCTGATAGAAGCTCTTCCATCATGGCGATTGTGTTTGGTCATTGACTTCACACTGTTTATTCTGCATCCACGCAAGACTATACAGTGGCTCGAAGACTACCCATAGGCTCAACAAATTCAGAGGAAAACTGCTCTGCCATATCACGATGGTGCAATTTATGTAGCAAAGAGGTGTGAAACAAAAGCCACAGAAAGCAACTGCCATGCAAAATGAAAGCAGCACTTTGCTGGATGTACCATGGCTGACCCAGATAAAGGACAACCTCAGCAATGAAACAGTGCACGGCCATGGTTTTATTCATAAAGACACTTGTCCTTCTAAAGGGCTTTGCTTTAAGCCTTTGACCCTTCGCTAGTATTTATGTTCATGTGTGAGTGGATGGGTGAGGCAGACAGATAGGAGGGACATATGTGTCTGTTGCCTCTTGCATAAGATAATGAGTTGAGTTTTTTTTTTTTTTATGTTGGGTCATTGTAGTCCCAGATTAGAAGCTATACCCCATTTTGTCAATCTGTGATGTAAATGGGAACTCACTGCTGTCTGTTGACCTAAATCATCACAGCAGGAACATTTAATGCCAGATGAGGACTGATGTTATACAACACAATGACATCCCTGTTACGGACCGTGCAACCTAATCTCCAGTTGTTTATTATTAGACTATTTGGCCTGGCAATCCTTTTAGGCATTCAAAAAACAAACTGCTTTAGAGGACTCGTAAAAAAATTGCTTCTAAAGAGCAGACTTTGATGCCATGGATGCTTTTTTTTATCTCTGATATTTTATTAAAGTAAATAATCAAAAACAGGTCGTAAATTAGCAAAAAAGTTGAATATGTCTTTTAAGGGTTAACAGATTATTTCTTTACTTTTGTGTGACAACTACTATCCTGCAAATGATGTACACAGGGAGCAGTTAAGTCTTTCAAGATACAACATCTACACAAGTTGAGAGTTGGTGGTCTTTTCCAGTTTGCAGAACAGTCTCTTCATACTAAAAGTATAAAGAGAAAAACACAACAAGGAATCTTCCAGATCAGGATTGAATAGTTTCTAGGACTACCACGATTAGTTGACTAATTGATGACTAATTGACTATTAAAATAGTCAACAACTAATTTAATAGTCGATTAGTCGTTACTTTATATTATATGGGGTTGGAGTGTAGGAAAGCTGAACATTACAATGGCATTATATTAGCTTTTTTGAACTATTTTGGTATTTATTAAGTTTTTTTTTTTTTACATTTTTGGAATTTAGCTAATATTTAAGCTACATGCTATCTATATTGACAGATTTAGGCTTTTTGTTTTGTTGGCTAATTTGGCATTTAACTAATATTGTAACTATCTATCAGCTTCATTCATTTCAGCTATCAATTTAAGCATCTTCAGCACTAGCATCCTCAGCGGCCAAGTTCATCTTACAGCATTCACTCTAGCATTATTGCAGGTAATGCTATATATCTAGTTTTAATTAGTTTAAGGCTAATAATGGTTGAGATGTGAGCTTTTCAAGTTTGCCCATGACCTGATTAGTCGACTAATTGGAAAAATAATCAGTGATTAGTAATTGTTTGTGGTAGCACTAATAGTTTCTCTTAGCGCTCTGGCTGCACGAGCTGTAATTTTGCAGATTAGGGCAAAAAATGAGGAAAAATTGTGATTTGTGACATTAGTGATCAATATTACGATGATGATATGACTTGCAATACATGAGCCAATAGCAAAACAAAAAAAAAAAACAACTAATATATAATTTCCATTTCATTGCAACTGTATTACTTAAGTAAAAAACAACATAGATTTTACTGCAAGTTATCTCAAAAGAAGAGAGGCAAGAACTTGTATTTCAGGGAAACACACCATAGAACAATCATCTGGTAGTGCTGGTCAAAACTAACATGGACAACAATTAACAATATTGGTAGTGTGCGGTTAGTTGTTTTTTCTGTCAATGTATGTGTACATTTTAGGTAATCATTTATTGTGGTTTATTGCTTATTTTGTGATACATGTATTGCACAAGCTGATATCACAATGTTGATACATTTTCAATTTAGTGTGCAGGCCTACTATAGATGTCTACTGCAACTGGCACACTTTTTGAGACATTTGTGGAGATTTCTAACAATCCTAATTTAAACATTTAGGTGGCTCAATTTAAGTAAAGTACTCATAACCAGTACTTTGTCTAAACACAAGATTTCTCTTTAAATACAAGGCAAAATCATGACAGCATTTGTTATTTCATTGTCTGAAGCAAGCTTAGGAAAGTCTTCCAGCTTCATTTTAGAGTGTTTACTTACAGACAAGCAACTCAAGAGGAAAGTGGAGGAATTTATTGATACTGTAAATGATTGCCTGAAAAAAAGTTTTTTTTGACAGCTTTTCTTTTTAGATTTGATAAAGATCTGAAAACATGGGGTTTAACAGTCTTAATAGAAACAATACTAGATGGATATGTGAGTCCTTTAAGGGAGTGTTCTAGGATAATCGTCCCTTAACACGTTGAAAAGAAGAGAAAAATTTTAGCATTTCAAAAAGTTGTCAGCCTTCCACAGATTACTGTTGGAAGCCATCTTGCTTTTCCTGAAGGATGTGATCTTCCCATCACTTTTGAAATTTCCAGTATGTTGTATGTTCAAGCTGAAACAATTAAGTTAATGTTTAAAAAAGCTAATAAAAGTAGAACTATCGATACTGTTTTTTGAACAGGTTATTCTGAGCAGTTGTTTGTTTTCTTTCTCTTCTCTCTGAAGGTCTTTGGATGGTCGTCTGCAGGTCTCCCACAGAAAAGGTCTGCCTCATGTCATCTACTGCCGGCTGTGGCGTTGGCCCGACTTGCAGTCTCACCACGAGCTGCGAGCGGTGGAGCTGTGCGAGTACGCCTTCCATACAAAGAAAGATGAAGTGTGTGTTAACCCATACCACTATCAAAGGGTGGAAACACCAGGTATGACAGCCTCAGGAGCAAATATCACATGTTATTTTCAGAAAGAAACCTGTAAACACCAAGAGCCATTTTTATCACTTTTCATAGGAGATAACATTTGATCCCTAGATATACTTCTTATAACGCACATTTTTTATGTAGAGAGTTTAATCCTTGTTTTTATAAACAGGTTGTTCTTTTATTTGAATAAATTTCAATGATTACATTTTAGTTTTGATGAAATTCAGTTTATGTCCATGTTTTTGTCCTTGCGATAGTTCTCCCCCCGGTGCTTGTGCCCAGACACACTGAAATCCCCAGTGAGTTCCCTCCTCTGGATGACTACAGCCATTCAATCCCTGAAAACACCAACTTCCCTGCTGGCATCGAGCCCCAAAGCAATTACATACCAGGTACCTGGCTTCTGATCACACAAGTGTCCTGTCAGAAGTCTGTCAAATCACTTTTGTCACATTCAGGTTGAAGATTTAAAGCCTGATCAAAAAAACTGATCAGCAGGTCTTCACTGAGGGAGTGAGGAAGTGATATCCTTACACTTTTATTGTGATCATTATCTCTTCAATGTCTCTCAAACTGTTTCTTTATTCAGCTGACACTCTGAACTTGATATAGTTCAAAGCTGTGATGAGGACAATAGGCTGTTGAGTGCAGTGAAACTCTTGGAGTTGGAACAAAACAACCAGCCTCTTGCACAGCTGATCAGCAACAGCTGAACTGCATGAACCCAAAAATGTTGTGCAACAATTTCGGAAAGAAATAAAGAAGTAGGACTATATTACATATATTTTAGTTTTTTTTCTTCTTGTTTAGGTCAATTTCTGAGTCATTTTCATAATAAAACAAATATTGTGATTCAGAAATTGATTAGTTACTTGGATTGACTTTTAGGACTGATTTATATGATTTTCCTTCATATATTTAACAATGTTTCACTTCTTTTTGTGTTAAAAACAAAAAAGTTCAAATCAGGGAAGTGAAAGTTTTTCTGACGCCTACAGGAAATTCCTTATTTTAAGACATTTGCTATGAAGTTTTTTAATATGTCACTTGTTTTTATCCAACGTGACTTGCATTTACTACTTAAACATTTGGTTTCACACAGATTTTTTGACTCTTGCTGACCTGGTGAATGCAGAAGCCTGATATTAGACTTGAGTTTAGTTTGTCAGTTGCAATCCAGATGCTTAATAAACCTCAATCAGGTCACTGAGATGAAAATGTCTTTAAAAAGATGTGGACTCTGAATGTGTTCTAACTGTTTTGATCTGTTTCAGAAACGCCCCCACCAGGTTACCTCAGCGAGGATGGGGAGACCAGCGATCACCAGATGACCCACAGCATGGACACCAGCTCCCCAAACCTGTCACCTAACCCCGTTTCACCCACACACAGTAATTTAGGTAACTGTGTGAGTGTGTTGAAGTGTGCTTTCCTTTTCCCCCTGTCTGTCTTTACTTACGTGGAAAATCTTTCAAGAGTGTTCCTCCCCAGAGGGAATTCTCTTGTTTGGTTTAGCACGGTTTTTGTTAGCGGAAACTAGGTAATGAATGAAACCTTTGTCTTCCCGCTCACCATCTGAGCTATTAAATAGGCCAAGACACCACTCAACCCACACTAACACTAATAACAAGATCCTACGCTTATTCTGTTTAAACGGGAAAACTCCAAAGAGGCTTTTCTGACGAAATAACAAAAGGTCTCCGGTTTCAAAAACACGAGTTCTCCTCTGGACTTCAAAGGCAAGATGGAGAAGTCATTAAAAATTGTTCCACGCTGTGGAGAAAATGACCAGAACCAGTTGAACCAAGTGAAAACAGCCACAGATTAGCGTGTCATTTAGCCATTTTGTTCCTGGCATCCCATCAGTGAGCGCTGACTTCCCGCCTTTTGTCTCCTGAAAGCTTCGGGTAAACATGGGTGTAACATTTTGTGACACATCCTCTTTTTTAGTGATTGTTTTTCAGTTTTCCTTCCTTCATTTCACATTTTGTGTGTAACACGTGTTTTATTATTACCATATTCATTGACTGTCATTCTGCTGTTTTTTTGCTTTTTGAATGTAATCATAACAAGGTCTGTTTTCTTTATTTTTGTTTTACTTTGAAATAAACCAACTGCACGTGTGTTTCTCTACTTAAGACCTTCAGCCAGTGACATACTGTGAGCCGGCCTTCTGGTGCTCTATTTCATACTATGAACTGAACCAACGAGTTGGGGAGACTTTCCACGCCTCGCAGCCCTCCCTGACAGTAGACGGCTTCACAGACCCCTCCAACTCTGAGCGCTTTTGCCTCGGTTTACTGTCCAACGTCAACCGCAATGCGGCGGTGGAGTTAACGCGCAGACACATTGGTAAGGCCCATTACCCAGACCAAAGGTTTTTATTTATTTTCTCAAGTTTGATAAAACTCTTTCTGTCTGTGCTGCTCCTGATGTCATCGTGGCTTTCATCTCACACTTCTATTGTTTCTCTGTTTGTCTCCAAGGCCGGGGCGTGCGGCTGTACTACATCGGAGGAGAAGTGTTTGCGGAGTGTCTCAGTGATAGCGCTATATTTGTTCAGAGCCCCAACTGTAATCAGCGTTATGGTTGGCACCCCGCCACAGTCTGCAAGATCCCTCCAGGTTTGTGTCTTAAAGCCTGAAGATGAGGGGAAGGGGGGATAATGAAGCAGTGTTATTGGAGCAAAGGAGAGTTTGAAGAAGTTTGAACCAATCTCTTTCCTTAATGATAAACAGATGGACAGGATCTCTGTGGTCCAAAAAAAGTTTTGCAAAATAGACACAATACTGTTTAAAATATCAGAATAGAAATGTGGTAGCCTCACTCGTACTACTCACTCGCTGCAGTAGTAATGACATGTTTGAAAGCGTGTTGGTGACTGGAGGCAAAGAAGAAAACACTTGGATTGAACTATGACTAAAACTGGTAATTAATGCTTTGGCTTTTTCAAATATCCCTGAGGCTTAGGGTGACGTAATGCGAGCATGAATCACTGACCTGACCGTGTTCTTTTCTACATAAGAGCAGAATAGACTTCATTGACTCAGTCAGCACCAAAAATGGAATGTTGTTTCATTCAGAACAGTAGCAGCAAAGATGGGTCCTTGTATTTTTTGGACTATAAGTCACACAGGAGTACAAGTACCAACCTTCCACCAGAGGCAATTTGGGGTTCAGTGTCTTGCCCGAGGACACTTGGATACATGGGCGAGCAAAGCGGGAATCGAACCCGCAATCTTCCAAGCAGTAGTCGACCTCCTAAATGTCTGTTTTAGATTCAAACAATCCAACCAGACATAAACTGCAATTATTAAATATCTCCTTTTTGATCATGTGTTCAATGGTTGGTACCTCCATGTTTTGACGCGCGCACCACCCACGTCTCCATCAAATCCAAGTCCCTGATTGGTCCGTTTTGCTGTGATTCAGTGTAAAAAAGTTCAACCAGGTTGAACATTCGGTGCACGATCAGTGACCGCCCAATTTGTACATAGAACCCGCGATTGGACTTAAAAACTTGCGTAGCAAGGAACAATGACGTGCATTCCAGAAGCAGAAGTACAAAATTCTGGTCTCCGTGTGTTTGCATAGACTTTTCATTGAAAGTGTTCACTTAAACGTGAGTCGATGCAGCCAAAACATCTTAATACTGCATTCACACCGAATTTGCATTTAAAAAATTACGTGCGGATAGTCACTTTTTTTTTTCAAGGTAATTTTTGCCTTTTTCTCCAGTAACTGCACATAAATGACGGAACTTTCACCAGAACTTAGTTTGATGACTTGCTGTTCTGCATTGGTCAGTAGAAGGAAACACTAAAAAAACAAGAGTTATAATGTCGTGATGAAAATAAGAAAAATATGAAGCTCAGGAGGAGAACAATCACATTCTTCGCCATGTTTGTTTTGGACAGTGATTCTTCCTCTGCAATGATGTCAGTAGCAAATTGTGATACACTTAAATCCAGTGCCCTGTAGTGGTTGTTAGTGGGAAACAACTGCTAAAGGGAAACTGGTTATTTTTTGGAACTTACGAATATATGAGCTAATTTATGTTTAATAAAATCGCACACAAATCACTCTTGAATATATCCCATCCCTGGCCAAACTATGCCAAAAAAAATCTGACTAATACTTCAAAAAATACAGGATGGAGTTTTTCCAAATGTGGAATAATTGAAGTTGATTGTTGTAAACTGGATGATTTGGAGCAGATGTGCTCTGGTTGTGTCATCACAACTGTGACTGGAAGAGCCCACATCACTCACCGCACCACTATTCTGAGGCTGGTTTCCCTTGTTAACATTCACTGTGGGGGGAAAATACACATTTTTTTCCTTTGCACAGTGGTTTGTTTACTTTATTGGTTGATTTGTTTTTTTTTAAGTTTACAGCCTCAATCCTATTTACTGATATCATTTTAGCTTCAAACAGGAGCTTGAGTTGAACACTGTCAGATGAACAAAAGCCTGAGAAGTGAGAGGGAGTTTTGTTCATGATAGAAATGCTCCTTGTGTTTCCTCCAGGATGTAACCTAAAGATCTTCAACAACCAGGAGTTTGCCGCCCTCCTGGCTCAGTCTGTCAACCAGGGCTTCGAGGCCGTGTATCAGCTTACCAGGATGTGCACTATCCGCATGAGCTTCGTGAAGGGCTGGGGAGCTGAATACAGGTGAGATTCAGGACAACCGTTAGTGCAGTTTCAGCACTAATCGGTGCTGATGAGCAAAAATTTGGCCTTTTAGAGGGCAGTTGAGTAAACACAGACAAGATACTGTGAATCACATCCAGCCACCCTCGCTCACAGGCACCTTCTCACACTCTGGTGAATCCTGCGCATGACGTCAGGGAAGTCTCCTCAGCAGACAAGCCGCACTTGTCGTGACAGCCTATTTTTAAACACACATGCTTTGTGTCAAAAAGATGTCAGACTTTCCCTCTTCTGGCGCTCTGTTTTCCACACAGTCTGACTCTTCGCAGCGTCTGACTCACTGATAGTACGAGAGGAGGAAATGTAATTAAAGGGGAGCGTAGAATCGGCCCTAAAGTTGGGCCTTCGTGAGATTTCCACTAGGGAGAGTTTTGTGCTGCGAGCGGCTGCTCTCCATTCCTGTCCAGACCAGACGCTGACATGTGGAGACACTTAAAAACAGGATTCAGGTTACGTGATCAGACAGGCCTCTTTCCACTCCACCTCCACCTAACTTTCTCCGTTTCACTACAGATCTGCTTTAGCTCCTTTGTCTCTCCACCTTCTTGTCATTCAGCTCACGTGAATGAATACTTTCCTGCAGCTGATGCTACAACAAATTTCAAACTATTTTTTAATGTTACATCTGGGAGAGAAGGTGAGGCGCTGCCCACTTTATTCCAAACCTTCTGCATCATTCTGTGTTTCAGTCAGCTCAATGAGACCTTCAAACTGTTTAATCACTTTGTACAGTTGTTTTTACTACTGCCTCAAGATGTGAAACATCTGGATCCAAACCTTCTATCTACCCACTGTTCTCATAGTATGTCCTGTCCATTCTGAGGTCCAAATGAACACACAGGAATTGCAAAGATTGAAGAAAGAGACAAAAAAATCATATCACAAAAGAATAGCTGCAAAATGACAAGTCCAATTCATACATTCACAAAAATGACGAGTAACATTGGAGCCATTCAGCCCTACAGTTTTTTAGCCAGATGCGGCTGGAGGAAAACAAAAAATAAATGGATTTAGTCGTCTACAAGCAGAAGCAACAGAATGGAGTGAAGCAGGGAGATTGTTGCCTGATGATTTAAACCTCCACGTCTCTGTTACCAGCTTTTTTCAACAGCATTTTTTTATCTGCCCCTGATCCATCATGATTTGATTGAAAAATATTCAGAAATACAATTTCAATTCATTTAAGTTTAAAATTAAAACTTAGAATTAAGTTTAAACTTAAGTTTAATTTGCGCACAGGTCTCTGTATCCCTCCGTTTGGAGGGTAGCCTCAAAAAAAAACTATTTCGGACAACCCCACCACTACTGGAGGGGTAGGGAGAGTGAAAGAATTCAGATTGGGCCATAGTATTTCTTTAAATCTGTCATTTTGGAACAAAAGTTCTCAGAAATTACTAAATGTTCCGCCCTAACAGAGGCTGCATGCATGTTGTGATGTGGAGAAAGAAAATCAACACTCATGGGTAGAAATCCATCTGATTTATGTGGACACGGACCTTTACCTTGACAGTCATTAGTTCACATGAAAAATTTCCAAATGGGATGGAAGAACAATAGCCTTTGCTAACTCCAATTAAGAGAAAAATGAATAGATGGAGCTTCTCAGTGAACACAGGATGAGCTGGGTATCTCCCAGGAGAAACACGTGAAAAGAGTTATATCTTAATAGATGTCTCTTACATAAATAAAGTCTTAAAAACCAGCAGAGTTTTTATTTTGGGGTTCAGACGATGACTCTAGTTTAGTTTAAATGTGAAAAACATCCAGACGAAGCAAACTTCACTGTCTTGTTAAAGCATTTTCATGACGCGGTGCAACAATAATTCCCATAATTCCACAGAAAAGTCGAAGCCTCGTGTTACCAAACAGCAGGAAGTTCAGCTGTAGCTCAGAATAGATCCAATTTTATTGCATTTGTTTAATATCAGGGCTGAAATCGATCAGGTGTTTGTTTTTCCAGGACTTGATGTGTTTACTTACACCAGAGCGGCTGGTTCTACATGCTCACCATCTGTTGTCTGCCTCGCAGGCGGCAGACAGTGACCAGCACCCCCTGCTGGATCGAGCTCCACCTGAACGGCCCGCTGCAGTGGCTCGACAAGGTGCTGACACAGATGGGCTCCCCAAGCATCCACTGCTCCAGCGTCTCCTAGGGGGAGCTTCCCCCGCCCCACCATGAAACTGAACACACAGATAGGAAGAGCAGCACGAGAACTGCAAGACGACGCGCCTCTCATCCAGCCACTGTTTGTCCCTCCTCGCTGCCAGTAGCACTTTTTTTTTATTTCTTAGCTGTAAAAGGGGACAAGTGCATTAATGCAGTATCAGTTTAGGAGGATCTCATTTTTTTTGAAGGTCATTGTTGTTTTTTGGCATCTCACGGCTGGAAAAGCAGAATTATTTTTTTTATTTTTTTATTGTCTATAGTTGTATACATTTTACACTCAAGTATCATAAAAAATAATAGAAATAAGCAATTGTTCACACTTTAATGCATTGTTCCCTTTTAAAAATGTTTAATTATGAGCCCTTACTTGACTTTGTTTCTGTGTTTGGGATTTGACTGGTTAGGAAAACTTGCTCAAATGCGCCAGAATGCAAAACATTTTACTTTTAAATACTGTATAAAAGTGTTTACTGCAAACTTAGTATACATTTGTGATTGCAAACAAGACATACGTTGACAAAGAAAATAGCCTGATGTTTAGTGTTATAAATACATAAACATTGAACTTGTGGTCCATATCCTAACAAAAGTGTTATGCTGGAAGTGTAAATCTTTAGTACTTTATTGAGTATTTAAAGTTGATGGAATTCATCAAAAGCCACTAGGAGGAGCAAGATATTTAGAAAAACTTTTTTTGTCAAAGCACAGTTGATGCTCATCTTTATTCAAAGATTCTGCAGAAATTTTCAAAAAAAGCTTTGTAGATTTACAAAATACTTTTTGTTTTATTATATAATATATTAAATGCATCAACAAAGGACTTAAAACACATGACATACTGTATTATTCTGATTAATTTCAGGTGTTTTAATGAGCATACACGTGATCCTTGATCCTTTAGTAAGCCATACTGACTTTAGACACACACAGGACAAAGAAAATGACTCGGAAAATAGATGTAAACTAGTAAAAAACTGAATAATGAATTTAAAGTCTGCTTTGCTACTAAATATTTTTTTAATGAAATAAGATGAGAACTTTGTCCACTTTATGCATGATGTGGTGAATCAGCGCTGGCTGGTTGTATTTTTGTAGCTTGTTGGGCTGAAGCAGTCTGACTACAAAGCACAGCGTTTCACAAAGGGAACCGTTTATAGATTCATAGATGCATGTAAAAATCTGCAAAGTCACATTTAACGTCACACTTTTGAAAAACATACGCATTTGTACATACGCAACGGTTTTAAAATGACAACCCTTTTGTTGTTGATTTTTTTTCCCCTTGCAGGACGTCAAAACTAAAGCAAAGCGGCGATAAAAGCCATCACTGAAATAGAAGAGCGTAGTGCTAGCTTTGTTCCTTTTGACCCCATGCTGCTGCGGTGGAAGTGGACCGACTTCCCTCTGGTTTGAACATTCAGACAAACGCTCAGCGGGTGAACACGAACAACATTTTGATTCTTTTGTTTTTGTGTATTTTGGTTTACTCTTGATGCTTGTGCTGAGCGATAAGATGTAAGTCTGGTATCCTGCCACACGTCCGTCTGTTTTAAGGATCGCAGACTGTAGCATCTACCAGTCTGAGTCCAACTGCTTCTAGTGTCCTTAAACTTTGATGATGGGATCTTTAACCCCATGACTTGTGTAATTACCCAGAGGGAAAGACAACTTCATCATTTTTATTATTAAATCTGCAAGTTTATAATGTTTTCTCCTTGTTTCAATTGTTCACTGTTAGTCATGAGTTACGCTTCTCTGATCTGAATTTGTCTTTTTTTAGATTTTGATTGTGAGATAGTTTTTGCCTAAAAAAGTGAACGCTTATGTTGTGTATTAATGTTGGTCTCTTAATAAAATATATAACCTGTGGTTAAAACATGTCACCGTCTAGCTTTGTTTAAAGAGAAGTCAAAGTGGGTCAAAAACATTTTGTTTTTTTTCATCATTTTTCTTTGATAATTGTAATCTTTAACCTGAAAAGGTGCGTTTAAAAAGCAGATATCTGAACTAGATAGTATGGTTCAGCAAGCTTTTTTAGCTAAACTTGCAACTAATAGTTCTGAAGAAATGTTAGCGTGCAAAACCTTTTTGTTCTTTTAGGCTTTAAGTACATTTCCTCGTCTGCTGTAAATCATTTTCTCTTTAGAAACATTTGTAGTAATTACAGGCCTACAGTAGACACTATTGTTTTCAGTGAATTCACAAGCATGGCTGCTGTCACAATGGGACAAACATTCTGTGAATGTAAGACCTGAATTTCACTATGAAAATAATTTTTACTCCTTCTCAAATGAATCCCTTTATTACAAATATAAGATTTAATTTTCTATCATTGTTCATTTTAAAGTTGTTTCAAATTTGTTTTGCCAACATTTATTATTTTGCTTTTGGGTGAGAAAGTTGTGAAGGATAAAGTAATATCCAGTATGTAGTAGCACATACACTGGAATAAATGTCCTCAAATGAAGTTAAAAATACATAATACAAGACATTTTCCCTTGTTTTAAGTTGAAACTCTGCCAGTGGAACTAGTAGAATTGTTCTTATAAGTTGTGATTTCCTTCCCTTTAAGGACTACATTAAGTCTTGAAAAAAATCTATTAATATTTATTTATTTTTAAATTGTCTTTAAATTTTGTAAATATAAACACCAATTCCCATTTTATGTGATACAACTTATTTCAAGACCATAATCATCTTGAAGAGAATAATCCCACAATTTAACATAAAGTAATTTTAGTTCAATTACATGTGTCAAATCAAACTTCTCAGTTTTCCCAATACAAGTTTGTTTGTTGAAATTTGACCCCTATCACAAATAAAAATTATTTTTAAACATATTATGTATACATATTTAAAAAAAAAACTGTACTAAAACATTTATCTTAAAATGCCAACTATGACTGACCCAAAAAGTTATTCAAGGCTCATTGTCTTAAAACAAGTTATTACAACTTAATGAAAAGTTACTTGTGTTGTAGATCCACCTTAAATTAAAACTAGAAACTACACAAAAATAATTGATTTGTTGTTTTAGTGTACATTTGGTATATTGATGCAGAAGCTTATCCAACTAAATAAATACTGCTCTAGTATATATGAAATGCAAACACTGACTCTTGAGAGACTCACGTTACAAGAAAATATTTTTTGTGAAAAACAATCTTAACAAGAAAGTTTTTAACTCACAAAATATCATAGTTTAAGAATGTCTTAGTGACTGAAATTTTATTTACGACCATTACGACCATTTTTCTTACTTTATTTTGTTTGGTTATTTAAAAGAAAATCTGCCAATGGGGTCGGACTTTTTGACTTATTTCTTGTTTTTGCGGCGTGAACGAGCCTGCTGAGAGAGTTTAGGCTCCACAAAGACCACACACTGACACAAAACAGATGGTAAAGTATATGTAATTAATAAATGCATGTTCCACATATTCATATCAAATAATGATGTTTGCTTCTCTGGTAACCTCTGGTGTCACGGAAGTTTGATGCTTCATTCTTTCTTTCCTTCTGTCTAAATTACAAACATTGCTCTCTGCTTACTGATTATCCTTCTATGTGGAATAACTATTCAATTTATTATTGGTTGATTAATGATTAAATCAAACTTTAAAGCTTTCTGCAGAGGAAACGACCCTGTACTGTTCTTGCAGACATCAATAAATGTGAGCATTTATAAAGGCATCCCATCTGAAACTCTTAATGTCATTGAAATTCTTTAAAAAGTGGCTAAAGCAGACTAACACACTAACCTTTTTACAGCACACACCCCCTCTACAAAAACAATTAATTAGTAGATAATTTGGCATTCGTGATGATTTAAAATGTATCTTTCTCATTTATTTGCTATGGGAGTAATAAGTAAGTTGTAAATTACTGACAAAAACTTGCAATTTTACAAGAATAATGTACATTTATGAGAAACTCGAAGTTTCTGAGGATAAAACTGTACTTTTATGAGAAAAAAGTCACAAGTTCACAAAAACAATGTTGTAAATTTATGAGATTTATTTAACATTTTATGAGAATAAAGTCATAAGTTTATAAGAAAACTTAGGTTGTGTCAGCCTCTGTCCACTTTAGGCTAGAAGTAGCCTAAATCCATCAATCCAGCTATCTCGTTTTAGATCACATTTTGTGTGTTCTTGTTGTTGTTTATATTGTCTTAATAAATAGACTATTGCTTCATTTATGAGAGATATCAATCTCATAATATAAAATTTTTTTAACTATTACGTGAAATGTTGACTCATGAGGGGAAATCATCACGTGTGAGGGACGTGCATTTGCGGGATGAGTTCTCAGTGGGACTTGCTGACCATTCCACATTTTTGACCTATTCAGTAAGTTTTTTTTAAATGAATTGAGTCCCCATGTGGAAGGGTAGAGAGACCTTTTCAATAGATCTAATTTACATAAATATTTAATAAAAAAATGTTGCGGCCATTTGGCTGCCAAAACAAATTTCTTCTCCTTTGTGTCAGGGAGCATCTACCTGCTGAAATAATTTACAGACATCAGAGAATGCTGACTCCAGGAAAGGGCGTTCAAGGTCAGGGATGTTGAGCTCTCGAGGACGTGGTTGGAGTCCGCTCATACAGAGCATCCCGGTGTCTCTAAATAAGATAGACACTCATCCATGCATGTAATGTAAAAGAGTGTGACCTGACCGGGAGCCGCAAATGTTTGTCTTCATGTTGGAAGAACACAGACGAGCCATCACAAACTTTTTGAGCACCTGATAGTCTCTGACTGTGTCATCGTTATCACTGTTTGATCCTTGTTCCTTAACTTTGACATCTGAAGATGTTCTGGAGATCAGTTCTGCACAAAAGCCTCAGTCATCTACAGGTGTAGCAGGTTTTTACCTTATGTGGATCTTAAAGGGGGCACAAGTGTGTCTTGTGATTGCATTCAGGGTTGTGTGACCACCTTAAGGGTTGTGTGTGTGATAAGTCTATCATGAAGTATCAGCAGAATAATGTAAGTTAGGCACACTTATGTGTTGATGATACTGTAGCATGGCGCCGTTACACCACAATCTAGTCATTACTAAGGTCTGCTCATTGACTTCTTTACTGGGTGGAAATGCTGTGCAAAGTGTGTGTACCTGATACACAAGTGCTCGTAGGATGACTGCACAAACTACGCTCTGATTGACTAAGTCAGTCAGGTTACAAGCACAGAGCGTGGAATGGGTGCACCAGGAGTGACTGCCTACTATCAGTTGAACAGTAACGAGCCCAGTGCGCAGGGGTCGATAAAATTTAAAATCCGTATGACCCACTCCCATCTTATGCAGCTATACATTTCCAGCAATCCAGACCCTACCCTCCCACCTACCTCCCTTACCAGCTGCCTTCACTCAATAAAATCCTGGTTACTTCTAATTTCCTCAAACTAAACAGCAATAAAACAGAACTTCTACTGGTAGGAACTAAGTCCATTCTCAGTACAGTGAATAATTTGGTCATCCCTTCTGACAACTCCCTCATTCTCCCTTCTTCTCAAGTTAAAAGCCTGGACAGCCCTCACGTCAACATTATCACTCGGACTCTCTACTTCCACCTCTGGAACATCCACCGTCTTCACCCTTCCTTCAGCCCTCATTCCACCGCCGTACTGGTCCACAGCCTTGTTACATGCCGCCTGGACTATTGTTACTCATTTCTGTTTGGACTCCCATAAAAAAAACTCTCCGAAAACTTCCAGCTGGTCCAATACTCTCATCATAAATCCTCATCCTAACCCACAAAGCCATGCATAACCTTGTCCCGCCATATCTCTCGGACCTCCTCCGAGTCGCCCGCTCTCACCTGCTCCCTCAGGTCCTTGTCCTCCCTCCAACGTGTCATCCCCACCTTGTCACCATGGGGAACATGGTGGGGAGCAATTCTGGAACTCCCTCCCCCCTGACCTCTGGATTTTGGACTCACTCCCTCTCTTCATCTTCAGCCTCAAAACCCATCTTTTCAGATTGGCCTCCTCTTCATGACTGCGATGCATTTATCTTTTTTAAACTTTTAACTTAACATCTATGATTTTTTTTTCCATTTGTGCCTTCATCCCTGTTCTGTTACCTTGAGTTCTATGTAATGCCACCTGATAAATAAATTTATTACTATTAGTTTGATTGCGTTGTGCAATCAAACTATTGTTCTTCTTTTTTTCATTATTTGTTGTTCTTCAATCTTACTTACCCTAATGTGTTGTTTAAAGGTCTGTTCATATCGCCCTCGGCAACGCTCGTTTTTGTGACCAATTCAAATAAAAAGTCTATCGGGCTACTCCACTCAAAACAGCTCTACATACAAAACCATGTCATACTTTGACCAATCAACCAGGGACAAGGATTTGGTGTGACGTATGGATGAAATCCCATTTAATTCACAGAAGTGCCAATCATCTGAAAATGGATCACGGATGAGAAATGAATAATTATGATTTGTTTCCAGAAGGAATTTCTATGACACTAAGCCTTTCAAATACCAGAATAGAAATATGAAAGAAAAAGTTTAGAGCAAGATTTCTGAGTTTTGCACCAGTTTGTCATTTCAAACCAAGCCTCTTCCAACTATAGGGGGTGGACATACACTAGTGAGAATCCTTTCCTTGCTTGTTCAGTGTGAACAGAAGAACAGATGTCACATGCTTGTTGTGGACGCCACTTTGAGGTGTTCCCTACAGATGGTCATCGTCAGCCTGTTTGTAGAAAACGACCGCTCTACAATCTTAAAATTTCTCATGGGCTACCTGTGTTTCCTATGCAAGTTTGTCAATTTTTTGCACACTCGAATCCACCCGTAAGAACAGTGGTGACTAAGGCCTTAAGCACCAACTTCTAAGACCAGATTCTTCCTTTCTTCTGCTCCATCGAGTGTCATGATATCTGTTTTATTCTCCTCACCTGTCAGTGTCTGCAATGTTTTCTCTGAATCCTTTTGGTTTCAGGGCAGCACAGATGACAGCAGAAGCCCTTCAGGATGAGGAGTTTTTAGTAAATGTCCAACACTGAAGTGAACCCTACTATAACTCAAACATACTATAGATGCAACCTTTCAAAGCGCATACACGTTTTCCATTTCTTCAGTCTGCTCCTGTAACTCCACATTAATTGCAGAAGCAAAATTGATGTTTTGAAAAGAAGGTCTTTTTTTCCTTTAATCCCATTCATCAGTAATATGATTATATTGCAGTAACAAACAGTTTGCAGGGTCTCAGTGTTTGCATCAGATTTACAAGCATTCTTAGTCTAAATAAGTTATCCTGCTTCTACGTTTAGTAATATTTGTTTCTTACTGTAGGATATTTGATAATGTTTGTTCAAAGGCAACAAAACATCAGGGAGACCTGCAGAAATCTGCTCAGAGAGTTTTTTCCATCCACACATGCCAGATCTGAGCAGGAGATGCTGAAAAACATCTGATGCAATTGAATAATAAAAATAATGTCTTTGGTTCGTACTTTCACATCTGAGTGAAACTCCTTTGAGACAAACGTTTTGGCAAACGTGTTAAAAAGGGAGCTACATTATTATAGCCATTGTTGCATTTATATGAATTTTGGTTCTACATTTGAGAAAGTGAATGAAGATAAACATTGGTTGAAAAAACATTATACTCTGAACAGATATGAAACAAACTTTCTTTGAGTTGTGTGATTTGAGGTCAGCGTTCCCATTGGTGAAGCTTTGGTGCAATTTCAATGAGGAAGATCTAATGTGATGTGCAGTCAACACATCATCACCAATCAAGCCTTCACTTTAGGCTAAAAGATGAACAGCTCCCTTTTCTTCTCAGCCAATCCCAATCAAATTATTGCTTTTAATTTCATGAATGGTTGTCTTTCTCTTTATTCTAGACCAGATGGGGTCTGCGAGCCAAATTTGGTCCGGCAAAGGTTGTCTGTCGTGTCTGCAGAAGCTGCGGAATGTTTATTTCAAACGCCTTTCCCATTGATTCTCTACGATGTGCCTAAACTCCACGGCTGCAATACACTTTCACCCTGCGGGTGGCACTGTTAGAACTTTTTTGGTTTGCAGGTATGTGTGAAACAATAGACAAATGAGTCAGGTCTGGAACTATGTTTTTTTGTGAGTTAGAAATTCCCCAGAGCTCTCACTGTCACTTCCGAGGCTTAAACCGGTCGACGGCAGTGTCCAACGGATAAAGTCTGAAGACCAGCTCAACGTCTCTCATTAGAATCCCAGTTTGCTGTTTTCATTAAAAAAAGTTTGTTTTCGCTTGCTCTTGTTTTTCAATTAAAAATGTCCAGTGAGGTCTTTCTTTTAAAGGTTTCAAAGACAAATGTTAACTTTTATTCTTACTAACGCGAGTTACCTTAAAGAATGCAGAAATAAAATAAATACATTAAACTATATTCATTATTTTCTCTTTTTATTTCATGACATGCCAAAAAATATTGTATTTGGCCCGTCGACTGGTATCCCCTTTAGATTTTGGTCCTTTGAGTGAAAAAGTTTTGGCAACCCTGATCTAGACGATTTGCCCCCTTCTCCATCTGGAGGTTGGTCTTGGATTGGTACAACCTCTAACTATCCTCGGCATTGATCCTTTAGGGTTCAGTCATCTATGGTCCGAGTTCATCCCAATCACTCAACATGTCATTGGCCAACAGCCTCACCGCCAAAGATTATAGACTTATCACAGATTTTTATGTAACACAAATACATTTTTATTCACATACCCAATATGTCTTCTTATTTAAATATAAAACAACGCATTTCCTATGTGCAGGGATGGATCCGATCCAGTTGAAATCTCAACCTGGAATTGTAGCTGAATCTTGACTTTTGAGTGCTGGACCTCCTGCTCGATCATTCTGCTGGCCATTCAGTGTCAGGTGTTTGTCCGGATGCAGACCAGACCTGCCAGGTCCATTCAACTGACCACCATCTGGTCGTCTTTGGAGGTAAGGATCTCATTTTCAGAAACACCCTGTCAAACTTGGCAGCTATTTACAACTGGTACCTCCTCTAAATGCCTTCATCTTCTAAATACATACTTGGTCCTTACAAAAAGTCTAACTGTCAACATTATTTAACAAGGATATTGTTTCATTGGATAGTTTTTTTTAATTATATTATGCAACCTTTTTAATACTGTTAACGCAATTACAGGACAACAGGATAAGCATCAAACTGCTTTTCTGCTATGGGGATCCCAGCTTTACTGACCCAAGAGGAGGTGACTGAAGAAGGTTACAAAGTCTTAAAGTCCCACACTTCCAACATTCAAAGTCCCAACTCTCAGTCCAATACTAGTGACTTTCTTCTTCTCTCTTTTCCCACAAACCTGCCTTCTTTCTGTCCTTCTTCTAAAATAATAATAGTGTTTTCTGCAAAAACAACTTTACCTTCTTTACTTTTGAGAGCAGCACATTCAGGTTTCTTTCAAAATAAAATTCATCCTTTATAATAACATCCTCCTGCTGCTGCAGACTTACTTGAATTAAATATGTAAGAAAACCAGGTCGAACATTACTTTTTCTATAATTATGACAACTTGATGGTATTGTGTGGCATAGATTACAATATTATGCACTACACATGCAAAAGTGATTATTTTTGTAATATTAATTTTAGACATACGCATAAAATACAACTGGCACTGATCTATCATCATGACCATTGTAACATTTTTCATTGTGAATATACAGGATTTTACTGGCAGTAGTTTTGCTAGTAAAATCCTGTAAAATTATTTTACAGCAATTCAATGTAAAACTGGATATAGTATTATCAGCGATAATGCTAGTGGGAATGCAGTAATCTGAATCTGGGTGCTGAAGAGGCTAGAGATGATAGCTGAAAAACTGAAAGTGATAGCTAAAAATGCTGAAGCCGATAACTAAAAATGTCGAAGCTGATAGCAAAAATATTAGTCAAATGTCAAAATGATTTTTTTTTTTTTTTAAATCAGTAATTTCCATATTAGCCAAAAAAACTAGCATTTAGCTAAATAATTAGCTAATCTACAAAATAGCCACAAAAGAAACATCAGCATATACCAAAATAGCCAAATTTGCCTGGAAGAAAAAAAACTGAGTTTGAGATGACATCACTGTGAATCTGCAAAGACATATTCATTAGTGTTCAAAAAAAAAGTGAATCTTTTGTCACAATAAAATATAGTAAAATAACTGCATCTTCCTTATCTTAAAATTGAGTCTTGGCATCTGGACTTCCTCCTTAAAGAAGATTTAGGATGTCACTGAATAAATGAGAACTTGACCCTACATGGAGCTTTCATGTTGCTGTTTGCAAACCTTTGGCATGTTGCCTGTTTACATGCTCAAAGACATTTATAATAACGTGTGACGTGACAAGAAGCCTTAGTTTAATATTGTTGTAAATCTAAATAAAGATTGGTGGCTGATTACACAGTCACGCGTAGTAAATAAATAGATAACAAAACAATCTTTTGGATAAAAAGCCCAGAAGTATTTTCAGAAGCATACAACGTCTTTAAATATCCAGAGAAATGAGGCAATAAGTAGATGAACGTAAACAGGCTTTGTGCAAACAAAACTGCATTTCTACACACTTTCTGTGCGCAATGTTAAACTCTGAGACTGTTTTTCAGTCACATGTTTAGCCTGATATTTCAACAGCGTACGTACAATATTAAAAGACGTGTTACGTCTGATATAGCATTTACGAGAAGCGCGTAAGCGCTTTTATTTGTAAATTCCAATAAAATAAATATACTTTTTACTCACCATTTGTTCCTTTATGAACACAGTAGCCTCATCTGGTAAGCTTAAAGCAAGGAAAAATAAATTTAAAGAGGACATTTTCGTTAGTTTCTCTCCGATATGCATGACTCCAGTGTGCTGCTAAAGCTAACTGAAAAATGTTGCTCACAGGCTTCCGTAGTTCTGATTTTAAAGTCGGAATTCTGATATTAAAGTAAAAAATTCTGAGATTAAACTTTAATTTAATTCTGACTTTAATTTAAAGTCAGAATTCTGACTTTAAACTCAGAATTCTGAGAAAAAATCAGAACTTTCTATGGCCTTTTTTTTTTTTTTTTTTTTCTTCCGTGTCCCTAATCCTCATTCGTACTTTTTTGACACAGAACTTTCTTGAAATGTTCGTGATAATGGTAGTATTGTATTTTCATAGCTTTAGTGAATGCAACACAAGCACAGCTGGCTGGCCAATCAGAGAGGAGAGGAAAAAAAAAATCCTCCGTGTTTTATTGGCTGACAGCCCTTCTCTGCCCCGACCCCCACTCGCCATATTTAGTCCGACTACTGAACTATTCTTGCGGCGCCGACTACTTCCAACAACAAATGAACACTCGACGGGTTTTTGAGAAAAAGAAGGGGAGGAAACTCTTCTGTTGGATGCAGAGGGTAAGAAGACTATCCGAACACATGACACAGGTAAACTCTCGAAATGTTCGAGTTATGTGAACATCTGTCTGATCTGATGACGGTTTGTTAGCTAAAGCGTTAGCCTAGCATCATCCAGTGAAGTACATCCAACTCACTAGAAAACGTCAGAACTTCTGTGTAACCACTAAGAAGACGGTGATATGCTTGGATAACATTTGTTATATTCAGATAGACAAAATAATTTGATTGAAATTATGTTTTTAATTTGATTATTAGAATGTTTTTAATATCTATTAAAGCTGTTTTCTGGATCTGTCGCTCATTTTTCAGGCATAGACTGCAGTTTATATTTATTTCATGCAGAGATTCATTAATATGATCATTGTTTTAGATCGGGCTATTATTGCAACATTTGATTTGATCGTTTGATTTACTCTGGATGCTCACTACCACATAGTTGAAGGACTTATGTCTCTGCATTTCCATAGATTTATTCAGGAGAATCAAACTTTTTATTAGATCTATTTTATTTATAAAAGTGAAGACATAAATTCAAATATATAAATAGAAGAGAGTTAATACTGTTTAACATTTGAGTATCATCTATTCTATTTCACAAGAAAAATTGTAATATTTAGAAAATGTATCTTTAATTAGCACTTGAATGCTTTTCATTCTGCAAAAATGTTTTCTGTTATGTTAAGTGTTTGTACACAACTATTATTATGATATCAATATGATATTACACTGTCTTTACAGATGACTGAGAGACTGAGATAGGACAGAGAATGAGGAGAAGAAAGCAGCAGAAGGATGGAGGAGTGATCATGAGTCCAGTGAGGAACACAACAACAGGTAAATTTCTGATACTTCTTCTTTCAAAGAACTAAACCGACAATTGACCCTTTTCACGTGACATCGCCGGAAAGTGCAGAGTCACCTCTGGTGGATATTGTTTAGAACGGCAAAGCTGACAGCTGAACGCTGTTTAAAGCAATTTTACATAAAAACTAAAAGGTTACCTAACCAATTGCAACAGAAATTTGTAAAATATTTATTTATGAATGTCCTACCTGGTTGTATTTTTTTCTTCCTCTTAGATAATTTACAAATCAGAGTATAAATGTCAATAATCCTGTCTACAGAACAGCCGCTCAGCAGCTTCCCAAATTCCTATGGATGATATTACATTATATTTTTTAAGTTAGACAAAAGTTAATTATGATTTTATTCTTCTAATCTGTGCTAATGCTAATGCTAGCATTACCTTTAGCTATGTGACGAATTTCCGTGCTCACATAATCATTGTAAACAGAACAAAAATCAGACAAGTCCACCGTGCCGGACATTAAAGTCAAACTTATTACTGTTGTATTGTTTTCTACTGCGGTCAGTGAGCTCCTGTTAGCTCAGCAGTGGTTCTAACATCACTCCTCTTTGTTTTTGTTCACAACTGTGTCTGGAAAATAAAGGTAAAAAATGATCAAATTATTTGAAACTGTTACCAAAAATAAGAAAGTGACTGTTTCCATGTAATGTTATCAAGTATGTTCGTCCACAAGTGATTTTTTTATTTACTTGGCTGCTCTTATTTTGAAAGTTGAAAATACGCGGCTCAATGTCTGTTTTTAATATTTTCTCTTACCCAAACCATTCTTGTTTTTACAATTATACCCTAAAATATTCTGTAGAACAACAAATAAATTTATCCTGGGAAGAGATTAAAATATGTGCGGGCAATGCAGCGATGTGTGTCTGTGCCGAAGGTATTTATTTTGGCCAACATGAATTTCTATCTAACTATATTGTTGTTGATTGCACTAAAAATACGTGAAAATAACATCAGCCAAAATAGAACCCATTAGAATAATATCTGCTCAAATGAAAGGTTGGTATTTTCAATAAAACTTCCATATTGGAGGATTATTCAAAGACAGGAAATACAAATGCAGTTCTCCAGGACATTCATAAAATAAATATTTTAAATTTTTCTGTTTAAATTGGTAAGGTTACCTTTTACTATTTATGTAAAATTGTGTTAAACAGCGTTAATTTCTTTGGTTTCCCATTCTAAATCCCTTGACCTTAAGTTGCATATCACGTTCACGGCCCTGACGCTATTTTGTCTGACGTCACCATGAAAAGTCTATTAAAACAGTGGTCCCCAACCCGTGAAGATTTTACCAGGGTATAAGTTCCTTTCATTTAAAAAATAAAATAAATAGGAACAAAATGTAACACACACATAAATCATTATTGATGCTAAAAAAATCTGAATACGTTGAAGCTCCATGCAGAAGCTTCAAGTGAAACTTTTTGAGAGGAAGACAGTTTTTACAAAACAAAACTTTAAACTCGTGACTTTGATCGCCCCTTCACTTGCACGCGCCACGAAGGTCCCCTTTTCTCCTCCACTCTCCACCCCCGCCCTTCTCTCTGCACTGCTACTTTTTGCATGAATCAATCGCGTGTTCACATCTTCTCTGAAATGAGCATCTGAATAGATGAGCTCGTTCCAGCATTTCTATGACTGCTCTAAAGATTCGATTTGTTCATGAAAGTCACATCTCTCTGCAAACAAGGACGGTGTGCGGGAATCACCGGTTCTTGCGTCTTTTCTGTCCCTCACTTATGTGATGCATTTGCAAACCTTTTTTCACGCCGCCAAACTGCTTTTAGCGCTTAAGCTAATCAAAAGAATCCGGTCGATTTTCAAAATAAAAATATTTCCGTCTCAAAAAAAAAAATACTCTCCCGCGGCCCGGTGGCAATGGGTCCACGGACTGGTACCGGTCCGCGAACCACTGTATTAAAAGACAATGACGAAAGAAAAAAGAAAGTTGCAACTGAAAGAGAGAAAGAGATGAGGATTAGCAGATGGTGACATGATAATAGTGGGAGAAAGGAGAAAAATCAAACATAGTAATTGTCTGTAATATCAAATATGATCATTTTGTCTTCCTTATAAGGTCAATACTCATGTATAAGATATTCTTTGCATTGTCATGTTTAAGTTTGAAAACAAATATATTTTGAAGCACATTTTGCAGTATTTGTCTTTAAACAAGATGCCATGATGCTCAAGCTCGGCTTTTTTTACTCTGTAAATTCTCCCAGTCTTTTGTGAGGAAGTGGACTAAGCTCCAATGTTCCCCTGATACAAAATGTTATTTATGAATAAATTTCTTATTAACAGTTATCTTACCCCATAGAGGAAGAGCCCACAACCTTTGGCACAAAAGCTGGGTTGGGTTTTAAGGCAACCCTGACATCTCTATCCACAAAATGAGTACACGAGGAATGCACCGAGAGAGCGTGAACATCACTCACACGAAAGCCAGTGGTAACACTGAAGGCATGTGTGGCCAACCAGCACAACTACTAAATCCCATGGAGAAACCAGGGAGCTGTGATCAAGCTGATGTTTGTGACCCACTTTCATAAAATGGTAGACCTGTAGATGCCAGTTTCCCCTTAAAAAAAAAGGTTAAGGGCCACTAGTTGTCATGCACCTAGATGTGTGAAACTCGTTCTCTGCATTTGACCCATCCCCAAGGGAGCAGTGAGCTGCAGACACAACTGCACTCGGGAACCAACCCCTTATTGCTGAGTGTCAAGCGGGGAGGCACTGGGTCCCATTTTCAGCTTGGATTTGAACTCACGACCTCCCAGTCTGGTTTAGGTCACTGAGCTGGCCTAAACTAGCAAAGCCAAATGACATACTGAGATGGCTGCCAACTACACTTTGGTGGTAGAAAAGGCTTTACATTTGTCGATCAGTATTGATTTAAACATACTTTAGAATAAAACTACATTTTCCAGGGAAAAATTATAATCTTAACAAGAAAAAAAACTGTATAAACAGAATAAGTCTCAGATCTCCACGGAATTTTTCTCTATTTCAAAAAGGATCGCTGGTGTGAGTCACTGGTAATGGTAGAGGAAGACCAAGGCTTAGAGGAGCGGATATAGTTTTTTTTATCAGTAATGATCAGTTCTGTTTTGGAGAAGGTTCTCTCAGGTGACTGTACAGGTTTGTTGTTGCAGAGTTTGCTTGATTTTGCGTTAATAGTTGCGATCCCAACATCACGAAATCCTAGAGGGTCTGAACAGTACCCTCCAATCAGACTCATGACAGTTTTTATTACTGTTGCAAACAGACGGCAGAACGCTTGATCCAAGTGCAGCAGGTTTAGATAGATAGATAGATAGATAGATAAAACAATAGGAGTCGGTGGGTTAAAAAATTCAAAGATTAAAAAATTAATTAAAAGATTACAGGAATAAATAAGTTAAATATCAATGTATTAAATAGATTTAAAAAATTGCGTCAGCACACAGCAGCATAGAGTAGAGCACTTGCCACCACCGACTGATAGAACATGTGCAGCAGCTTAGTGCAGATGTTAAATGAGCGCAGCCTCCGGAGAAAGTACAGCCTGGACTGGCTCTTCTTGTAGAGCTGGTCTGTGTTGGCGGTCCAGTCCAGCTTGTGGTCCAACACAAGCCCCAGGTACTTGTAGGTCTGTACCCTCTCCACGCTGTCTCCCTCTATGTGCACCGGCTGAGGTGTTGGAGCCTTCCTCCTGAAGTCCAGAACTATCTCTTTGGTCTTCTGGACATTCAGCTGCAGCTGGTTCTCCCTACACCAGACCACAAAGTCCTCCACCAGCCGCCGTACTCTCTCTCCTCTTCTCCTTTGATGTAGGCCACAATAGCTGTATTGTCGGAGAAGTTCTGCATGTGGCAGGTCGCGGTGTTGTAGCAGAAGTCAGACGTATACAGCATGAAGAGAAGAGGAGACGGCACTGTGCCCTGCGGTGCCCCCACACTCAGCTGAGGGTGCTGGAGACAGATCCCCCCTTACGGGACGTATTGCGGCCTGTTAGTGAGGTAGTCCATGATCCAAGAAACCAGAGGTGGTTGGACAGCCATCTTGATTAGCTTTTCCTGCAGTAGGTGAGGATGAATGGTGTTAAAGGTGCAGGAGAAATCAAAAAACAGAATTCTCACTGCACCACCTCCTTCCTCCAGGTGTGAGTAGGTACGGTGTAGCAGGTAGAGGACAGCGTCCTCCACCCCCACTCTCTCCCTGTGTGCAAACTGCAGTGGATCTTGGACATGCTTGACCCGGGGCTTCAGCTGCTGCAGCACCAACCTCTCAAAGGTCTTCATCACATGTGAAGTCAGTGCTACAGGCCGGTAGTCTTTGTTCTCCTTTGGATGCTTGACTTTGGGGAGAGGAATGATGCATGAGGTCTTCCACAGAGATGGCACCTGCCCCAAGTCCAGGCTCAGGTTAAACAGATGTTGAAGAGGAGCCCCCAGCTCGTTTGCACATGTTTTCAGGAGTCTGGGACACACTCTGTCTGTACCTGGTGCTTTCCTGATGTTTAGTCTCTGCAGTTCCCTCCTCACCTGATTGTCTGTGATGTGGTGGGAAACACATTCTGCAGGTGGAGGGCGTGGATCACACGGAGAGGACACTGGAAGAGAGGGATCATGGGTGACAAAAGATGGATCAGCCTTAGGAGCTGGGCCCTCCTCTGGCTGAGGGGTGAGGACAGGCAGTGGGAAGGGCATGGTGGTGGGTGTAGTGCAGACCGGGCTGGTGTTAGAAGTAGAGGTGGTGGCAGATGAAATGTCAAACCTATTGAAATAGGTATTCAGTTCATTGGCTTTTTTAGCACTTTCCCCCACTATCTTTTTTGTCTTGTTGCACCCTGTAATCGTTTTCATTCCTTCCCACACTTTCCTGATGTTATTGTTCTCCAGTTTCTTCTCCACCCTGTCCTTAAATGTGTTTTTTGCATCTTTCAAGCAGCTCCTCAGTTCAATCTGCACCCTTTTAATTTCTTCCTGATCCTTTTGGTGTAAGGCTCTCTTCTTTTTATTTAGAATCACCTTCACTCTCCTTGTTATCCTCCTTGTTTATTGGACAGAAGAGTAGAAAAAGCAGGAGTCAGAAACCACTTATAAAACCATGAAGCCAAGGCAGAGGCCATTCATGAGTATAGGAGTTTCAGGGATCAGACTTCGGATAACGTAGTTCAGGCGTGGGTCGGGGAAGGGCGGCAGCTAAACAGAGTCGGAGCAGAAACATAGTCAGGAAAACAGAATGTCAGGTCAGAGTAATAACTCTCTGTGATGCGGGCAAGACGGCACAAACAATACTTTGCAGGTAGCAAGGCTCGATGCTCTGCATAAGACTCAGGTGGATGATTGTCGATGGGATCCAGGTGAGCGGCGTCCAGAAACTACTAGGGCTGTGGATCGTTGCTCAGGTGACGATCCGATTCGATTCACGAATCAAGCTCAACGATTCACGAATCGAACCACGATTCTTACTCTTTAAGATAATGTTTATTGCTATGTGAATGTCTATTAACTGGATGGATGAACATTGAAATTATTTGCTTTTAATCATTGTTTATACATTTATTTAGAACAGGAGATCAGAATCAACAAAACTGATTTAAAAAACACATTTGTCATTTTAAACTTTTTTTTTTCTTTTGTCAAGCTTCTGGTGAAGTAATGTAAAAAGTAACATAAAAAAAGAATAAAATCACTGCTGTTTTGGATCATTTAAAAGTAAAACCTGAAGATTCTCTCCACAGTTTTCTATTATCAAAGTTCTTCAATATTTTACGTTCCAAGCATTACATATTGGTGCAGAGCCCCTATGAAAAAAGACGTTATTTCCGCGGCAGAATCAGCTGGTTCACGTTGATTACATCCGCCTTTCAGCAGCACGAGGCTGCGTTTCTTCAGAATAAACTGGAGTTTAGTTAATTGCGTCAACTGTTGAAGAGTTACCATGACCAAAAGAATGTAAACACTGGAGATAAAGCTCCGGTGTTAAAGCTAATTATTTTCTCAGTAGTTTTCTCAGAGAACCGAACTTCAGTCTCAGTTTTTGACAGAAAAAAGTTCTCGCTAGTTTTACTTTGAAAACCGGAAGTTCACCGTCACGAAGTTGTTTACTTTCGGCTGCCGTACCGCTTCCCTTTTCGTTTTTGTTTTAGTTCGTAAGCTTAAAGTACAACATTAGATTCTGGATTTCATCAGCACAGAACATTGTCCCCTGATCATATTGATTTATATTTCATTACAATTAACTATATTTATGAAGATCGCGAATCAGGCGATTTTTGATGTCGCGAATATTCGTACTCGTAAT
Source organism: Oryzias javanicus (assembly GCA_003999625.1). Lineage (NCBI taxonomy): Eukaryota > Metazoa > Chordata > Actinopteri > Beloniformes > Adrianichthyidae > Oryzias > Oryzias javanicus. The sequence continues at coordinate 12,378,896 of CM012439.1, read as the reverse complement.
TTCGGGAGCAGATCGCGAATACCCGAGCACCCGGGTACTCGTTACAGCCCTAGAAACTACTCTCTGAGGCGGCTAGGAGATGTCGTCATTCTGTGGATGGCTCAGCGAGATCCTCTCATAGTACTTCATCAGAGCAACAGGGCAATAACACGTGGAAGTTGTCTGACATAGAAACAATGTGCTGAAAGAAAAAAATGTGAGTAAACCAACCTCAACTTGTAGAGAACAACCACTGATTGTTATTCTTTAAACTGTGATTTTTCTTAGTTACAAATTTAACCCTCCTCCTTTATCCGGGCTTGGGACCGGCAGAGTGCTTGTAAAGACACCCTGGCGGAGTTACTTTTTTTTTTTATAGTAATACCGTATTTTCTGGACTATAAGGAGCACTTGTATATAAGCTGCACCTGCTCAATTTATAAAATAAAAAAAAAAAAAAAGAAATACAAGCCGCACTGGGCTATAAGCCGCAGATATCTATGTTGAAAAATAAGATAATTATTATAACAATTTTGTACTTTAAATGTACATGTATGTACTTGGCGTCTCCAGCGTCTCACCATAGATTCATTTATGCTAAGCTTGTGTGCAGCAGTGCGGTTTCCTTCCTAGATAGCAAGCTCCAAATCTTTTAACTTAAAATGTCCACCACACAAACTTTTTTGTGTGATTTCCACGACGAAGAAGGATTTAAAAAATAATTACCAGTTAGTAATTTGTCACGAGTGTTCTATCTGCTAAAGAAAAAGTAGTGTTGGCTTGTCTGATTTGCGTTGATTTTTTGTCTATCTTGTTTTTGATTCAAATTCTGGTTAGCGCTCCCCTAGCGGTGGAAGAAAAATCCACAGAATAGCCGCACCTTTGTATAAGCCGCATGATTCAAAACTTAGGAAAAAAGTAGAGGTTTATAGTCCAGAAAATACGGTAATTACTGAATTTTTGTGGGAAGCTGGAGTACCCAGAGAGAAACCCACAGGCCAATTGAAAGAGCTAACATATTTTAAAGTATTATCTGTGTTCAGTAAGCCAATTTTGCAAATATTTTCATTTTAAAAATTTTTGAAAATATTTTTTTTTAAATAACAAGTAACAAAAAGTCAGTGAAATAAATAAAATTACACTACATAGTTTTGTGTAGCTTCTTTATTACTAATCCTAAATTACATTGTAGTGTTTACAGACCAGCTGAAGGAACTCACAAATTTACACAATACAACATCTTAAGTGCTAACAAATGAGCAGACTTCATTTACATCACACAATGAAAAACAAAGTAAATATGTAAAGTCAAAATATTCAAAAAGATTTGAGTCATTACAATGACATTTCAATCAAATATTTTTTCAATATTAATTTTTTTAGAAAAATAGTAAAAATTAACAAAAAAAAAATAGATAAATAAATAAAATTGCATGAACCCTCTGATCTCTGTTCCACATCACTTTATCAACATCCGAGACGTCCTCGCCGCAGACTCCTGGATGATTTCTGCCTGAGTTTCACCCCAGACAAGCTTTCAATAATTAACTCTAGTCTGCAGGAAAGTCAAACACAGGGCAAATATGAATCATTTACAAAGACTACAAAGCTTGTAGGCCAGATAAGCCTCTGCAAGAACTAAAACTCCGGCAAGAAGCTGATATCTTAAGGTCAACAGCATCTGATTATGTTGATCATGAAGTTTTTTTTCCAGAAAACATTTTGTTGACATATCTGTGAAGGTTGTGACTTAAAAAATGATTATACTTTTACTTTCCTTTTCTTACCTAACATAGATGTAATAGTCATGATGTTTCAATATAAAGCTGAACAGCATCGTGACTTTACTCTGTGAATGAGGCATTCATCCTTATTTTTTCAAAATTATCTTGTTTGATCTACTAAATTAAAGCACAATATTTATTTTGTTTTATAATATTTCACTTGTCCTGCAGTGCAGTTCCACTTTGACTGATACAGCTGTAGTATGGCATATTCTGTCAAAGTGTCTCCACTGTGCTCCTCACCGTTGACCTGAGTTAATTTACCCGGTTTAGTTCAACAGTGCCATCTGTTGGACAAATATGGCAAACTTAGTGTGACTTTTCATCAGTTTTTACTCAAGTTGTTGATGGATTTATACCACAAAGTTCATATATTTAAACAACTTATAGTCCTTTATTTATAAATTAGTTAATGCATTTGATGCTTTAAAGCAGGGGTGTCAAACTCAATGGCTCAGGGGCCAAAATCTAAAACACACTTTATAAAGGTCATGGGCCAAATAGCAAAAACATTTATTGAACACATAAGAAAATAAAGTAAAATTCTTAAACTTAAAAAAAGTCACTTTCTTTAAAAACATAAATATAAGTAAAAACAGGCAGGAATATTATTCCAGAATAAATCAACTTAAACTTTAATTGGGCCCTATCATGATTCTCTTCAGCCTTTCTTTGTAAACTATATCCATATATATGATCATATATTACATTGGAAACACTAAAAAACAAATTATTTATGAAATAGGAGACATTTTTGTGGCCCGTTTTAATACCCGGAAGTAAAACGACTCGATTTCTGAGCCTCCGCCTTTCGCTCCTTGCCGGTCCCGCCCATTTCACAACGTCATCATTGAGGCTGCCTCATTGACTGTATAAGGAAGAACTTTTAATAATTTAAGAATTTTTACAGTCAGTGGGCTGCCTCCTGAGCGTGAGCAAACTTTGTTAACAAAACCACGTGACCAAAGATGGATGAGCTGGTCTGCAAAATCTTATCAGAACGTTTCCCTATATCAAACTTTTTATTTTGCTGATAGATTTTGAGTCTGTATGAAGGCCAGATTCAACACTGTTTAGTACTGCAGAGGAATCCTAGATGATGGTTACTGGAGATACTAAAGGTACACTCACGCTAAAAGACACGTCGGTAGAATCAATGTGGATCATGTTAAAAATTATTTTACTGAGCATGAATTTATCCGATCACATTTAATGAGTTTCCGTGTCTCATCTTTGTGGTTTTATGGTTTGTTTTTAAGAAAATTCTGTTGAAACTACAATACAGTGTAGAGCTTTCACGGCAGCAGCCGGTGCGCGCCGCGAAGGAGACACAGAAGAGCAAGTTATTCGTTTTTCAGTGGTGTTAAAATAAACGTTCTCACAAGTAAATGGTTGGACCAATTATTTCCTTTTGGATAACATTACAATTAATGCTCTACATTTGTCCGTGGCTCACCGATGACCTAATTTCTACCGTGTTTACATCACGTGACTGTCAGGTACAGTGGCCGTTTTGGTTCAGTTGCTCCGCTTTTGTTTCGTTTCATATTCAGACGGAGGAATCTCAGAGTGAACCAAAGTTCAGTCCGATTGGAAATGAAGCAAGACCACCTTGAGAGATCGGTCTGAGAGCGGTTCCTGGTACAGGAAGGTAGTTATCCCCTGCCACAGCTCGCGGAAAAGATGGGGCTGTGTTCGTTGTAGTCTGGGGGAGAAGCTTGCAGCACAAACTCTTTCTTTTTTTTTTTTATTTTAGCACAGACTCTTCCTGGAGAGAACTGTTGGCATCGATCTTACGTCAGCACGTTTCCAACCGCTCCTTTGCGTGGTTATGGGAGGGAGTGCTGTAGATTTTTAGAGGATTACTCTTAAATGCATGAATGGATCAAAATACCACTTTAGGGTTCTTTTTAGTAAAGAATGAGCAGTAAAATGCATCTAAAATGTCTTTACTTTTATGTCATTTTATATAAACCGAAACCAAAAGATTTTGCTCTCCATAAAATCCTGTCAAAAATTCGTATTATATGGGAAATTGTCTATTCTGGCAACACTAGCGTTCAACAAAGGCAGCTGTCACTGTATGATGGGATTTGTGGTTAATTTTGTAGTGATGGTCATAGACACATTGGGCCTGCTGTCAGATCTGGGAGTGCAAAGAATTGTGGGATCTCATTCCCTTTGCCTGTCTGGGCGGATCAGGGTTTAGGTGTGAGTTTTGTCAAAGTTTTGTGCTGTCTTGTTGTTTTACTCTGTTTTGTCCTTAGTTGTGTTATCCTTTTATATTAGAAGTAATTCTAACTGATCTCTTTGTAGTGTTGCTTCAATATGTTAGCAAGATAAAAGGGCCGTGAATATAAATAATATAAAATGATCTGGAGGGCCAGGTCCTTGACTTTGACACATGCTTTGAAGAGTAAAAATTCACAAGAGTGAATTGATCAAGTTTTTTAAAATGAGGACGTCCTTTTGAGATTTTAACGTTTCAACGTTGAAGCAACCAGGCAGTTTCAATTCTTGTTTATCTTTTCAGGTAAAACTGAATGTCTCTATACACGTGCAAAAAAGCTAAAAGACCAAAAGAAAAAGAAGAATAAAAAGATCTACACAGAATTTTTATCTGTCTGGACTGGCACCACGATTGCATCTGTAGAGTTTTGCTTAAAATGAAGTGATGCATGAGGAACGTGTGTTTTGACTACCAGTCTGAAAGAAATATGCAAACATTTCATGCAGAACAGTTTTATGAAACTCTTATACAGTGGAATAACTTCCCCATGCAAAAATATTTTGAATTTGCACTTCACTTATAGAAATCCATAATATATTAAATATTTTTCACTGTTCTTCCTATTTTGTTAATTTACAATCAATGGGGATCATTTTTCTGAGAAAAAAAAGTTTTCTATTTTCCTGAATGAATTCCTGTTATTAAAACCAGCAAGTGATGCACAACATTCATCCAACATCCAACAAGACTGACATCCTGTGTTAGGATCAGGAATAACAGTGTATAAAGTGAACTGAAATCTTTACTCAGTGATTGTTTTTTGTGTTGCTGGTTACCATTCCTATGTGGTGCCTTCTGGCTGCACACTGGGAAGAGGCCTTGAGGCGGACGCTGACTGGAGAGATTTTATCTCTCAGCTGGTCCGGAAATGCCTCCCCAGAGCTGCAGAAGGTGGGCTGAGACACCCGGGGATTTCTGCTCAGACTGTTACTCCCATGACCAGATAGCAGATAAGCAGTAAAAAAGTGGATAATGCCATGCAATGTCACTGTGACAGCGCAAAAAAAAAAACCCAAAAACAACCATTGTGTGCAGTTTTCCCATCATTCATAAAAGCTTGAACTGATAGTTTTGAGCTTAGTAAGGTATACCTTCCTTTTATCTCTTAATTTTTTGTGATTGTCTGCATGTGTTTATTTTTTCCATTCATTCTAAGTGTTATATATTTTTTGTATGCAATAGATTTTTATTTCAGTTTTCTTCTTTAGTTTTTATTTTTGCTTTGATTGATTGAAATAAACCATTTTGAAATCCAAATCTCCTAAAATTGTAATTTATATAAAAAAAAACATAACAAACAAGACTGCGACTGAAAGCTGAGGCTACAAATCAAATCCATTAACTTTATTTCAATGAAATAAGAGAGTAATTAAAAACTTAATTTGAGATTAACTAGTTTTGATTAAAATAATGATTGAAAAGGCGTACTCACATGTGAGGCGTTTAATTAAACTGAATCAAATGTTGCCTAAATCGGTTGGCCCACCACTCTGATCTACTACAAAAAAGTTTTTTTCTAGGATGCAGAAGTGTGTGGATCTTTTCCAATCCCACCACCAAAATAGGATATAAACTTCCATGAGGAATGCATCCTCCTTGTTGCCTGACAGATTGACAGAGAGCGGTGAAGGTCACTGGAGAAAACGTTGAGGGTGGAACATCTATCTTTGCAAAAGGTCATTGTTCCTCTTCCGCCGTGTTGCTCTTCATCCTCCCTTTTATCTACCCATCCTTCACCCTGGACTCCATCACTTTTACTTATGCGGGTTTGGCACTTCTGAGCGTCCCCAAAACAGTCAAAGTGTTTATTTTCCAGCGCTATTAGCATTCAGTAGCGAGCAACACCACCTGATTGTTTTACAGCTGTCTGGACGGCAGCAGGTACACGGACGTGCACGCCAACCAAGTTGGGCAGCAGCTTCATCCTGCTGGCTGCTGTTGGCTGTCTGCCTCCACGTTACCTTCTCACACGAAGCTTCATCAGTGCAAGCCAGCACTCATCTGACCGTCAGCGGAATCATCCATGCAGGAGCGGAGATGTCCCCCGGCCAACATTGGTCTTCAGACAGAAAAACAAGCATTCAAATGATCAGCTGGCTGTGATGGAGTGTTTAATTCTGACCAGCTTCCCAACAGAAAAGCTGCAGCCATAAATATATTTGTTTAGCTGCCTGTCATGTTGCATGTTTGCCAATAGTAGTGAAGATTGAGCAGGTCAACGGTAAACCCGTGAGAACTGGAAAAAAAGGGAGCAATCATGAAAGTGGGAAAAAAGAAGGCAGAGAGGGAAACATATTTACTGACATCCATGGGCTGTCACCGGTCTGATTAATGGCGGCAGGAATCTCTTCCTGGTGAAAAAGGTGTTGTTGGGGTGTAGAGAAAGCCCAGGCGCTGACCCAGAACTAATAGCATTTGACTTGAACAAGCTGTCCAACCTGCAAGAGTCTGTGATGCTGCACCGGGAAAACAGGGAAAGTAGAAAAGTTAAAAAATGAGAAACAAGAAAAGTATGCAGCTCATGACTTATTTTCGCCAAACAAGTGACACAAAATCTCTCTTAACACATGAAAGCTATCCAACCCCTCATTATATGGCCTGCGAGGATCAGCTAAAGTGGGCAGCTCAACCTTTCAAGCTAAATCCTACATCTGCACATACTTATAAACCACTTTTTTTGGCATATTTTGGAAGAAAAATGAATACAGCAGAGACAAATAAGTATTCCACTCATTTTGCATTTGTATTCCTCCCCTGAATGATCCAACACATTGAAAAACCCAGTCCTCTTGTGACCAAAAAAAAAGGAAAAATGACATTGTTTTGGTTGACTGCACTGAGTGCTAGACAGCTTGACCATCAGGAAAGTTCTAGTCCTCTCAGTGGGACTCCTAAAACCTTCATCTAAGCCTTAAATTAACATTTTCTTCCCTGATGGCCACTAAAGAGCTCCACGAGCACTTGCTCTCTTTTCCCTGTAAAACACCGCAATAAAACAGTTTTGCTGCGAATCATCGGCAGTCTGCTTGCCAGTAACATCCTCCTGCCGGAGCCGTTTTGCTGAGAGCAACAGAAAGCCCAACAGCTGGGAAATAATGAAGCTTTCAGGCACTTGTTCTCCCATCATGCAGCGCCAGCCCCTGTCTGCTGGCACCAGATGTTCCATGTGTTCTCTCCAAAACCAGGACAACAGCGAGCGACGAGAAGCAGCAAGCTCTGAGGAAGATGCGCGGTTATTAGGCCGTCGCTGGGTTGATTGTGTGTTTTGTGTTAGGTGGGTGATGGCTTGTCACTTATTGTCATCTTTAGCAGCAATGGCAATCAGTTCGACAGCAACGAGAGCGTTGTCTGTTTTTGTGTTCTGGAGCAACCTGAGGCCCTGGTGCCACATCTGGCTCTTTTATCTATGACTGAAGCTCTTTGGCTTTATATATTATGACGTTTTGTCATTTATGTTTAGATTTTTTAACTGAGGCGACCTTATTTTAGCGAAATAACTTGCATGCATTACACTAAAGTCAAGAGGAGCCTTTCCCCTCCTCATAAATTTAAACATGTCAGATAACTGCAAAATGATAGTTAAAGGTTTAATCCACTGAATTTTTGTATTTCTTTTGGTGCAATAGAGTGCGTAGTTGGTGTTCAGAGGAAACATTCTTAAGGTATTTCCAAGCATTTACATGTAAAGATATATTTTATTGGATTCTACACCAACTTTTATAAAGTTACAAAGTTTATATTCAATAACAAAATGACAAAAAGGATGACAGCTTGCCAGAATTATAATGACAGAAAATACCATGTTTGACATGAATTTCTGGCATGTTTTTTTATTTCAGTAAATTTGCTGCAGCAGGAGAATCTTAACTGATACAGGGTGTATTTTATTTTGAAAGGAACCCATCAGTGCTGCCGTCTAAAGTGAAAGATTTTTTTTTAACGCCAAAAAAAATCATTTGTAATAATTGATTTTTTATAAATATTTTAAAGTTAAAACAAATGGCTCAATTGCTGTAAAAAAAAAAAATAACTAAAATGTATTAATGTGGGACTTTGCAGCTCAGACTGGGTGTTGGTCTGTAAGAATCTGACTCTTTCTGCATCAATTAGGAGTTGCTTGATTGAAGTTGTAATATACGACATTTACGGAGTCAAGTTTTCAGTTAACCATCTTTTTATTCGGTTGTCTTTTTCCAGCACAGCAAAACACCACAACCACAATTCTACAGCGACACCTGTGGACAAAAAGAGTATAACACATCCATTGCACTACAGAGGTTATTTGGTTATTTCCAAGAATATGTCACTGTCACTGAAATATTTGTTATCGAGAGGTAATAGAAGACTAGATATGAGTATCTGTTAAATCTAGTGACTGGAGGCTGTTAAAGAACTATATTGAACAGTCCAGAACACTGTCCTGATTATGCAAAATGACAGATAAGGTTCACAGAAAAGGCTGATTTAAGATTCTACAGTCATGTGACTCTTCAGTTTTATTTCCCAGTGGAATATTTTACTTATTATTTGTGTGGTTGTAAAAAACGTTAAAAAATAATCAAATGTTCTATATGAGTTTTATAAAGTCAATGATGGAAGTATCTTGGCATCACATTCATGGGCGTCACATTTTTAGTTATATCACCAAAGTACTCTATACAGCTTATCTAAGACTCTTTCAAAGAGAAATAATGATTAAGACACATGAAACAAGAGCTCAGGTTTTAAGAAGTTAAAAATAGTAAATGTTGTGCGTTTAATTGGCTGACCTGAAGCAGCATATAAAGCTCCCAGCATCAGATCTATAGACAGCAGATAAGTCAAGTTAAAAGTTAACGTCCCTATAGTTGTTACACACCTAGGTGTGTGAAATTTTTTCTCTGCATTTGACTGATACCCTGGGGGAGCGGTGAGCTGCAGACACAGCCGTGCTTGGGAACCATTTGGTAGTTTAACCCCCAAATCCAGCCCCTTAATGCTAAGTCTCAAGCAGAGAGGCACTGGGTCCCATAGTTTGAGTCTTTGGTATGACTTGCTATGAATTTCTGTTTCTTTGACCAAACCCAACACTTTTTCATCAAAGATTCCCTTCAATAAATCTGTTCCACTTAAAGCAGATCATTTCAGTCAGGCTGTGTTAATAACAAATCCTCTTTGTGACCTTTTTTTTGAAAGTTTATCCCCCTTTATTTTCACTTTTGTCATTTAGATATTGTAAATTTATGCGTTTAAAAAACTGTCTTACCTCTCATATTAACTTGTTCCTGCTTTTGAAGAAGTTTACAGACTTCTTAAAGAGTTAGACTCACATTATTTGACAGACCCCCTGAATGTTGGAAACACAACTTACCTGAATGTGAGGTGTAGTGCATCCCTAGCAAAGCTAAATAACAATTAGGAAAGGCCTAATCCTCCAATCAAACCAAAGGTTTCAACAAGAATTGTTTTCTTCCACCAGACTGATGATTTAGTCAAAACAATGCTTCATCATAATCATGATTACTACTTATTAGTCTGTGTTACCCACTTTGAAAGTATGTAGTTAATTAATACTACCAGTGGGAAGGAGAGGCAGCTTTACATTTGTCTGCTTTTAGCTCAAACGGCAAAATAGACAGTAGATTTGTCTAACGAGCGAGCTGTAATCTCATGTCTTAGACGGTTGAAAAGAATTTGATTTAATCCTTCTGAGTAGCAGGACGCCATTCTGACCCCGTCAAAAGAGGTCGCACAGTGTCATCTACAATTCATTCCAGTGTGACAGAGAACAAGTTATCAAAGTTGTTTATAAAAGTTGGTGACAATGTAACAAGTTTGAATCGAGACTGTTTAGCGGCATTTATTTACAACAATTTTGTTCTTTATCCTTAAAAAAAAATCTCTTAGTGCTTTTCTTTTATATGTTTTTTGATGTCTAAAACTGTTCATTGTTGTTCACTAAATCCCCCATTTCTGTTAATTACATCCTCTTATCTACCCCTTCACCGTGGAATCATGTTACAGTCCAGATGAATTAGTAGGGACTACATGTTTTAACATGTGTAATTAATCAGGATCATACCATTTATGCTTGACTCACTTCCTGTGGAACTGGCTGCAGACAGACCGTGTTTTTCTGTCGGGCAAATGAAGAAACCTCTATGGGCCATCTTGTCATTGATCAATGCACTTTTAGATGTCTAACATCTGGCAAGCCACTGGAAATTGGCTTCTATGGCAACGCTGTGTTGCCATCATCCTCCCATCATTAGCTTTCACCACGGCCCCAGGGTTCATAATGTCGATTAGCTAGCATAGAGACGCAGTAAAGCGGCGTTGTGACGTTTCTTCGCTCTTTTTTATTGAAGTAGCCTGCTATGCCGCCTGCTTATCCTATTTCGTGGACACCACAGGGAGACATGACATGATCAGGCTTGATGGCAGGAATTTAGGATTTCTTGTGTCAGACATCATTTAATTGTGGAATTTGGAAATTAAAAAGCATCAAGTGAGCTATAAGAAAGCTCCCGCATTGCTTTGTTGGATTATATTAACAGTGAATTGGCTATAAAGGTTGTGATTCGGTAAAAGTTGACCTGAAACAGTTTTTATTTATTTCCTATTTTTGTTCTGGATTTGCAGGAAAAAAGTAGAATTTGACTCCATTTACGCAACAGTTTTTATACAAAACACCATCAACATGATGAACCAAAATGACTGAAGTTATTTAAATGTAATTACAAACAGATGGAGGACTTTATTTGCACTTAAGGCAACACAGCACAAGAAATACAGTGCACAGCAAAACAATTAAGAAGTCAAAAGGGTTTTTTTTAAAGCGTATTTTTAAATACTCAAGACTGTGATGTATGTTTGTTTTAAATCCACTTTATGTGTTATTGCTGAAACCTCCATCCTTTATATTGTAACAGTGAAAAATGACATATTTTGTTTGTATTTTCAACTCAAAGGCAGTAAAATATTTCACACCTAAATCCAGTCCATGTTAAGACCATTTCTTTCCTGGTTTAAGTGCTTACAATCAGTATTTTTAGGAACACACTGTTCACCTTTGCTGTAATTCCCATGGGGAATTACTGTAAAATTAACAGTAAAATATTTTAAAATAATGTTTGCGGTGTAGTACTGTAATTTGCATGTCAATGTAACTTGAAAAAACATTATCCCATAGTTTCCACGGTATGTTACTGTTTTAGCTGAAAAAGGTGCAATAAGCAGCATGATGATATATTCTGTTGTAATGCCATAGTGAATTACTGTAAAAGTACAGTAAAACATCCCTGTCATATGCTTGCAGTGTATTACAGTAATTTGCATATCTATGAAACTAAATTCTATGACATACCATAGTTTTCAATGCATGTCACTGTCCTAAAGAAAACAGGTATTTAACACAACACACACAGGAAATACCTTGGACATCATGTCAACACCATTTGGATATTTGTGTTCTGTCACCAGTTAGTGACAGGAAAAGAATTGACAAATTGGTGCAGAGATCTGCCTCTGTTTAGAGTGGTCCCTTTGAGCCTGAACACTGAACACCTTCATTTTTGAATTTCGCATCTCCTACTTTTTATAAGAATCATTAGCTTCAATCTACAGCATTCTTGGACCTGTGGTGACAAATTAAAATCTTTGTTGTGGGATCAATCAAATTCAATTCAATCCTATTCGATCCTATTCTATTCTATTCTATTCTATTCTATTCTATTCTATTCTGATAATTTTCTAGAATGATGCCCATGGATTTACACGGTCTCCGTTGCATTGTGTTGTTACAAAAAAATAGAAGAGGTACTAATCACTTTGAGTGTTTACAATGCCTCAGTAATGACTCCCTCTGAATAACACCCTCTGCTACGCAACAGAAGCTTGAGGAGTTTCATTACCAGTACGAAAAAAGTCACAAAAACAGGAAATATGAGTAGATTTAAAAATAAAACTTCTGTTGCAGTTTCAAAATGAAACTTCGTAAAATGATATTTCATATTTACAGTGATGTGCCCACACATCAGTCAGTCAGACAGACACAGTTCTTCCCCAAAATATTTATAGCAGGGATCTCAAACTCAATTCAGCCGGGGGCCGCTGGAGGCAGAGTCTGGGTGAGGCCGGGCTGCATCCGGATTTCCACAAGAAAATTGCAGATAAAACATTCCAATGTTCTCAAATATCTTTAGTTTTAACACGAAATAATGAATGAATGAATTAGTTTTAAAAAATGAATCAGAAAATGAATAATTAAAAATTAAAATAATAACAATGACCATACAGCAGACACAAATGACTGCAGAAACCACATATTGACTGACTGAGCAGAGCTGTGTTTCTCAAATGGTGGGGCGCGCCCCCCTGGAGGGAATGCGAATAAAAACATGTTTACATTAGTGATGAATATTGTGCATAATCCTACATAGTAGTTGATTGTAAATTAAATATAGCAAAATTAACTGATACTAATTATGTTTTCAGCTGAAATGGGGGGGGGGGGGTGTCTAAGAGAAAATACATGAGAAACACTGGACAAGAGAAAACTATTTTTATTCAGTTTCAAACGTCTGTATTTACAGAACCTCCTTCATTTCTGAGCTGACAGCAGCGCGCTCACTGAAAGCTCAACGCAAACGCGCTCGCACCAGAATTCCTGGCCTCCGCGTCGGGAGCGCGCGTTGCTACGCAAGTTTTTAACTCTGGTCTCAAGCTCTACGCACAAATCAGGCACGCTCTGAGTCTGCAACCCGGTTCAATATTTCACGCACAGTTGCAGCAGCGCTAATGAACGGTAAAAACACCATAGAAGAAGAATCTCCTCTCTGCTGCTGCGTGGGTGACCGCGCTGCTCCGGTGTGGATACCACCTGCTGAGCGTGCGTTCATAATCCGCGCAGCGGCCGGTGTGGAAGCACCTTAGAAGATTCTGCTCGCTCGCGGGCATCACTCACGCACGCTGAAGTAGTCAGTGTCTCTCGCAAGAACTTTTTCTGATCGTGGAGGAGGAAAAAGCGATCGCGAGGGTCTGATTTGTCCGCGGAATATCTGATGCGTGCGCGGCGTCAGGAACACGCTTTTTGACAAGCGGCAGGCTGTGTATCACGTGTTGTCACGTGGCGAAAGAGGAGCGGGGCCCGCGAATCACGTTCAGTGAGAAAGCACTTCACAGCTTCATGGCTCCTCCTCCGCCCAGCTGACTGGAGGAATGAATTAAAGAGCGAGGAGGCTCGGACAGCCCGCCGATGTCCCGCCCTCCAGAACCATATACCTTACCGTGATTGGTTCGTTCAGCTCTGGACACAACAACTGTCATTCATATCAGCCTTGCGGGCCGCACTAACAGTAATCTTTCATATGAAGACGGGGGCCGCAAATTATCATCCCGCGGGCCGCAGATTGCCCGCGGGCCGCGAGTTTGAGACCCCTGATTTATAGGGTGAAGGAGAACATGCAACTGTGGCTAAGATATTTTAATTCGTTACTGGTACCAACTTAAGACTGAGTATTGGTTGAGTATTGGTACGTATCCTTAGTCCACTTGGAAGTGCAGTTCATCATTTTCACCAGACGAAAAGCATGAGGCACACAGACGCTTCATAAAGAACAGAAGAAAACAGTAAGTATCTCACCCAGACTGCATGCCAGTAGGTGGCAGTAATTCACTTGCAGGCAGTGCGCATCTGCTATAAAACTGCACAAGAAGAAGTAAATGCTTCCTGGTTGAAACTGCTGGTTGTCTAAATACTGTTGTGTGCTAAATGACTTGTTGAAGATTATCTTCTCTAGACTTTGATATAAAAGGTGTTGTTTTGTGGTTAATGTGTGAGAATATTTTTTCTACTTATTTTATGTCCTACATTTTTCAGGCCCATTGAGAATATTTATGTCAAGTTAAAACAATCTGTTGGTACCGAATATTGCTAGTTGTGTTACTGAAATTATGCTTAGACAGGAATTGATTTAATTAACTTCATAAAAAATGTTTTTTTGTAAATTGTGTGGCCACCAGCTGGATGGTCAGTGCAGAGGGGCGTATTATCTTTGAGCTGGACAAAGAGAACACCTTTGCTGATGCACTGTCGGTCTTCTTTGCATCATTTTATGTGCTCAACCTGGAGTACCAAGAGGCCGCATGCACCACATTGGAGCTGATTCAAAGGTAAGTTTGAACATATACATTATTATTGTTATATGTTGAATCATTTATTTCCAAATGAAATAACAAACATAACTTCTTGTTCTTGCAATGCACTAACTTATTATATTATTTTAGATTTTTTGTCAGGATCAACCTTGAAGAAGGGACAAAATGTACCTCGAAAGTTGGCACGAGCAGAAAGACGGGGAATGTGGTCAAGAGAAAGGTTGTTCAAATTAATCCCCATGTCACAACCTTCCTCCAACGGCTGACGGAATTTGAGTGGAAAACTTCAAATTAGGTATGACTGGTTTCATTCTTACTAACTTGAGTTTAATACAGCAGATACTTCAAGGCAGAATGTGTTCTTAAAGTGTAGTTGTGTCCATTTTTGGGACATATCTGTCTCCACAGATGACCAATCGCCTCAGTGTTCTGGGAAACACGTGAAGAAGCCACCCACCTCAGCACCCTGCAAATAACTGGCTGTATAGTTTAATTCTGTTTTGCAACTGTGTTTATGTATTTTTACCTCTATGTACCACAGTTTATTTCTACCAACACATAATTTGCACGTTTTGAGCTAACTCTAGAGGAGGCTCCCCCTGATTTATGGTGGGATTTTTATTTCAATGTAAAAAGATAAATCAAATTAAAAGAAAATGAATATCCAGTGCATAATATTGTCATTTTGATTTTTATATCTTACTTACAATCAAATGTATATGCATGCGTGCATTTGGGTGCATGCTTTCTCTAATATCTATATATATATATTTGGTTAGTACGGTATGTTGCTGTTCACCCAGAACATAGTAAATAGCTAATGTTAAAAGGTAAATAACCGCTCGTAGGAATACGGTACAATCTGACAGCTGAGAAATTGCAGTACCAAAAGTGCGCTATAAGGGTAAATTACCAGGAAATTTATTGCAACCAAGTACATTGAATTGAGCTTGCGGTGATGTAACGTTAACAAACAGTACTGCGCATCTTAAGTGATCACAGTATCTTACTGGCAACGCTGTTGCCAGTAAGATACCTGAGAGGGTTCTGCAGTGAGTTACCGTGATGTGGTGCGAGAGTATTATACAGCCAAAAATCTTACAGTATCATTCCACGAACAACGCTCAGTGGTATGTCACTGTTGACCCAGAGTCACGGTATGATGCTGGCGATAGTGTTGCCAGCTTGTTACCGTAATGTGGATAGGTAAAGTCTGACAGTGCATTTCAATCAAACTGAATATAATTCATCAACTCTACTTTAAACTCTCTAAAAATCTAGGCCAAGTCCAAATTCTTCCCCTATCCCTACGGCTTCCATTTACCCCTACATTTAGCCGTCCAAACGAAGAGTTATGGAAAAATAGAGGTTCTGTGCGTATTCCAACCCTAAACTATGTAGTTTGGGGCAATCTAGTGCCCTGGATTTTAAAAGGAATTCAGAAACCATGCTCACTACTTTTATTTTGCTTTTCTAAGCACCAGATATGATTTCAGCGATTTCACAAAGTTAAAATGGAATAAATATGAAGATTTCATGACATCTATTTGTGACTCCGCTGTGTTCTGTAGATGAAAATGTGGATGGTTTATAAAAAAACGACATTTAAACACGTCTTTTTTTTTTTCACAAAAATTGTTCGGCCGCAATGGATTGTGGTCAATATTCCCTAATGTAGTGAACATCAATACCATTCGTTTTTCGCAAAGACTTCTAGGAAATTTCTAGTGCACTTGATTTTGGAATTGTAGATTCGGAAAGCACCAGAAAATGGCAAACTCCCTTTTAAAGTGAGTAGGGAAGGAATTTGGACATGACCAGAGTTGTGTGCAAAATCCCTCTCTAATCCCTAACTACTAAAAAAAAGAAATAGTGTGGGACTTTATAGTGCACTGGATTTTAGAAACTATTCGGACAAGATGCTCACTATTTTTCTTTTGTTTTCCAAATGCAGGATATGATGTCACCGTTTTCACAAAGTCAAAATCGAATCATTAACATTTCACAATGTTAAGGACTCCACTGTGTTCTGATGGTGAAAATGTGGATGGTTTAATTAAAATATACAGTTTAACACACTTTTTTGTTCGAAATTGTCCGACCATATTTCATTGTGGTCAATATTCGCTAATCTATTTAGCATCTATGCTAGTTTTTTGCAAAGACAGCACTAGAAAATGGCGAACGCACTATATACATAGCAACATTAGTTTTATAACTTTACAAAAGTCATGCTAAAATAATCATTAATTACATTTAAATTACATTTACTTCAGTGCTTCGGAGCACATCCACGTTAAGAAAAGCGCTTCTCCTTTAGGCCACAACGGGACGCGGGTCGCCCTACTGGTGGAGGGATACAGAACTTGAAGTCCCTTCGCTCTATCCTTACAAAACTATTTTGGACAGCCCTTTCCCTTCACTTGGACGGGTAGGGGAAGAGTTCAGTTTCGGCTTTATTCATTTTTAAGTTTGTTCTGCATTTTTTGGGTAAGCTGAAGCTAACTGAAATGATCAAACAATAGCGTTTCTTTAAAATATCAGGTTTGTGCTTGGATTGCAAAAACAGATTCATAGAAATCCATCATCACTATAGACTCTGAAGCTGTATGTGCTGATTAAAAACCAGGAGAGTAACAACTGATTTTGACAACCATTTGATTTATATCTTGATTTGTCTTTGCTGATACGATTTATAGTCAATATTAGTTAATTTTGAACAATCCGATTTACTGACCTAAAATCGATCCTAGACATATTTAGCCAAAACTTCCACCAGTGTGACAAAAAGATACAGTAAATACCTGGTACTGAACAGTGCAGGTCAAGTTTTCCAGATTCAATGTATTTCTTGCAAGATAAAAAATTATATTTGTTTAAAAACAAACAAGTAAACAAGAATTAATGTCAAATCCATTCACATTTTAGTTTCATAAAGTTCAGCCCACTGTTGTTTTTCCACATCAAAATAATACTTATTATTAGAACATTCTACTACACTCTGGTCATATGACTTCGTAAAATTCAAAGTGTTTGCTTAGATTGGACTGAAGGGATGGGTGATTAGTTTTTCCATACATTACATGTGTGTTCTGGTGGTAGTTTTTGTGTTATAGAAAAAAAAACTAATTTGCCTCAATATGTTTCAACATGTTTTATAATGGATTTATTTCATTTTGAAACAATGTTATAATGGTATAAGTTGATTTAATTAAGAACTTACCTCTGACAGATCAATCTGGCCGATCTGATCGCAGGAGTATGAATCGATTCATCATTTAATCATTATTAAAACAAAGTAAAGAAAAAGATACTTACATCGGATGACGTTATTTGCAGTTCCATCATCAACCAGCAGAGGTCACTAGAAGCTTCTCTTGCATGAAGAGGAAGTTCTCTCCATCAGATCTTCCACGGAGGCTTTAAGCTGAAGTTTCCACACTGCGCTGTGGCAGTGAGAGCATTTCTTTAAGCGAGTATGATCAAACAGTGTATTTCTGCCGTTCCTGATTCAGCAAACCTGAGTACTGCCATGCTTTATTTATCCTACAGGATTCCACCTTTAGACAGTTTTGCTGAGGGGAAAAAAGATTCCCTCCTCCCTGTCATTCCCATGTTTCCCCTTATTGATTTTGGAGCCACTTTGATGTGAATCTGCACCAGAAGTGTCACTTAGATAAATCACTGTTAGTCAAAGCTGGCATAGCCATGCATCAGTGACAGACGGGAGAATTCCACCCGGATCAAATAAATACAGATGTGCGGTAATTAGTTGCATTCCCAGGGAACTGATGGCGGGCATGTTAAGGATGATGGGGATCAGCTCGCTGTCCCAACAGCAGCTTTTATCAGTTTTAACAGGAGCTGAAGGTAGGTGGGTCACAGCCCATGAGGAGTTTAGTGAGTCATGTGTCCAACCTGCAGGCCAGGAAATTAAACTCTGAAAATTATAGAGTGGAAAGATCTTCTGACTTTGTGATTAACACCAAGCTCACTCTCTCTTGGCAGTTGAAAAATATTTACTGATGGTTTCCAAAATGAGGCAGACTGTGGCCTCGAGGTGTTTGTCTACTCTCTTTCTATTATTGTGTGTTCGGTGTGTGGGAGCAGTTGTTGGTCTCTGAGGTCCAGGGTTACCCACACTCCTAATCCGCCTGCTGGTCCAGAACCAGCTTCCATGTGACCTTGATCAATTTAAAAGGGGTAAAAAAAAAAAAAAGGTGATAAATGAGGTTTCATTACCAATTTTCACAAATACTAAGATACGCAGTGCTCAATTCAACCCAAAAAATAACTTTATTGATTTTAAATTTTCATTAATAGTGGATAAAAATGCAATATTGAAATTTTTATATTTTGTTGTTTTAACCTCATTTTAGAGCTCCAACAAACTAATGTAAGTTTTTTAAATGCCAAAATCCTCAGAAATGTTTATTTCCAACACTCTTTTTCATCCATTTGGACAAATTAGGTCAAATTATTGATAACTGTGATATATAATCAGGCAATGTTTGGATTATGACTTTCACTAAAAAAGTTATATTTTTCAATGTATTGAAGGTGAATATTAAGAAATCTGTCATTAGTTTTACACTCAAATATACAATTATCTGACTTTAAACTTGTACTACACTGCAGACTATTTGATGTTTGCGAAGATTCAAAATTGTCATTCTTAGAAGTTCAATATATTTTACCAGGTTTTCAGTTGCTTTCATTTTTCTTTTCTCCACACTTTTCCAAGCTTTTTTCTATAAATTAGTCCAGTTTGAATAGTGGAATATAAATATTGTTTAAAGATGTTTAAAGTGTATAATTGTGAGCATATCAAACTATACAATTGTATATTATGTCAATTTTAAAGTTTTGTTAGGCAGAGACTCCAATATAAGCCCATATGGGTTGTTTTTTTATTTGCCTCTTCCTGCACCTCCTTTTTAATGTATATCAATACCCGTTTTTTCCAAAATGTTGTAAAAGTGCAAAAAAGAAAAAAAAAAAAAAAAAGCTTTGCTCTAAATCAGCCCAGTTGAGACATTTTTGTCTGTAATCCAGCAATAAGGACAATTTTGCTGAACGGAGTGAAAATCGTTTGGCTTCATAATTTTAACAATAGAAAAACTTGATTCAATACAAAAAAAAGAAATAACTTAAATTGGACTTTCATTTTAGCTTGAATTTAAAGATTTGACTTTTAATTCATGAATTGATGATACATTAGATTGGAATTCATTGTCATTATTTTGTGAACAAAGTAGATAAGTGCTTGTTTTAGATGTAATGAGGATTTATTAAGAAGGGAAAACATGTGCTAAGATCATATTCTCATTTTTTTATATTTTGTTAAAAAATTATTCTTTTCCATCTCTTACACTGTTTTCCCTCTTCTATAATCAAAATGAAATACGGTTAAGAATAAAACTCCAAAAATATAAAGAATTTGCTTAGGACTGGCAAATAAATCCCTTTTTGCGGGATGCTTTACATTCAGTTTCAAGAATTTCTATCTGACATTTTTTTTATTGCTTTTTGAATGTTTGTGGGAAACTCTAAGTGTAATATCTCTGCTACATGGACAGATCCTTTTACTACTTTTACTATTTTCTTTCCTAAGATTTGTGTTTCTTTCCTATTTTTAGGCCTGTAATTAGTAGTTTTTCACCTGCTGATTGGTGTTTCATGAAATATAATTTAGGGTTTGTTCATAGAATTACAATTATGTAATTATGGTGTTAGTTTTCAAATGGAAAGAAAAAACTAAAACATTCATAGTAAAACCTCCCCTCTTTTAGTATGTTAGAGTTCTCTTCACACAAATGGTGGCATCTGCCTGGACAAAAAGGCTCTCCATTTTATGTCTATTTGTCACTTCGCCGCTGTGTAAAACACACTTTGATCTTCTCTTCAGGAGCATGTTGGAAACAGAGCCCCCGCTTTAAGTGCATCATCAAATAACAAAATGAGTGTACATTTCCCCGCATAATGCCGCTGTTACGATAAATGCCACAGCTTTGTGATACTGAAACCCACTTTTTTTTTTTTTTTTGCTCTTGCAATTATGGCCCCCTTCAGTAGGGGATGTATTTACGTCCAGCAGTTAGCAACGCATTGATTTAATATGTTTCTAATCAGGACGTACAGCTTCAGGGCCTAAAATGTTAATTTTTCCTGCTGCTTACAAAGTAGCCTTTGATTTTCTGTCATGGCACTAATTACAGTGTTTGCCACTAGATAGGCAGAGAGCTTTGTCTCATCTAATTATGAGGAAATCATTGCTGTAGAGCCAGCATGTTGTCCCCCCCCCTCTCTTTGTTAATACTAGTCTAATTTTATTTCCACTCCTTCTTCAAGCTCACACTGAGCCTCGGTCAGCGCTGCGTGTGAGCATCAAGACTGCATCCAGAGAGCTGCAGCGTTGTAATTGTTGTGGTATGGGTGCTGTTAATTACTGAAGTAAACGTCTGAATCGCGGCCAGGGCCTTTTGTGGTAGCACAGTGTGGGCAGCGCACAGAGACGGAGGGCTGGAAAATCGCTTTTTACCATCTGGGGACCATGGGTGAGAAAAAGGGAGGCAAGAGAGGGAAAAGGGGGAACAGCAGCGGACAGAAAGGCTCAATTGGTGGCCAGAGCCTGAGGGTTTGAGGGTCCATATGGAAGGCAACACTTTGCCTTGCGCTTTATTGCACACCTTGCTGTTTTAATCAATGGCAAGCCTGTTCACAGAGCCTAGAGCAGAAGTGGTTGTTTTTCATTGTCTTGCTGCTAGCTCAACGTTTCCTGCTCCACTACACCCCAGCGCTTCTTACCAAATCTCTGAAGAGCGGCGCACAGCACTCTCAGCTCTCTCCGAAAGCCGTGGAAATGTTTTCACTCGCAGCGCGGGAAAGGGTCCCATTTGTTCATGATGATTTGATACGCTTTTGGCTCCGGCCCTGCACTTTTTTTTTTAATTTCACAGCATGGCGCGATAAGAGTGCTGAAGCCTGCTGTGTGGAGCTGCTCCTTAAAACAGAACTCCCCGTATCATCTGAAATCTATTTGAGAGCTGAACATAGAGAGAATTAGGCCACAAAAGGCAGATTATGCTGTGACAGGAGCTGAGAACTTCATGAAAAAGGACAACCACGGTCTGTAACCTCAGCCTGGTTAAAGGCGCTTTTGTCCCCACCCAGACCCAAGAGTGCTAAGACATTTTTCCTAATTTCTTTGACTGGTTAAATTCAGGTTTTATTGTAAATGCTTTGTGCAAGATGAGACATCCCAAAAAGGAGGTCACCTTTTGTCACAACTGATTTAGGAAAAAAATGACAAGTATGATATGACTATTCACCTCTTATTTTATATTTTGTAATTGATTTATTGTTTTTATATTATATTTGAACCAAATGGCAGCTCAGTATATAAGTGAATCTCGAATAAGTGTCACAATTTGTCAATTTTTAACAATTTTCTGTGAATTTTACACTGTAATGTAGAGGATGGCAATCTGTTCTTTTATTAGGAGAGTCCAGTTTAAAGACATCCTAACAGTCAATAAATCATGTTGAAGTCCCAATCTGTTCATCCTTTGATCTATTGTAAAAGCGTTCCCAGTGGTCTTTTAATTATGATTATTCAATTTTTAGCCAAAATTAAAAATCTGTCTTTTTTTCTACAGAGCAGCAGCGGTTTATTAGAAATTTACCTCTAAGTTGTGGGTGGTACCATTGGCGAGGAGTGAGCCCCCCCTTTTCCATCATCCATCAGTTTACTCACTCTCCTGCTAGTTTACAGCCCCTCACACCCCTAACCTAACATTAGCGGTGCAGCAATCATGGCAAGCAATGTTGGAGCTATCCAGCCATATACTGTAGTTTTAGGCAGAGATCAATCACAAGCATGGGGACATCGCAGAATGAAACAGATTAGAGATGTCACAGTCCAGGCGAGGGTCAGGGCAGGCGACAGGCAATGAGATGAAGCAGAGTTAAAACACAGAAGATCAGGTTGAGATAGAAACCCTCGGTATACAGGACAGGTAGCAAAAATCCTTCCCACACGGTGAGGCTCTGTGTGCTGCTTAAGAAACAGGTGGGTGATTGTCTGACTGAAGTCATATGAGCCACATCCAAGGAGTGTGCGTTGAGGTTGTTGGGAGGTGTAGTGATTATACTTCTCTGGAGTTGGCTCCCGCTGGTGACCAGAGGAGGAGACAGAGATCTGACTCCTGACACATTTAATCTTGACTTTCTTTATACATGTCCTACATCACGAGAAAATACTACAAGAGTTTTTCTTCTAATTAATAATCTAACTTTGACTTCTGCAGTTCATTCTGATCCTTCTCTTAGCTAAAGCTTGATTCAAGTCATGTGCTGAACTGGTCCTGTGGCATCCTTTAGTCTCAGGACAAGTGCAGGCAGCCACCGCCACCTGTGGCAATTAAGACTCACTCCAATGAACCCCAATTAACATTGTGTTTTCTGTGTTTTTAACATGTTCTTGCAGCATTTATCTGACAATGGAGGATACATATAAAGAAACTTTAGATTAAAATTGCATTTATGAAATGTACTTATTGAAATGTGAATCAGGAGCAGACAAAAAAATACTAGAAAAACCTTGTAGGTGTGACACAGAAGCTAGTACGGCAAGCCACAAGCTCCCTGTTCAGCTTTATCCTGACACATCCACTTGCAGACAAATAGATCCATGAACGTCTTTGTTTCCTTGTCTGTGCGGGTATCTGGCTCAAAACTGTACTGCTGGATGGCATAGAATTTCTCATCATTTTAGTGAATGAAATTTAATTTAATTTCATTTCATTTTAGTGAACTGCAGTCCTAGAAAACTACTTTTCTTTTATTTTTACAAAAAATGTTATTTATAGGTAAAAGGCCACTGGTAGTGCTATTAAACGAGATCAAGTTATGATTAGACCAGAACTTCAAGAGTTTCTGAATTCCCAATGTTGATTTGCCGTCAGAAAATCAGACTGAAAAATCTTTTTTTATTTTATTTTAATTAATTAATTAATTCAGAAAAATAACTATTTAGGATAAATAATCAGGAGTAGTTTGTTTGTGTTTTTTTAAACATAAAAAAAAACAGCCCTGAATAGTCATGCCTGAACAGTTTGTTTGCTTTAACTCTACATAACCATTCGTATCATATTTGATACACGTAGTTCTGAGACCCGTATGTCATCAGCATTATCAAAACTTTCCTTAAAAATTACATATGATTTGGTCCATGTTTTCTCCCCTGGAATTTATTATCAAAGGGGCAGTAGAAGCACTTTTCGTGCTCGTTTTAAAATGGCTTCTTCCAAGTCATCTCAAAAACACTTTTGGCGGGAAAAAACACATTTTTAATACTTTAGGTTGATATGAGCTCATCTAATGTTATTCTTGTTTCTATATGAAGACTTCCTATATTGAAAAAATGCTAAATTTGTTGATAATTAATTATTTATAATACAGTTCCATCATCTTAAAACGTGTGGATCAAATTTGAAACAATGGCTAAAAAGTTTTTTTTTATCTCAACTGTATTTTTGCCTCTTAAACTAACATGGTTATGAGCAAAAATGTACCATTGTGTGATGATTGATTTTTAAATATATTAAAAAAAACAACTTGAATTTTCTGTAAATTTTTTGATGTAGTGGGCTTTACAGGGTTAAAACAAAAAACGTTTTCTTCATGGTATTTTTTTATAGGCTTTATCTAGAAATTTCAAATACTTAGATTTTTTTTTTAAATAAAAGGGTTATGTGAGGAAAAAAGCTCAATTAACAAAAACTGTCCCTTCAACCCACATTTTGTCGTCTTTCATTTTTAAGAAATCCAACTGCTACAGGACTTGCTGTCTCTCTTCAATAAAGACTGACACAGTTGCTACTGTTTGGCTTCTCACATTACAGCCTCTGCCATTACTTGGATTTGTGATTAAATTTAACAAAGTGCTGCCGATAGCTGAATTGTCAAGCCACTCTCAATTACCGTCTGGGGAGGGCACCTGAGAAAGCTTAACACAGCAATTAACAACTTAATTAAGTGCCACAGCCATTGTGCCATTTCTGGAGCCATACAACAAGGGCTGCATTGATTGTCGGGGATTGCCAGTTGGTCCCCGATTGATTGCCTAATTGATCGGCTTGGATAGGCATTCCTCCTTGACTCAGGGAAAGAGTTGTTGTGGGTTTCGTCTCAGAGGAAGTGGCCGTCATGCAGCTTGGTGACACACTGATAATGACCTGCCAGGCTGGCTGCACGGCCTGGACGCATCCCCCACGGGGTTGACACGCGTGTCTGCTGTCAGTCAATCACTCACTGTCACACAAAAACTGAAACAGACACGCCGGCTCTGCTGGAATCATAACTACCATCTGCAGGCGGATCGCTCTCAGTTCAGCCGAAAGGGTTGCAATAATAAATACTCTGCTGCCGTTTGAGGCAAATCTTCAAAGAGCTGGTCAAAAAAATTCACACTTTTTGTTTCATTTCAATAAAATAGTATAATGTGTTCATTCAATTACAAATTTACGTAGTTTACAACATCCAACTCTGAACTGTAATGTGCACTAGAGCCCAGATTGAACTCAAAAAGCTAGTCGTGTGAACACATAAAAAGGCCAAGGATGCACTCCCCAGGCTGCATGGAGACCCTTATCCTCACCCTGGGGAGCAGTTAGGATGCAACGCAGGTCTGGGTGTAGGAGGGGAGCAGAGCGGTGGTAAGATGTCAAATAAAATGTCATCTCTTATTGTGTCAATGAAGTAATTCCCTTTTAAAAGCTTAACCTTTCACCCTTCAGGAGCCCGGCCGATTGCACAATGCAAGCCGGCAAGTGATAACAAATGACCAGGCTGAGGGTGGGTGGCGCGGGTGCAGCTCAGGACTCAACCTGGAGAAAAGATGAAAGGCAAACAGCATTTATCGGGGAGTGTTTGGATGTGGATAATATATCTAATGTGGAAATTCAAACTTTCCATTCATATTTTAACCAAATGGACAACTTAAAGACATGTTCTGATGAAAGTTTTTGGTGTTTTAACATGTTTTTGTGACATTTTTTCTGGAGGGCATGTATAAAGAAAATTAAGATTAAAATTGTATCTCTGAATATTTCTTTATTCAAAGAATTTGGAATCAGGTGTGACACAGAAGCTATTACGACAAGCCACACAAGGTCCCTACTTTGCATCCACTTACTAGATCCATGTACGTCTTTGTTTCCTTGTCTGAGCTGATATCTGGCACAAAACTGTACGGCTGGATAGCACCAATATTTCTCACCATTTCTGGTGCTCCACTAATGTTAGGTTGGGGTTTTAATTTAGCAGGAGAGCACCAAACAAGATGGATGATAGGAAAGGGGGGCAGGCTCACTCCACAACAGCGGTACCACCCAGAACACAGAGGCAACATCAAATTAATTCCTGGTTCTCTGCAAAAAATATGTAATTGAAATTGACAGGTTTTTTTTTTGCTAACATTTTACCAAAAAAACGTCATAATCATAATTAAGAGAATTTAAATTATTTTTTAGATAGATCAAAAGATGATCAGAATGATCAAAGGCTGATTGAGTTACAATTAAACATTGCTTTGCCTAAAAAGTCTTTCAGGTTTCCCAAGTGACTTTCTGGGGGAGAGGGCGTTGTAATTATATGTCAGTCTGGGGGAAAATATCGTGATGTATATGTGTCTGCGTGTGCATGTCAGTGCTTGACAGGCTCTACTCAAAGGTGCCCAACTTATGACCTGTAATTACATTGTCGCTTTGCTCTCAAATCTCAGCAGAGCGGGCTGGTCACAGACATGTCAAGAACCTCACCTCAATATTTCTGCTTTTGCAGACCAAAAAAAAAGGATTATAAAGGGATTTATGCCAAAAGAAAAACAAATCTTGACGATTAAACAATAGAGTGAGTGAATTTAAATAAGACAAATTTGACCAAATAGGGACACAGATAAATTTGGTTAGAATAATTACAAGGACCGATGTAAACCCTTCTGGCAGTCTTGTAAAAAAAAATGCGGTGATTTTCATACTTAAACAAGGGGTTCTTGTGAAAACAGCTCTCCAAGGCCAACAACAATGCCCTGCAAATATTCTTTTGAAAGGCTCCGCATTAATTTGCATTCAAACTTGTTGTAAAATAGACAGAAGGAAAAGATCTATCTATTGGGGCATCATTGAAGGTTGGGTGCGGGTCGCATGTGTTTGCCCTTGTATAGTTCTGCCACATTGTGGTGTAACGGAGCCTCAGCTGCTGGATGGTGATTTTTAATGATAGAGTGGGGGGCCGCCACGTCCAGGTAAGACCCCTAGAGGTTGTGTTTCCAGGGCATTGTTATGGCTCACAATGAGGCAGTGGGGACACTTGCAAACACAAACCCACACACACACACACACACAAATGCGCACTTTCAACCCGACAATCACAGCTACAGCTGTGCCTGATAAACACTTACGTTTTTCCTTGAAGGGAGCAAATGTTTTATGCAGCCTTGATGGTCTGAACAACTCAGTTTTTTTTTTAAATATTATGAGATTAAATATATTAAAATCCTTCATTAAGCATATAATAAAAAACCCAAACTTATTCACTGGCCAGCAGATTAAATTTTGTACACTCAGAAATATAAAGCACACATTTTTGAATTCTTTTGGATTTACTGTAGATGATGACCAACCTATTCAAATTATTGCTGAAAATAAAAAACAGTTAAACTGCATGAATAGAATGAATTTACAACCATCTGTTTTTCACCATGTTAAAGTATTCAACGAGTGCTGATATTAAATCACCTAACATTGAAAATAAAAGACGGTTTCTTTAAAAAAAAAGACTATTATGCAAACAGAAGATTAAAAATATAATAATTTTTTTAATCAAAGCAAAACTAATTTAACAGTATATTTTCTAAAGAAAGGGTCTTTTTTGATGCTGTAATCATGATTTATATAATAGAAAAGCTTTTGCGTTTTTTTTTTACTCATCAGAATTGAGCCTTGATTCAGTAAATTCTGATATTTTTACAATATTTTTTATTTGGTTTAATACAGTATTATTATTATTATTATTACTGCTGGACTCCTCAGCTGAGTAATAAAGAAAGAGGTCTAGAGTTATTTAAAAGTAGGTAAAAATGGGGTCCAGAAAACCAAAAACACCAAATTGGCACTGTTAAGGTATATTTTCATAAAGTTTTAAATTTGATTTCTTCATTATTATGAAATTGTTTATTGAATTCTTCTTCTGGAGTTACTTCAATCGGTGTTCTTCCACACATCTTGAAAGTTCCTATGTAAGCTACAGGTAAAAACGTAAGTGGTCATTTGAGAGGTCGGTTAGGACACAGCAGCACAACTTTCCGCTGACTCACCCCAGTATCAGGTATGTTGTGCATCCTAAATTAAAGACTAAGCACACCTAAGTGACACTGGCCTGTTTACAGCTGGAAAGAACATGCACCTTTTACAAGAATATTTTGTCATAACATTTTATGTTCTGATTCACGTCTGTACTTTATTTTGTTGTAGAAAAGTCTTCTATCACACGTCAGCGCACAGGAAGTGCCCAGTTGCCTGTAATTGACTGCATATGTATAACTCCTGTTGAAGAATCAAAGAAATGTGACTTCTAAAATGTTCACCTTCACAGTTTCTGCATTTTCTTTGAGACAAACAAAAACACGAAAACTGTAACCATCCTCCATCAATAATTGACACGAGGCTGCTGGGAGAGAACACCCAGACTTTCCGTTGATCTGTTTGATGAATATTTTAGGTAACAAACAGGCTACCTCACACTCTGTTCCTGGGCCATGGGTGGCTGAGGGGAGCTTACATGTCTTGGCTGCACTGCTTCATATATGCTTACGTGTGTACAGAGAGCTGTTGTTCTCTTGCTGTTGCACTTAACATCTGACTTCAGAAAAAGTACACCTTTTTTTGTCACATAATTTTAGCAATTCAGCAGTTTTTCATGAAAAAGTCAGATCATTCATAGAGAACTTTCCTGATCATACTCCTTAAAAGTGCTCGGAAGCATTTAACTTATCATATTTATATTTCTAAGCAAACATGAAGTCATAGTTTCCATTACTTTTTCTGGATATACCTTTGGAGACGGAAAAGCATTGTACTGAAAGTCTTTTTTAAATCACATAAGTCAAAACGTTACCCGCAGTTGGGGCTAAAATATCTTCTAAAAATAGCTCTGAAAGGAGAAATAGGAGGACGCAAAACCTTGAAAGGTTTATCCTCTGGTTATGAGCAGACAGTGACTTAAAATGAATAACCATGCATCACCTTTAGGAGCATTTCTGGTGGATATAGAATTGCATTTAATCACCAAGAAAGGACCAACCACAGAGCTGTCCTGTCAAGGGCTCATTTAGCCTTGGAGAGCTTTAGGATAACAGACTATGAACTTGGAAAAAGTACAGAAAAAAAATTATTTTTAAGACTAAAAAAACCCAGCTTCTAAACTGAGGTATAATATAAAATTGAAGGCATAGAATGAATAGAATTTTTGTTTCCACCCTATCAGAGCTCAGCAACAACATGAAGGCCTATAAGCTGTTAACTAATTTTTGTGACATTTTTAAGATTCAATTACTGAGCTGAAACCATTCAGTGATACGTCTTCATGGGAAAAATAGATTTGTAATATTCTATGACTCTAAATCCGCCTAACCGTTACATCCAACGTTTCAAAAGTTAATCACTTCTGCAAACTGACCAGAGCCCGGATGATCTGGTATTGTACTATTTATGTGAGGCTTTGTTCAAAACCAGCTTCCATGAAAGAGACACACTCCATAAATTTTCCCGTGGCCCCATATGAGCAGGTCAGCAAGGAGGCAATATTTCCGTTTTATTAGGAACAATGCGTAGCTATAAAGTGGACCTCTGAGGTGAATTTGAAACACTGGGAGCGACCGCAAAAGCAGGCTGCTCAGAGACCTGAGAGTTACTCACACAATCCATTTGTCTCCAACCAGCTTGTCCATGAGGTGGTACATTTCCTCATAACTCTTATGCGAGTGACTCCCAAACTCCCCGTGCTTTATCACAGGTCAACTTTGAGATGAACTTTAAAAGAAGATGTAACAAATGACAGTGGGGGTTCTGGCAATTCATATCCACTGAAGTGCCATAACCCTCCACACGCCCTGACCTCTATTTGTAGCCCGTGTGAGGGAGGTATGGTATCGATCTGATCCCAGGCTCTGGCAGCACCAATAAACAACCAGCTTCAGGCTTCAAGGCTGATGAGACATATCACTATTTCAACCGAAGGGTTCACATCTGAATACATGGGTTGAGACATGGCCCCGAACAGCTGGTGGGACAGCTTTTCACTGAACCTCACATTCTCTCATGTTCGCCCCTAATATAGGATCTATCGTGGTAAATAAGTCCTCAAACTGTACGCACTCACACATTTGAGCTTGAATAATTACTCTTGCTATTAAGGAGAATAATAGACGGAAAGCTGCAAAGCTGGAATCAATATTCTAAGGGATTGATCAATCCTTTACAAGCAGACAAACAGCATTTCAAGATCGTCTTTAGCAGCCTTACAGTGAAAGAAGACAATGTAGCCTTTGGCTCATTAATCAGTAAACACAACAAGCCAACCAATACATTTGACTTGGACTAATGAAATAATAATCATCAGAAGAGAAGGAGAATTAGCGACACACAACAAGCAGCCACAAACAAAATGATAATGGAGTAAAAAAAATGGCATCTTTGTGTGAGGAATCATTTCTGCCTCGTTTACTCCCTTTTATGTCTTTGCTGAGAAAGTTAAATAAGTGTGCCTCATATATTTAGAGTCAAACTGGTCTCACTTTGAGCTAAGCAGCTTGTCAATAACAAGAAAAAATGGTGTGGGGAAAGAAAGGAGGTCTTATAAAATGGCTCTTAATTACCAGACAGTGAATTCTGGCCTACCTTTTCCACTTTCTCCTCACAGCTAAGTCAGGAGTTTGATTTCTGATAATGTGGATTGCTGACTGGGCTTCATCCTGCTTGGCCCTAAAGCAGAAGGACCTAACGTCAAGCCCTGGGAGAGTATGTTTGACAAAGTGCCGTATAGATCCTGCGCTTTTCATCTGATAGCAGGGCTGCTGGAGGCATCAATCAGTGATGCCGCTAGCCCTGCTTTGTTTCCTCTTTACACTCCTGTAACAATTAGGAAAAGTAATAATTCCAGGCATTACATGGAAATCAATGGGTCTTTAACCCAGCTGTTGGTACAGCTGTAAATGATGTGATCAGTCCAGATAAAGTCAATGCAATGAACTTCTAACCTTTGTGTACATCAGAGTAGTCCATTTGAGACTATACACTTTTTGATTTTCTCTTCAATTTTTATTTTTATAAGTATTTCTTTTCTTCAGATTTGCTGGGACAGCTGGAACTAGTCCAACACTGAATGTTTAGCTGGCGCCTTAAATGAGATTAAGATAGAAAGAGTTCATCTTGAGGTCAAGGGGGGTTTAAATGCTTCTTCTGGAGGACACTGACACTGACAGAAAGAGCATAACCTCCATTTACTGTATTGTTTTTCTTTTTTAAATTCTGTGATAAGTATTGCAGAATAGTAGAATTTTATCTCATCACAACACATCACATTTTACACAAACACAGTCAAGTGTCAAATTTGTTGATGATAGGAGATTAATTTATTTAGAGTTTAAAAATTAAAATATAGATGTATTTTTTTAAAAAAAAAAAAAAAAAAAAAAAAATCAGTCTTTAAACTGTTTAAATCTCTACAAAAATATTCAATCTCTATAAATTATCCATCACATATCCATTGTAAAAACTTGCAAATACACATTATGTGTCAGTTGAACATTTGGAAGCCTTTGATATCTCTATCACATTTCTATATTTTATTTTAACCTTAAAGAATTTCTTTTTTTTTTTTTTTTTTTACAAATAAAGCTGCAGTGAGGTTGGATTCAAAACACATAAAATGTGATCCTATTTTATAAGTTTATATAAGAGACAGCAATGCATTCTGATGGTACATAGAGTAATAATGCATGTATTTCAGCACAGAAATAGTTAATGAGAGAACATCTAAGACTGTCTCCAAATACTGCTTTTGTGAAACGTTCTTTATAAAGTGCATTCACTTGAAACTGTGAGAGTCAAGAGTGGGATTTTTTCTTTCTTTCTTTCTTTTCAGCAGAAAGGAGAATTGCCAATAATCAAACGTAGATTTTTTTTTTAAATTATAAAACACTTGTCCTATTGTAAAATATGTTTTTTTTTTAATTGTTTTAAAAAAGAAATCATGTACAAAACACATTTTTTACTTTACTATCAAACTTGCTAAATTTCTAAATGGTGCAATAAATTTAAACATTAAGTTTATGCTTGCCGTGCTTTTAAAAACGAGTCTTTTTTAAAATTAATATTATCGTATTTTGAAATTAGCAAATAGCAGTCAACGTCTTTTGTTTTGAAATTCCCAGAGCGGATGTTGATAGGTGAACACCGCAGTAGCAGTTTCCTGTGAGCTAGCTGCATAGCTAAACATTGATAAATGACAGCGGGTAAAAACTTATCTCAACAGTGTATGCAGAAGAACATTGACGTTTTGAGGTAAACAAGTTAGGCGGCTATGGCGTGACATCTCAGTTTGGAGTGACTGAGCTCTGGAGGAAAAGTTTTTGTGTCTTCGTGTCACCAAAGTTAAGCGCATGCTAGCAAAACACTACAGGAAGTTAGCTCGTTAGCCTTGAAAGTCAACCAAGTATTATGAAGCTTACGTGTCTTTATTTATGTTGATTTCAAATAACGTGTTTGAAATGGACAACGAGGCTATAGTAATCCGCATAAAAACACCGCTGGGAGACATGGACTCGTCCGTGGACTCTCCATCTCTTCTGAACTTCAATGACTTGATGGTGAGTCTTTAAAAAGCTTCAGTTTTTTAGTTGTTAAATTATATTTCTGTAGACGCTTCAGTTGCATTTTTTTTTTTTTTTTTTTTTGCTTGAATTTTTGATAAATCAAGTAATAATTGTATCAAAATCTCCAGGTCGCAATCAGGGATGTGATGCCAGAAGCCACAGTCACGGCATTTGAATGTAAGTTCTTCTTCCTCAGTTACTTTACAGAAACAAGATCTGCTTCTGTAGAACTTTTTTCTCCTTCTCTTTCTTGTTTTTAACAATTAGTATCCAATATTAGCTGTCATGGGTGCCACACCATTTATTTGTGTTTTCTATTAAGTGTGTTTTTTATAATTTATTTTCATTACTTCCATGTTAAACATAAAAATAAATAAATAAAGAAACATATTTGTAATATAAATTCTGGACAATAGCTAGCAGAAGGAACTGATCAGAATGTGCTTCTTTTTTTTTTTTTTTTTTTTGTGTCATTTTACCCAAAACATATTAACATTATTATTAACATTTTCATTTATTTGCTGGTTTTTTGGTCTGTCTCTGAAAGACAAAAACAAACTGCAGAGCATTGTCAAGACCTGCTCTAAAATAATCGGTGTTAGTCTGAGGGACCTTCCCTCTCTGTGGAAGGAACAGGTGCTGAAGACGAACATCCTGGGACAGCCCCAGCATCCTCTGACTCCTGATTTTGTTTTGATGTCTTCAGGGCGTCGATTTTATGCTCCGGCACGAAAACCAATCGTTTTTCACAGTCTTTTGTGCCCTCAGCAATTACGTTGCTGAATTTAGATAAAAGTGGGTTTTTTTTAGGTTATTGCTGAGGTGACGTATTGCTGTATGCTGATGTTACGGAGCTATGGAGCACTCATTTTGGACTGTGATGGTCTGACACATTAATATGATTGTGTGGTGTGTGTGAGAAACTGCACTGGAAGTTCTACAAATGAATTGCTCTCTGGGACCAATAAAGTTTTCTGATTCTGATATTAACCTAAAGGCTGATGTTATTCACACGTATTTACGTGCCACCAGCATAGAAATGGATGGAAATTCATATTGGCCATACGTGACACGTGCAGCCAAGATGCATTGCCTGCATGCATTTAAAGTGTGTCCAAGGCTGGATTTTATTTTGTTGGCCGGACGTATTTAAACTTAAAGTTAAAGTCCCATTAACTGCCCCGCTCCTAAATGTGTAAATGTGTTCTCCACATTTGACCCATCCCCTGGTGGAGCCGTGAGCTGCAGAGACAGCCGCACTCAGGAACAATTTGTTTGTTTAACCATAACTGCAACGTAACCATCATTATAACCTTAACCCCTTTCACCTGAGTCTGTGCGACTAAGAAAAAAGTTTAGCACTGGCTGCACCTTTTTCAAAAATTATGTGCAAATAGACACTTTCTAACCTAAAATTTGACAGAAAAGTAACCAAAAAAGCACTTTTATAATGACTTTAGAACATTGATGCATTTTATGAACATGATAGCCACTGTTATATCATCAAACATTTAAGAATTATTAAAGATTATACAATTCGTGCTTACATGAATAGAGACAAACATATACGATTTATCTTATTTCAGAATTTTCTGTTTTACAATCTTTCATGTCCCAAACACATGGTGTGGCTCCTCTAATGTCTTTGCCTTAAATTCTTTCTAAAGTTAACTCTTTTGTAAGACTGGGTGTTCTTTAGATGTTCTTTTGATCTAAGTTTGTTTTTCACAGTGTCTTGACTGTTTCTCCTCTCGATACATTTTTCTAAACAAAACAGACATGTGAGCCTTGTTAAACATGTAATATGTTTTAAATATGTTTTTAAAAGTTTTACTCTCATTTTTCTTAGATTTTTTTGTAACCCTTGTGCTATCCTAGCCATTTTAATTAAAAAGTGGGGTCATCTGGACCCCACCTGACCGTGCGCTGGAGTTTTTTTTTTTTTTTTGTAAGGATTTTTTTTTTTTTTTATCTTCACTGGTATCTGTTGCAGATATAAAGTCCCGTCCAACTTTGTCCATCTTTGTCATGGGAGGAATCACCCATCAATATAGGGTCATCTGGACCCCATATATATATATATATTATATATATATATATATATATATATTATATATATATATATATAGATAGATAAGATAGATAGATAGATAGATAGATAGATAGATAGATAGATAGATAGATAGAT
Source organism: Oryzias javanicus (assembly GCA_003999625.1). Classification (NCBI taxonomy): domain Eukaryota; kingdom Metazoa; phylum Chordata; class Actinopteri; order Beloniformes; family Adrianichthyidae; genus Oryzias; species Oryzias javanicus. The sequence goes on along the minus strand of CM012439.1, from coordinate 12,344,583 downwards.
AGATAGATAGATAGATAGATAGATATATATATAGATATCTATATATATACTGGTACAAAGCATATTTTCTATGATTAATGCTCCTGGACATGGTCCCTGTCAAATTAAGTAAATAAAGAAAATAAAGAAATTTAGTTGGTAAAAGTTTAGTCAAGTGTGTGTTGATAACCTTATTTTATAAGTTAAACTGCTTGTGTATTTTTTGTTTTTGTTTAAAAACGTCTCCTATCTGTTTTTTTGTGTTATAATGCACATTAATGTCCTCATACTAACAGCATGGAAAAAGAATAGGGAGCTCTGCAGCATGTCATCAATGGACATGTAGCAATGCGGGTCTTTATAGTAGATATTTATTGTATTTTAGTTTATTTAGTCTGTAGATCAAAAGGAAAGCAAAAAAGAAAAAAAACTATCAATGTATATTTATATACAATATTTAGCTGGAAAACTTTGAGTTTATTCATTTTTGACAGGAAGATGAAAAATTGGGCTTCTTTGAATCTTACAAGGTCACCTGAGCTGTGGGATGTTTGCTACACTATACTGTTCGTAATTTTTCATTCCTTCCTTTGTTTTCTAATCATTCTTTAAGATGAAGACGAGGTGGGAGACAGAATCACTGTCCGAAGTGATGAAGAACTCAAAGCCATGCTGTCATACGTAAGTACTTTTTTCTGTCATTGTGTGAAACTTCCAGAGGTTGTGTGCTGACCATCTCCTTTTTGAATAATAAAGTAAGTAGAGTCACTGAACAAAGAAATTCTTTATTCTTTGAAGAGTTTTAGTAATCTGGATGTTACAAAACATATTGCCGTTATTGAAATTTTAAAGGGGAAGAAAGCCGTTTCTGCTCTACCGCACTTGAGGCAGACAAGTACTTATATTCAGATGTTTTTGACTTGCCATCAGCAAGTATAGTGACCTATAAAAGCTCTTTTTTTTTCCTTCCCTTCTAAGAATTGAGATATGTGAAGGAGTGGAGAAGCATTATTACCTTCCATTCCATGTTGGTAGGGTCATAAGGGCATTCCCAAATAATTTTAGGATCATTGTTCTGCTTTGAAAAAGGATGCCATAAAGCGAAAGTATTCAACACAGTCTTTTCAGGAGTACGTGTCTCAGCAACTTCATATCAAGGTCAAAGAAACTACAATAGAAAACATAAGAGGCAGACTCGACAGACCTCAATTACTATGTTAAATTTAGAAGTTCCTGACAGTAAAACTTTACCATTGAAGCAGTTGGACTTTGTTTGATATCAATGAAGGTCAGGTAAAGACTTTCACATTCAGGTCACATCTCACTCTCGCCTTTACTTTTGATGGAAAAACATACTTTTCTACACTGTGTAGTTTAATTGACATCCAAGCCCAGAACGATTTCTTTAAGAAAGAAAATTCTTTTGATGTTCACTAGTTTTTTTATTTTAAGTTTTAAAATTAGTTTCTCAAATTAATAAGGATTATAATGAGAGTTAATTGGATTCATTCTAATTTGGAAAAACTAGTTGAGGCTGTAAGTCCGTAATGTAGTATAGGAACTGCTTTGGAAAAGTGATTCTGGACTCTGGGAAGTCCAGAAAACTAGAATTGTATTTATCTGCGTTCCCTCAGTTTCTATAGAACTTGAAAATTACCATCTAAGTGGTATTAACCATATTGCAAAATTCAGTTTGACGATGAGGATAACGACTTCCAAATCCACTAAAGCATCAACACAATTCTCTCCACCCATTCAATCTCCACTGGGTACTGCAATCTATTTTAATATTCCACCATATTTACTGATCATGCCATGGACAGTAAGAGTAATGGCATGTAATGAGGTTTTTTATGAGGTACACTGAAAACTAAATGAACTGTCAATTTTTATTATTTATTATTCAGTACTTAAAGTTTTGCCTCATTAAAGAGCAACCCCCCCTCCAGGCTCCAGAAGTGTTCAAAATCTACTTTTGTCTATGGATGTCTTTTACCCCCCATCAGCTCACAATGATGCTGCCACTGCCACAGGCACAATTTACACTCTCTTCTGTTTTTTTTTTTTTTTTGTCCGTTTTATCACTTGTGGTTGCTTTTTAATCATTAAGTAGCACTGGGTAGCAGTTATGCAAACTGAGGCAGATGTTGTATTACAATTTCAAAATGAAAACACTGAAAACTTTGACCTCAGCTCTTTTTTTTTAATGTTTTTTTCTTCTTGCGATGGATGTCAGTTGAAATGAACAATAATTGAAAACATCGCAAATACACAAATCATTTAATCCTTTTGGGGTTTTTCATTTCTTCCATATATTTTTATTTATTAATAATTGCTGATGCCGGTGATTTAGAGAACTGTTCCACCGCCCAGAACTTAGTTCTTTCTATGCGTGAGGATGTGACATGTCTGGAGTGCATATTAATGTATGACCCTGACACACATTCGTTGTACCATGAACAAATATATTGTATCAACTCTGCATTTCTTTGCACCCTCAAAACATCCATTTGTGAATTTTTTTTGTCAAATAAATCCAGGAGCTCTGTAATGGGTTTCTTCTCCTGGGACAGCCAAGTAAATAAAAAGCTGCTGATCGCTTGGAAAATACTGAAACTCACTGGAATATAATTTAAACTAGTCAGTTACTTTGTATGCATTTTTTTCTATTTGTGGTTGTTTGCTGTAGTTGTCATTTGGCCTCCGTAGAGACCTCAGTGGATTTTGACATCAGTGATATTAATTCCAGGTGAGCAGACAGCCATTATGTGAAATTAATAGGAATTAAGGGAAACCGCATGTTAGGTGAAAGATGGGATAATTTATTTAGCCTGTCACTTCGTGTGTGCTGCTGTTTCTGTCTGTGGTATGTTTTTGATTATAAATTTACTGTCATGCTGTCAAATAATAAAACGTGTTTTTTTTCTTTTCTTAACACTTGATTTAACACTTTCTATTAAAAAGTTTTGCTTGTGATGTTTGAACAAAATTAATGCACCAACTCAGCACCTAATTGACATCAGCGTACAGAGGGCATTTATTGTGAAAGGTCTCCCCATCAGAAGAAAAAAAAACATTGATTGCCTTGTGATCCAGGGAGACCGGGTAGACTTCCAGGCATCTATAATCATTGTTCGATGCCTTGAAAGACAGACGCCCCTGTTCAAAGTTAAAGACCGCTTCATGTCAGGTGCTAAAAAAAACATGACCTCATCTCTTTCTCCCCTGGCTCCCCTGGAGATGGTTGTTCTGATTCCACCATTCTTTTACTCTCGTTTCCCCTTAGTGTGCAAATGATGAGGAGACTCATGCGTTCTCCGTTCTCTCACACGTCCCTTAAGGCTGAGTGATGGTATTTGGGATCGGACGCTGTTTAGTTATTGGCCAAGAATGGAAATTTTCTTTTAATAACACACCTACTACAGATTAGGTGGTAATTGCAGCTGTAATCAATAAGCTAGCTGAGCGGAAAATTAAATGTACGTGAAGCCTGATCCTCTCCTGCAACCTCAAACACACACAGCGTGTCATTTAGTTTTTTTTTTTTAAGTATTAGTCCCATTGTAGAAATGTAGCCAAGTGAAAGTGCCTGAGGGTGAAGGCAGAGAGCTAAGAGCGAAGAAGGGGATCTGACAGTGATAAATAGACCTTTTAATAACAGCTGTGCCACTTGGGCAGCCATTCTGATCAATTCCTGCTCCCATTGTCCCCTCCAATTCTTCCACCCCCCCCAAAATAAGAGCGCAAATTTGCATAATGCTGTCATGCGCATGTAGTACACATTGGACAGTAAATTAAACACAATTAACTCATGTATGTGTACGCTACATCTTAAGTGTCTTTGTCTCGTGTGAGGCCTGTTTTTAGCGTGTGCTCGCACACAGTCGCGGTTTGAACAGATGGTACAGGAAACTGAAGCATCAGTTACTGGTTTGCCTTCCTGGGAGGCCTGAGAGTGTGGATGTCTGTGTTAGTCCTGTGAATTACAGCGTTAGGTGTGCTGTTGACCTGAAGAGGAAAGGGTTAATCCTAGAGTTTTGGAGAGTTAGCCCAGTAACCGATCTTCATAATTTTCTGCGCTGTGGCTTCATGTTGACTCTGGTGAAATAATCATTTTGCATGTGTTTACAAATCACAAATCAATCAAAGGTTTCGATCTTCCTCCTCAGACTCAAGATAATGTAGTATCTGTCTATATTTGTGTGTTTAAATGTGAATTAGCTTGAATTGCTGTAATAAGTTAATTTAAAGCTGTTTATGAACCGATGCAAAACATAGAAATGTGTTGTTTTTTTTTCTTTTGCTCTTTAGTACTTAAACACAGTGAATGAACAGCGCATGAATGGACTGCTGCCAGATCCTCTACAAATTTTTCCAAGAGGTACAGTGACACTTCCTGATGTGCAGCAGCATCATTACACGTAAAACACATATGTTATGATGACTTTTTTAAGGTGTCAGTTTAAATATTTTCTATCAAGGACATCAGAGATTCAAATTTACTCCATCTCCTTAACTCCTCCTACAACCATTTTTTTTTTTTTTTTATTCTTAAAGGATCTCATTTCAATATGTAATTCAAACGTTGTGGCCTGCTCAGTAAAGGTCACAAAGGCAAAGACGTAAAACATTTCTTTGACTCCTTTTCGTTTTATTTATTCTTTTTTTTTATCAAGTCTGGTTGTTTTTATCTAAACTATCTCAAGAGCCCAGCATCTCGATCACTTCATCTCCACAACTAATTTCAGTATAACCCTCATTTCACTTCTTTTTTTCTTATTATTTATAAAGATCTGATTTCTTTTCAACACATTTGTAAAAGGTCCAGTGATGTGCTCTACAATCTAGTCAATTACTGTTTCAGCCGGCAAGACTCCAGGGATCCGGAACATACATGGCCTGAAGGTAAGTATCACAATAATTGTTTCAGCTGCCTTACACGGGGAAGGAGGGGAGGGGATATGGGAAGTTGAGTCAAATGGATTGGTAACGCTGTGTTCCACTTATTGAAATGTCAATTGAAGTCAAGGCTCTCCTTCTCTTTCACTCATTCTCTTGTTCTCTGCGTCTATGTTTATGCATGGGGATATCTGGCCCTTCATGTCTTGGGGCTTGTCTTTTTCGCTCTCCCTCCTCCCTCCCGGTCTTTATGTGTTCTTGGTTTTTATTCTGGGATTGTCAGTCGAGTTTGGGGTGTTTGTGTGAAAATCTGATTCCCCTTCAGAGCGTTAGGATTCTCTCATTCCCTACCACTGGGGGATTTTCAGCATTGACTGGAGAAAAATTGCGCTGTAAAGAGCACGTCATTGTTCGACTGTGAAATTGTCATTACAAGCCTCCAAATGGCCTTTCACTGAATCTTTCCCATGTTGTGTTTGGCATATGTTGCTATTGAAAGCCGTTGCTAATTATCATGGGTTAAATGACTTGACACGTCCTCAGTCTCTCCTACTGATCCACATTATAACCATCTGCATTTCAATGATAAAATCAACCCCCACAGAAATACCAAAACGACTTTATTTAATGTATTCTCATAGGAGCCTTGGTTACAGACACTTCATTGTGGGCTCTTTCTTTTTCTCCTATTTTTTTCTGCTTTTTAAGGTCAGAGGTCCAATTTGAAAAGTTGGTGTTCTTTTAAAAAGCCTTTAGTTCTTTTGCGATTTTCCTCTTATTTTCTCCTAGTTTAATACCAAAGTAATTGGCTTAGGGGAGCCCAGTGTTGCATTGAAATTAGGTTTTCCTGGGCACTAATTAAAGAGAAAATCTCTGTGCCTTTTTTGGACCCAACAGATAGGACTTTTGACCTCAATTAGAGTTATTTTTAGCACCCTCTTTTTTAGTTTCTCATCTCTTCATTTGTGTTCAATAACTGGGATAAGTATGCAGGTCCTTTGAGTAAACATGGATGCAGAAAAAAATAGATCTAGGATAGGAGGAACAGATTCCTTCATGATTGATGATATTTTGAATGTTTCATTTTTCACAGAGCTCTCGCTGACCATTGTCTATTATTTCTGTTCTGTTGAAGCTGTTATTTGCTCTATGTGTAGAGGTGGGAATATGGAGGCATCGCACTATTTGATTCATGAGGCAACGATTCGATTATGAAGCAGTTGTCAATGCATAACAGACCTGCTTTTTGTTTTAAGAAATGTTTCTCTTTCCTACAAGACATTAATTAGATTAATATGGCTTACTTTTCTCCACCAAAGTGCATTTTTAAGACAAAATCAGTACAATGGTTTAACTTTTAATGAGAACAGAAAAAATTCTGACATGAAAAGTTTTTTGTTTGATAAAAAAATCTTTCACAGCATCAAAAGGGAAAAAAATCTCTGAACTCAACAACCTTAAAGGGGCCCTACCATGATTTTCGTAACTCTTCCTCTCTCCTTAGCTTGTTTACATTAAAAGTGGGGTCATCTGGACCTTTAAACTGGACATTTAAAACCTCAAAAAGTAGAATTTTCATGGTAAGGCCCCTTTAAATAATATAAAGGTATGTTTATTCATTGGACCAGCTTTAATTAAACATTCTGTAACTCATGTCAAACTAAATAAATAGTGTCTAGCTAACTGCACATTGTGATTTCGCACATTTGTTGTGTTCCCTACATATTAAATTTTGGAGTGACAGAACTTACATACCGCTTGACTTTTATCCAATCGACCCTCAAATCTATGAAAGTCAAAATAGTTCCAAATGGTTGCTTCAAGCCAAGTCTGGGCTGGTTGGATGACAAGATCGAGATGATCAGCCGAGTTTGTGTGCCTGTCCAAAATGTCAGAGTTAAAAATCCTTCGCATTTAATTCCACATGTTACTTTTACTTTAAATCATGTACATTTTTTGATTATATATTATTAAAAATTCACAAAATAATTCAAAAATTATTTATGGATCATAATAATGCGTCAAAAAATCAACTACTATGTGAAGATACAGCTGTCTTAAATTCTACTCTTCCTTTGGCATGTCGTCATGTTTTCTCTGTTTTAACACATTTTGTTCTCTTTATCATAAATTATCTACAGCCATCAATCTGCACATCTTATCTCTTTCATGAAAATTATTTATTTATGTATCTATTAATTTACTTTATTTTTATTTTGTGTGCTTATTCTATGGTTAATATTGTTAGTTGTTGATCTGTTGGTAAATTTAACCTCTGTGTGATTAATAAAGTTCAATTCAATAGGGAAAAGCATGGGTTGCGTTTGACATCAGAAGTTGAATGTTTTCTTTTTTTCTGCCTGCGTTTTGCCTTTGATATCATTTCAAATGTGTCATTTCAGGTCAACACGAGACCTAACCCTGCCAGTGACTGCTCTCATGCTGCGTCTGACTCCATAGCCAACAACAGGTGAATTTTCTGCTCGCTTTTAAATGAAAACATTGGAACTTGTGTGTTTTTCTCAGAACATAATTGAGTTTTTTTTTTTTTTTTTTTCTTCAGCTTAAAAAAGTCCTCAGCTGAACTCAAGAAAATCTTGACAAATGGGCAGGTGAGTGAGTCTCATTCTCTTCACCTCGCTCATCTTAAAATGTAATCACATTATTATGTTCCAGTGATTCTTATTCTTGAACGTACTAACATTTATGTTATAAAAGCTAACCTTGTATTTTTTTTTTAATTGTCTCTCAACTTTATTATTGGATGTTGTGTGAGCTTTTTGTGCAATTTTCTCAATCTTAGTGATTTACTGCAACATTGTTTTGACAAAAGAAGTTCCTTGGACCCAGTCATCATAGGCCCTTTGTGTTCTCTGGTTGTAGATATTGAGTCATACTAAAATAAAATAATTGTTGCTACATTCTTTGTTATTACTAAACTTTAAATAATTAAATAGATGACTCTACTGATCTCTAAATATATCCAAATTTACTTACTTTCTTTTCAAATTCTGGTGAGCTATAAAGCACATTTCTAAATGATTGATTTTGTTCACACTGAATGAAGAGGTGATTTTTTTTAATTGCTATTATTATTATTTTTAGGACAGTGAGGTTGACCAAAATAACTCAATATGTATTCATTGTTTCATAATTCAAGGTAAGAGCTTTAAATATATACTGAGATTCTTATTTAAAACACTACAACAATAAAACGACAGTCAAGGCAACATTTGGATACATTGCAGACTTGTTAGATGTACTTTTTGGGCAATGACAAAATGAACAAGAAAAATTCCTTTTTCATGCTGGCTCAAGCTGATGAGGATCTATTTAATCGCTGTCAAACTAGTGTAGTAGCAACATGGTCTGAAAAGCCACTCAACAAGCAAGGAGCCATTGTTACGACAGCAGTATAATAGCCACCACATTACGATTTTGAAAAAAAAAAAGCACTCAAGGCAAAAAGTCCTCTATTTTTGAAGACATGGAGTGGAACTGAGATCAAGTTGTTTGGCCAGAGTGACCAGTGTCACATTTGTGGGAAGGAAGAAAAACCCTGTGAACAAGTCTGTGAATAGCGAAGGTAGCCACATGGTTAGAGGTTACTTTGTTTCACAATACTGGTGCATTTTGCCACTAACCAAGTTGCAAAATCCAGTTTGATAATAAAGAATAGCTCCTTCCAAATCCACTAAAACCTCTACACAATTCTCTCCCCCCATTCTGCCTTCTATTTTAATATCCCACCATTTACACTGATCATGCCTTGCTCGGACAATGAAAGTAGTGGCATCTTTTTTCATGAAATAGACTTAATGAAAAAATTAAAATGTGTGAAAAAAATTGAATCAACATATTTGGGAATCACAGATGTTTAAGCGAAGTTTTTTGGTATAGGTTTGTATTTTAAATTGTTAAAAAAAAGTATTTTAGATGTAAAAAAACAGTCAAATTGATTGCTAATAGATCTAAAGATCCTTCATCTATAGAATATGTTAACTGGTTAACTGGATAACTAGTCCTCATTCTAAATTGTGAGTCAATGAAGAAATGTAATGTCCATTAAACATATACAGTGGGGTAAAAAAGTATTTAGTCAGCTACCAATTGTACAAGTTCTTCCCCAAAACATCACTGCTCTAGAGGAGATCTACATGAAGGAATGGGCCAAAATACCAACAACCATTTTGTGAAAACTTACAGAAAACGTTTGAACGCTGTCATTACCAACTATATATGTATAAAGTATTGAGCTAAGCTAAACTTAACTTTTGTTATTCACCAAATACTTATTTTCCACTTTAATTTTCATATAATTTCTTTAAAAACCAGACAATGGGATTTTCTGGATTTTTTTTTTCTCATAGTTGAGATATACTGATGATGGAAAATTACAGGCATCTTTTTTTAATGGGAGGACTTGCACAATTGGCGGCTTACTACATCTTTTTTTGCCCCACTGTATATGGATCAGAGATTCTAAAAGTGCAAGCATTTTTAAAATAATGTCCCTTACTTGAAATAGGTTTTTTGATCTATGGTCATGTAGAGTAGAATGATAGATGAATCACTTTTAAGCTCCACATCAGTCACTGCTCTGCTCCCAAAAACACAATATCCTTTTTATAAATTAGAGAGCGATAGTTGTATTGATCCCCTTGTTTTGTTTTATTGTTTTGTTTTCTTTTGTGACACTGAACTTGGGATGACCCAAAGCCTGACTTATTTATAGCTGCAGATAACCATGTTGCACTCCCCTGTATGCCATTGTTCTTAAATTACTAATTCAGGTCAGAAGTTGAATGGGTTATGTCGTTTTCTTACTTAACTACTCTTGTGTTGCACTTATTTGTTGATCAGCAGATAAATGCCCAAGATATCCACTATCAGGAGCTGCTTGGCCATGGAAATGGAGGCACAGTTTACAAGTAAGCATTTGTTGGCTCTGACGCTTATGTACCAAGCAAACACCAAAGGATGTTGATACCGATGATGACACTGAAGAAGTTAAAGTTATAATATAATGCTATCGTAGCAGTGGTTAGTTTTGGGTTGAGTTCGACCTTTTGAGTTTTTCTGGTCTGAATTTATGACTAAATGTCACATATTACTCCACAGAAAGCTTCCTCTAAAGACTTCTGTATTCTTCACTTCTCCCTCTGTGGTCCATTTATCTCTCTCTGTTTGGTGTGACATCTATCAGGCTGGTTTGAGCCTTCATTTATTTATTCGGCTTTGAAGGTTGCAAACATATTAAATATTGATTTGGCACTGTAAGAAGTGACAGCCGATGGCTTAATCGTTCTATAGCTCACCACTTTACCTGCCACCATGAAGAGCTCCATCCTAAAGACAAATGTATTGTTGACCTGCTAGCGTTATGACAAGGTTGGCATTTGTGTTGCTCCTTCTATCTTTCTTTTCTTATCTCATGTTTTCTCTTTCCATCAATTCTTTGCTGTTTATCTATTTTATTGAGATCGAGGTATTGATCACTGCTCAGGCTAACCTTGACCAGACAGAGCGGCTTTCATCAGACAGTCTCCAGTAAAGCTAGTAAATTTCTTATAGCCGGTTGAAAGCACAGTCTCATATTTTTATGTTGGTACTTTTCTGGCCGTTTTATGATTCAAAAATTGTTCTATAAAGGCATCGGCCTTTCATAGTTTTGACAGAAAAAGATTGGTCATCAGTTTGGCACCAGAAGTGGTTACACTGCACTGAAGAAAGCCGATATTGCAAAGTCAACAACTTTTCAGTCAATTTAGCCCAGCAAAAACAAAATCCATGTGTATTGACAAAGGAAGTTTCTTGGCTGAAAAGATAAAGTAAGCAAATTATAACATGCTGAACAAATCACACTTAAACTGTTGTTGCCTTTTGACTGCACGGTATAGACTTTCTGTTATCGACATTGGCACTTTTTTATAAAGCTAATTACATTAATAGATAAATAATTTATGGTTCTCTGACACAAGACCACTACTTTGTGTGCTGGAACAAGATCTTATCCCATATTATTGGCACCAATAATTGACTATTGTTGATGCATTTAGACGTATAAAAAAAAATCACAATCTTTTATTAATTTACCTTTTTGGTTGGAGTATTTTGGACCACAAAACTCACAGTTCGGATCGCGTCACGGTTTTAGAGTCACGGCTCGGATCATTTTTCGGATTAGTAAAAAAAAAAAAAAGAAAGAAAAGACAAAAAAACAACAATATTAAAGCTAAATTACATTCTGGAAACGTTTCAAATCATATATTGAATAAACATTTAAAGTACTTCACTCACAATATTTATATTTGCAACATCAAAACTTTTGGTCATTGAAGCCTATTTATTAAAACAAAAGATCTTTAAACTTTGAACACAAACAAAATGCTAAAACATGCAGTTTCTGATTACATTTGCATGTACCAAATCTACAAAAACTGACAGAAAAGAATGCTTAAAAATAGTGTGGAAAATACTAATTCTATCTGTAGTACCCATTAAAATGCAAATGTTCTCATCCCACCAGCCTAATGTCCAAATTAAATCATAAATAAAACAGTTTAAATTATTTTTTGGTATTAATTGTTTTATTGAAACTAACTGTGGGAACATTTAAATTGTTAAAATAATAATTGTTATTTGTAAAACAAATAATCGTTCCCTGAAGGAAACAGCAAGTCCGTTACGGAGAAGCGTCTTTCTCCTGTACGTTACGGTTGCTGCTTTTGACTGGGAGTTTTTGAATCCAGAAATGCAAACATGCTTTTTATTCAGCTCTTAAAATTAATTAAACCTGATATCTATCAATCTGCGTCCTTCATTATGAAGTTGAGAAATGTTTTTGACAGAAGCTCCTCCCAAACGCAGCTTCAGGTGAACAGACTTCAAGATAACCGGGAAGCAGCTTTATCGTTTGTCAAAACAATGAGGATTTACATGAATTTGACACAAATTCCATCCGATGTGAACAGACAATGGATTTAAATGATGAGGCCCTAGATGCGCTCGTGGGGGTGGAGGTTGGAGTGGTCCGCGGTGCACACGTGTCCCGAACAATGACTTCTGATCCGTATGGACCACGGATTATCCTTGATCTGTTGCACCTCTACTTTTTGGTCATTCTTCAAAACTTATGAACAAAAACAAATCATCAACCATATTTGCTCTCAGAAATAGTTGACAAACACAAGTACTTCTTGAATGTACAAAGGATCATCTCACTCTGGCTTTGTAGTACACATCAACATTACAAACGATAAACAAATTAAACCATAAAAAGGATACTAACATTGAAAAAAAAAAAAATAGCTGACAACTGTTCATGAAGGGAGTTTAAGAGCAAAGGAGTTTCTATGTGAAACACCTCAAATTTTAGAGCGGTTCAAAGGAGCCACATGTAATAAATACTGTACTTATGCAATTGCATCCTACATGAGTTCCCTTGTTTTTCCAGTGTAATTTCCGTCAAAGAACATCAGTGCATCATTGCAAACACTCTTTCTCTGCATGGAATTCTGCCTCCTTTTAACCTCTTGGCCCATTTATGACCCAGAGCCATTTAGACTCAATTGGTTGTTACCAGCAGTGCAGCTCTTCATAGCCGCACGTTCTCCAAACCATCCATCAAAGTCAACTGTTGTTTTTTATTACACTGTCTCTACCAAGTGTCCACCAATCTAACAGGCTCAATGGTTTATAAATACAGAAACAAGGACACGGCAAGTGTTTTTGTGGATCTCTGGGATCCAGTATAGCAAAGAAGACTATCAGACGAACAGGAACATCTACTTAGTGTGACGGTGGTGATGGCTACTTAGCAACAGTAGTTAGTTCTTTTTTTTTTTTAATCTGTTTTGCTTCTATATGTTTTCATTCATTTGATTAAAAAAAGACACCATTCTGCTGTCTGACGTCACTTCCATGGTTCATCCTTTATTATAATGCTACTTTTACCACTTTTAAAATGTGTGTGTGTCCCAAATGCTTTTATTTTTAGATTGATTCCTGACAAGAGCATTAAGATCCAACATAAAATAAAAAGTGCCATTAAAAAATTATTAGATGAGGCTATTGTAAATATTTCTTTTCACTTTGAAAACTTGCTGTAGGAGTTTCTTTGATGAATACCATTATTGTTTTTCTTTGGAAAATGATATTTACTCCAATAGTTGAAATGCTAAGGATTTTTATACTAAAATTAGAGATTTCCCTTGGTGGAGATTGAAGATATACAGCTTTAGGATTTCCTCCAGGCTTAGGCCCAGTCCGACTTCTTCCCTTGTCCCTAGCCCTTGTCCCTTCCCCTTCATTTACCCCTTCAAATGGGGAGTTATGAAAAAATGGTGTCTTGTTTTTCGGACGTCACTTTCATTCGACGACATAACAAATAATCGCCAGTCTGCTAGCTAGACCTTACAGCGCTTGAATATACATATCAACTGTGGTTTTATAACTTTAAAAAGTTCATGGTACAATCAAATGTCATTACTTACAGTGACCCAAAGCCTGACACAAGTGTAAAAATCTGTAGATCAGAGCACATCCACATGAAGAAAAGCGCTTTTCAGCCCGATGCGGTTTACCCAAGCAGTGGCGGACTGGAGGGTTGGATTTAAGAAATACATTTCCCGGTCACGACTTCCACTTAAAATGCCCCTTCAAATGAAGGGAAGAATTCGGATTTGTGACTCTTAAATCTCTCATTTTACAACCTTTTTTAACCACATCAAGTATCTGTTTCATTTGATGGAAAAATATTGCATGTTTATTAATAAGCAATATAATGTTACTCTATCAACATTGCTAAATATCCTGATAAGGTAGAATCTTATTGGATTTTGACAAATGCATCACACAAAACTCTGAAAAAGACAGTGAAGATGGTCAAAAACGTGGCTTTGGGTGTTTTTTCTTTATATCACATTCCCTTTAAAAATAACAGCCGAGCTCTAGTTACACAAAATGCTAAAATTAAGCAGCACTGCTCACAAAGTTGCATTGTTTTAAGATGAAACAATTCTGACAGGTCATAGTCGTCCACTTAAGCCTCAATTCTACCGAGACGGTTGGTGCGGAAACGCTGTAGCCACTCGTTAAGTGACAGAAAGTAAAGACAACATTAGAAAGTACCAATATAGCGTTTCCAACGTTTGTTTTTGCGGTTTCAATCCTGCCCACGGTCGTCTTTCCAACTATATGAAATCCCTGTTTTACACGATGTACCAGAAGTAAATCAATAAAAACACAAGCTGCTGGATGACCTCCATTGTTGTAGATTTTCTAGTCATCGCACTACAATGACACGCTAGCAGTCTACACCACGCACGCGCCGTGAAAACAAACCGCTCAGTGGAAGCGAGGATTAACAGAGTGTAAACGCTCACCAGAATTAACTGGACCGCACCATACCACTCCTTACCGTACCGGACTGGACCACTCAGTGGAAAGGAGGCTTTAACTACCAGACAGACCTTTCTAGAAGTTTCCCAGAATGCCTGCTCTTAGTCATGGCGCAAGTAACTTTAACTCCAATACTCTTCATTCTGAGCTCCTGTTGAGCTGCTTCACTTTACATAACATCTTTACATAACTGAAAGAGTGAGATTCTAAATTACATGGTGAGACGCGTTACTGTAGTTCTTAATCATGTGCGGTACACAGGTTTTATTGTGAACCACTTGGAACAGTGAGCAAGGAAAGAACACCTCAGTTATAGTAACATCAACTAGTAGGTGTCGTTTTTCTTTGTCTTTGTGTAGCAACAACTCTATACATCTGCTGGTACAAAGAGTTGTATCGCTTACTTTCTTTTCTAATCTTAAAGTTTAAGCTTGTTGTTACTCTTTTAGTGACTGTATAACATTTCACACCCTTAGAAAAGATGATTGTTTATGTCCATTTGGTCACCTGTCAGACTTCATTACATCCTGGTGGACAGTAAATTGTTGACATGCAATATTAATTAATATTTACTTGTTTTCCATGTAGAAGAATGGTTAAGACACCACAGGCTGAAAAAGTACGAGAGAGGAAAAGCCGACTTATTATTATTATTGTGGCTTTATACTATGTATATTTATGTAATCCTTTATCTAAGAGGCCAGTTTCAGTAACCCATAGCCTTAACTTCAAGAGAGGTCCTATGAATACTGCATGATGGAGCTTTTATTACTGAGCGAGCTGGAGTGTAAATAAGATCCAGGCAATGGGGCACATTTACTGAGGTCAGATCAGGGGGAAGTGGCAGGGGGAGCCTGTGTAACCTTGTCTCCAAGTTTCCTGCTGTCACAAGACTGTCATTGTAACTCATACACGGATAGTCGGCCTTGAAGTGGTCAAGGACGGTCTGAGAATGAAGCTGTAACCAACAAGTCAGTCCTTAGCTACAGCTATAAAATATGTCTTGAGAGGCTTTTGTTTTGGTCGTTTGGATAATTTCCTGGTTTTTCTTAACATCTCTTGGAATTGTTGTTTTTCAGACGACAATCTGTGTATTAAAATAAACAAGTGGTGTACGTGTTAACCATTATTACCCCTTTTGTTTGGTTTAATGTGAGATGGACACAGCCCTATTAAGATACTATATCTAGAGTTTTAATTTAGTCTCAGTAAACATCATCAGTGTCTCCATTGCTGTTTCACTGTTTATTCTGGGTTCCAGATGGTGTGTAACGTATTTGAAAAATAAAAATAAAAGTGTCAATTCCTTAATTTAATCAGGAGACATCCATCATCTTTCAAGCACATTGGCTATATAATTAGAACATTTTAATTAAAATAAAAAATGTTCATCCCCTTGTGTAAAAACCTTTAAACAATATAGAAGTTTGCACAAAAACTACTTAACAAGAAATAGGTTTTGTTTGGGTTGAAAAGCTTTACCCGTTGACTTGCACTTTGCTTGTTATTGCTCAGGCTGGATTTTTACTTCAGATTTTTTTTCCAAAAAATTTTACTCAATCATATATGTCTCATCAATTAGATAATAAAGAAGGATCCAACTTCAGAGATGATGGTTTGAATTGAGTTTGTACCATAAGTAGAGCTGACACAAACAAATGTTTCAATAGTCAATTAATCACCAGTTATTTTTCCGATTAGTCGACTAATGATGTACTTGTAACCAGATATTGCTTGGACCCTTTTTTTCCCCTTTTATTTATTTATTTGGTTATTTTTTAATGTTTCCCACTTTCCAGCTCTGTTGGTACCTGAGTTATGTTATGGTACCCGAGTTGTCCTAGAGCTTTCTGTGGCATCACTACTGCGCATGTATGTCAAAGACAATGGCATATGTGGCATTAGAAAGTCCCCACTGTAGGTTTGAGATTTAAAAAACAAACAAACAAATGAATAATTGACTCTTAAAATAGTTGACTGTTTTAATAGTCAACATAGTTGTGACTGATCAGCTAATCGTGGCAGCTTTCTAGATTTCAACAGATAAAGATCTAGCTTGTTTGAATGAGTCCCATTGAGAAGAAACTTGACCTTTTTAAGGTGGCCACATTAAACACACTTTGCATCATAGACGCACTCTGGACGATTCATTGACAGTCAGGCACTCGGGTGTCACATATACAGAACTGACTTAACAGCTAACCAGTCTGTGTGACGTTCAGTGAGCCAGCATCATTCCCTTCACCTGACAGCTGCTGGACAGTGTTTGTCCTTGAGGATTGTATGTTAAGAGGTCTTGAGGTATTGTCACTGCTACTGTGAACTAACCTTCAAGGGCGGTAACTAAAGCCGGCTCCTGGCATTAAGGCTAATTAAATCATTATGGGCCCTGTCGGTGACCTCTGCGTGCAACTCTAAACTCTGTCTGGAACAACTAGAGATGGGGGCAGCTGTATCAGGTTTTTAGTGTTAATGTGAATGATCAAAAAAAAAAAAAAAACATGTTCAGTTTGGTGCTACTGATGTTGGCAAATAGAGAAGTTTGACTGAAATTGGTTCAATAAGTTAATCAACCTTTTGTGTACGTTTTTTGTAGTCAAAAATTAATC
The DNA here is from genome assembly GCA_003999625.1 of Oryzias javanicus. NCBI lineage: Eukaryota > Metazoa > Chordata > Actinopteri > Beloniformes > Adrianichthyidae > Oryzias > Oryzias javanicus. The sequence goes on along the minus strand of CM012439.1, from coordinate 12,327,694 downwards.
AAGTCCAAATGAGCAACTATCTCTGAAATAAACTTTTTGTAAAAAAAAAAAAAAAAAAGAAAAAAAAAAACTCTAATGATAGTAGGATACATTCACATCCCTAACAGATAGTCTTTGTTTCTTTTTTCAAATAAAAAAGATTATAACTAACCAACATCAGTTATTTGTGAATCAATCTGTAAGCAAATCAACAATTTTTCATTATTTTTTTCTTAGTGGTTTGTTTGAAAATGTTGTTAAATAAACCACTTAAATTATTCCTGTTGTTTGGCATTCAAAGGAAATTATTTGTTCATATATTTTAAATCTTTATAAAATTTCTCCTGTAAAGGGGTTAATTAAAATAAAAATGCTCTTTACAGAAAGTGTTTCTTAAGGTTTTTATCATAGGTTATGTGTTCAGTGTGTACACATTATACTTTTTGTCCGGTTAAAATAGAGCCAGGATTCCATTGTTGAAGAGCAGGAAAATGACTCATTAGTTAATATTTACAAAATGTCTTGAAGTGTGACTCTCAGCACTCAAAGGTTAATTAGAGCTCTGCTGCTGCTGATGCTGTTGCAGCTGTTTTGTTGACTGTCAATTCAAAAGTGATAAAAGATTATCACAAGGTATTTGGTGAATGATGGATCCAAGCAGGTTAAGTTTTTCAAAATTTCACATTGTTGTGAGAACATTCCTGCAAGTGTCCCTGAAAGCTATTATGTGTGTCAATATTTCCTCATCGTGCATTCACGTTAGAGGTTTCTTTTTGTGTCTGTCTTCTCGTGATCGCAGTACCGAGAATGCAAACAAGCACCTGGTTCAAAACAGGCTCAATGTCTACCTGCGTCACAGTCTGTTTTTGTTTCTTTACATCCTGAGTTTTATTCCTTTTTTTTCTTTTTGTATTGTCCCTTTAGAGCATACCATGTTCTTGGCAAACGGGTTTTAGCTGTCAAGGTGAGCATTTCTTTATTTTACATTATATTCACACATTTTACTTTTTTATAAAATGTCCCCATTAATGAGTAATTAAATGAATATATTAATTTTCTTCTTTGTTTGTTCACAGGTCATTCCTCTGGATATTACTGTGGAGTTACAAAAGCAAATTATGTCAGAATTAGAAATTCTTTACAAGGTTAGTGTCATTTAGTTACGTTTGGCCCTTTCCATTTTACTCCACTAAACCAAAAACACTTTTCATTCAAAGTTATAGCTTTTAGATATGTTTTCATTGTTTCTCATTCACGGTTTAAAACAGACTCCAAAGGTCATATTACCGCATGTCTTAAAACATAGGTTTGTCCGAATTTCTTCACGACTCACAATATAGTTCACTACATTGTGCTATTTTGTAGTGCTGTCCAAATCTACAATTCCAAATCGAGTGCCTTAGAAATTTCCCAGAAGTTTTTGCAAAAAACTAGTGCGCATCGCTGCTCATTTGCAAATATCGACCACAATGCATTGTGTTGAAACAATTTTTGCAGAAAAAAAAGGTGTTTACATGTAATAGCAGCTAGTAAAAAAAATTACTTGTTTTTACTTTTAAATTAGGTAATTTTGGAGCCGATGTGGTTTGTCGCATATTTGTGACAACAGGCGTTTAGAGATTAACATGAGCAGGTTTTGATTTTGCTAATTTATAATTACAGACTTTGCTCTCATTGCAGTGTGATTCCCCGTACATCATCACGTTCTTCAGTGCCTTCTTTGTAGAGAACAGGATATCCATATGCACAGAATTTATGGATGGTAAGCTTTCAACCTTTTTCTTTGAGGAAAAGACTCCATTGAGTGTCCATTTACACTTCAGCAGATCAAGGGAAGTTCTGATTGCTGTGAGCTGCTTAGCATGACCGCGTGCTAAAAGCTACAAGGGTGTGATGAGTTTTAACTGAAGTCCATCGGTACATGTATTTGTATGTGGGTGCCTTGAATGGTGGAACTGGGTGTGTTTTCAGGTATGCATTTGTCCAAGTGTGTTTTCACACAGCAATTCCCTCGTTTCACACCTTCTCCAACATCTCAGAAAATTCTGTTAAACTTTTAAACGCGCTTACTTTGTGCTACTTTCCTTGACTTGCACTCAGTTATTGAAAGCCTTCAAAAACAGGGATGTTAATGTCAATACAAAAAAGTTCACAAGTACATCACACAAGTGTTAGGCAGAGAAAATAACTAGTATGACCCTGTAGACTCACATGTCCAGGTTTTGTATACCTCCTCAAAGAGTAGGAATATAGAGATTTAATTGAGGCAAAATTTGAAGTGACAACACCCTGTCTTTTGGTAAGTTCTTCAAATGGTGACATTTGAGTTGCAAATGCTTAGAGAAAACAGAGTTCTTCTTTGTCACGCGGTGAGTGCTTTCAAAACACCAGTTCTCTCAAAGACTTCACAATGAGCTACATCAATTTTGCACCAATCGGGGGTGACAGATCAGTTTGTTTCATACAGGTGGATCTTTGGATGTCTACAAAAAAATTCCAGAGCATGTGCTGGGGAGGATTGCTGTGGCGGTATGTACACAAAACTCTGTAACATTATTATTAGACAGAAAAAGTTGCATCATAATTATATCTAAGAGCTGGTTCGTTTGTTTTTTATTCCACAAAGTAAAGAAGCAGTTCAGGAAATTCTTGTATGTGCATAGAAAAAAAGTGTAAATACATCTTTTTCAACCTGCTTTGCTTCACATTTTTTTTAATTAGTGTTCATCTCTCTTTATGTTGGATTTTTAAACGAGGAAGAGAAAATGAGTGAGTTTCTTTGGATGACCTTTTTTTTGTTTGGTTTATGTTCCATTTTATGAGCACTGATGTCATTAAAAATATATACAATTTAAAAAATGCTAATGTTAATTTGTGAATCAGCTATTGACCTTTTTATTGGATAGTAAATAGTTCTGTGCTTGAGTGGACAAACGCTGTGATCCAAGGTTTCCTCCATTTAGAGGGATTTTTGTTGAGTTTGTTAACCAGGTAAAATCCTCTACAGCCTTATTAGAGATTTTTCCACCATTTTCTTGACTACTTTTTGGGATGCACTTCTTTGATACTTTTTAAAAGCAACATAGAAAGAAAAAAAAACAGATTAGCATGTTCTTAAATTTAATTTTAGTGTAATTGATCTTACGGCAATAAACCATATTTTCTTTAATTGACTATGTACACATTAGCATCAGCCACAGTTTATTCTGTCCCACAGCAGCCCTGGACTCGACTGCTGGGACCTTTTTGTTTTTGTACTTCTCTCTTTCAGAAAACAACTTTCTAACCTTTGATCAAATTTTGCTTCCCTGCCACATGCTCAAAAACTCACAAAAAAATTTCATGCACCTAGTAAGTGCTAAAAATTATCTTTGTGAACAATCCCCATTATCCCAAAACATGATGACATCACAGCAGGAGAAACTTAAAAAAAAAATGAATGTGGTCAAAATCTCTAATGGAGCTCCAAAAATATTTTAAAATCCACTTACAAAATCAAAACACGTGTTAGAGATGTCCAAAGGAAGTTTTAAATTAATTTGGGATGACCACAGGACTTATGACTTGGTGTCCATGTTGTGCAAGTATGAAATTTTGCACTTTTCATAATTTCTCTGAAAATGAGAAAACGAAACTTTTGTTCCAGCAATTTTTACACAATTTAAAACACTTGCCACCAGGTTAATGCTAAGGTCACAAAAACAACCACACAATGTGGAGCATCGGCAGAGTCTTCAAGATTTCATTCCACCACCTGATCTTTCTTGAAAATTGTTGCCGTGGTCATGAATGTAGGCGGCAGTCAAGCAGCTGTCAGGTGTGCAGAATACCTGCTAGCCACATGATGGCTGGTGGCACTTTAATATGGACAGCTGCCGTTCTGAAACATTTACACATCGTCAAGTCAGAGCTGATGCTGGCTGGTGATTCTGGCTTTTCTGACCAGTGGCCGCTCAGCTGTCGCCTGATTTTGTAATGGCGTCATCCCCGCCTGTCACTGAATTTGCAACCTCAAAATGTTCCCGGGCGGCCACTGACCAATGCCAAATTTTAGAGAAAAATCATCAGTTTGTCGTGAAATTTATTATTTTTCTTAAAATCTCAGTGGCCACCGCGCACGGTGTATAAATGTGACTGCCGCCTCCCATTTACAAATGACTCTGCAAAAAGAATACATTTTTAAAAAATTAATTTGTCATCATGTGCTGCTATGACAAGAGTGGCAGGGGCAGGCATGTAAGTGGGCTGATGGAAGGTAGTGCCGGCATACAAGGCCATACAACGCCGCTCAAACCTTAATAGTTTGGCTTGCAGTTTGTTTTGTACTGTACCGGCCTCATTCAGAAAGTCATTACATTTCCTCAAAACATAGGGTGTGAATTTTCTATAAGCTTTTTATTTATTTTTGGTGGACAGAAGCAGGATGGATAAAACACAGTTGTTTTCTTGTTTTTCCTAATTTAAAACTAGTGTTTTGATTGAAGCGGCCTTGATGTTGATTCATGTGTTTCTTCTCCCCACTCATTACTCTCCCTCTGTCTGCAGCCCTTGTTTTCTGCTGCTATCCTTTAACTTTGTCCATAATCAAACAATGACAGCTATTTAGTTGGTGCTAATTCGAATTCACAGCTATTTCTCTGTGCCACTGTCACACTTGTTAATTATCACTCAAGAAAAAGCACCGGAGAGGGCGCGAGTTAAGGTACACGTGCCAGTTGTGTTACTCACACCACAACCTTTCAAGGCAGGCCAAGGAAGGACTTCACAGAGCTTTTGCTCTCTTAATTTGTCTTGGATATTGTATTTTAATACTGTTTGATGGGAACCTTGAAGCTGGAATCATTTCTCACTTTGGATTAATTAGGAAAACCCAGAGATTAATGGAAGTTATTTAGATTGATTAACATGAAATGACATCCTCTTTATGTATTTAAGGTATTGTGTTTCTTGCCTTATGAAACTGGATTGTCTTTATATCAGATTTGTTTCACAATGCAGCGGCTTCAAATACCGTTAATCTTTAGAAAGTCATCACTAGAATGTTACAAAATAACCTAAAACTTCACATTACCAATCTTAAAGTCTAACTCTCAAGCATTCAAAACGTAATTTTTATTCAATACCTAGTTTTAAAATCCTTGAATGATTCCAAGAAAAGGATTTTGTCAATGTTAGCGGACATGTTAGCACCTTTATTAAAGTGACTCTCAACAGCAATACACACATCATTTTTGAACTCTCTGCAGAAGTACGTTATTGCTTCTTGTGTCTGTATAAATGGGTTTTAAGAGATTTACCTGTGAAAAGAGTTTAAATGGAAAAATTAATACCAAGGTTTCTAAGATGATGTCTTATGTACATTTCTTGTGAGTCTTCAACACCTCATAGACGGTGGACACTTAATTTTAATAAATGTTATTTATCGTTTAACATTACTGTGTTTTATTTAGAGCTTAGCAATAAATCAGTTTAACTCTTGACAGATCAACACAGTCCTATTCCTCTCTTTATGTTGCTAAAAAGTATTTTTATTGTTTACTATTTAAAGAAAAAGTATTGTTGCAGAGGCGGTATTGATATCAAATATTGGAATAATTTTCAGTCTCAGGTACCAGTTATTAAATTAACACATAGGAACATGTCATCGAAACCCACAGAGCTCTAACATGTGGACTCATGTTCCTCCAAACTAGATAGAAACATTTTTTATAGGGGTGTGATGAAGGATGATGATGTATTACTTTGATGTGAAAAAAAAACGACAGTTGGCTGAATTTTATTAAGTTGAGCGATCTTAGAGATGCAGGGAATCTGGAAAACTTCACCTGGACGGTTTAGTACCAGGTATTTATCTCCGAATGAGATTGGTTGAAGTTTTGGGTAAAGATCGATTTTAGGTCAGAATCAGATTGTCCAAAATGAACAAATATGGAGTATGAATTGTATCATCAACAACAAATATGATATGGATTGAATAGTTTAAACTGAATCATTACACCTTTAATTTTTTAGATCAGTATTAGTTCATTTGTCAATGGGAAATAATTTTTTTTTCCTTAGTTTTTGGCTCTGGCAAAGTTTTTCACTTCAGCACTGTCGGTTCAATTCTGTCATTGCTGTTTTGAAGCTGCAATTGCTGACCCAAAAGTCAATTTTATTTGAAGATCCACTTTATTTAGTTAAAATAGAATATCTTCCATGAGTAAAGTATTTGTCACACGAAACACACTATCAACTTATGTAAACCAAAATACAGCTAAAGCATTTTAATTATTGTGGTAATCACTTTTCCAGTGAAAAGCTTTCCTCTTTGGGTGAGGCACATCAAGTTAACTTTTTTTAACAGTTAATGTATTTAATATGCACTTTGTGAAGTTAAATGGTTTCCATAATTGACAAAAAATCATTTAGTCAAATAATAATAATAAAAATGTAGGAAACCTTTTGTACCCACCTTACTTGAAAGCAATGATGTAGTCTACTGCACACCCTGAGGATAATGTAAAAAGTTATCATTCTAGAAAATGAAGTGATACCTTAACCCGCTGGCTCAGCAGGGTAGAGTGGCTGTCCTTCAACCAGAAAGTTGGTGGTTCGATTTCCCGTTGCCCCATGTGGAGATATGTCCCCAGGCGAGAATACATAAACATGAATAGTATAAATGCAAAAGCGTTTTCTGCTGTAGATCCAGGGAATACTGGATTTAGACATCTAAAAAAAATGTTTATAATAAATAGACAATTAATGTTCTCTTTTAGTGTTATTCTTGTTCATAACATTCAGATAAATTTTATTGATCAGATATAGGGAAATCTTGATGTATTTTTAAAACATACGTCTTTACCTTCCCATCAAAATATTTTATATTTAATTTCAATTGAACTATTTTCAGTCCAAACTATTAGGCAATTGTGTTTTAAAAAAAAGTAGTTGATTTAAGCATTTTTTCAAATTTCACTCAAATTAAATTATTTGGGTTTATTTATTTGTAGGTTCTCCTTTGTATAAATATTATTTTGTTATTGTAGTTTTTTATGCTATAGTACAAGATTTAAGGGTTGTTCAACAGTTTGTTGCTGTTACAAACATATCACTGATACGCAGAAATGATGTCCTCAGTGTTCTATGTCGTTCATATTGATGCTTTGAGAGGTTCCTTAAGCTCTTAGGGGTACTGCTGACATTTGTTTAAGCTATATTTATAATAATTCTCAGTGAACTTTTTGATCTTTTGTTGTTCTGTCTTTACCTGCAGGTAGTCAAAGGCCTGACATATCTGTGGAGCCTGAAGATTCTTCACAGAGGTGAGTAAGGTTGTTCAGTTATTTAAAAAAAAAAAAAAAGGCCAGGTTGATAAAGACAAGCAACAGAGTGCTGATTTTGCAGTTCTCTCAAGCAGTTTGTCTCCACAGATGTCAAGCCTTCCAATATGCTGGTGAACACCCGAGGACAAGTCAAGCTGTGTGACTTTGGTGTCAGCACACAGGTACGTCGATGTGTTAGTGTGAGACGCCGGGAAATGATGTCAGACGGAAGGCTGGAATAAGAACAGTTGTCTGAATCTGCTTGATTACAGTCCTGGGCAGTTGCGCTGCATGTGCATGCTCAGATCATCTGTGTGTGCGCGCGCGTGTGTGTGTGTATGATCAGCTTGTCAATCACAATATTCATTTCCATCTCAAGGCATCAGTGCTATCCCAAGGGTCTTCATCTTACATTAACCCCCCGCTCCTCCATTGTTCTGTAGCCTGCAAAAAATTACTCGCTATAATTATGACCTGCACACAGAGCGCCAAGCCTCATTGATATGTATTCAGGAGATTGGAGGGCAGCGTGGGTGGCAGACACAATACCCTTTTTCTTTCAGTGTGTGTGTGTGTGCCTGTGTGTGTTTTGTGAAGTAGGAACAGAATTCTGCCATTCCCTAAAACATGGTTACACACACTTATGCATGCACACAGTGCATCTCTTCTGTGTAAATTTGCAACTTTTCCTTCACTGGAAACTTCAAGGTAATTTTCCTTTTCATAAACGTTTCGGACTAGTTTATCCATTTTCCACATATCTGTCCTTTTTATCTGCTTTTGTGAAAAACATGAAGGATAAAAGCGCAGCTATATAGAAAAAAACGAGTAAAAATATATAGAACATGCACTCTTCTGAATTAAGGAATCATCCAGTATAAAAGTTTTTTTTTTGGTTTTTTAATGGAGTGTTTACATGAGTTGCAGCAGCAGGGACACTCCAATTTGTGCTTTCTGTCTAAAACATAATGACTCAAGAGTTCATCACTAACACTCTTATACGGCCAGGAATTGTCTACCGATTTATTCACATGAGACATTGCAAACATTTACAGCGCAGTGGACATTGATTGACAAGCCAATCAGGACACAGAGCTCAGTGTGCTCTGGAAAAAAAAAAAAGCATGCAAAATGTATCTGGAAAGAAATTTCAAAACAGTGAGACAGTGAAAGGTGAACTGGATACAGCGAGGGAACAACTGTAGTAAAAGAACCCATAACCCTTGTACTATCCTAGGTATGTTGACGTTGGGAGTGGGATCATTTGAACCCCACAAGACGGCACCCTGTTTTTCACAATGATTTTTGATTTTAACTGGTGTCCACAGCCGACATGAAATCCTGTCCACCTTTGTCAGGAGAGGGATAACATGCCAATGTATGGGCGGGGTCAACTGTACCCCATAAGATAGTACAAAGGTTAAATTATCTGTTGCCCAGTATTTTGAGAGGCACCCAGCTACAGGTAAAACGGCAGAAGTGATGGTGGAAAGACCCGATAGAGCCGATTGGAGCCGATGGATGTCCAGCAAAAGTTTTCTATTAAAAACAAAAGTTGTATTTTTTTCACTGCGTATACTTCTCAGCTTCAATCTTTTCATTTTACTGATAGAATTCTGTTTTGTGTGTGAAAAATAATGAAAGAGAGGGTTTTTTTTTTTTGACAAGTCTGATCCAGCTGGATTTTAGGTGTTCTGATCGGCTGGAATCTGCTCACAGGTAGAGGTGTGTCGGTCAACTCCGAACTGCTCGCTTTCCATGACGGTGGCGGGCAGGACTTTTGTGGTGAACATTGAAGTTTCAATTTTTAGACGACGCTCGTTGTTGTAGAAATTTAATGTCAGTCTCCTTCCCAAATATGAAATAATGATTGGTTTCATTGTTGTTGGATTTTTAATAGCAGAGATCTCCATTTTGCTCCGCCCCCCACAGAACTCTGTTATGCGTTGCAGCAGTTAGAGATCCACGTTCATCTTCTGCCTTATTTTTTAAATAAAAGATCATTTAAAAATCACTACAAATAATTGCCATATTCTCTCTTTATATCCCCAAGATGTTACTCACAGAATGTTAAAACAAGTTTATTTTAGAGACTGAGTTTTATTACGCTAAAAGTACAATAAAAACTATCAATAACAAAAAAATAATAAAGTATATAAAAGTGCAACTTCCGTTTTCGAGATCACCAACTCCCTCTCTTTAGATAAAATACAACTTGTGTTGGACGTCCATCGGCTCTAGATCTATCCTCCATTATACCCGCCATATTACCCGCAGCTAGGTACTGTTGAGTATTTTGAGTCTTTATTATTATCAGGATTTCCTTTTACATATACATATGTTTTGTTTGCAGTTAGTGAATTCCATTGCAAAAACATATGTGGGAACCAACGCATATATGGCGGTGAGTTTATCCAATCTTTTTATTCTGAAGTCCAGCAACTTTACATCATGGTTTCTGAATGATCTTGTATTCATAGAGCTTGTTTTGTCCCACAGCCAGAGAGAATATCAGGAGAACAGTATGGGATCCATGCAGATGTCTGGAGTGTTGGAATCTCTTTCATGGAGGTAAAACCATCTATCAATGACCTTTACCTCTAATCTACATCATTTTTTTCCAGCTCTCATCACTCACTGACTTTTTTTTTTGGTGGCATTTTATTCATTAATTATTATCGATTTACTACACTCACCAGTTTCCCCCTACAATTTAACACACGGCCATCTCTCTTATCAATAATGTTATGTTCATCACAGTTTTAATAACAATAGATGAGTTTCCAGCCACACAGACATGACAGGATTATTGACTTGTTTCGTGTGATAAGGATAAAAATTGATGGAAGCTCATTGTTTCTTTGTCTCTTGCTTCCACGAGGAATAAAATAACTAACTTAGTTAGGTTTCATCTTTACATACTCTACTAGTTGGTTTAAATTAAGGTGAGGATAAGGGCTTTAAATAGCCTCTAATAGGTGAGCACTTTAGTGAAATGAAAAGCGTTCATCTGAAAGGAATTGCCAAATGTCGGAAAGGGACTTTAATACAGCCTTGAAGTGAAAATAGCACGCAAGCACACTTTGTATACAACTTTGCGGTCTTATCCTCTTGGTCTTTGTCTGTCTATCTTGTTGTCAGCGGGTGGTAATTGTGTGTGGGGGGGTTATTAACTGAAAGGGGATGTTGTTTGATAAAGAAGTGTTACCAGCAGGTGGGCCCTAAGCATACCTCAAAGACAGGAAGTCTCAAGTGCTGCACGCTTCAGTCGCTTCTTTGTTATTTTAAATTTCATACTGTAAAGCTGCTGCTGGTTAGTAGGTATACACACATAATTGCACATAAACAGGATTGATATTAGGCGAGGCTCTGATTTGCTTTAGTTTGAATGTGGCTAAAAAATGTTTTTTTTTTTTCCTTTATCTGAGAAGAATAAAAACCTCTGAAATCTACAGTTATTTTTTTTTTTTTGTTTGTTTTAGACATTGAAAAATACTTTATGATAGTAATTTGTGTTTTACTCTCTGTACAGCTGGCACTGGGAATGTTCCCCTATCCACAAGTAAGTAGTAATCAGTGAAATACTGTTTTTATTTTCCTGGTGTTCTGTTTTATACTGATTATGAACCATAAATGTAAAACTTGTATGTTGGCCTACAAAATTGATTTTTATTTAGATAACTGGCATCTTTCTGTGTGTTTTTCAACACTAACTTTTTCCTGTTCATTTATTTAAATCAAAATCCTGCACAAATGTAATTGCTCTCTACAGAAGTGGCTTCTCAATCCCATCAAGTCTTAATTAGTACTTTAAGATGGGTTTATCTGGCTAATCCCTTGTTGAGCAGTCTGATTCTGATCACCTCAGGTTACCTGCTGGCTGCACGCCGGCTCCCGATGTTGAGAGGCAACTTCAGGTTTCCTCTTGAATTTGAGTTGTGTCCAAGGAAAGCCTTAAATTATTATCTTGTATTAGTACTTTAGCCATAAATTCTTTTTTCTCAAATATTTCACAAATATCATAATTTTTAATCACACTGTTTGCTTTATCAGAAATTTAGTTTTTCAATCAGCTTTTGGAAATTGATTAAAAGCGCTTTCATGTTTTGATTACTAACTAACTGTATTTGAAATGTAATAGTTACATTTTCCTCACCAGTGTTTCTTTCAAACACTATTGATACTTCTTCAATCTCCCGGTGGCTTATGGTTTCCTCCGTCATACGGCGTTTCCTGATCTTCTGAGTTAATTTTGCCAAAACTCCATCTGGCGCTATAGACAGTTCACCTGCAGGCTGTTTCAGAGCTGTTTGGCGGGAGTGTTCGGATCCAGCTCGTCAAGTGCAGCATGCCAAAATCTTTAGGCCCAAGCTGTGGGATTTTTTCTTTTTTTTTTGTTGCTTGCACAGCTGTCCATTCAATCCCCCCTGCACCGCTTTACAAAAATAAAACATATTTTAGGACAGGCTTTGGAAATTTCAAAAAAAGAAAAACTTCATTAAATTTTGTGTCATCTGTTAATTTGTAAAAATCAAAGCTGTAGGATTTTTTTAAACACAAATTTGAAAGAATTCAAGTATTTTGAGAACATCATTATCATTACATCTATAAGACATTTGTGCTCTGATCTCATCCTTATGTGTTTGTTTTGTTGTCACCTCTTCGTAATTAGAGATGGTCTCTTTAATTTCTCTTCACCACATGTGGAGATTCCTTTCTAGTTTTTGGGAAGTGTTAATGAAGTTATATGTAGCTTAATCTGAAAGTCTTTGAAGACCTGATGTGATGAGTATACAGCCGCCAGCACTTTTGTTCCTGATGGATGTCATCTTCTCTTTTGTTTATGTTTTTTCTTTTTCGCGTCTGTTATTTTTCTCTCATTTGATTGAATTTCTGGATGAAAAACAATGTCAGTCTTTATTTTTTTTGCTGGAACTTTATTACACATCAGTGCATCTGACAAGAGGTGGAGATGCTTTTCCATTTTACTGTTTTCTTTTGTTTTTCTATTTAAGCTACAGAATGTTACACATCTCTAGTTGCTGTTGCATGGCAAATAAATAAAGTTTTATTTAAATTTACTGATGGAGAAATTGGACTGATAACGTGATGTGTTGTGAGAATTTTTATTTATTTTGCCACATAAGGCATTTTTAAATATTCTTGTAAATTTTTTTATAGAGGACATATATTTAAGCTCAAAATTGCATTTTTTAAATGGTAAATGGCGAATACTTGCATAGCGCTTTTCACCTTTCTTTGAAGGCCCAAAGCGCTTCAGTCACAGAACCATTCACACACACACACATTCACACACTTCAGTATGTCTTTATTCAAATCATTGTTAATCAGGAGCAGACCATAAGAATGCCATGGTAAAAAGCTTATTTGTGGTATAGAAAATATACTGGGTGGGTCAAGCTCCCTGCTCCAAACCCTCACAAACGAGTTGAGCAAAGGGGGCGGGGTTGCTTCCGGTTAACAGTCTCGCACACAACTCAGAAGCGAATTTCTAATGAGAGTATGTGCTAGATAATGAAAGGTTTTTTGATTTTGTCTAAAAAGGCATTCATCATAATTTAAAGACCACTTGGAACACTTTTGTAGTAACCTAGAAGATGATTAGAGTGTGTTTTTAAAGACCCACTCCAATGAAAATAGTGTTTTTGGTGTTTTTTTTATAGAATTTGTATCACGATTAAGAAAATATATTGAAAAAAATTCAAGTTAAAATTGCATTTCTGAGAATTTCTTTATTCAAATTTTGATGAATCAGAAGCACATAAAACCAGTGGTTTGAAAAAGCTCATGTTTGTGGTGTAGATCTGCTATGGGCGGGCCAAAATCTCTCAGCTCCACTCCAGTCCTGAAGCATTCATTTGCAGACGAATAGATCCATTAATGTCTTCATTTACTTCATCTGAGATGGCATCTGGCTCAAAACTGCACTGCTGGATAGCTCTAATATTGCTCATCGTTTTTGCTGCTCTGTTAGCTTGGGGTTGTGAGCCGCTGTAAGCTAGCGGGAGAGAGTGTAAACAAAGGAATGCTGGGAAATCAAACAAGGGTTCCTTCCCTGCCAACAGTCACAGCTCAGTGGGGAATTTCTAATAAACTCCTGCCGTTCTGCAGAAACTATGCTTTAAAGAATGACGCATGTTTTTTCATTTTGGCTAAAAACTGCATAGTGATAATTAAAAGACCACTGAGAACACTTTTACTAAATACTGAAATATAATCTGAGTGGGACTTTAGATATTTTCTTTTGGACAGTCAGTCAAAAGTGAGCTGCACCCATTTAAAGCAAATATAATGTCCCATGAACTTTTATAGGAAAAATAAAGGAAACTTTTTTTTTTTTACCTTTATTGGAGCATCCTTGAAACGTTAAGGAAATGAAGCAACCCTGAGATGGAATAGAATGAGATTTTAAACAATTCCTATCCTTTTACATTTATAATCAGATTTTGTGACTTACAAAATGTTTTCATGTTGAGCTCAGCGTGATACTGTCAAGAAACAAGACGAGTTCCACAATTTAGTGGCTCTTTAGGAAAAATGCATCCATCATTTCACAATTCATGCACATACACCATCACTTTTAAACACTCAAGTATAGAGTATTCAGTTCAAGTATTTAGAATAAAAAGCAAGAAGCATTCCAATACTCCTCGTCTTAAAGTTGATCTAAATTTGAGTGTTCATACAGTTAACATGCTTTATTTTCAGATTGTCATTTAAGAGTATCAGTAGACTGCGATTGATTTCTGCTAAAAGCAGCTAAGATTGACACTTTGTTCAAATTTGTGTTAGAGGCTATCAAGATGTTTTCATCCTGACTTAGTATTGAAAAGGTCAGTTTCCCTCGATCTAATTTCAACCCATGAAGCAGCATGCAATTTTGTTCTAGTAATTATTTCTGAACAAATTAGTTTTCCATAGTTGGTTTTAATGTGTCTGAATCAGGCGAAGCTGGATATAGAGACCATTTAGGAGTCTCTTGGTATTTAAAGACTGTGAAAATCTGTATTTAATTGAGTGAATCGATATGTGCTCTAATGCACACTCAAAAGACCTGGAGAAATGTGCAATTTGTTGAACTAGTTTTTAACCTTCAATCATTTGTGTTGTTTAAAAATGAAAGTGTATTATGCTGGTGATTGTAGTGTAAAAGGGTAAACAAAATGTTTTAAATTATGTTAGGCTTTGTAAGGCAAAGCTGATGTCCAAATCTTTAATTTAGACTCAAACTGCTTTTCTTGTGTCTTTATCACCTAAACAAGTGGTGGATTCTCTGGCTGTTTAAAACACTTAAACCAGTAAAAGCCATACATTGAGCATTTGTTGATTGCAAACTTCCTTCCCCTTTGTTGTTAAGTTATTCTGCATCCTCGCACAGCTAAACAACCTGAGGCGCAGGAATAAAGTACTGCTCAGAAAATTATCATCAGTGGATCTTTTACGCCGTTCCCCACAAACGAGAGGAAGGCCATTAACATTTGTGTGTTTTCATTATGTAAATTGGGTTAGCATATACTCAGAAACTGCCAACAGGAAAGTAATAATTTTCTCCTAGTGATCATAACGTGTCCAAGTGCATTGTCTTGATCTGACACGCTAATTACGTACTGCCTTTTCTCTCTCTTTTTTCTCTTCTCTCTTGCCCTACAGATTCAGAAAAATCAAGGATCCTTAATAGTAAGTTTTGTTACAGTGGAATAGAAAAAAAGATGTTCCTGTTCTGTAAATGCTTTGTTGTCAGCCTGCATTTAAAAATAATATGAAATTGGCAAAACAAAGTAGGCCCACAATGCTGATATTATCCTAACTACTATTATCAAGTTATAAAGACAGTAGCTGAATGCTGACACCTTAAACTCTCTAGATTTGGAAATCAGTTGTTACAATTTAGGCATTAAAGCATAAAAGAATAACATTTTTAAAAGTGAGTTAGCTCTATTAAATTACAAATGTACTATTTCTTTTTTTTTTTTTTTAGCTCTAGTGTTGCAAGCAGCATAAATACGAGGGATTCCACAATTCTCTGTTTAAAACCGAACCATATGTCACAGGATTGAGCCAAATCGTGAATCCTTGCATCCCAATTACATACATTTGCTTATGTTTACATTGGAAGTATCAAACACATGTTGTTCCATATTTAATGTACTTAAAATTGTTTTATTGCATTACATAAGGCTTGCTAAAACCCAGCTTAAAGGTTTTTCTTTATATTTATTTGTTTATTAGCTAATTAAAACAAGGATTTATTCTGAATTTTTTGTTGTTGTTTTTTGATACACAAATCATATATTTAACTGAAACAAAACTGTGACCCCCAAAAAATCGAGGTCTGAACTGAACAGAATTGTGCGGAAAGGGAAATGTTGCATCCCTTAATAAATACCCACCATGCAGCAGCAGTGGACTTTCTGAGGATTTAGTTAATTGGAAAAACTATCAAGGAAATATAACTTCATAAGTTTCTTTTCTTGTGTTGGATTTGAGATTAGAAGACAACAGAGATTTTCCAATAAGTGGTTCACCATTAAAATTTCATGAGTGATGTGTCAGTGCTACATATCTGGTTTCCATGTGTTTAAGTTATTCTCATAATTCCACATATTTGTGTTTCCTTTGGATTTTTGGAGACCACGTTATTGTTATAAAATAATATAGCCTATAGTTGAATATTGTTCCACCTAAATGTAAGAATTCAACAATGTAGTTCAAATCAGTTTCCCAAAAAAAAATAATAATAATTTAGTGTAGAGTTAAAGCAATATCCACCTTCCATTCTAAAAAATGATTGTGATTGTGTTCAGTCTGTTGAGCTGCTTAGTTGATCTAACTGGTAAGTATTGCTGAATCCATTTTTTTTGTAAATAACGTTTTATTTTTTGATGTAATTTATGGCAACAGGGAGAGACGCTTCTTTCACAAAGTCAAGTTTTTGCAAGATCCAACTTGATTTTATCTCTTGAAAACGTTTATTTCAGTTGAAATTTGTTAAGAAGTTGAATATTGTTGAGATTTAGCAAACATTTAAGATAACAATTTCACAATGCCATTTATGTTTTTTGTGATGCATTTTTACAACGATTTTGTTTCTGAATAATCTTTATTCAATAAAAAAAAAAAACAAAATAAAAAAACAATGACAATAACAAGTTACTTATGACAAAATGTGGTATACAAAATTTGTACAGAACATGCACAATTGCTGACACCTTTAAATGGAGCCTTGTGGCTCTCAACGTTTATTCTATGTATGTACGCATGCACATAGCTGTATTAATTTTTTCTGTCATCTAATCTTATTCTGTCATCTACTTAATATTTATGAAGCATGGGAGGGCACAGAAAAACTACCACATTCTATTGAAAATAATGTTTTTCTTTTTCTTTCTCATGCTGCCAACTCTTCCTTAGCCTCTCCAGTTACTGCAATGCATCGTTGATGAGGTGAGTCGACGTCTTATGTGCTTTTGCATCTAAAGTCAGTCCTAATGGCCCGGAAAGCTTATATTTTGTTTCCTAATGAAGCAAACCACTGAGGCGGCTTTACTCCCCATTCACTCAACCCTTTGCCCTATGCAACCGCCTCAGGCAATACACATATGTACATTACCGTTGAGGTTTGTCTTGTCTTCATTGGAAATAGACACAGTAACTCAAGATAGAGGAAATCTTAACAGCCAAAATCTGCTTAATTTTACGTTTTTGGTTTAATTCTTAACTATTCATATTGGTGTAAATTAATGCTTAATGAGACTAGCAATCTTTGACTTTGTTTTGTTTTTATTGAAATACACAGACGCTAAACACATAAAGACATGTTTTATTTTGACTTCTATAAACATTTTTTTCAGAACAGCTATACTTTGTTTTGTGTAGTTTGATTAAATAACGGTAAAAGAATATTTGGCTTTATTATCTTTATTATTATGGCTTTTTATTAACATTTTGTTCCTAATGTGGCAAACACAATTTGTTTAGTCAGCCACTTATTTAACCCTAGAACACTTTCACTATAAAAAGTTACACCATCACTTTTGCTGGGTAATTTTTACCCGATATAATATACCCAATAAAAAGTATTTATCATAAAAAATAGATCAAAATATGACAACACATGATAAATTAGAGTAGCTCTCTTTTATTTTCAAATGTGGCTTTTGGAAGAAAATAGAAAATATAAACATAGGAGGATCCTAAAAACATGCTTGAAAATGACAGAAAAATATGGAATTTGAGAACAAAATATTCCTAAAAAAATAATGATACTGGAGACTTTGTCTTTGGTCCAACCATTACTGGGACAAGTTAGACTTTACACAGGGACCATGACACTCAGCAATATATTGGAAATCATGTAAATACTTCTGCTCAGGTAAAAATCACCCGGTGATAGTGCTCAAGGGTTAATAAACAGGCCAAGCATATAGTGCAAAAACACTAGGCCAGTTTTAAGTCCAGATATATTGGTATTGACACACAACTGCATCAAATATGTATATTTTTATTATAACCAGCAGTCACACCCTTTGTTGTTTTATCTCAAGAGTTTCTGTCAAACTCTTTGAAATAACCAAAATTCCACTGTCACAACCAAGCAGTGTCCCGCCGTCAGCCGTATTGCACTTTAAACATACAGTGTCACGTTTCCCTAACTGCTATAGATTGGCTATAATTAATAATTAAATTCTTTTAGCCATAATAGATTGACCCGAGCTGAGCAACTCATTAGTCAGCTAGTTTTATCAATCATTTAAATTATTTTTCCAATGCCCTTTCCTACTTTCCCCAGAGGCAAGAGAAAGCTGTGCTTTATCGCTGATGGTGAAATAATGTGGCACTTTTTTTTTTTTTTAACTCACCTGATAGTTTCAGTGAAGAGACGAGCTCTGTTGCAGAAGTTGATCTGAATAAATGCAAAAAAAAGAAAAGACTGTTTTTCAAAGTACTGTCTGTTAGAAATTTCCGAATTATTTTGTAAAGCAAAAAAAATAAACTTTTTAATTTTTAATCAAGAAATATAATTGCAAAGCAGGACGCTGCAGTTAAGGCCATGTCACACAGCGAGAGTGGGAGAGTCCCACTTGGATTAGACTACTGGAGGGGTGAAAGATTTGTCAATTTATATACCCGTCACACAATGCATAAAGAATGTATGATTATTGTTTATTTACAATTCATTAGTGATTTGTGCAATAATTACGAGCTTTAACGTGATATGTGCACCGTATATGTGGCGTAAATTTAGGATCAGCTTAAAGTGAATGGAAAACCAGATTGTAAATTTGAGAAAAAAATTGAAAAAATATTTAAATTTCAAAGAAATACTGAAAATAAGAAAGAAATAATTGTACATTTCAAACTTGAAAAAAATGAACGTAAAACTTACTAAATAAAAATTGATAATATTTATTTGTATTTTCAACTCCTTTTTTCGTTTCTTCCTCTTTGCTTTCAGTTCTCAGTTTCAATAAATTCTGCGAGTTTTCGCTGCCGAGCTGTTCCTAATTTTATGTGGAGCCGGGGCTTCAAACTCATTGGCTACCGGGACATTATTTCCTATCCAGTGTCAGAGGGGACTCCTCACTACACATTTTTTACACTTTTCTCAGACATTTTCAAACTGTTTAAACTCTCAAAGTTCAAACCTTCATAGAAAATCCAGTATCAGAATGAAAGCAACAATTTAATCACGGTGAAGATTTATGTAACGTTGGCGAGCAGTGCCCGCCGCGTTTCTGTAAGACACAGCACGAAGGACATTGATTGACAAGCTCAGCAGCAAAGTCGGGCTGAAAACATCCACCAAACAGTGAGACTGCAAAACATGAACCGCGATATAATGAGGGAAAACTGTATCCAAAGTTTGGTATATCAGAGTGGGGTGGCACAGGCAGCCACATCAACACACACCGTTAGGGAGCTGAAAAGACGTCACATTACCATAACCTCTGGGAATCATGTTAAATCATGCTTGGTAGCCAATGAGCTCGAGGAGCTCCGCAGACATCTGCACACATTGAAAAATGACTTTCGCAAGAAACACTTATGAATTATGTATGTCACGCATGTATCACAAAAGACCAACAGTTTATCAGTGGACAATGCACAAAATGTACCTAGTGGCTGTGTGTCAATGCCTCTATCACAGAGTTTCAAATTGTTCATTTAGCAGAAAACCAAATCACGTTAATAAAGAACTCATAATTCTGGATTACTTCTACATTTATAAAGATCCACTGTTAGCATCTTGGATGTATGTTTATAGTAATATTAATTTTGGACCACAAATAAGTTTGTAGATACAAAGGAAGAACCAAATTGAACCTGTCCAGCCAAGGTCTTAAATGTATTCCACCTGTTTGTTGGCTGCCTTCTGTCATCATTGTTCCTCCTTTCTCATTTGTTAAAAAACATGTGGCACCTCAAAGAAAGAACTACTTTATTTTCAAGCCTGTAATTACTGATCTAATTTGGCCAAATAATTGCCTCATGCCAATGACATGTATATTTACTTGTACCCTCGTAGGCTTGTAATGTGTGTGCTGTCTCATGGTGGAGCGCATTGACAACCCCAGGAATAATTTAAGCAGACTCGTCACTTTCATCAGCTGGCTTGTCTTTTGTGCCATCCCCTGCTGCGACATCAAAGCAGCAGTGTTTCTCTCAGCTGGAATCATGAATACGTGAACGATGCGTGTTTCTGGAAAAAGTACAGACAGGCTTTGCAGATTTCTCCTGAACAGAAACGGAGCACCCAACTGTTCGTAAATATTGGGGTTTCAAATGTTCTTTGTGGGTGTGTCTGCGCTCATCTCCATAAACTAGTTCGAGGTGTGTTGGTTTTCTCCGTCCAAACGGTGTGCACGCTGAGGCTTTTAATGTGCAGTGCTCAAGGGCATTTGTTTGTGGATGCAGGTTTGTCTACGTGCGATGATATATTGCTCATCCAAGCGGTGGCAGCACTGGAAAGTGCAGCGAGATTAAAAGGAAGCCATTCCTTTGTTAATTTAAATGGGTTCATGCATCATGCTTTGCGGGAGCTCTCCGAACCAAGCATCAAGAAATGGAGAACACTGCCCAGAGGTGTTTTTAGCTTCCACAGTAGGGCGTCACTTTTACATATATTATTTGAATTTGTAGAAATTGATCAGGGAGTAAATGTTATTTGTTTTTTTTTTACCTGCTCATTGTAATCTGATAAAGGTATGTTAACATTTTCTTTTTAGTGTTTTTGGTGTTCTTAAAGCATTTTTCGGATGATGAAGGACGTATTAAATTTCAATGTTTTGTAAATAGTAAAGAATTGGGCCGCGCGTAAAAGAACAAGGTTTTAAAGCAGAATTAAACTCATTCTGCTCCTATGTTAATCAAATAGTAAATTTTTATTTCATTTTGTATTTAATGAAGAACTCGTATTTATCATCACAGCCATTCAGAAGCTGTAGCCTTGATGCTAATGGCTTGAACCTCAACGGATGGTATCACACTAGCTTCTGTGTCTGTTTTCTTTGTTTTTTTTTTTTTTTTGTTTTGTTTTATAAAACATAATATTGGGAGCTTTTGGGAGCCGTCCCAAAGCATCATTAGTTAACATGTCAAGCGCAGAGAAAATTCATTTGAGAGGAGAGGGCAGAACTTTCAGAGATCTGCAAAAGACTCATTGGCTGTTATTGCAAAGCTTGACAGTCATTTTTTGAGGTTTAGGGATCATACTTTTTTTTTCCCACAAGGTCAATTGGGGTTTGAATGACACCTAAATCGTGTATTTTCTTGTTTTATTTTGCATTTGAAACATTTACATGGGACAGTGATAGGAAATCAGAACAGACCTTAACATTTGTTCTCGCTACCTCATATCGTCACACTGGTGTTTGTTTTTTCACAAAATAGTTGAGCTTAACAGGTTTTATAGGATATTTGAAAATGTAAAAATTCTAGCTTATGTTTTTACTCAAATTTACAAACCATTATGTTTAACGGAAAACTGCTTGAAACCTCTAGGGCCAAGGCAAATGTGCCTGTTGCTGTTATGAAGTTTTTAAAATTTGTTTTTCATTTTTCCACAAAAAAACACTTTAGTGCAATAATACTTGAGGTCTAAATGTATTTTTTTTCTTTTCAGGACCCTCCAGTACTTCCCGTTGGAGAGTTCACTGAAATGTTTGTTCACTTCATCACTCTCTGGTAAGTAAAATGCAGTAAGAGATTATTTGTTAATGGAAAACCCAATCTTTACAGGCCTCGTGTTTGCCTTTTTAGTTGCATGTATGTACAATCGGCAAACTCGTCTCTGCCAGACAGAGCCCTTACAGAGACTGCATGCTGCATTTGATATGGATAAGCCAAATTATTGTAGAGGAATCAAAGGTATCTGCCTATACAATGGGATTTAAGTGCATGTACCTCTGTGTGTAAATGCGTTGCGGTTGCTCTGTTGGTTTTGATGGCCTGTAATGCTTGTATTGAATATAAAGCTTTTCTTTCTTACAAAGACTTTTGGCTTTTCTAATGCACCGGGACAGGTGCAGTGTTTACCTGAGCTTGCCTCGGATTCATTAGCCACTTGTAACCTTTACAGTTAAGCAAACATAAATCAAAGGTAAATATATTGTGTGTTTAGCAGTGACAAGTGGACAATCCCATCTGGTGTTTATCCCCAGTGACTGCTGTATTTACTCATACAGGGCACCTCTCTGTAGTGACTGAGGCCCAGGTGCTCTGCTCCTCTGCAGTTAGTGAATAGTCTAAGTAGGTTATGGCCCAAGAATTGGCAAAAAATAAATTATGTTTGCTTTTAACTGCATATAATCCCTCGTGAAATACATTTGAGCAGATTATGATGGAGAACGCACACACACATTCAAAAATCTCCCTATTATCTTGAGTAAATGGAGTGTGCATGTGTATTCAGCCTCTTTCAGTTTCTGTGGTATAATGGATTTTTACGCAGTTTCTTCTCATATACTTCTTTAAATGAAAGTTGCGCATAAATGGACAGAAACACCTTGTGCACTTAGAAGAAAACCATTATTGCGATTATTTTCGCTATTATTCTCTCTTTTCTTTAGTATGCAACGAAACCCAAAGGAGAGACCTGCACCCAACAACCTAATGGTAAGTTAAGCAGAATCTGCCATTAAATGGTTTTCCAAGGACCACAAAATATATGTCTTGAATGAATTTGTACAGATGGTGTTCATATTAATGCATTCCATTAAAAAAATTCAATTAAAGAGAATTTGTTTTTAACTTTTTAACGTTTGGAATATTCACTTTTACATTCTTTAGTGATTGAGTTGTATCAGGTCAAGGACCTTACAAGTTGATATTGCTGTGTGGAAACAACAGTAATGAACTTTATGCCACCAATGAAAAATGCCAGAAATGTCATTTAGAAACCTTGAGGAAGAATTGAGACCCTCTTCACCAGAAAGCCATTTATTCTCTCTTTCTAGCTAAAGAGAATGAACCCTGCCTACCTGTGCAGTCAGATCTTTCTGTTTACAAAACTGTGTTTCATAACCTTGTGTAATTTCTTCAACTGACAAAAGGAAATTATAATAATGAATCTCAATGAGTTGCATGCCTGTTGTGCATGTAATGGAAAGAAACTCAGGTCCTACACTATTTCACCATCCTTCTACCTGTATGTAATTATTCAGTAAATCTCCTTTCACTTTCTCTTCAATTTGCAGACATTGCTTCAAGGAATTTTTGCTTTAAACAAATGCAACTGCAATTTTTATACAGCCTTTTTTTAACAGAACAAATGTTGTATATATGTTAATTGACTTTGCCTTCTTTTTATTTATTAAAAATATGACTTTTCATTAGATAGTTATATTTTTTTCTAGATTAATTCAAACTTAATTCCTAAATTAATCATATTTGTATGTAAGTAAGCATTCTATCAATAATACATGTTTATTAGAAAGTTGATGTGCCAGGGGTTTTCCAAATTAGTAGAACCAACCCTACCCAACTTTAGATTTTTAACAATAAATGTATATTTTCATATTGAAAACAAAATGAGAATTTACAGATATTGTTTGCTTAAAAATGGTTTCTTTAAAATAGAGAAACATAAAAGAAAATGAAGTTGATTTGTTTATTTTTAACATGTTCAAATGATGGAGGAAATATTTAAATAATTTTAACCTTACAATTGCGTATCTGAGTATTTCTTTATTCAATTTTTTTATGAATCAGGATGTAAAGATTCCTTTGGAAAAAGCTTGTAACTGTGCCGTATAAGTTACTATGGATCGGCCACAAGCTCCCTGCTCTGTTTTATTCTGATCCATCCACTTTAGAAACCTAGATCCATGAATGTCTTAATTTCCCTTGTCTGAGCTGGCATCTGGCTTAAAACTGGACAGCTGGATAGCCCCAGTATTGCTCGCCATTTTTGTTGCATCATAATGTTAGGTTTGGGTTGTGAGGAGATATAAGCTAGCGGGAAAGAGTGTAAGCAAAGGCAGGCTTACTCCATGCCAACGAACTTTAAAGACATTTAAAGACCCCAGTTCTTAATAATAATAACAATAATAATGATAATGAAGTTTCAAGTGTCTGGTAGCTAAAGAAATGTCTAAAATCGTAGTTGCTTTGTAATAACATTTTGGGCTGCAAACCATAAGTGTAATACTTTGAGCTCTGCACAGATTTGTTCTCGCATTGGCGACGTGTCCTGCTGTGCACTTAACAATTTTCTCACTTCTAGCATTAGCACACAAGACCACCCGTTTACACCAACTGGCTTTTAAGAGATGCAACACACTCTGGATACTGTTTTAGCACCAAGGACAGCAGCTTATGTGTCCACAGAGAGAGAAGGGGGGAGTGTTTGCACCATGGGAACATGGGGCTGGAGAGTGTAAATGCATAGCTGCTAACAGATATTCTGTTCTCAGTCTCACACCTGAAAGGAGGGGCTCAGGCAGGCTTTTAAGCTCTTTGTAACATTTTGCAAACACAAGCTTGGGTCCATTTTTAACCAGATCTGCTTGCTGTGTTCTTGCTATCTTGACCCAATCTGACTTTATTAAATCCTGGCCTTTTTTAAAATACAGAGTAGGCAGTAACCAGACCATTGAAGCAATTTAGAGGCTGGGGATCAGACTTGCCAATTGAACAACTTGTCAATTATTAAAGAAAACTGACCCAAAATGCACCTATTATCTTATCAGTCACTGAAAACATAACTTTGTGTAGCACAAGGCGCCGGCGGTCAACAAGTGAACGGGGTGGACCCAGCGTTAGCTTTTTGATGACAAAATGACGATGGTCAGCACTGAACTTGAATTTGGCTGTTGACCAAATACAGAAAGTGGGGAGAAAAAAGCCAACTATCTCCTCCAGCTCACAAGATTTGTTGAGTAATTAGCATGTTTTCTAATTAAAATAAAATGTTTATTAATTATATTTCTCACGTTGATGGAGTAGGTGTCACTTTTGGAGAAGAGAACCTTATTTCTGTATTTAATTAAATCTGCCTCAATCTCTTATTTTTACAGCCAGTCTGCTATACACCCAACCACAGTAAAGTTAGTTGGTCTTTGTCACAACTGGTCTTATGGGTGGATATGGGCTGTCTGCAGGCAAAAAATGGGCAGACCTGTATGGAGCACGGCGGTGACCCACATGACATATATACTGTAAGGTCATTTACTTATATACAGTACCGCTCAGTTAGCACGTAGAGTGAAAGTATTTATGTGCATTTTGTTTTACGGGCACGGTGTGAGTAACTGGTTGTGACAAACACTTGCAGATGAAAAATCACGGACAATCCCCTCCTTAGGGAAAACAGAAGCACCACCATCTTTCCACAAACAAAGGATCCAATGATCCTTATCATATCTTTTATCAGAAGAGAAGAGCTAGGATCTTAAAATGAATTTTTCCCTTTTACTAACATCAGACCAAACCAGGAGAAACATTATAAATCTATTACTTAAGTATTTTGTCTTTTTCGTATTTGTGCTCAGCCTAAGCTCGGTTACCTATTGAAAGGTTCTGGCATGGCAGTGTGTTCCATTGTTGTTCAGTCCGTTTCTTTATTCAGATTTTTACAGTGGTTTAGGTCATGTCATTGCAGATCTTTTGGTGACACATTCATCTTTGTTCTTGTTTTCTTCTCTCCTTTTATCATGTCCCACTTTTTTTCTCATTGTGATCCTGGAGCTCCCTTCAAATTTTGACAGTTCTTTCTATTTTTGACTCACGCTTTCTCTTCATCCTTCTCGTCTTTCCTCCTGTACACACATTTTTTTGTCCTTCTCCAGGCCTTTAATTTTTTCCTTGCATGATGAACTGAGATATAAGGTCATGGATGCCTGCCTTTGTGGCACCAGCCTTCTGATTGTCTTCCCGTTCTTTCTTTCTCACTGCTCCTTTTCTTTCCACTCCACACACTGCCTCTCTATTTCCCCCAGCCTCCTGAGTACATTAAAACTCTTTCCCTATTCTATCTGTATGTTAATGCAGGCACCATCACTCTCCTCCCTGCATTGCTGCCATGCAGAACAGCCACATTTGCACCAACTTATCTGTGGATTCAAATCTAGAATATCTTCCTGTAATATAGGCCTATCAAATAATGCTTCACTGCTCCACACACTAGTAATTATAGTTTGCTCTGGAGGTTGGATGGTGTTTTTTTTTCTCAGATTATTAATACAGATTTGTATTTTTTTTTTGTATTATCCAATGTTTTGTGTTTTTAGGAAATGTAGTTATTGTCCTTTAACCTCAATCTGTTTTGTATACTTTTTCAAAGATAAATCCTCACAGCTTATTAGTGCTTAGTCTAAAGACAATTAATATAACACATATTAGTTGGTTTATTTAATGCAAATACATAATTGGTGGTGTAGTGGTTAGCACTCTAGCCTCACAACAAGTACTCCTGGTTCAAATCCAGACTGGGTCTATTCTGTGTGAGTTTGCATTTTCTCCTCATGAATTTTCTCTCAACACTGCGCCTTCCCTCTGCTGTCCATAAAAGTGGAGCCGATCATTAAAACAATGGTGCATTTTATGGTATAAGCACCAAATTTGGCATGGTGTACCTTGGGATCCCCTCTTTCAGAAAAGCATGTTTGCCACGAGAAAATCCAAGATTTAAAAATATAAATAATAAAATCATAATTTGATTCTGTAGACACCCCGTCACGTTTAGAGACTATTTCGTGCTTAAAATGGGACAAATAGGCATGTCATATTTTTGTACGTCAATTGCGATTGAGTCTATGGCCACCATCTTTACTTTTTTTTTGTAGCTAACATACTTTTCAGAAAGAAAGGATCTCAGGGTACATCCATAGCAAATGTTGTGCTTGGACCACAAAATGCACAATTTGTTTGAAATATCAACCTATAATCATGCTTCATGGGTTAATTAGTGATTCTAAATGATCTCTTAGGTGTGAGGGTGTGTGTGTGGTTTTTTTGTCTTTGTGTGGCCCTTTGCAAGATGTACCCTGCCTTCACCTGACAGGAATAGACTCCATCCCCCTCGTGACCTCCCACAAGTGGGTGTAGAAAAATAATGAAGGATAATCGGATGTTAATCTGAGCCAGGAGTTTTTTTTTTTTATTATTATTTTTTTTTAATGAAAGGCTAAGAAAACACCCATATTGATCTTATATACCTGAAACTTGGTCTTTTCCAAACATTTTTTCAAATGTCTTAGTTTAAACATTCATGAAAAGGTTGTATTCTACCGTTTCCTCTCAATTCATATTTTGTTTCTCTTAGCCCTCCAAAGTATAAATATTTATCTTGAAAAAAAAGGCTACTTGCAGAACAACATGCTTTTGCATACACACACAGCAGTGACGTACGGTGAGGTTCACGGTTGGTGAGGAACTGACGCCATCAGTCCGATTTATTCCACAGAGCATCTTATTCACTATTTGATTGACAACAATTAAAATGTATTGTTTCAAATTTCATTTCAGTATTTTTCTTTTGTTTACAAACTGTAGCATAGAAAGAAAATCACCAAGATTGTAATTGTTGACTTGCTTTTACTTTTGAATGAAGTCTGTGCCTTTATTAAATAATAAATGGACGACTGCGCTTGACTTGCTGCCTCTAATTCTATTATTCTTTAGCTGCAGTGTCACATACATTCTCCGGACTCGCCAGCACCCTCTGCCTTGTGGCATGCGTACTGCGCCACCTGCCGCACCTAGGGTGTTTTTCAAACAATTGATAAGAAGATAAGAAAGTTAGATAATATTAAAGCACCTTTTATAATGACAGAAGGACCAAAACAATAAAGCTCATGCGTCAGCTGCCGCTATAGTTAATGTGTGAGACACTGGTGAGACTACAGCTGCCTCACCCAGCACTGTTTGGTGGATTTGAACAGGAAACTGGTAAATCTGCTGTAAATCCAAATAAGGAGACACCTTCCGTCTCAATCGACCCCCACGGCCGAAAACGGTCCATTACTGATTTTTACTCATCCAAAGTAATGTGAACACAGCTTAAGAAAAAGAGGTCAAATTTAAAAAAGGCCTGCTTTGGCTTAAATTTTTACAGATCCTTAAAAAGTCTTGAAACATTTTCTAAAAAAAATTTGACCTTTGACTGATTTTTCCCCAGCTAGCTGAGAAAACTAATGTGCACACATTCATGGGGTTTGTTATAAAAAGGCTGTAAAAAAGTATTACGTATTATTTTTTTATATAGTAAAAACATGGTTTTCCAAAGGTGCAAATAACTTGCAGTTAAAAAATGACATTCAAAGCAGATGGCCTTGTTTTTCCTGAACACTCAGTAGTGTATCAAAGGTTTATTGTGTTACCAGATACTTACTATATTATTCAGTGCATTTAAGTATTTTTGCTAAACCGCTTTTTTGTTTTACACAAGCCCTGTTGAGTTTGATTTTTAAATGGACTCTTTAAGTCCTAAAGATGAACATGTATTTAAAAGTTATAATGATTAGTTATTAGGACTTTTCCTAAACCTTTGTGCATTTTTAGAGAGTTATACAATATAACTTTTTATATGTCAACAAATTATTTCATTTTAAATGGGGTCGTTCAGTTTTGGTAGATGTCTCACCATCTTACAAACACAGGTCTTCTCACACAGAATTATGTGCAAAGAGGATTTTCACATGCTTACTTTCGTATCATTGCACTTCTTTGAAGCCAAATCGTCTGTGTCTTATGTTCCCTAATCTCCCCTGTCAGCACTTTTGCCGCCAAATGTTTTCACATTTAACCCTTGGGTCCTCGTTGATGTCAACTCCATTTACACATACCAGACTGCAGTGTGGCAGTGCTGCAGCCATTTTGAAAGTAGGTGAATTGGAAGAAAAAACAGCACAAGTCAATGATATATTGTTAAAAACATGTTTTTAAAAAAAATCATTTTTTTCAACCTCTTTTAATATCACTGACTTGTAATAAGTAATAATAATTGTACATACCAATGTACAATTGTACCAACATTTATGAAGTGTAATACTGTAAAATTGCCCTCCGTTCATCATTTTTTTTTATGGGGTCATTTCAGGAGATGTGTAAAATGGAAGGTAGAAAGTGATACTTGCCAGAAATAACCCCTGTTTCAGTAACGACTAGCTTTTTGTATTTAGAGTAACTTCACGCTGTGCTGATGGTCCACTCTAAACTTTGTTTCTTCAGAAACTTATGGAGAGAAAATAGACTCTACCAGATTTGTGTGTGTAATTCTTGATTTGTAATTTAGTTTCAAGCTGTTTTCATGTTAATTTGTGCATGTGCACATTGTATTTTGTATTTTTTGGAATTTCATAATTTTTGTATTTGTGCACAAAATATACTGCTCACAAAAATTAAAGGAACACTGGTTTCATTGGGCCTGGGATGAATTGAATGAAACCTGTCTGATAATGTTCTTGTTGGTTAAGCAGCTGAGGGCCTCGTTAATCAATTTCAGCTACAATTAGAAAACCCTCCAAACAGGACTGGTGTTACATGTGGAGGTCATTTCAAGTTTCTCCCTCTTGATCTTTTTTGGCTGGTTTTCCACTCGTGCTGATTTTGTCTTGTGTAATTATTTCTACTGGCAGTATGAAGAGATTCCTTAACCCTATAGAAGTTGCACAGGTTGTCCAACTTCTCCAGGATGGCACATCCACACGTGCTGCAGCAAGAAGGTTTAATGTGTCTCCCAGCACAATCTCCAGAACATGGAGGAGATTTCAGGAGACTGGTGGTTCTTCTCGGAGAGCTGGACAGGGCCGTAGAAGGTCCTCAACCCCTCAGCAGGACCCATACCTGCTCCTTTGTGCAAGGAGGAACAGGCTGAGCACTGCTCGTGTCCTACAGAATGACCTCTAGAGGGCCACTGGTGTGAATGTCTCTACCCAAACAATCAGGAACAGACTTCATGAAGGTGGCCTGAGGGCCCCACGTCCTGTAGTGGACCCTGTGCTCACTGCCCAGCACCGTGGAGCTCCACTGGCATTTGCTCAACAACACCAGAATTGGCAAGTCCGCCACTGGTGCCCTGTACTTTTCACAGACGAGAGCAGGTTCACCCTGAGCACCTGTGATAGACGTGAAAGAGTCTGGAGAAGACGAGGAGAACGTTCTGCTGCCTGCAACGTGGTTCAACATGACAGGTTTAGTGGTGGGTCAGCGATGGTCTGGGGAGGCATATCCATGGAGGGACGCGCAGACCTCTACTGCCTAGGAAATGGTGCTCTGACTATCATAAGGTATCCAGATGAAATCCTTGAACCCATTGTCAGACCCTACACTGGTGCAGAAGGTCCTGGTTTCCTCCTAATGCACGACAATGCCCGGCCTCACGTGGCAAGAGTATGCAGGCAGTACCTGGAGGATGAAGGAATTGAAACCATTGAATGGTCTTCACGATCCCCTGACTTAAACCCAATAGAACTTCTCTGGGACATTATGTTTGGGTCCATTAGGCGCCGCCAGGTTGCTCCTCAGACTGTACAACAGCTCAGGGATGCCCTCACACAGATCTGGGAGGAAATGCCACAAGACACCATTCGTCGTCTCATTAGGAGCATGCCGCGACGTTGTCAAGCATGCATACAAGCTCGTGGGACCCACACAAGATACTGAAAAGCATTTTGAGTTGCAGAAATTAAGTTTTGGAGAAAATTGGCATTTTCATTTCATTCTGATTTTATGGTGTCTACACAATTGAGCCCTCTGTGGACTGAAAACTCTTGCTTGACTTAAAAAAAAATCTCCATAATTCAGAAAAAAAAAGACTGATCCTCCACATGCATCTTGTTGTGCTGCTAGCATTACCAAGTTAGGATTACAGTGAATATAATAGGCACTTCCATGGATGTCCTGGATCACACGCGAAAACCCTCCAGTGGCCCCGCATCACGCTTTCTTATCATGTTATCAAGGCTTTAAAAACTGCACGAATGTAGTCCAATAACTCACTCTGTACCATGTTTGAGGTGCCTCTAAAAACAGTTACATTTAAAGCTAATTGTTTATCTGCTCAGTGGACACATTTTTGTCTCCTAAAACTATTTCCTTCTACCATCTTCCCCACAATTTTTAAGAAATGTTTTTCACTTTAAAAAAAATATGTCCTCACAATGCCAGCATGAAAGCACCAAAAATGTAACACTGTCAATAAATTTCGAAAAATAAGACAATTTATATCAAACTCTACGCCATGCCCTCTTACTGTTATGCAGTGTCCATAATTCAGTTGTGCTACTTCGCTAATCCTAGCACAGCTAGCTTAATGCAGGTTTCTATATGAAGTCTTAATCGTTTAACCTTCTTAATGCATTCAGAGAGGTGGTTTAAGTCAGTTGGCCCTGACTGTCCACATAAAATCACATCTGTCACTTTTATGCAGGGACATCAGAGAAGTCCATTGGCTATTTAACAACCTGTCAGCTTCAACTTTTTCTCAAACTTTGTCCAAAAAAAACGTACAGTCGTCCATCTTGCTAACAAGTAGATAAATTAACATCTTGCTGAATTGAGGGGAAACTTCTTCTGACCTGTTAGGTTTGCCATTTTTCTTTTCATTGCAGCCTTTCTTGCATCAAGGGAAGACACATTAAATTCTGTGACAGATTGGCGAAATGTTTTATATTGCCCTTTCCACGGTATATCTGTGGCTATTTTGGCTGCACATTATAGAAATGGCTGTAGAAATTCACCTATCAACTACTTTTTATTTGTTGTTATTAATTATTTCATTTTCTATGTAGGCCCACAGAAGTCTGTTAGGCCAACAATTACATTTTAACCTCAAAAAATACATTTTACATCTTTACCAGATCTTATCAGGAAGACCCTGTGGGCTCTATGACCCTGCCGCTATTGCACAACAACTTCATTCAAATGACAATTAGCCCTTGTACAAACTCCCATAGTTGTTAATGCTAGACGTTAGAAAGACGTCTAAAAAATAAGTAGCCTAGGCGGGAAAATCTAGGCCTCGAAGGATGAGTGTTTACATGTTTAACAGATATCATTGCCCCTACTTACAGCTGATCACCTGGATCAGGTGTGTCTAACCAATCAAAAGTGTTGGAAATCAGAGCGTGTTAGAAAATGAGAAGGATTGCAAGCTAAAGCCTTCATTTGTGGTTATGAGTAACGCTTTACTTTAGGGAGACGGTCAAGAGATTTACAAGTTTTCAGATTACGCTTTTTGTTTTTAGCTATTCAAGTGGTTCGGTATTTAACCGTTTCCTCAGGTAAAGAATAAAATAAAAACCCATTGCAATGTTGCTTTTAGTCTTCATTACAAATAATTCTGTTTTTTTCTGAATTTTCATTTTACTTCCCTGTGGTTGTTTGGAGAACAGAAAGCTCATGGAAGGAGAATGTCACTGGAATTTTTCTTTACCCTTATTCTCAAGAGTTCATTTTAAAAATATATGTATATATATATATATACACACCAGTTTGTACTCACACATGTGCACCTGTTTCCAGTTTCCAGTGGGAGCTAATGATTAGCATGTAAATCTGCAAAGACCTAGTTATTCTACCTCTCTGCAGTTGTCACACACACACATACGGACACAGAAACACATGCGTATTCACCATGTTTCCACCCACACTATTCTAATGAGGTGATGACCAGTGCTATGTTATAATTGCCTCCGACTCCTTTTAATTTTTTTCTGAGCATTAATCATACATTGTGTTATTTAAAATTGCATAAATTAATCTTGGATTAAACAGACCCTTTAAAGGCTTCAAACAATTAAGGAGTTAAAAAGGATTTCCCAAGGGTTTAGGCGATTTCTTTTTTAGCAGAATAATTGAAGGTGATGATCTCACTTTGATAGGACTAGAAGGTGATTAATGCTACTTTCAAATGAGGCCTTCCCCAGCATTACCTTTACCAATGCCCGGCCATGACAGGAAGTCACACCCCTTAAATACACTGAACCACTCTGCATGATTAATTCCTACATCACACATTTTTGCTTTATTTAGGAGGGCCTAGATTAGGTTGTTAAAATTATATAACTTGATCTTGGAGTTTAAAAATCAATGGAGCTCTTTAGAGAGTCACAGCTAATATTTAACCCTTTAACACCCGAGGCATTGCCGGTGACACTTAAAAATCTTTAACATACTGTAACTTTACAACCGTTAACACAATTCATGTCGATTCTGAAGGAGAAAGGTGTCATGAGCAGCTTGTCTCCCTCAGAATCTGCTGGAATTACGTTGATCATGTTAACGGTTGAAAAGTTTCAATAAATCTAAGAACATAAACACTGGAGCTCCGGTATTAAAGAGTTAAAGACCCACTCCAATGAAAATTGTGTTTTTGGTGTTTTTAGCATGTTCTTGTTCCATTTTTCTCACTAAAGAGGGTATATATTAAGAAAATTCATCTTAAAACTGCATATCTTAGTATTTATTTATCCAAATTGTGTATCAGGAGCAGGCAAAAAAATGGTGTTGAAAAAAGCTTGTAGTAGTGACTTGTAGACCTGTAGACAAATAAATCTATATATCTTTGCTTTCCTCATCTTAGCATCTGGATCAAAACTGTCTGACTGGATAGCTTCCCTATTTTTTGCCATTTTTGCTGCACCGGCAATGTTAGGTTGGGGGATTGAAGGGCTGTATGCTTGCGGGAGAGTGCTTTAACAGATTGGTGACAGGATGTGGAGGTGGATTTGCTATTTGCAAACTGTCCCGCCCACAACTCAGAGTCAAATTTCTAATGAACTTCTGATGCTCTGCAGAAACTATGTTCTAGAAAACAACACTTTTTTAAAATCATTTTTGGCTAAAAATGGCATAATCATAACACTTTTACAACACTCTTAAAAGTGGGAACACTTTTACAAAATATCAAAAGGTGACTGGAATTGGTCTTTACACCCGAGATTTTGCCGTTGACACCTAAATAACAGACCCTGTTTGACCTATTGTACCCTTTTGACCGTGATCATCTGATTCTAAGGTGGAGAAAAGCGGCTTTTCATAATATGCA
Source organism: Oryzias javanicus (assembly GCA_003999625.1). Lineage (NCBI taxonomy): Eukaryota > Metazoa > Chordata > Actinopteri > Beloniformes > Adrianichthyidae > Oryzias > Oryzias javanicus. The sequence goes on along the minus strand of CM012439.1, from coordinate 12,293,902 downwards.
TTATGCAACACATTACATCTGCTTTCAGAATTTGCTGGATTCAGTTTAATTGCATAAACAACTGAAGAGTTACAATTGTTGAAAGGAAATCTACTGTTCTCATAGCAATAAAACCAGGGCTGTCCAACCATGGTCCTTGAGATCTACCAAATATACAGAATATACTTGATCTCAACAATGCAGTACAATCTATTGCATGTGTGTCAGTAAAAGCTGTGTTCATGTACAGTTTATCAAAAGTATTTTTCAGCAGATCCAAAGATCTGTTGATCGTACTATTGACCCAGTATGGATTGACTATTGTACATCGAGAAACCACAGTTTATTTTTTTTTTTTTACATGCCTATGAAGGACATCTATGTGGAGCTTATTTCTCTAATCACCTAATTGAAAGGGAAAACCCTAAAGAAGATGAAGCCAACGGTCGTCTATGGCAACGACCATCACTGCTCTGTCAGTTGTCTGTGTTATGAAGAGCACCTTCATCCAGGTCAAACACCTCCTGATGCCTCAGCCTGTCAGGGTTAATTTATGGAGCAGAGGTTATAGAGTTTGATTTTAACACCATCACCGAGGACTTCACACTTTATTTCTGTACGACTTGTACCGAGACAAAGAACAATGATTGATGAGATGGGTGTCCGGCTCTTAGGGGCACCCAGGAGCATCCACTCTACCAGTCTCATACTGACACACACATGCCTGCACCTATTTGAGAGTAATTAACCTCAGACTTTGTTAACCGTAGCTGCCCAATAGAAGGACAATAGGATTGATGTGTCTCCCCCAGTCCTTCTGTAAAGTTTGTGCATAATTAGAGCAAGCTGAAATGCATTTTGTTTAAGAGAGCAAAGCTCTGGTTGTGTTTAACTTTTCACTGGAAAATGAAACCAATAGCTAATGTTTAAAATGTTTTCAAGAGTTCAGATGGGTGAGGGGTGGGGGTGGGGTTTGTTTTAGTTATTTATTTGTTCATTTTTGAGTTTTCTTTCTCTTATCGTCTGTCCTTTTAGCCTAGTTATTCAGATATAAACTTAAGTTTGTTTGGGTGATCTCAATAAACAAGCAACCTTGTTTAAGTTTAAACCGGTAATACTACATTCCACCAAAGCTACAAATATGTGCTTCTTCTTTTTTAATTAATCATTAAAATTATTTGAATGGTCAATGCTTTTGTGAAATGGAGGTGGCTGACAGCGAGATGCACATCACTGACGAGATCCACTCAAATGAAAATTGTACTTTTGGTCGTAAATCCTCTTTTGATTTGATTTTTTTTAAGCGTTCCCAGTGGTCTTTTATTTAAGAATTTCCTGTTTTTAGGCAAAATCCAAAAACTTGTACCGTTTTCTAGGACATTGTTTTATTACAGCAGCAGGAGTTCATTAAAAATGTGCCTCTAGGCTTGGACCTACGTATATCCAGCCATACAGTTTTGATCCAGATTCCATCTCAGACGAGGAAAACAAAGATGTACATGGATCTATTTGTCTACAAGTGGATGCATCAGAATGAAGAGCAGAGCAGGGAGCTTGCGGCTTGCCCACTTAGCAACTTTTTATCATATTGGCTAAAAACGGCACGATCTTAATTAAAACACCACTGGGAACACTTATAACAAATCAAAAGATGATTGGAGTGGGTCTTTAACACCAGAGATGTTGCCGTTGAGACCTAAATAACAGACGCCCTTTACCTATTGTACATTTTTGACCGTTTATGCGATCAACGTGATCATCCGATTCCGAGGTGGAGAAAAGCGGCTTTTCATATCATGTATTATGCGACACACGGACTTAGCAACTGCCTCACAGCTGCAAGCTTTACCATATGGAATTTCTTTTGGGCTACTCCTGCTCCTGATTCAGCAGCACAACAATTTGATTTACAACAATTTGATTAAAGAAATGTATTTATTTATTTCCTGGTGCCCTCCATCAGGAGAACAATGCCACAGGAACATGTTAAAAGCACTGTTTTCATCAGAGTGGATCTTTAAGATTAAATTTGTTTATTTAACTGAGATAATCCAATTTCATAAACACATAATTATCAGTAAAAGAAGCCAGAATTTGCCATAAATAATATTTTTCATATGTCGCCCCCTATAGTTCAGTGACCTCATTCACCAAGACAAACCATAAAGCTGAAAAACACAGCCTTTCTCCTCCTCCTCCTCCTCCAATGATCTCGCTGGGATCCAAACTTTGGGGCGGTGTTTTGCAGTTGCAGAAATTAGTGTTGACAAGTTCATTTAAACTTGCATTTGTTCCTCAATTGGACATCTAGACACCTTAAATAAAATCCTTGTTGGCCTGAATGGCTTCATCTCATTTACAACCTCCTCTCGTGTCACCCCTGACCTCCGTGTTCCTCCTGACCTCCTGCTCAGGCCTGGGAATCAGTCAGATAACCGCTTTGATAGGGACAGCTGTCAGTGACATACAGCCACCTCTGCACCAAGTCGATGCTGACAATCACCAAGATAGAGACATGTTTCATTTATGGGGCTAACTAATGAAACCACCATTGCTCATTTATGAGGAAAACGGATCATCTCAGTGGCTTCAGCTTGATTGAAATTTTTGTTTTCCTTTGAAATTCCCTGATAAACCATCCGTCAAAAAACGTTTAGGATGGATATTTAACCAGTTTAACATCTTTCTTGTTTGGTTCATTTATATTTTATTGCCATTTTTGTGACTCGTTGTTAAAATTTAGTTTAAAAAGTAAGGTTGATTGTGCACTTAACGTAAAGGTCTCATCTTTTTTTTGTGGCTCCGATCTGTTTGGTAATAAACTAAAAATATTAACGTAGAATAGAACTAGCACTGATTGCTGTTTGTACTTTCTGTTTCATGAAGAAAACCTTTTTTTAATGACCAATTAAGTTCATTACAACATAACGGCTGTTTATACAATTATATAAAGAGATAAAGAGGAGATGACATTTATTGAAATGGGGAATTCATGTTAACTTCAAATACAACCTTTGATTTTAGAAATTTATTGCAAAGAAAGGCAGTCAAAATATCCATTTAAGGAAATATTTATTTTTTTTTTACCTTGGTACTTTTAATAAACAATATTATTGATTGTTTCCCCTTTTTTTAAAGACAAACTTGTAACTTTTCTATTTTTTTTCCAGGATCATCCCTTCATCATCCAGTTTAATGATGGAAATGCAGAGGTGGTGTCCATGTGGGTTTGTCGCTGTCTGGAGGAGAGGCGAGCTCAGCAGGCTCAGTGATGCTCCGCCCCTTTTCTGATGGACTCAAACAAACGGTTGACTGCAAACGTTTGCAAAGGCCTGTTGAGTCGAGAATGTTTGCTTGTATGAAACGCACATAAAACTGTATTGTCATGGACAAAACATCTTTTTTTATATGCTAGATATGCTTTTTTTCCACACAAAGTGTTCTTTTCAGTATCATCCTGCAAAACCTAAAATGTTCTGAACATTCTGATGAAGGAAGATAAATAATTGTGGTCCAAAATCTAAAAATCCAACATCCTATCCTTTACTGTTTTCTAATGAATTTTGGAACATTCCATTGCACATCTGGACCAGAACAAATGTTTAGGGTCAAAATGATGGGATTTCCTCACTAGGGATAAAGTTGGACTAATACTGACTTTATTCAAATATCGGCGTGCTGCCCAGTAAACCTCCAGACTGTAAAATATTCGCATTCCTCTCTTTATTGTTCACATGAAAATAGATGTTCATAAGTTTCAAATTAGTTTACAGTTTGGTTGCACTTTGGCTTTTTTCTTTTTTTTTTTTGCACAATAACTGTGGTAAAAAAGTGGACTTCCACTATTTTCTTCCTCTTTATTATTTCATTAAATCTTAAATCATTGTAAATATGAAAAAAAGACAAGACATCTTAAAAAAAAGTTTGATATTTATTTTTTTATGTTTCAAACTAAGTGTAACCAAAATATCTAAAGAAAACAGATAATCAATTAAATACTTTCAGATAATGAAACAAAAATAAATATTCATGTGCTTGATACACCAAAGAGGAGCTAAACGCTGAAGTAATTACAACAAATTCAAAAGCCTGACAAATCTATGGCCAATGAAATCTGGTGGATTCTAATGTAATCTCATTACGGTACTTTTATGGCTCACAAAATAAAACATCTATATCTTAGGAATCAAGAGACACACTTTTATTGTAAACCACTGGCACATGAAGAATTACCTACTCGTACAGTTGAGACATGTTGCTTGTCATTTAGGAAAATCCAGCTGAAGACCTGAATCAGAGCCAGCATGAAGATTTGAAGAAAAGTCCAACTCGGACCCAAACAAAGGCTAGAATTAGGGTCTGATGCTGTGAAGATGATCATTTATCCTGTCAGTTTTGGTTGTGTTTGAAGGATTCATAGAGAAAAATTAAGAAAACATTTTCTATTTTCACAGTGGCAACTCCTTTTCTCTGCATTTTTAATTGTTTGATTTCATAAAAAAAAAAAAAGCTTGTCGTGATGATGAGCTACAGAGATCCATCCAAGAAAGGTATGCGGTGTGTGCTGTAGACTGCAAAGTGGAGCCCGTCAGTCCTCTGGTTGATCAGAAGCTCATCAGGGAACGCTGCTTCTGCTGGTCGTGCTCATAACTTCAAGATTTTCAAGTGAACTTGATATGTGACGTGTGGACCTGAACACTTTAGCCTTAAATGTTGCAGATTTACTATATATTTAGCTCAAAAGCTATAATAAAAATGTATAAATGTGTCCATTGGGATTCTGCCATGAACGAGAGACTCATTTGTGTTTTTGTTTTTTAAATGGTCAGTCTGCTCGCAGATGACAGCATGCGTGGTGTCCCGCTCGGATTTGTTGAAACCACAGAGCCTTTGTTTAGTAATGATGCGCAGCTGGAGCCTCAGTGCTGTGATATGACTGACTGAACAGGCCGCCTCTCTTTTTCTGTTTTTGTTTTTTTTTTATGTCTGTTGGCACAAACATGTTAAATAAAAGTTATTTGAACAAAATTTCTCAAAGGTGTGTTCGTGTCTAAACTTTTTCTTGAAAAAAAAGCTGTTATTATTAACCATAAAAGAGTTTAGAATGGTAAAAGACCAGACAGATGATTGAGGGAGCAAATATAGTTAGAAAAGTAAAAGTATGCATCAGTTTGTCAATTGGAAAATGTGTCCAAACTTCAGAACCCTCTACTTACAATCCACAACAGATCAGTCTCTTCAATAGACTCACTTTACTTTACAAAAATATACTTCCAGATTAAACAAATTTGTTGTGGTATATTTATAGGGGGGAAAAGTGTGTTTTAATTATGTGTTTTTAGTCTCTGGACTCATTCAAAACATAAAAAAAAAAAAACAATTCACAGTAAATAAAAAATCAGAATTTTAGGCTGACTTTCACTTCAATCATGAGAATAATACATTTTATTTTGAAGGTTGCTTTCAGATCCGCAAGAAAAAAGAAAAAAACACGTAAAAAAATCACAAAAATGTATAATATTGAAAATAAAGTTATTTGCAGATGTCGATTTTTCTGATTATTTTCTTTATAATATTTCATTTTATGTATATTTAAGCTCAGAACCTTATGGAGACTCCTCTTCATCATCATCATCCTCTGTATGAGGAGCTCCTTCAGTCAGAGCTTTAACACCTTGTTATAATACTCAAAAATGGCTCATAGACACTGGAAAATAATTATTGTTCTTAAATACTTCCGAAGTGTATTTTTGGTGGTATTAATTATCTCTCTACTGTTTTTAATAGAAGAATTTCCCCCTTTACGGCTCAATAAGGTTTTATTCTGTTTTATTTAAAAATGTCACGTTTTATTTCAAAAAGTGAGTTTATTTGGGATTTTGATGGTCCAGAATAATCTATTGAATGATCTAGTTCTATTGGGGACAGAGATGGTTTTCTGTCCCCAGATCCATGAAACCCTGAACTGAACCAACAGTAGTGTGAAGGATCCACTCCAGGAGCCTTCAGGTAAGCATGCAGATGATGCCTCCTAACAAATGGGATCCAGCCCTCAGGTCGCAGCCTCAACTCCTCACACGGCCTTAAAAGCAGAGAAAATTGATGCTTTCTTCATAACTCATCATTTGCATTTCATAATTATTTCCAGTCAACTTTTAATTAACATCTGCTTCGTTCTTTGTTATTAATTTGTGCTTTAACCTGTGAAAAGCTCTTGAAAAATAAACGGTAAATTAATTTGTCTACACTTGGTACAACGTGTGTGACTCCTTCACACACACACACACACACTTCTGCAGTACCTCTTATTATCTTATTAAACACACTCTTCATATGCAGCGCTCTCATGGTCACAATCACATACTGGAGGCATATGAGGGTCCAGGGTCTTCATCAAGGACGGTGTTGAGGTGTCCTTGATGAAGACACTGAGCCAACAACACCCCCAGTTTGTTAAGGAAGAGCCCAGACACTCTCAGCCAGCGTCAAGGACAGTCCTGCATTCTCAACTTTAGGGAGCCTTGAACAGAGAAGCTTCATTAAAACTCAGCTCATGGGTCACAACCTGACTCTCACCTCATGATGTTGAGCCTCAACCACTCCTAAATTAAAAGTGCACGTGAGTTTATTAAAGCAGAAAATATAAAATGTGAGCCTGCTCTTAAAGGGACGGCGACCTGAGATGCTCCAGCTCGGTGAAAAGACTCGCAGACGTGGCGCTGAGGCACCGCTTAGCCTGTAAAAGCCAATCGTCTCCACACATTTTGAAGTTGGAAACTTCAGTCACACAAAGAAGACTTCAGCCTAAACAATGTTGAGATTTTAAATTGATATTAAAGTCAATCTTGATTAGTCCCGGGGGTCCAAAACCTGCGGCTCCAGAACCACATGCGACTCTTTCACCTCTCCATTGTGGCTCTTTGGTTAAAATGACATGTTTTCATTTTTTTTTTAAGTAACTGTAAAGAAAAAAGTAAGTAGGTAATAAAGGTAAAAGAAAGAGTAAATTATCTTAAACTTTATTAAACTCATTCGCAAACAGTTGAAGGATGGTATGAATCGTTCAACAAGGATCCTAACAACAGAAGCTCTAATTCTCCAGCGATCCATCAATCCTTTGTAGTTTATCAACGTCATACTGACACATTTAGACTAACTTTTGAGTTTCATTTATCACAGGAAATCAATTTATTGTCAGTACGCACTACCAGAAATAAAGCTACGTTAAGTTATAATCCTCTAAATTATAAAGCAGATTTTCTATTTTTGAACAAATTCAAGGATTTGAAGTCTGCCTCGTGGTTTTGATATATGGTAGGGGTCACTTTAAAGGTACTTTTTACAGTGACATCAAACAAAATGACAACAGGGTCACAAATTTAAATGATCTTTCAATATTTGAAGTTCTATTGAAAACCTCAAACTTTCATTTAAGCAGGTATTATTCTAACTTTTGTTTAGCTTGACGTTATTTACACGTTTTTTAAGTATGATCAGCACAAGGCTAAAAGTGGTTGTTGTAATAAGAAGCATTTGTTGTTTTGCGGGGTATTTTAAGGGATAATTGTAAAAATAAGAATGTTTACTAGGTGGCACAGCGAATATTTTAAGTGCTGTCATGAAACCAAATATTTTCAGCTTTCAAAATAAGATCAGCCAAGACAAAAATTCAACTTTGATTGTATTAGAAATTAGTGCGAATATCTTTATATATATTTTTGACAGTTTCAAATTATTTTTATCCTTGTTTACCTTTATTATCCCGCAGGGATCAGACACGGTTGTTAGCAAAAGCAAAGCGGATCAACGTCAGAAAATAACGCAATAGATTTGAGTTTTTCTTTAATGTAAGACAGTGAAATTTTCTTACTCTAGCTTTGTTTTTAGTTATTTTGTGAAAACAGAAATATAAGCAACTTTATTCTGGGTATTCTCAGACCTAATTTAGGTATTTTTATGGGTTTCATAAAACTTAATTTCTATGTGAAATTATTGAAACTCTGATTGTCTCTTTTAATTTAAGAAAGTTAAAACAATGTTTACTCATAAAAAGTGTTTTCTTTTTAACATTATCTGCTCTAAAAGTAAGTTCTTCATCAAATTTTTGAGTGAAGTGACAATTATAAGTTATCTTCAAAGTTTTATTATGAAATACGGTGAGTTTTACGTGATTTATTTGAGTCAAATCAGGAAAATCTTCAGATTCCTTCTCTCTCTCTCTCTCTCTCTCTCTCTCTATATATATATATATATATATATATATAGAGAGAGATATATTTGACAATTTTATTTACAGTTTTATTTTATATATTTTTCAAGTGACTTGAATACCACTTGTGATTCATGGTTGATGACCAATCAGCAAAAAACAAGAGTAGAAGAGCAAGCTCTACATTTTTGAAGCGAGTTATTTGACTTCTGCGCAGCTAAAAAAAAAGGATGAATCTCAGCTCCTTGACAGGCATTGTTCCATCCTCATGTCACGGACACCCTCTCCTCCTCAAGGCCACCTGTGGTTACACAGGTGCTTCTCGTTCTCCTAATTGTGGTCCTGTGTATTTAAGGATGTGCTCATCTCTAGTTCGGTGTCTCAGCGTCCAGTTCTCTGGCTTTGTGTACAGGCGCTGTGGTTTGAGATCAAGCTCTGAACTAGACTCCTGGACCTTGTTGTTCTTTCTCCTGCTTTTGGGTCACCTCGTTTTCACTCCCTGACATCTAAAGTCTTTTCATGTTGATCACTGTTTCCTTCTGCAGTTGACTGAAGGTGGAGACCTTGTTTTAGACTCAGATCCATCCTTTATATTATTTAAAAATTAAAAATATAATCCAGCTGGACATTAACAGTAAAACTTCAGTTGCATAAAAGCTGCTGCTATAAGTGTAGCTTCTATTAAGCATTAGAAATCAAATATAATTTTTAAGAATTGGAAATGTTGATTCTGCATGTCACACCCCCATAGATGACTTCAAGCATGTCCTTGTAGTCATTGACATAATTTTGTTTTGTATTTTGCTCACACAATCAACCCTTTACATTTTCAGCTCAACTTCACTCCAAATTTCTTTCATGAAAGTGCAGAGACTTTCAGGTGGACCCGAGTTTGCCTGTCTGATTCTCATTGGAGTTCAGGTGAGTTTTCCCTCTATCCAACACCAAGAAGTCCGTCTACGAAATAACTTCAGTATAGACTGAACTGCCCGAGCGACCTTCAAACCTACATAAAGACACTTCCCCAGCAGCAGCCTTCAGGACTGGATTGTATCTTTCGCTGTAACTTTTACTTTGTGTCCTAAAGACCTTGTACGATGCTTTTGTGCTGGAACGCAGCTGAATGTCTATTGACAGGTAACCTGATTGATTAACTGTGTGTGTGTGTGTGATGCACAGCAGTGATTCTGGGCTCACACACACAAAGTGGAGTGTCTTATCACTTCACTAAAGGAGCACCCAGACGTTTCATTCTTTGCTTTTTACTACAATCTCTGCAATAAAAAAGGCTAGCAGAGCACCTTTTAGAGTGATTGAAGAGATGAGAATAGAAATCCAAACTATAGGCAATAAGAACAACAAGACACCCCCTGCTTCAGAAAATCTGTGAAAACAACTAAAACCTTGGATGCTTCTTGCAAAAATGTGTCATTAACCCATAAAGATCAACTTAAAACACATCAAGTGTTTGTGAGTTGGTCTAATAATTACAACTTATGAGCAACAACAATGTATTTTAATGTGAAAAACAAGTCAAGTTGATGCAAAGAGAAAGAGGCTAATGAACAATACTTGAAATTGAATCTTTGCATTGTTTTTCCAGTTCTAGAGTCTGAAAATGTCACTAACAAACAAGTGAAATAGATGACAAAAGAAGCTGAAGGGTTGTTATTATTATTTAGTAACATTAAAATACATAAAAGTTACTTGATTAATGTGGAAAAGGGTACTCACCATTCACTCAGTTTCTGTGTTTACTAGAAAATTTGAATTGTGGGAAACACTAAAATATTTGAAAGTATATTGTTTTATAAGAGGTTTTGCATTTCCAGATAACAAAAAAATAGCAAAAGCCCATCTGTAGTTGTTTTCAGAGTTGAACACAGAGCTTCAGAAATGTTGGTACATTTTTGTTCTAAAAAGGTGATTAAAGCTCCTTTCCAACAGAAAACTGGCAATGTATGCTCTTCTTAGCCTCCATATAGAAAACAATTGATGTCTGCTGTTCTAACTTCACTAACCTTTATTTAAACTGCTTAAAACGTTTAATATGTTACCATTTTCTTCCTTGCTTTAAGGCCCACAGCATTTTTACAGATACTGTCCCATTCGGCCAATCCCACACTAATCACGGCTCTGCTGTCTCACAATGGTGCCAACCTGTAACCACCAGGAGCGATGTGGGGTCAATGTCTTACCCATGAGGACACTTTAACCAATGGGCTGGCAAAGCAGGAACCAAACTTCTGATCAGAGTCTGACCGCTCTACCTCTGCACCACTAACTTATTGATTCATTGAAGAGAGTAAAAAAAAAAAGTTTAAAGTCTGACTCTAATTCTGATTGGTTTTAAAGCGTTCTCAGTGGATTTATTATTTTGGTTTAGTTTGTGCAGAGCGTCAGTGGTTCATTAGAAATTCACCTCTGATGTGGTTGGCGATACCATTGGTGCGGAGTAAGCCCGCCTCCACTTCCTGAAATCCATCTGTTTGCCCTCTCTCCCGCTAGCTTACAGCCCCTAACCTAACATTATAGGCGCAACAAAAATAGCGAGCAGTATTGGAGCTATCCAGACGTACCGTACCAGACGTACTTGGACCTGGTCATCTACAACTGGATGCCTCAGAACGGAGCGGAGCAGCATGTCAGGAGCTGGTAATGTAAGACCCTGTGGGCAGGAGAACAATCTGGTCACAGAAACTCAAACAAACATGACAAACCATGGAAGAAAACACAAAAGGTGACACCGCAGAGCAGATGACAAGGTTTCAGAACTGAAAACCAGACACTTGAATACACTGAGGATACTTGATAGAAATGAAAAGAGTTGTGATGATCAACATGAACCTGGAGTGACTGACTGGGAACAACTCCAAACACGACCAGAGCCAAGAACACAACTGGAACTGAACACAGAATCCTCACACAGGAAGCTTGTGGCCCAACAATGGGAGTTTTTAATCTGTTCCAGATTCACTACAATATCAATAAAGAAATCATCACAAATGCATTTTTTTCTTTTCAAAATGCTATCTCGGTGGCCTTGTGGGAGAGTGTCTGCCCAGAAACTGGAAGGTCATGAGTTCAAATCCAGGCAGAGTCAGACCAAAGACTCTAAAATGGGACCCAGTGCTCCCTGCTCGACACTCAGCATTAAGGAGTTGGATCGGAGGGTTAAACCACCAAATGGTTCCCAAGTGCTGCTGTGTCTGCAGCTCACCGCTCCCCTGGGGATGGAGCAAATGCAAAGAAAAAAATTTCACATATACAGTAGGTGCAAGACAAGGCTTGGGACTGGTGAGGCTTTTTTGGCGGCTGTGGCGACTTCTGATCAGAAGATTGCAGGTTTGATTCCTGCCTTTCCAGCCCATGCGTCAAAGTGTCCCTGGGCAAGACACTGACCCCCCTCATTACCTCTGGTGGAAGGTTGGCACCAGTGTTCAGCAGTGGAGCCACCACCAGTGTGAATGTGTGTGAACGCCTGTAAAGTGCTTTAGGACTTTAAGGAAGGTGGAAAAGTGCAATATAAGTATAACAATTTACCCTTTAACCTTAACTTAACGTAACTTGAGCTTAATTTTATTTATTTATGTCCTCCAAAAACACATTTTTTCATTTAGAGTGGGCCTTAATAACATATTTGCTGCTGAGTTATTATAGACCAATTAGTCATTCTGGATCAACTGGAGAACATTTAGCAGTGATCAAATCAAGAAATCTCTATTTTGCACTTCTAAGAAATCCATTTTTAATGAAAAAAGTTCATTCAAGAATCTAGAATGCAGATATATGTAATAAAGGAAGTGATAAAGTTGTGATATGAACTACTAGCTGCAGCCTGCATGGGGGGGGGGGGTCTGTCACAACCGCTCCCTGTGACATGTAAATGATGGCCTCAGATGATGTATGGATGCGCTTCCTGTGACCTATAGTGATAATGCGTCTGGCGCGGCCCCCGTCCGGGATATTGACCGCGCTTTGTTTGGAGATGCGTCTTCATTTATCGCCATCCCGGACCCTCGTATTCCCAAATTCCCCCCGAGCTGCGTCTCCGCTTTGTGTCGGCCGCTGACCTTTTTACCGAGCAGTCCGACTTGATTAGCGCATCACGCGCCACAATGAGTGTCCGCCCGGTCCACCGCCCGCCCCTCCCTCCCCTCCTTCTACCCGATCCCTTTATCAATGTCCTGTAATTAAAATGTCACCGTTTAATTTTCGAGCCATCGCTTTCCTCTCGGCGGAGGCTCTCCTCCAATAAAAAGTGCAATCGAAACGCGCTTTTCACTGGAAACAAAAAAAAAAGCATCCAGAGAGGGCGTTTAAGTGAGGCGAGCAGCGGGGGATCGATGGGCCCTTCAGTCCGGGAGGAGGATTGATTGGGCTCTAAAAGTGGATTTATGGGGGTCACTGTTTTATAGGGTGCTGATACAACTGTTAATTATAAAACATTTGGCCTCAATTGCTGCAGTTATTAAAGCTGTCCTGATTGAACTGGACCTGATTTATCTTTGCATGGTGAGTGCATGTGCTGCAGAATATGAAACATGCTTCCCCCACACATTTAATGACCATCAAACAACAACATATATACTTTAATTAGGATGTTTTCATTGTTAATTCCACAAAGAATGGAAGGTTATTCCATCATGAAAGTATCAATTATGGTGATTAGGTAAGTTTTAATGACTCAAGCCACAATCTTTTGTCTTTAAATAAAAAATATTCAATTTAAATAAATAATGGGTTTGAAGTTTTGGTTAATTTTCTTTCATAGATAATTAAGTTTTGTCATATTATATTTTTTAACACAACAGATAACAGCAAATTTATTCTAAAATGTTAGTATCCGATTAAATTGACTTTCTCTGAACCTTTGATTTGATCTGCTGCAGAGGGATTTATTTGGTACAGGATGGATTTTATTTTGAATTGAACCTTCAACAGGAATACAAGTCAGAAATGTTATTTTTAGAAAAATATTAACAGTCACAAAACATTTTTTAAGTTTATTTTTCTAAACATAAATGAATCTTTATAGCTTTCAGTCAGTTTTTGTTGTAAGAAACTGGATCAAATGGTTCTTAGAGGTTCAAGATATAATATATATATATATATTTACTCAAGTTCAGCAAAAAATATCTTGTTTGCCCACTGTCTCAAATCTGATCCACACATTTTTAACATGGTTAAGCTGTATTATAGAGAATTAATTATCACCAATTTTGGCATTTTTCAATACAGCAAGTGGGCATTTTGAAAAATAAATAACAATAGAAAAGTTATTTTTATCATAAAGTTTTGAAAATTGGCAAAAACGCTTCCTGCCTGAAGTGTTTTTGAGATTTCACGGGATCAGCCATTTAAAAAGAAGAAGGAAAAGCCCTTCTACTGCCCCTAGTGGAATGGTGATGAACTGCAGGACAGAAAACATGGACCGAATTTATATTCATGGGATTTTAAGAAAGGTTTGGATCATCCTAATGAAAAATGCGTGCATCAAATATGATATTTAGATTGTGGCAAGCATCTGATAAACATTAAAATGACTATTTTTTCATAAAAATTATAAAGGTTAGTATTTAAAATGATATAGCCTAATCTTCAATATCAAATTAATTAAAACTTGTGATTGAAAGTGAAAATATACTTCCCTGCAGGAAATTTACCACAGTATTCATCTTTTATTCTACTTTTATATTTTTTTTTTTAGACGAGGAAAAAAACGAGTTGAAAACACAGGGAGTGCATCCCTGGAAATGAAAGGTTTATTTAAAGAAAAAAAAAAAAACAAAGTGGCATCTCCAAGTCGTGGTAAATAATCCACCAGGTTCACCTGGAGAGTTGCGACTCCTAATGACTTAAACCTGAAGCGCATGAATATTTCAGGTTAAAGGTTTGTTGGAACAATCGGTCGCATATCAATGAGGCCGGGTCATTTGTATCCAACAGTAATAATAAAGAGCTCGCCTAAAATTACCGCTGAAATGTCTAATTAAAAACCCCTCGCTGCTGATCTGCAGTGGTGTCGGCTCACGTTTCCCCTCCTGTAAAAAAAAAAAAAAAGAAAGAAAAAGCAGCGACAAAAGGCTGCATTCAGCTCGGCGGCCTAAATAATTAAAAGGGGGGGAATAATTACAGTATAAAATTGTAATTATTGGCGGGGGCTGCAGGGGAAGCCTCTTGATGGTGAAAGGAGAGAGGATGCGCCTCGGATCAGGCATCAATATTGCAGGGAGGTGAAACGGGCGCGAGCGCATGCGGGCTGCAGTCACGCGCGTGACGATTCTGTCACTTTTCTGGGACTGCGGGCTGTCCCCCCATCACAGCAGTGAGAGTGTCCTTTCAGACTCCCGAATGTCCCATCAGAAAACGTGGAAGGCGCGCGCATGTCTCGTTGTAATTGGAGCAGCACGCAGGTAATAGTGGGACAGGACAGTTGTGACCTCTCCTCTTCTAGCCATGCAAAGTCAAAGGGTTTTTAAAAAATCATTTTACATGTTGCCTTTTATATGAACCATTAAATGAATTGCAAGGAATTTACTAAAAACTGACTTTTAATACCATATTGTCTGCATCAAGTCATTTTTTTCAATCTTTAATCATACATTTGTCCCAGGATTATCTCCTCATAAATAAGTCAAATATTACAAAACAAAGTAAATTAATATGTATAAATAATGGAACTTGATGAAAGTCACATGACTTTATTTGCAAATGTATTCTAATTGTTTTTGTACTGGTAGAAAAAAAAATTTGAGCAAGAATCAAATGATCACATTCTGTGTTTTTGCTGTATAGAAAATGCTTAAGTGTGTTACAGTCACCAAGGGACTGACTGCTCACGTATCGCTTGAACTTTCACCTCTGAATACTGTGGTTCTGAGTCATGTATATACATAATAAAACATCTATTCTGGTCAAACAATTATGTGTATATCTAACAAACAACGTCATAAGTATTTTTGTCTGTAAAGATTGATACCAAAGTAGAGGCTATAAGTTTACCTTTTACCAATACGTCCAAAAAAAAAGTAAAAAAAAAGAAAAACAGAATACATTTAGCATTGCAGCTTTTTGAGAGAAAATACAAGAACATGTCTAAGAGGAGGACGGGACAGAGACAATAACATCCTAAAGCAGTCATGTGACAGAGACAACTAAAGAAGTCGAAGATGAGACAGAAGCGAGGATGTAACAGAGGCGACACTGTGACATAAGCAGTGACATGATAGGTGACCACATGACAGAAGAACAATGTGATGTGACAGCATGACAGAGGCAACAAAAACAACAGTGTGTCAGAGGTGACTCAAAGTCAAGAGTGTGCAACACATTCTCACTCCCAACTCGTCACATATGGGCGTTTGGTTAAGGACCCTTCCATGTCAAAAGTTTATATTTTAGGAGTCCCCAACTCGTTGTTTTTTTGGCGTGTTGGCTGTTCCCATTAAATCATGGTTTCGCCAACCTCCAAGTCGCCAAATGTAACCGGTCCAGTACAGGGACGCGGAGCGCACCCAGTACTAGTACCCCAACCAGGTTCGTGCCGGGTACTGCAACTGGTACCGTTTGGGTCTGGTACCCTTATCCAGTGCCAGGGTTAATGTACCAGTAATTGATTTGGGTACCGGTACCGGACACGTTCTGTGTACCAGTCCGCATCTGGTACAGCATAGCCAGCACGTCAAACAACAATGAGTTGGAAACACAAAATCATAAAAAAGTGACGCAGAGGGGTCCTTAACCAAATGTCAACACGTGCCAACATGGGGATGAGACTGTTGGAGGTGACAGAAGTGACGCTGGAACAGAGGCAACAGTGTGAAATAAGCAGTGACATGACAGGTGACAACATGACAGAACGCGATGGAGGTGACAGCGTAACAGAGGCGACTCACAGCTAGAAGTGAGGACGTAACACTGCAGACAGAAGAGACAGTGACAGAGCAACTCAATCTTCAGGTTGTGACAGAAATGAAGATGTAACAGACATAAGCAGTGACATGATAGGTGATGACAGAAGACCAATGTGATGGAGGTGACTCAAAGTCAAGGATACTGGAGCAAGGACAGTGTGACAGAGGCGAGCCAATGTCAAGGGCGCAACAAAGGCAAGGATGTAACAATGCCAACAGAAACTACAGCATTACAGAGGTGACTTAAAGTCAAGGGTGTAACAGAGCAAACAGAAAACATTATCACAAAGACTCATAGTGTAAGGTGCAACAGAAGTAAGGGTGTAACATTGCAGACAGTAACAGCAGTGTTACACAGGCGAATCAAAGTCAAGGGCGCAACAAAAGCAACAATGTAACACTGCTGACAGTGTGACATGAACAATATATGACAGGTGACAAACACAACCGAAGAGCAAATGGAGGCGGTCCGTAAGGTTGTGACAGAAAAAGTATGTAACAGTGCTGATAGAAATGACTATCTGACTAAGGCATGGCCCCACAAATATTTGGAGTATAGTGTAAAAGAGATCAGTTACAAAGTAGCTATAGTGATCTAGTTAAAGTGATCTACAACAACAGAACTAATGTAGGAATTACAAAATCCATAAGACTTTCAAAACAAAACTGAGAATAAAACTCCCAAAACTAAGAATCAAAGAAAAGTATTGTATTCTTTGGAGGACAGACTGGTGAAACCCTGTCAATAAGAAGAGAAATGTTAAGAAAAAAGAGAAGTCCAGACTTCATTACTTAACTGAAAGATAAGATTTCTGTGAGAAATCTCCATTTGCTTGAAGATTCACAGTAACGGAAATCAGAGCAGCATAAAATAAACGTCTTTCTCCTGAGAATTTTAACAATACATCATTGGCTGACATGACTGTACACCTTTATGTTGTAAAACTTATTTTTATACTGTTAAGGTTTACGATATGATTAGGCAGTAAACTTCATCAAAATGTTGTTTCTTTCTGTAGGTCTGAAGAGGTTCATTTGCACAGCCGTGTCTGTTGCTGCTGCAGGTGTGTGAAGTGTGCAGCTTTCCAATAAACTGACTTTCCAGGAAGACCATGTGACTTGTGGTGACAGGCCTTTAACAGTCTAAGGTCATTACAGTTTTGGCATAGGGGTCAGTGTTTTTTTTCTAGTATGTAATTAATTTGAAAATCTATATAGCATTTTTTCAACATTTTATTACACCTAGCTTTATTTACAAAAAAATCCTACACTTGTTTGGCAGGATTAAAGCTTGTGATTTCAGTAAAAGAGCAGAAATGAGTCTCAATTTTCTGTATATTTGAGTTATTCTGTGCTCCTCTGAGTCTCTGCGCCTGCAGATTGATCTGCATGGCCGGTGTGGAAGACTAACAGATGGTCCTGTAACTTGATAAATGAGCCGGGGCCTTGTTGTCGTTCCTGCTGCCCTGCGCGGTGCAGGGAAAAGGATACAAAAAGAGAGAGAGAGGGAAAAAAAAACAGGAATCCATGGGGCCTTCATCATAGATATATTTAAAATAAATGTCTCTAACTTCATGTCACGATGCATTTTTCCTTTCTTAATTGCAATTATCGGTTTTATGAATGTTTGTAGAAAGCCTGTCCATCAGTCATAACTGATAAACATTCTTATTTCTGATCATTGTGAGCAGTATTTTTGTTTAAAAAGCGGTGTGTTTCTGAGTGCGCGCGTATTTGTTAACGTGTGGGGACACGGAGAGAGAGCTATTACACACCAGAATGACAGCAGGGGGAAGAGGAGGAGAAAAAGAAGGAGGAGGGAGAGAGGTGCCATGTGCTTCCTGTCTACGAGCCATTCAGCTCCCCGAGCTTCAACAGGATGGAGGTCCTGCATGCTGCTGCTTCCTGCTCCAACACCCACTAAACTCCACTTTTCTGGGGTCAAATATCTCACGTTTTGGCCTAATTCTTTCCGTTTTTTTCTTATTTTTTTTAATTCCACACACCTGGCTCGAGTGTGTCTCCTCGTCCTCAAGATAGAGGTATGTTTATTTAAAATTAATTTAAATATTTAATCCTCAATTTACATCTTAGATTGTTTTTATTTTATGCGTAAATTGTGCGTAAATTGTATTTATTTCTCTGACGCGTAAACGCAGCTCCAAAACCGCAGAGCTTCAGAGGAAAAACTAATGTTGCGGTGGTTTTCAGGTAGATCAGCGGCCTCCAGTGAGGCGACTCGAAAAGTAAGTATGCGCAGGTGAACGTGAGATAGGCCAGCCTCAACCTAATTTCGAGCAACTGGCTGAAGCTAATCTGCGCAGCAGCTTTAATTATATATAGGGCTAGTCTTTTATTAACAATGTAAGGACGCACGCTTGGATCTGTGTAATTACCAGGAAAGCAGCTTAGACTTGTTCTTTTCCTTCCCGGTAAGCGCATTGGCGCAGCTCAGGCGGCATTTTCCTGCTGTCCTTGTCCGCGTGTAAGGATCTTATGCGAGTCTTAAGTAGTTGGCTCCAAAGTGTGAGCCGATTTAAAGATAAGAGGAGCATCGGACGTGCACCTCCACGCAGGGAGCGGATAGAGAACCCGGGGATCTCCTGGTTTCATTTTTCTATAATATCCAGGTGAAGCAGCTAAAGTGAGATTATATTTTAATACAAAAATATATTTATTATTATTATAGATATTAATTACTTTGTTTTATCCCTATTAATTATCTAATAATATTTATTGAAACAAAAGCTGTATATATATATATATATATATATATATATATATATATATATATATATATATATATATATATATATATATATATATATATATATATATATATATATATATATATATATATATTTTTTTTTTTTTTTTTTTTTTTTTTTTTTTTTTTGGAACAGCGCGTAAAGTGCTGCGCTCTTTTCTCCAGGCTTCCAGGGATGGAGTCGATGCCCGGACATCTTCGAGACGCGGGACGAGACGCCAGCTCCTCCCCAGGTTTAAAGCAGGACGCGCAGAGTTTCTCCAGCCCCAGCTCCCTCAAACCAAACCAAGTGAGTGAGACCTCCCTGTACGGCGTGCCCATCGTCTCCCTGGTCATCGACGGCAAGGAGAGGCTGTGTCTGGCCCAGATTTCGAACACGCTGCTGAAAAACTACAGCTACAACGAGATCCACAACCGCCGCGTGGCCCTGGGCATCACCTGCGTGCAGTGCACCCCAGTCCAGCTGGAGCTCCTGCGGCGCGCGGGGGCCATGCCCATCTCCTCCCGCCGCTGCGGCATGATCACCAAGCGAGAGGCCGAGAGACTCTGCAAGTCCTTCCTGGGAGCGCACAGCCCCCCGAAACTGCCGGAAAATTTCGCATTCGATGTCTCCCACGAGTGCGCGTGGGGCTGCAGAGGAAGTTTCATCCCGGCCAGATACAACAGCTCCAGAGCCAAGTGCATCAAGTGCAGCTTTTGCAGCATGTATTTCTCTCCAAATAAATTCATCTTTCACTCTCATCGCACCCCAGAGTCCAAGTATCTGCAACCGGACGCGGCCAACTTCAACTCGTGGAGGCGTCACCTGAAACTGACGGAGAAAGTCCCGTCCGAGGATGTTAACCACGCGTGGGAGGATGTAAAGGCCATGTTCAATGGGGGCAGCAGAAAGAGGACTCTGCCCATGAACGGGTCGGGGATGTCCTCGCCTCTAAAGTCCCAGGCCTCTTCCAGCCTGGCGCAAACCAGCTCTCCTGAGATCCCTCACAAAACTTTACGGGCCGACCAGGAGCAGGGGGGCAGTAACTTAAGTTTGGGGAGCGGCGCGCGGAGCTATCCAGTCATCCCAGTCCCCAGCAAAAGCTTTGGCATGCTCCAGAAAATCCCCCCGCCCCTGTTCCCCCACCATCCTTATGGATTCCCCAGCTATGGGCTCTGTCAGAAAAAGAGCGACGGGGTGCCGGACGCGACCAAAACCAACGTCCCCAGCGTCTTCTGGCCGGGCGCGAAGGACACCCTTTACCCCGCCTTCCCCATGTTTTGGCCCGCCGCTGGCGGCCTCCCCATGCCGCCCTACCCGGGCTCCCCTCCCAAGCCTCACCTGGAGCTGCCCGGCGTCCGGCAGGGCGAGCTGGACGCGTCAGACCAAAGTAGCGCAAACACACCAAAAGATCTGAACCAGCACCCTCTCCATCAGCGGGACGGGGACGAGCGCAGTCCCGGCTCCTCCTCCTCCACCCGAAACGAGGAGGACAGGTCCGGGGATGAGGCCTCCCAGCGGAAAATCAGCTACATCTCTGCGTTCAGGCCCGTCGTCAAAGACGTGGAGACCATCGCCAAACTCTACGGGAGCCGGGACGGCTACGGCGCGCGCCCCGGCTACCTGTCCCCGGACTTCATCAGCGAGAGCTCCAGCTACAGATCGATATCCCCGGACAGGGACAGCGTGGCGGACGATGACGACGAGGACGAGGTGGACGTGGAGTCGAACCGTGGCCCGGACGATGAAGATCTGATCCGGATCTCGCCCGGCGGGGAACCCCGTGACTCCCCCGCGGCAGAGCGGATCTCCTGCAGCGCGGAGGAGAGTTCTGAGCAGCCAGATGCTCCGAGCCCGGGGGCAGGCGCAGCATCACCGGAGGACCCCGGTCACACCAGGTCACCAGACGGGGACAGACCGGCGCGCAGCGGCTCCCCGCCTCATGAAGTAAGCGGAATAAATGCACTTTAATGACCCCCGCGGGGGGAGGAGGGCTCTGTGACTGTTTAGGAATAAATATGATAAAGGTTTATGAGATCATCAATTGCTGAAATAGATCATTTTTATTTCTAAATCCCCTATTTTCCCTTACAACTCCTTTTCATTTAAATTGGGGCTAATTGAAATAAACATTTTCCACCTGGTTATTTCATCCAAAATCTTTTTCTTTTTTAAACATTTAAAGCCTAATTTTCTACAATAAACTTCATCCCCCTCCTAGTTTTGTTCTTTTTTTTTTAAAGGCAAAATTGGCTCAATTATGTGAAGAACTCCCCGCAAATGGCATTTAATTGGCCTCCTCCATTGAAGCCGCGCGTCTGCTTCCCTTCACAGGTGTATGAAAAGGACAGTCACGTGATCTCTTCTTATGGCTCCAAACAATCAAACAGCCCCCGCAGACCCAGCGGTAATTACTGATCCGATTTATGGAGCAGTTATTAAAGCAAGCGCGTCTCCAAAGCGAAACGTTTCATTTTATTTTTGTTTGCCTCCTTTAGCTGTTCATCTTCACATGTCTGAATTCCAAAATCAGCGCAGCGCAGCCTCCCTTCAGGAGCCAAAGGACAGACAAGGTTACTTTTATATTTTTTATTTTGTTAAATTTAATTTTTCAATGTAATTTTTACGTCTTGGAACACCTTAAAACGTGTTTTTTTTGTGTGCAGGAGGAGCTTTGCGCATCGACATCAGCGTGCGTGAAAGAGATTTGGAGAGCATGGCGAAAGGTAACCTTTCATTTTTCCTTCTAAAATAGAGAAAAAAATATTTGAAAACATTTAAAAATATTTGTTGACAATTAAAAATCATTATGTGCTTTTTTAAATCCCAAATTACCCAAAACTTATTTTGGATTTAATCCACTTTCCTCGGAAATGGAGCTTAAACGGCCTTCTAAGGATGACGTGCCAAAACCTTCACATTTCCATTTTACAGGCCTACAGTCTTCCCATAGTTGTTAACCACTTAATCACGAGATGTGGGAGTTTTGACTTATTATTGTAAGGGGAAATCGTTTAGAGGCTATTAATATTTTAACGAACAGAGCCATAACCCCGAGGCACGCCAGCTAATTATTTTACAACGCTTGGAAAAACCCTGGGACTCCATTATTGTCGTCTCCACCTCCAGGCGATGCATGGCAATTACTGTGGCAGCCAGGGAAAGGAAAGCAGTCAAATGGCTGTTTTCATGCATGTAAAAGCACCTGAAGTGGCTTTTCTCAGAACACACACACACACACTTTTTTTTTTGAGAGAAATGAATATTATTAAAATGGAAGCAAAGTGTTTTTCTTTCTAATAAACAGGATCCTTTGTGTTTCCAGAGGAGCTGCAGAAGCAGCTGGTGGAGCAGGTGGAGCTCAGGAAGAAGCTGGAGAGGGAATTTCAGCATTTAAAAGGTATGAGAAAAAGTGAGTGAAGGTTTATTTTTGTATTTTCAATTAATAATATTAATAATAAAAACAGCTTTAAGGTTGTGTTTGACTCGGGCCTTTGTGCTCCTCAGATAATTTTCAGGATCAAATGAAGCGTGAGCTGTCCTACAGAGAGGAGATGGTCCAGCAGCTGCAGATTGTTCGAGGTTGGTCTCGCTCCGTCTCTGTATGCAGATCAATGCTGAAAAAAAAAAATTACAAAATAGCAATCAGCTCAAAAAGCACAAAAAATGAAAAATGACACTTTGCATATTGATGTTGGTAATTTAAGTCCAGGCCTTCTCACAGCAAAAACCCACATTTCTTCTTCTGCAGTTTTATTATATCAAAAGATGTAAGCCAAACCTCACTGTTTTGTTTGCAAAGGTTCTTTGCTCCTAAATCATGCTCTGGAAAATTGAATGGACAGACCATTATGTAGAGTTGGATCAGTTACATGTCGTAGACATCAACTAATGCCGCCCGCTAAAGGATTGGTTTAGTGTTACGCTTGTTTAAATACAGGGTTCAAGTACACAGAGGGGTCACTCTAAATACCATGGGGGCAGCCAACAGGCATTACACTTTTCTTCTGTTGGGTTTGACTTTTTTTTTTTTTGATCAATTTGCATGACTTATTTTCTTTTTTGAAAATGTAAACTCTTTTTACTTATTTTTCAATACAGCTAAACATTAAAAGAGACTACTTTGTCAGCTCCATTAGAGGAGAACATAAACACAATGTATAATTTTTTAATCTCTTGATAATCATCATCTGCTCCAGAATTACCTCAAATTAGCTTTTACAAGAAGCCAAAAATGTAAGGGATTTTTTTCATAGCTGGAAATTATTTCAGGTGTTAATGAGTAAAAAATACTGCAACTATTTAAACTTAGATTAGTGCATTTTTAATGGCAAAAAAAAATAAAAATTGAGACGTTTCTCACGCATGAGCCTGAAAACCATTAGTGTTTCCTCTTGTGAGACACTTTCAGTCCAATTGATGGAAAAAACTCATTTTTAAAAAAAAATTGATTGAGTTTTTATAATAATCAAAAAATGCTGAAAATATCAGGGGAAATACGCTGTGACATCTATTGAGACACTAAAATAAATAAAAAAAAGTATTGTAATCGAATAATTTGAGATCATAATACAACAAATTTATAATTTGGAAATGCCAAAAGAATATATTCTGAATATAAATGTCATTCCTTTAATGCCTTCGGATTTCCTATTGAATTGCTCTGTTTTTGTAATGTTATTCCATGGATTGTATTTTCTTCTGCTTTGTTTTAACCCTTTTACGCTGTGTGTCACTTATTTGGAACGTACCACTAAATCTAGGACTCTACTTAGTTTAGCATCCCCTTGAACAGAACAAACATTGAAGATATTTTATTTAACTGTAATTATTAAGTCAGTCATGAAGGTGTTAGCACAGACAACAGAACCACTCAGAGATCACATTTTCTATGAACACACAAATTTACTTTTTCATTTTAACTTGTTAAAAGTAAATGTGAATTAAGCCTCTAAATTCCAAATTATTTTTGAAAATGTAAAATTACTAAAACGAGTTTCCCCTAACATTAAATTATGAAATGCTCTCTTCATTTTAGAGCAAAATTACTTTACAAAATGTAATTTTGGAATAGCTTCCATGGTATTTTACAGTAATTTATTTTTAAAAAAGCAGAGAAAGATGTCCTCAAACAGCAAGGAATTAAATGAACAATTCTAACTAAAAACGGCTGTATGATCGCCTGAGAAATCATTTTAAAAAAAAAGTCTGAACACGGAGATCAACTCCAAATCAGCGAAGACATTCTTAAAGTTAAATCTTTACACATGTTTTACACAAGCAAATCCGGTAGTTGATGAATACATTTTGGACTCAAGAAACTCACACTCAGGAAGACATACTCAACGATTACTTTTCATTTTTAGGAGTATGATTTCTGCAATCAATGGATCTTTTTTATATTGCAGAATGAGTCATAACAGCTCAGCAACTTCAATAATACTGCTTACATTTTCTTATTAAAAATAAGAGTTCGAATGACATTGAAACACGCACAAACACAAACAAAACCCCAAAGTGTAACATTGCTTCTCTTATCTGATGTGGCCACAGCAATCCTCAACAAAAAACAGGTAAACTGAAGTCGCAAAAGTCCAAGTAATCGCAATCAAAAATCTGTTGGATTGTCTGTTCGGTCCAGATTTTAAAAACAATGGATCTTTATCAGTGACTTTCTGAGAAACAAATGAAAAAAACTGAATATTTATCAAATTTTAACAAATAAAAAAAATAAATGAACAAAAGAATCCTACATATATAAGATGTCAAGGAGTAGGACAGTATGGAGCGATCAAAAGCATCAAAAATGTTTTATTAAATTTAAAGGTTAATAAAGGACAGCAAGAATTTCATATCAGATTTCACAGCAGAAATGTATGAACAACTTAAAAGTTTGATGAGAATTTTATATTTAGTTAAACTGAAGAGTTAAAAGAACAATTTTTGGGTGTTTTAAAAAAATTATTCAGTCTTGTTTGCTCGGCCTGTCGATTTACAGCCTCAGGAAAGGCATGAAGCATTCCAGCCACCCTTTCAATAAAAAGGAAAGTGCATATCAGTCAAATGTATGTTTGACAAAACAGGCTAACAGGTACACATTGTCAACAAATTGTCAACTGTAATGTCAAGAAATGTACATTCTCCTCAAAATGCATTGAAGTTAATGATATCAGTTTTCTAAATCTATTTAAAAGTGCACGAATAAAGTAAACAACAATTTCCTTCGAGCTGTTTTAGCCTTCAAGAAGCAAATAGACACGGCTTAGAGTGATGATAGCCTAGAATGAGTCATGCATGTGTTGAATGTTTTTCAGCTTTTATTGTACAGCGCCCTGCTGACTGCGGTCATCTTAAGGAACCATATCAGTAAATAAACTTTAACAGCCGAAATAGGTTGAAGAGCAACATTTTATTGTATTGTAGGCTTTCGTTTGCAAATATGTTTAAACAACTGCAGAAAATAAATACAAAAACATGATGCTCAGTCATTTCTAAGAGTTATATAACACATTTTTAACCTTGATTAAAGCCCACAGAACTTTGCAGTCATAAGTCACCCGTGCGTACACACATTTGCACACAACCTGTCACCACAGGAGCGATGTGGGGCTCAGTGTTCTGCAAGGACACTTCAAAACGCACTGGCAGGCAAGGAAGGAAACAAACCTGCAACCTTCCAATCAGAGGTTGACCACTTTACGTCTGCACCACAGCTGCATTTTCTGGAATACTCATAAATAAACCTATAATTATAGTTCCAGAAATGTCTGTTTTTGGTTGTGACATAATGAACTCTAAGCTGAGAACATATTTGTGCAGAAATATAAAACGTTCTTAGCATATGTGCAGTTTTCAGGCTGACTTTCACAAATGATGCGCTCCGTTTTGAGCTTAAACATTTGATTAGTTCATCTGTAATTAGAGTACGCTTCGCCTGCATTTTCTAACTGTTGGACTCGCTCCTCCCCAGAAGCTCACGACGCCCTTCACCATTTTTCCTGCAAGATGCTCACCCCTCGTCAGTGCACCGGAGCCTGCAACTTCAAATCCCCGCTGCTGCCTCCGTAACCCCACCCCGACACAGCCACAAAAAAAAAAAAGAAAGAAAGAAACCTCCCAGATCTCTCCAGTGTTCACCCTCTGCCTGTTACACGAGGACTACCTGCCCTGCTGTAGATACACTGCTGATTCTGGCCCTCATTCTGACACCTGCAGGGGGACGTTTCTGCAGCGACGTCTCCGTCACAGAAGCCACTGGTTCTGGACTCACCTGCAGAGTGGCTGTCATGCTGCAAAGCTCAAACTCTCTAAAGTCTCAGTGAATCAAAGCTGTCAGCTCCTACGCAATTCTCATTAGTGGAAAAAAAAACAACACTATAAGCATAAATTATTAAATATACATATATATTATGTGACAATGTGCAATTGCTTGTATAATTGTGATATATGAACTAAGAATATCACATTATTTAGATTGTGTTGCTCGTTTGAATATGTGTTTTACATTTTACATGCTATTTCTCTGTGTTTCTTTTAATTTATTCTTTAGATTGTTTGTAACACTGTGTATGTTGTTAAGCACTTTAAATTGGCAACGTTTCGGAGCTGGATCATTAAATCCAAATTGTTTTATCGAATAAAAACACTTTGTGTTTTCAGATAAAGCACATTGCCTTTGGATGAGCACTTCCCACAGCGGCAAAAACTTTGAGTGTTTTTTCCACAGACATCAGCAGATCTCAGAATCATGGAGCTTTTTCTATCACTGACCCAAAACTATCATCCGACAAAGAAGAAAAAAAGTTTATGTGCACCGCCACACTCATTTTGTCATGGTTTGCAGTTTAAAAAACTCACATCTGAAGAGCAAATCTTGTTTTTGGAGGCAAATAACCCCATTTTTTTTTTTCATTACTGTATGTACTCATGTCAAAATGAATAAAAATGAGCACCAATTTCTGCTTTTGTATCCTGGCCTGTCTCTGCGTGAGCCCGACACCCTCTGGCCTCCGCGTGCAGCATCTCCAGCAGATCAGATTCCCTCCTGTTGTGTTTGACTTCAACATGATCTCTTTCATATGCAGCCACTCTGGTGCGTGGCATGTCAGCTTATAATGTTTGACGTGGAGTCAGGGGAGCGGCCCGATCCAATAGTGAAATCTAATTCTTCTGATGGGACGTCTAATAGATATTGATTACGCGGCTGGCGCTCCCTGGATGCCTCATCCCGAGACAGATACTTGCATAATGTCACTGAGGCACAGTGAATGTTAATTTTCAGTGAAGGTAATTGCCCTCTGTGGCACGAGTCTGTTCCTCTGAATACTAACAAGATCCCGACTACAGTGGAAGGGATGCCCTGAATTAGTTGTCTCATATGACAGAAAACCTGATGACAAATTTGACATTTCTTCTTGACATCTTCTGGCGTTTCTTTTTTATTTCTCCTGCAGGATTTTGCATGTGTGGGTAAGTTACCTCTCTGAGAGAACCGTCATGGCTGCTGTCGTGCGTCTCTGCGGGACCCCCTGACCTTCATTGCTGTTGTGGAGGAGCAAACATTTCAAACGTCTCTCAAACCAGTCTCAATGCAAACAAAAGCTGTTGTGAGTGAAGAAAAATGACTTTGTTTTAACCAAAAATACAGTAACTTAAAGTGTATAAAAATATACAATGAAAACACAGATTATGAGAATATAAAGTGAGCAGTTAATAATGGAATCTTTCCCATTTCATGTTAGTAAACAACTATTAAAAGACTATTTTTAACAATGAGAGTGCTTATTAATGCAAATATGCAAAAACAACCTTGGTGCTAAACACCAACAAGACCAAGGAACTGTATATCAGTGGGGACATTGTGGCTGCCTTCAAGTTTCTGGGTGTTACTATCCAGCAGGAGTTGACCTGGAGTGCTAACACCACTGCTCTGGTGATGAAGGCCCAGCAGAGACTGGACTTTCTCAAACTTTTAATGCTCCATTGAGGGCATTTTAACATGCTGTGTCTGTTTTACCACACAGCGGCGGCGGACGGGAAGCGCTCCAGAGGGTCACCTCCACAGCCCAAAAGATTATTGGCCGCCCTCTCCCATGAACTACGGTATACAGTGCACTGCCTCAAAAAAGCTGAAAGCTTTAACGGATTCATCCCACCCTGGACATTTCTGTTTACACTGCTGCCTTTAGACAGAAGATACAGAACAATTAAATCAAGAATAAATAGATCTAAAAAGCTGTTTTCATCCAAAATGTTGTAAGAAATTGAGTGCTTTTTAATACAATTTTTAAACTTTCATTTTACTTGTTTGCACTAAATTTTCAAATGCACCTGGAGACGACTGCACTGCACTCAATTTTGTTTTATCCTGTAAAATGACAGTAAAAGTTATTAATTATTCATGTTCATTCATCAAACCAATTCAGCTGCACTGTGGAACAGTGGCCGGTATCTCACCTCACTGCGAGAACGCTTCGAATCCTGACTGGGACCTTGTGGAGTTTGCTTCGTCTCCATATGCATCTCTGGGTTCCTCACACTCCAAAATCATGTTTCATAGGTTGATTGGTGACTCTAAATTGTCCCTTGGTATGAATGTGAGTGTGTGGCCCTGCAACTGACTGGTGACCTGTCCATGGTGTTCCCTGCCTCTACTCAACAGTAGCCAGAACTGGCATGAGTGACTCCGAAAGGTATTCCAGTGGGTTTAGATAATCTATGGATGGAATTTGGCTCCAAAATTACCTTGATTTAGCATCATGGGTTTAACAGGGTCTCAAAATATTAATGAAATTGTCATTACAACCATCATCGTAGCTACTGTTGCTTTGTTCAAACTGATTTGAATCAGTCCGAACGATTTTATACAATGACCATTTTTCAACAAAACAATCATTCAGAAAGCCTGCTGGTGTGGCAGAACAGCAAGTGAGATGAGGATCCTTAAATGTGTATTTTTGAATTTTGGAAACACACATAAAACATTAGGAGTAATCAGTCACAGATTCTTTAGAAGATTCTCACATCCTGGCCTTTTACTAAAGATGTTAGCTGTGAATCAAGAGAAACTCCTGATTCTAACATCTCAGTATCTCTGTCTACTGACTGATTGTTTTCTTGGATAAACACATGTGGAGAGGCGACACCTGTCTCTTCACAGGCTATCAACAATAAAGCAGATGGCAGAGATGCATGATGATATAATGAAACCTCATCCACTCACCTCCCACCGCATAAAGCAGCAGAGCCAGTTTGTCAATAACTTCTGTGTTTGCTTTCTGGTAATGGATTTGGACAAAACGCTCACTGTGTTTGGCTAAAGAGTAGATGTATTTTTTTTCTTTATTGAAGGACATTTTCTTCCTTTTATTAAATGGTATTGTCATCAAGTAAATATGTGTCGAACATTGTTTAAAAAAACAGAAAAGTAACTAGTCTTTATTTTATATGACTTGAGCGCCATCTACTGGCTTTACCAGCATCCTACAGAAATCCTGCAGTTACAAATGCTTTCTGACTGTAAATGTGATGCTTTTTGACTGTTCCAGGTACTAAAAATTATTTTGAAAAGAAATTTGATTTTTTTTTGTGCAATTTTTATTTGTTCAAAATTGTCTTTCAAAGAACTTCTCATGGTTAAATTGAGTTGAAATTACTAATCCTTAAGGTTTGGAAAAAACACTACTCAATTCTTTGCAGCACCTAAAGTATCAAATAGTATCACAAAGTACTTACTAGGGTGTGTACTTTAAACAAAAAGAAAAATTATGGACAAGGCAAATGTGAGGTGATATTTTCGTTTTTATTATCATTACTATTTTCTATGTGAAAATGTAGTTAGCTTAGCAACTTTTCTGTTAAAATTTATTTTCTTGCATTTACTATCAGATCTTTCTGATTTAAAAATGTTGTTTTTTTCCAACTTTTAGGCACAATCTGCAGCTCAATTTTATGAGAAATAAACCAACAATCATTTAGTTAAAATAACTGTAAATAACAGAAGTCAAACAAAACTGTCTGAGCAAAATTTGTTAAAAAGAAATGAAAAAAGGGCGACAGAAGCAAAAAACTAACAAAAAACCTTTTTAAAGCACAAAAAATCAAACATCTCCCCTGTGTAGAATCTAAAAATGCAGTTAGTTGATTATTTATTTACTTAAATTTTTGTTCTTTTTTTTAAGAAAAATTCCATCAAATATATTTTTGAAGCTCCACTCTTTAGCAAAATGGCAGCGTATAAAACAATGAAAGTATCCTTTAAATTGTTATTTGAATTAAACTGCTGCTTTGAATCTGAGATTTATCACCATTAATAGGGGAAATGTTGATCAAATAGCTTATTTATTTAGTGATGATCAATCAATTTGAACTGTAATCATTTTTAGTTTTTGCAAAAGCTAGCATTAGTCTGATCCAGTTTATTCCATAAGAAAGACACAGTTATGATGGAAAACTATAAATACTGTGTGGAATACTATTACTGTGAATGTCCGGTGTAGAAATGCTGATGATGATTTGTGTCACTGCTTTTAGTTACAAATAAATGTTTCAATTTAGAACCCTTAAAGGGACGTAAAAGTAAAAAAAATTGAACTGATTTCTTGTGAACACAGGAAAGTGTATGATGTAAACGAAAAACTCAGTGGTCATTTGCCAACAGGAGACCTTATCATAGCTTGTTACATGTAAATGATATTATATGAGCTTGTTGAGTTTTATATTACCTTTGGACAAGCTTATAAAGACATTGCAGCTTTGCTTGTCCAGCGTCACCGTTATGTTATCTCTGAACATCTTCTAACACCAGTCATGTGGTTTGTTTTGGTGCAGGGACACACCAGGTTTGATCAACTAGGGTGATATATATGAGTTTCTTTCTCATGTGCATAACTTACTTTTACTTATGTCCCTTAAAGGGCTCCTTACAATGAAAGTCTTTTTATCCGAAGCTTTCAGTTAAAATCAGATACACTTGTTTTATTTTAGATTAACATTTAGGAAAGGAACATTGTTTTGATTATGATTCGTGTATTTTGGGGATGTAGCATAAGCTCGGGAGATTTAAACACGCTTTTGTTGAGAGAAACAACAACCACAGACTCTAATGAATGACTAAACCAGCATTTATTGATGAGCACTTTTTCATGTGTTTACAGTATGCTCCTCACTCTTTTTTGATGGAGGATTCCCCACTGCTACTGTGTAGAGGCTGAAAATGCATCAGAGGGTGAGGACCAAAGTTGGGGGCAGCTTTACTCCGTGAAGAGGTGAGGAATCCAGAAACGAGAGAGAACAGAGAAGGGAAAAAACAGGACAGAGAAAAGTCCAAAGTGAAACTAAGGATCTTATATATTGTGAACACTAGCTGGAACACAATGACAACTTCATCAGCACAGGTGAGTGTGATTAGAGTGGAGGAAGAAAAGGGTGGGTGTGGGTGAAGGAGCAGGGCTGAACCATGACAAAAAGCATCCAGCCATGCATTTTCTTAATGTGTTTTAACCCATACAGGGTCACAGTGCAGCTGGACCTTAACCCAGCTACTGTAGGGTGAAGGCAGGATCCACCCTGGACAGGACATTAGTCCATCGCAGGGCCTCAATCACACACCCAACCACACATTTAGGGACAACTTAGTCACCAATTCTCCTATAAAGCAAGGAAAAATTCACACGTGCACGGGGAGAACATGCAAACTCCACACAGAAAGGGCCCAGCTGGGATTTGAATCAGGGTCTGAGTGCCAACAACTGTGCAGCCCTAGTTTAAATGCAGACAAAAATATTTAGTACTTTGAATCCTAAAAAACCTTTCTGTCCACGTTCTTGTTCAATCTCTGAATCTCTAAGAGGCTTGAAGTCTTTTCTAAGTTTAGCAGGTGAGAGGCGGGGTTTGTGTTGGCCCCACCCATTACACACAACTGCTTGATAAGGTAGTTTTTGTTTTTTTGAGGATTTTTAAGGCGAGGGAAATGTTTGGAATGAGCCAGTAGAGGGAGCCAATCAACATTTTTTATAGTTCTGCTGGTTTTCAAAACAACTAAAAGGTGACTTATAAATTAATCCCCCTCAAGAATAATGTATTTACTCATTGAACAGATGCTAAGATAAGAAAAATGTTGTCTCTACAGAGTCAGCAATGATTTATCAGTGTGAAATATCTATTTTTTCAACCAAACAACAGGCAAACAGTCTTTCAAATTAGCTTTTTTGTTTTTCCAGATAAAATAATTTTAAGCAAACAGTTTGAAATAGCAGTCATTAAAGAACAACACAGCAAACAGGTTTGATGAAGAACGTTTGCAAGCTGCCCCGCTGACCTTTCATCATGCTTGGCTCCCTGACTGAGGGAGGAGAGGAAATGATTGTAAGATGGAAAACAAGATAATCATTGTTCATATCTGACACTAGATTTTTTTTAGTCCATGTTTTCAGATTCATATGTAACCTGAATTAACAGGAAATGGTTCAGCAAAATTAGAAAAACTGCTACTAATTTGTTCTTTTACTCATGTTTAAACATTTTGCCTCCACTGAAAGACATGCAAGTCTGGTTCATAAAGTGAATTATCTTCTGTCGTAACTCCAAAAAGAAAGAAAAAAAATCATCAAAGCAAAACTATCTTTCTATTCTCTGTCATAAAAGAAGTTACATCCGCTCAGTTCGTGTGGACACATCTGCTTTCACTTCAACATCAGAGGGAAGAAAATGTTGAATCACTCATTTTATGATATTTTAATGAGAAGTTTCGTAACTTTGGGCAACTTTAAACAATAAAATATTTTGAAAATCCAGTGAGTTTGAAGATTTTGAGATCATGAGACAACATTAAGAGTTAGGAAAAAGTTTCATTTCACCAAACATGTACAGTTCACATAATTTGTCATCTGATATGAATCTCACAGATAGGGAAATTATATTTAAATATTGAAAGTTGAACATTTGCATGATGCTACTGTATTAGAACAAGTTTCCTTTTCAGTTGGAACCCCTCCAAAGCTTGCAGATTCATTGTTCTGGGTATCAGAGTGGGGGACTATTCTACTACACCTGTGTAGCCAAAGTAAAAGGTTAAAAATAACTGTTTTAAATTGCTAAACTTTTCACAATAGTAAAGGATTTTGCATTTTGTTGTGTTTTTTGCTGCAAATCTAATACTCATCAAAAAGATTAATTTTATTCCTTTTAAATTGAGCCATATTTATGAGACACATGCATTTGAAAGATGAGCAGCAGAGCTAAAAAACTGAGTTCCTCCCTCTCTTGCCTTATTCTACATCAGACTTCTACTTGTTGTTTGGTAAATTGAATGACTAAAAAAAACAGTGCATCCTCTCTAGTTTTGTTATACTCCACTTTAAACTTTCCTTGTTTCATAGGCATTAACCAGAACAGTCAAATGAAGCATGCTCGGTCTTGGATAAGACACTTATTGACCACTGTAGCAGAGCACATGCTCACAGGTGATGCCAAGTCTCTGACCGGCAGCACCTGAGGCTACCGGAAGCTCAGAACAAGAGAGGATAGCAACAGTAATATAAGTTGTTTGTCATTGGCAGAAAGGATTTGGCTCATTTTTCATGGGTGCAGCTTGCATGAACAGCTCTGCTTCTCTTCCCAAATGCAAAGCCCTGTCAAATTTACAAGGGAAAAAAAGAGACTTGAAACGGGCACATTGTACTACTTAGGAGAAATGATACAACAATAAGCAAAAACATTTTTCAAATAAATACAAATGTCTTTACTGTTCGTACTAAATTTGTGTATTGTAAACATAAATGTTCTGATTTAGTAATGGCCAGTAATGGCCTACAACAAACTTGCTATATTTATACTTGCTAAGGGTCTACTTTGGTAAAATTATCATCCTTTCATCATGATTTTTGGCTCTGTCTGGAGTTTAATCTGTATATGCCAATTTATGCCTTTAAATAAACAGATTTTTGTTTTTCTCAAGATAAAAAAAATTCAAACTGAAACACATTTATTACAGATCATGTTGTGTTATATTTTAAATCTATATTATGTTAATTACGTTTTCTTTTTTCCATTGAACATGACAGAACACCGTCTACCATATAGTGAATAAACAAAAACAAAAAAAAAATATTAACAGCCAGAAGGAACAAATACAGAGAAACAAGTAATAGTAAAACAAAATAATCCCACATTTTGGTATGAAATGCATATTTTTAAGGCTTTAATGGGTAGAGTTTTACCTTAAACAACGTGTATTTAAATTGTTAAAGAATTACTGTGTAAATAAAACGAATTAAAACAAATATCCAAGAAAAGCAAAACGAGTATCTTTATACTTAAAGGTCAAACTAATTATTTATTTTAATATACATGATTTGATTGTTTAATTTACTTTAATTGAGATCTACTGTATTTGAAATTCAGTGGTCCTCTCGTGGTTTAGCGCATGCGCATTCACAACCCGATCCGTGCGTCCCAGTCACGTGACAACACCTCACAACGCCTGCGCAAACACATAGAAGATGGCGGAGAGTGCGGAACTGAAGGTAAGGCGCAGCCTTAAATCATCACAAATTAACCCGCTTATGATGCAGGCGCCGGCTGTGTCGCCCACTTTTTAGGTACATTTATCTACGGGGATGTAAAATCTTGCCTTATGTCGGATTTACGAGCCCAAAGCGGCATTAACTTTTTTTCTGAATTGGCGAGCGCGAGCTCTCGCCCGAGCATGTTTATGTTTAAATTTGAGGAGCGCTTGTCTTCTTGAGCCCCGCAGCCCGTCTCGGGGCGGCTGCCGCTTTGTATTTATCCCCACAATTAATTTGTGCTGTGAAAAAAATAAATATATAACTCATGCAAGGTGAAGAATAAAGAGTGCTCCTCGAATAAAGCAAATTTTCAGTCAAAAAAATGCGGCAGCCTGTAGTCGGAGCGGCGGTTTGAATATGACAGCGGCGCCATGCCCGCGAATGCACCTTTCTCAAAACAAATCCTATATTCTTTGGTCAGGAGTGCTAAGTTTGTCACACAAACTCGACTTTTTTACATTCGAGTGAAGCGCGTGCTTGTTTGCAGGTAAAGTCTCCAGCCGGGTCGATATTACCTGCGACTCTACCTGTTGATGCACGCCTAATAAAACACGTCTCTTCATGTAACGGTACCTCCGTTTGCCGCTATCCGCTCCACTATCCGGTTATACTGAGAGCAGCTGTCACGAGCCGCGCAGCTGGAGACTCTGACTTTCTTGATTTCGAGTAATTTTGCAGAGCACATCCAGGAGGTATCGATCCCAAACCTGCGCTATTTATAGACGTTTCCCCTGTGTGTTTCCAATGGCTGCACAGAATCTGCCGATCCATACATGCTGCTCTGAGCCAGGTGCTGCTGTTCAGCCGCACTCTGTGGAAAAACAAAACAGAACTGCTCCTGTTTATTGTGCTTTGATTGACGAACCCAATGGGATTGTGGAACAAAGCTTCCCCCAGCTTGAAACTCTGCATGTTGTTGCTGTCCTCTCAATGTTAAAACCCCAGTCAGAAAACAGCTTATATTTATTCTAACTTCCATATGGCCAGCAATTCTTTTTTAATCACAGTATAAAAAGAAAAAAGGAGAAGTCAGTCAAACTATTAACCACACAGATTCAGTTTACAATCACACAGGAAACCAAAAGCATATGAAAATAGAAAAGGCTGAAATCAGGAACCCTTTTCTTGATGTTGTGTTCTTGTTGCTTAAATCATAAATTTGTTTTTCAAAATGGTTGTCAAATATTTTTTGGTCACACAGCAGTGGATTAAGATATTTCTCTGATATATATATTTTAAATAAAATGTTCCTAATGTCAATTTAAGCTTTAACCTA
The DNA here is from genome assembly GCA_003999625.1 of Oryzias javanicus. Lineage (NCBI taxonomy): Eukaryota > Metazoa > Chordata > Actinopteri > Beloniformes > Adrianichthyidae > Oryzias > Oryzias javanicus. The sequence continues at coordinate 12,258,209 of CM012439.1, read as the reverse complement.
TGTCCTCCAAATTAATCTGTTTGTGCGCATTTGTGAGTTATTAAATATGTGCATAATGATTAATGAACCTAAATGACTTCTGTACCAGATCAATCTGTCTGAGACAAGTTGTTAATTGAGTACTATTATCAAATCGTTTCAAAAGGAAAAATTGATCATATTGAAATTTGAAAATACAAGTTGGATTGAGACATGGTTTGTTTATTTGACTAGAATGTAACGAGTATAAAAAGTGCCATCTCAGCAGACAACAACGCACGTGATAAAAACTGATCAATCCATTATTGCAGTCTAATGTGTGAAAACACTTTGAATTTTGCAAAGATGTGACCATACAGTGTGGTAGAATGTTCTAACAATGTATTATTTTGATCTGGAGAATAACATTAAACTTAAATGTGAATGGATTTTACATTTATTCTTGTTTAGTTGTTTGTTTGTCCACATATTTAATTTATTATCTTGCATGAAATGCAAGGAATCTGGAACTCTGCACTGTTGAGTGTATTTATCTTAGTCACAACTGGTTTAAGTTTTGGAAAAAGATGGATCAATTTGATGGCAATGAATCGGATTGACCCAAGATATGATATGAATCTAGTGGTTTTTCAAATAATTTGTTAAACCCTTATTATTAAACTCCAATAAATTAATAAATACTGACATAAAATACTGCAAAGATGCAGGACTAGATTTAATATTGCATCAAAATGCTATATCAGTTTTCTATTATTGCAATTTCTTGTATTTTAAAGCACACACTGCTTTTCCTGTTCATGAATTCAATATTGAAATTCGACCTTCTTTGCCTAATATTATGAGTTATATGAAAACTGTTTTTCATAACCTAAAAAAACTTTTTTTAAAGTTAAAATTTGACAAAAAACATTATTATAAATCTAGTCACCTTTTCTTGGAAATAAAAATCAAATCTATTCCATTGTTTGGAAGTAATGCTAAGCTCTGTGTTTTAGTTATATGGTTTACAGTGACATTAAGCAACCATAGAAGGTTGAGAAGCAGGAATCTTCAAGTTTATTTGTTTATTGTTGGAGTGGAATTTCCTGGAATAAACTTTATGAAGCAGTGAAAAAGATGAGGCTTATTTAGCTAGATTACAGAGTATGAGGATATCTTTTTTCTTTGTTTTTCTTTTAAGAAAAAAAAACCTTACTTGCTTTATGCCCCACTTGAGAGTAAACACAGATGGCTTAAGTCTTAGATCTACAAAGCCGTGCAGCAAACCTGTTTAAAATGCTTCTCTGGACTTCTCTTCTCTGAGGAATTCATAGGTCGACTCCTAACATCGCTGTGTGGAAACTATCCCTGAGCTGATTTAATGGGCACTCCTACCGTCTGGAAAAGTCATGTGTGGGGATCAAATATGTGAACATTTTTGTTTCACGTTAACTACAGTGCACCTGTGCTAAAAGTGCTCAAAAGTTATTTTGTTCGTCTTCCATCACTTTGGGCTCGTGAGCCTAGTGTTCAGCAGGTGCATCTATGAGGCAGCAGAACTAAAGAACACAGTCGACCAAAAGACAGGGGAATTCTTCCACTGCATTCTTTACAAAGTATTTTAATTAGGTTACTTTGAAAAAGGATTTAATCTTTGATAGGTTTGGACTAAAGGTCATGGACACGTCTTGGAACGTTATTAGTTTGCTTCCACTATCATAAGATTGTCTTCTGTGAATCTTTTTGTTCTTGGCATGCACTTAAACTTTTAACGGATAATAGAGTGTTAATGAGTCCCGAGTGATGTTTGAATGGATTCAAATTATAAAAGAACAATAATTAAAGGACACACACGTTACCACTGTGTACCAGTAGGCACAGCTTCCTCTTTATTAAATGTTGTTTTTATTATTAGAATATGAAGGAGATGATTTTGAGCAGCTGATTTCTTCTTTGTTTTCTTTTTTTTAACATATTTGTCTTGTAACTATGCATGTATAAATATAGGCTCACACAGTTTAGGATCAAGACGTTACCTTGACAGCATTCATCCTTCATTGCTCATGTCGTCACATTTAAAGTTCACATTTTGAAGTTTAATTTGTAAAATAAAGCTAGTAGTGCAGCACTGATGGGAATATTTTACTTTTATTAGAAAGAAAAACAAACCAGTTTTTAATGCAGCTTCATTTTCTATGAAAACGTTATTGTAGAACTGTTGTTTTTCACATCAAAATATTAACAAAACATTATTAAAACATTTGTTAGATCAAGTGTTTCCACATATTGGACTATAAGAATAGCTTGATCAGTTTTTGCTTTGTCATTTTTACATTATAGTCAAATAAACCTACCATGTCTCAATCCAAATCTTATTTTTCAATATCGATATAATCTTTTTTTTTTTTTTTTTTTTGAAGCAATTTTGTAACAGTACAGGTTGATTTGAATAATGTGACATTCCTAACTCTAAACTATTCTAGATATAAACAATGTGTATGAAAGCCACATCTTCAATGTTGTTTGATCACTAGTGTTCTCAAGCGCAACAGCAAATAAATAAATAATCGAGCTGTTAAAGTTGGTTTTATATGCTATACCGTCTGTACTGTACATACCCAGTGAATATGTAGATTTAATTTTTTTTAAAATCATGTTTCAGTGCTGAACAAAATATATTCACAATCAGATGCAATGTTGTTCATTTCATGAAATCTAGATATTCTGTTAAGAATATTTTTTGCTTGTATCCTATTATACTTAACACAGAGAATCTGTGCACAAAGCTGACATCTGAGACAAAATACGTGCTTGTAAAATCCTCTGATGCTGCTAGGCCCCCAAATAAGTCCTGTTGCATTGCATTTTGTTTGAGAGGAGTCGCGATCTGCCTCAGCTTCTTTGAACTGTCTACTTTCTTCTGTGGAGCTGCAGCAGCAGCAGCCTGGCAATACAAATGACTGTCAGTGTGCTGGCGGCTTATAGTTGGAGACAGCCTATTTGTAGAGCCTCTGGCTGGGTTAATCCCTAATGATACAGGCCCTTTTCTGTGCTCTTTTTTTGTGCTGTCAACACCTGCCTATTCCTTGTTTTTTTACAGTTGTTATCCCTGGTAATATTCAGTTTGAACGCAAGCAGACGATCAGATGGACGCTGCTTAAGTGACTGATAATTATTGGTTTTGGTTGCTTTATTTAAGGTTGCAGTGCACCTTCTGTACTTTTTGTTGCATCATCTAAGGAACAGGTCCATAATTTAATAAATCTATAAATGAGTGAAGGTCTAAGCTGATTCGTCGATGGCTGTCTTGCATGTGATATTTAGCATTTGGCACCCAGATGGGATCAAGTGTTTGGAGTTCACTGTCTTATTTTATGTTGCCCATACTTTGTGAAACTCGCTGCTGAGACCACAAGATAAAGATAACAAATGTGCTGTGTCACTTCAGGCAACGCAATGTATGTTCTACATGTTCTGCTCAGTCAAACAAGCGTGTAAGCTCCATTTTTCTGCCCTGCGAGAGACGTGTTGTCTGCTTCCATCCAACTTTTGTGTGGCTTCACAGAGATGGAGCTTTATTGTGAGTCCTGTGGTGATTTTGTTACACAGTCTAGTTGCCGTGGAAACATGTCACATTTCAGATGGACATGGGTAGGCAGCAGATTGTAACTCAATTGTGTGTTTAATACTACAGAAAAAGGCTCGCTTCCTGCATATTGACATGTTTTTGATTATTTTAATGTCTGAGATTTTTGTTTGAATAAACTAAAAGATGAATATATGTATATAAATGGTTTCATCATAGAAATGTTCTTTTTTCCATGCCCTGTGCTGCTGCAGTTGGATGTGGTTTTCAGCTCATTGCCTCAAAGTTAATTAATCTCTTCCTGGTAGATATATTTACCCACAATGCAGAGAGTCATGCTGTCATTTTTGTAATTTTCTGACTCTAAATCACTCATAATGTGCTGTAGTTTAGCAAAGATTTTTTAAATAATGTTCATCAGGGTAGCTAATAGCTTCCAGTCAAATGTGCTAATGTTAATTTATCAAATTCAATCCCTCTTATTGAGCATAAGATTTGAAAGTATAGAGGATTTTTCCCTGAAAAATAACTTCTGAAAACACATCATTGGTAAATTCACTAATTACGGGCTGCCTGTAAGCACATTTAAAAATAAACAATAGTTATATCGTCCATTTTCCTCTGGACAGTTTTGACAAAAATAAAAATGGAAAAAGGTTTAATGTTTTTATATGCGTCTGGATTTTTGTCTGCACTTTAAACTTTCAGTGCATGTAAAAACAAGAAAAAAAGATAGCAAAAATGCAATTTGTCATGTGACTTGATATGCATTAAATTAAAAAAAAGAATTAGATGTCAGTAACTAAAGGAATAGTCACATTCCAGGTGTTCATATTTGTGGAAATTCTTTTCCTCCCTTGTAATTCATTCTTGTGTTATTGTGTTTCGAGTCACTGTCACATCTGCTGAAGTAATCTTGGGGACATTAAGCGACTAGAAACGTGGACTGGTGTCCTCACAATGCTTACAGGCAGTCTTTTTAAAATGATACATTTAACTCATGGTAAACATCAAAAAAAAGGACAAAAATGATATTTTCACAATAGTTATTGGTATTTGAAGAGAAAAACCTGGAAAGCAGCAGCAGAGCTCATTTATGCAGCACTGTCTATATAAAGTGTCTAGAAAAAAAAATCAACAAATTTTAAGGAATGTTCTCACACACTTACATTGTTGTAAAATAATTCTAACCAAAGCATATGAAATCAATTCACAGCAACTTTTTAAAACTTAATTATAACTTTTTGACTTATTTGAAAATTGTGGTGAATGAAAATCTGCCTTTTAATGAGAATTTGGACATAAGAATAAAACAATAAAATGAATCAAGACATTTTTAGAAGCATAGAAACATGTACCTCAGGTGAAGTGCTACAGTGTTTGACAAGGAAAGCTTGAGTTTAGCTTATGAGCCGTCTAAATTACCAGTCATCTGTGATTGTCAAAACAGCTGCCACTATGTTTATATGAGGGATAAAGTCATTGTGCTTAGAAATCTTTTAACAGTTGCTAAGCACAGCAGACTTTATTCACTTTGAGCCATTTGCAGAGTCTCTCCATCATCCAGGGCACTTTTTTGAAACCAGGTGGATCATCTACCTACCTGCTTTGATCTGTATATGAGTTTGGGTTGCATATTTGTAAGGTCACTTGATTAAAAAAAATGTGCTTTTTTATACATTTGCATCTCACTTGAATTGAGATCAGTCAGTTGCCTGTTTCAGCCTGGACTGACTGGACATGGAGAGGTAAATACTATATCTCAGATTCTGACTGCAACTCAGAGTTTTTTTTAAAAATGAACAACTAACGGGTATGAGTAACACACATTTCATGCCAGAGTCACTAAATAAAGACCAGAAATGTCACTAAATTAGTTGCTTATCTCTATTGTAAACAAGAGACACTAAGGAGTCTGAAAAGACTGATAGCCAGCTATTTGTTAAGCGTAACAATAAAGTGTAGCAATAAAGATAAGATATGAGCATTCTAACTACTTACAAGTTATTTTCCACATATTTTACAGCAGCAGTTTAACACAATTATTTTAAAAAGAGTGTTTTTTAAGTCTTACTTACAAGAAATGAAAAATCCACATGACAGATTTGCATCTCTAAGTTTACCTTTGCATGTTGTCTAAGGATTCACTCTGACCTGTTGCTCGTAGCATGCTTGTAGAAAAAAATCGTTCTTGAGCATTTTCGCTCCATGGGCTTACGGAGTGGTCCACAACTTGGATATTTTTTTGTGGGCTTGCTGAATGCACCGTATAAGTTAACCCACTTTTTGCTGGCATACATCGTTTTAGAGCTGGGCGATTTTTTTTTTTCATTCCAAATTTGATTTTTGATTTTAATCACTTTTTTTCCTCCCTCCTTTTAAGTCTTTAGCAAAGGTTCAAGATGACAGAATGTTTTTAACAAATACTATTTTATTTTAACATGTCTTACGGAAATGGGCTCAAAGACAAAGTGCGACTAAATAAAAGCTGTAAAAATGCTTGCCGAATAATGCAGCAGGTGTTTTGTGAGCTACTGCTAGCTTAAGCATCCTAGCATCCTATAAAGAGAAATAATATAATCTTTTGGCAGAGCAATTTTGAAGGCAACAGCCTTTAAAACTGATGTTGCAGTGTGTGGTTTGATGCTCTCAGATTGAAGTAACCAGCAACCTGCGGCTCCAGAGACACATGTGGCTCTTCTATCCCTCCATGGTGGCTTCTTGGCCAAACATAAAATAAGTCAGAGGGACTGCTGACCCAGCAATGTTGACCGTCGGGTCAGCAGCTCCCTGCTAATGACTGCCTAACCAAAACTACCTAAAGAAAACAAATAAACAAAGCCTGCAAACTAAGACTACCAAGGTCCAACCACAAACTAAAATAACAAAATCCAGCACTGTAAGACTGTGGAGAACAAACAGGGGTAAAGGAACAAAATAAATTAATAAAATTGATATTTTTTAAAGTAAGGATTACCTAATTAACATTTTTTTAATTTAGATTAGTTACATTTATAAATTGATGTCTGAGCTACACATAGATGATAAACTACTTTAGTTTTTACATCCCTGTTGACCTGAAGAAGCCTTGTTTGCTCAATGCTACCTCCAGAATTAACAGATTTTATATGCAAAGCAAAACTTTGGTAAAGTTTGATCTTTTATGAGTTAAAAGCACCTATTATCCATTGCTGCACAACAGTGGTTATAAAAAAAAAATCACATTTAGAGAGAAGCTGGATTCTTTTGATATTTTTACTTTTGTTCATTGAAATAAAATAGACATAATTCATATTTATTATTAAAAAACAGAATGTCATGAATGCAAATCCAAATTTCTTAAATGCTAAAGTAAGACTACACAGCTCCTTCTAGGTTTTGATCAGAAGAAAAGGAGCCAAAATGACTCTTTCACTATTAAAGGTTGCCGTCCCCTGCCCTAACAGGAGAGCCGTCAGTCAGTCACCTGTAGTCTGAACCTGATGAGGAAAGTCTTTTCTAGATTTTTTTAAAGAAAATGAAATAGCATTAAATCGATTAATAAATAGTATGAACATGTCTCTATTGTCTTCTAACTGTCTTCTCAAAACAAGCAGAGAAACAAGGACAGATTTAGCGATTAGATTGACAGAAAATGCTCTCTTTTCTTAAAACTTTCTCCAGATGATTCATTTTCATATTAAATTATAACAAAAAGAGCTTAAAAACCTTTCAATGTTTTGAAAATCTGCCTTGATATCATTGACGGTAAAGATGCAGCTTTCTAACGGGATGGGGGGAATTTTTCACCTCAACAATGGCTCTGTAATGTTATAGAGAGACTACAAACCATAGAAAAGTCATCAGATTGAGTCTATTATTGCAGTTAACACTTGTGTTCCACTAATGCTATCATTTCTGCCACCTTCATATTTGTTTGCCAGTCTTCCAGTTCAACATGAGACAAAACAGAATGACAATTATGAGCAGCTGTTTGTTAAACTTTCAAGCCGCAAACATCAACATTTAAAGTTTAGCCGCCCTTTATAAAAGTATTTATTTTCGGGGTCAAAGGTTTAGTCATTAATGCATCCTTATCTTCAATTGTTCTGCATTTGTTACAGGGCTGTAACAAGTATCTAAACACTCAGATTCTTGCAATCTTCTCCCGAAAATTTGACGTCCAAGATCGCTGATTCATGATCCATATAAATATAATAGAGTGTCATAAAATATTTATTTATGGAATACAGAATAATGTTGGATTTTAAAGCCAAATGTGCTGCTGGACTGTCACCAGAAGTAAATAAGTTTTCTAAATAAAATGTCGGTGAAGCGTCCTGTTTTCAAAGTAAGACTAGCAAGTTCTTCTTTATCCGTTCAAAGATTGAGACAGAAGTTCCACTCACTGATTTAAATTCTAAAAAAAAAAGGGAAAAAAAATTAGCTTGAACATCTGAGCTTTAGCTCCAGTGTTTATAGTGTTTTGGTCATGATGACGCTTCAACAGTTGACTCAATTGATGTAATTCTAGCCAAATTTTGTGCATAAATGTGTTTTTCTACTCAGAAACATGAAACTGTTGTGGACTTTAAAAATATTTTTCATAAAAATTATTTTTCTTACTGATTCAGTACCTTTGATTTTTTAAACAAAATTGAAGGCTGCTGTATATCACCCACATCTGTTTTCATTTGACTTCACTAAAAAGTTTGTTTCTCAATTGTGACTTTTCACGTATATGTTACTTAAAATAGTCAGAAAAGTAAGCTTTTATATATTTTTTTAGAGAATAGCTGAAAACATACTTTATTGTTTTATATCGTGATATATATTGTCATTGTGATATAAGATATTTTATATCGTGATATACATTTTTTTTTTCCATATCACCCAGCACTACTTGGAACCAGCAGGTAATCCCTATTTTGAATGTGAGGGGGGAACGTTCACTCAGTCCAGTTCTCTTATACAGTTAAGGGTTGTAAGCAGCAGTGGGTGGGACTTATTCCAGTCAATGAGTATAAACGCAGTTTCAGACGCGCTCCAGAAGCAGCAGGTCTGCTGTACTAAAGATAGATATCAAATTCATTTGACTGCTGCCGTTTGATAAATTTGCATATGTGGAATTGACAGAAAAGAGGCGTTTAAAAGGCAGAGAGAACCCGCTCAATTTTCCAAATAAAAACATTGCATGTAGAGCTGGTTCTGACCTCGTGGGTTACCTTTTGAGTAAACAGTGGACCCTCCTCTAAATGTCATTGGTGGGACTTATTTGTGTTTTCAGAAGGAGCAGAAACTACTGTTAAAGCTATGTGCTGTAACTGCACAGTTTTTAAATATATATGCAAAAAACTGTACGGACTAATTGTGGTAACAAAATAATCAACTTGTCCTCCCTGGGATAAATTTGTTTTTTTTTCTAGTACATATCTTTAATTGACTTTTATTATATGCTTTTTGCAATATGTTGTATTTATATAAAAAACGCAACTCTTAAAAATTATTTTAAAAATATCTTTGAGTCTGTAATCGATCTATAAAATTTACATGTTAATCTCTAGTTTTGTTATCCTCTGTGTTTTCTGTTGTTATTCACAACTTCTGCTTACTTCCTGGTATTATACAGCTTTAAGACTGTCAAATATTCTCATTTTATCCGTAGTGCTATATTTAGATTTCAATGGGGTCTTGAGGTCGGTGATAATGATACACGTCTCTTGGATCTCCTCATTAGTTTCCTCTTTTTCCCTCTTGTTTTCTTTCATTCGCCTTGTGGTTGCAAAGCTGTTTGGTTGCTACCATCAGCAAATACCTGCACTGTTTTGGCCCAAGATCAAAAACATCCTTGTGAACAACTTGTACTACTCTGCATTGAACTCTACTGGTTTTAGATCTCTATCTGCTTTTGGCAAGCCGGAACTAGACCGTAGTAGCCTCAGGTGTGGTGGGGCTGCATGTAATGATAAAAGGATGTCTCCTGAATAAAGTCCAGCTGGTTTGACTGATGCACATCTTTGTCCTAAATTCAGATTTTTCGTTTGATCCACCAGCACTCAGCCGTTTCGATATTACAGAGGCAGGAGGGAGAGAAAACAACTGGCGGAGGTATTTTATAGTTAAGCCTGAGTCAGAGAAGCTGGAAAGCTAAGAGGTGGGGGGATGGGAGGACAAAGAGGGGAGGAGGATAGGGTGGATGTGGTGGTGGTGGTGGTGGGGAGCTGGCACTCAGTACAGAGCCCTCTAGCCGAGAGTGGGAGCTTTATATAATGGCCAGGTAGTGTGCAACCAACCCCCACCCCTCTGTGCCTAAAGAACCACCACACACCCCCATACAGACACATGCATCTTAGAAAACCTTTGCAGGAACTGCTCAGCACAACATTATTAGCCTCACTGTTTTCCAAGCCTCTAGAGATTCAAAACTACTGTTCACCCCCTCAAAACTAAATAACATGCAGCAGGTTTTCAGCTTTGCTAGCAAACTCATGAAGCTCAGTTTTTTTCTGTATAACAGTGTGTGTGCAAGGCGTTCTTTGTTCTTTTTTGCCTCTATCTTTGCTTTTTAAAGCTTTGTACCTGACTATAACAGAGAAAAATACTGTTGTTTTATGGGTGACTTTTAAGGATCGCTGTCAGTTTGATCAGTAATACAAAGTTATAAATATATTTGTCAGTCAGCTTTATTTAACCCAGTCTGTTTTTATGAAATCAAAATATTTCAATCTTTCAACAGCTTGTTTGTAACTGCAATATGACAGTTGTATTTATAAACATTGAGTGACTACAGGAAAGGAACTCTGACGCCACCAATCCTGAACACTTCTGCTTAGCTTTAATTTGTTTGTGAGCAAACCTTTTTTGAGTAATCCCAACCTGCTAGAAGAGTTAACTGTTGCTCAAAGAAGACAAAATTATTATTATCCAACAAACAAATAAATAAATGGGTAGATATTGACAGAGCAGCTCTCAAGTAGAGTATTGCAGGCAGAAAGGCCTCATTTGTAAGCTTTGTATGCAAAATTGCAAATGTCATAATGCAACTAGTTTGTAAGGAGTCAGAGAAAAATGCACCACTTTCTGTACTTAATTCAATTTAGCTGGATGATTAAGGTAAGATTGATTCTTATTTGTATTTTCCAACACAAACCCAATTTGTGAGATCCACCTTAAGTTGTTACATATACAAATATGTATACTAAAAAAACATTGTGATCAAGTTACTCATTTTTATTCACAAATTGGATTAAATTAATAACAAGATTTTATGTAATGACGTAGGTTTTTTTCCCCCTAACTAGGTGCTTGTTTTAAAGTTTTTCCAATGGTGGCCATCTCTTTTGTTGTAATATAAATTTCAATTGCATTATTTTTGCAATATTTACTGACGTTTTGTTTTGTTAAGATCAGGGCTGGATATTACCAATAATTTCCAGAATTGATTAGATTTACAAGAGTCTGGATCCATTTGATTCATGATTTTTTGATTCTATCGATCTAGTTGATTTGATTCAATTCAATTTTCCTGGTTTACACATTTAGACATGTTTGTATAGAAAATCATGAATAGTCTATATATGTTTTAAATATATCAATTAATTAATCAATTAATCCATTTTACCAACCCAGCCCTAGTTAATGTGTTCTCAGGCCTAATTCAGAGTGCACTCTTGACAGATTACCAAACCTTCAACAAGCAAGATGAAGATGCATCTAAATTCTCTCTCCCATTCAATTTACAATTTTCAACTAACTTTTCATGCTTATTGTTGACTCAACACCATTTATATTAAAGTAAAAGTTTAGCCTCTTTAATGTTTGTTATTATTCTTTAAAAAAGCTCAGCAGATTCTATAAATACAAGTATCAAAATAGACTTTAAAGTACTTCAATAATTAAAAGTGCTCTTACAGTTCCTCACAATTGGAGCTTGTCCCAGCAGCGAGTCTGACAACTCTATTTACCGGTAAAAGCTGTCTCTTTGAATTACAGTTTAAGGATTTGCTTTATGTAATTGAATGAAATGGAGCTAAAAAAACTCATAAGTGTTTCATCTACTCCAATAAATGTTTGTAGCACAAGATGACAAGTGGATGTATATTTCCACTTACTAAAGGGATCCAAGTTAGAGAATTTTTTTTCAAGGTGTGGTCTGTGGACTCAAGTTTTACCACATTTTTTCTTCTCTGTCATCATATGGGAATGAAAATAGTTATGGTAATCTGTGTCACCTCAGGCAATGAAAAAAAGATGCAGAAATCTGTGATAGCTAAATAGCAGGTTATTTTGTTCTGTTTGTCAAACAATTTGTTTATAGTTATAAAAAAAGTCCTTGAATCTTTGGATTTAACCCTTTGAGTATATTTTTTTCAACTTTGCATTACCTCTTTCGCATACAGAAGTTAAATGTCATTGTTTGCATGCCAGCTCATGGCTCTGGATGGATATGTTGCATTTGAGGCTTTGCATGCATATTGGCTAGCACTTGCAATCTCTGGAAGGTTAATGATTTCTTGTACCGTCTATGTGATTGCTTTTAAGTGGGAGCTTTTCCCCTCACATTCTGACTCGAGTTCTGAATCACACACATGCAGACTTTGTAGTTGCTCTCTGCATGTGCTTGATTTTAGTGTAAGAGCTCTTGATAACATATATCTGAAGACTAAAAAGTCACGGGGGGAGATGCAAATTATAATGGCAAAGACTGCTGAATTGCACTTATTTATGTTGTTTAATTTTATTATTTTTTTGATGGGTGCTGATTAGTAACTGACTCAGACATCTTTATGACTTACTACTTAACAATACCTTTGTTATGCTGCAACTGCCATGAGTGGGCCACAGTTTCTCTTTTTTGCTGGAATTCTGATGCATCGACTTGCAGACAAATAGATCAAGCTCAAAACTGTACGGCTAAATTGTGATTTTGCTTGCAGTTTTTTTTTTTTTTTTGCTAATGTTAGTTTGGTCTTGTGAGGTGCTATAAGGCAGTGGGAGGGAATGTAAATAAAGGGCTGATGGGAGATTAGCAGAGGCTGACTTCTGCGGCAACAACCTCACCCACAACTCAAAGGCAAATTTCTTTTTTTTTAAATTTTTTATTTTCCTTGAAAAAGTGACATTTAACACATAGAATCCCATAGGTGCACTCTTGCATTTTCAATTGATTTGAAACAAACAAACAAAAAAAACAAAAAAAAAAAAAAAAAAAAAAAAAAAAAAAAAAAAAAGAAAAAAAACAACCAAAACAAGCAAACAAACAAGATCAACAGTTACCAGAAAGAAAAATAAATGGAAGAAAATAAATGGAATAAAAATTGAGGGGGACAACCACATCAAATTCCATAGAAACTGTCAATGAGGGAAAAGAAAGAAGAGAAAAGAAAAAAAAAGAAAACTCCTAGGAATAAGTCAATTCGTGTCTGGATCGGATGATCTTGTATAGCTTATCCATTTTGCCCATTGTGCGTTAAAAATATCTGCCTGTACTTGAATTGAGGCAGAGAGCCTCTCCATTGTGTAGATGTTGTGTGTAATGGCGATCCAATCTTCTGTTGTTGGTGGTTCCTTGGAGAGCCATTTTTTGGTGATTGCCTTTTTGCACGTTGCCATCAGGATGCATAATAATTTCTTATCGGTCTTAGTAAATTCGTCACATGAACAATAACAAAAATACATAATTTCAAACTAACATGGAAAGTCAATCCTGAAAATACTCTTCAGATGAGTGTGGACCCCTGACCAATAGCCCTGAATGGCTGAACAGCTCCAAAATATGTGGAAGTGGTTGGCCTTCTCGCTACCACATCTCCAACATTCATCATTGGTTTTGTAATGCCTTTGTTGAGCAGGTGTAATAAAGAATCTCATAAGGTTCTTCCAACAAAATTCGCGCCACAAGTTCGACCTGGTTATTGTCCACTGAACCTGACAAATCTTTTCCCAGCTTTCTTTGGAAATAGTTATGCCGCCTTCCTTTTCCCATTTTTTTTTCACATATAACGTGTTCTGACCACTACTGTCCATCATACTCGAGTATAGTTTAGAGATAATTTTACTCGGTGGCTTGGATTTTATTAATGATATAAATATTTGCATAAACTTGTGATCATCGGTGGGTATTTTGATGTTTTGGTTAAAATAATGTCTCACCTGCAAATATCTAAAAAAGTCTTTTGAACCTAGATTATGTTTTTTTGTAAGACTATCAAATGATTGAAATGCCCCCTTGTGAGTAAATGAAAAATAATCTGTCAGCCCTTTGTTGATCCATATCTTAAATACATTGTCTAGTTTGTTTGGTGTAAATTCAGTATCAAAAGCACACCATCTTAAAATCTTAGAGTATTCCTCCAGATGACACATTTTTACAGTTTTATTCCAGGTGGAAAGTAAAGTAACTAAACTTTCATTTGTTGTGTCTATATTATCTTGCAATTTAATGTCAGACATAAGTGCTGATAATGGTACGTCGTTTTGATGTTTTTCCTCAAGTTCTTTCCATCCCGCTGTGTAATTTGGAGAACACAAACAAACGAGTGGTCTTAACTGCGCCGCAAGGTAATATTTTTTAAAGCACGGGAGACTCAATCCACCTTTATCCTTATTTAATTGTAAAGTTTCATATTTAATCCTTGGTTTTTTCCCTTTCCATATATAACTTGAAATTAGTCTATCAAGCTCTGCAAATTGTTTTTGGGGTATAGCACATATCAAGGATTGAAATAAATAAAGAAACTTCGGGAGGATACTCATTTTGATTGATTCTATTCTTGAGTATAAATCTAGGAAGGGTATCAGTTTCCATCGCTGAATGTCAGATTTTATTTTTGTGTAGAGGGGTCCGTAATTAACTTCGAACATCTTATTAGAATCTCGATGTATTGTAATACCGAGATATTTAATGCTGACTGCGTCCCATTTCCATTTATATTTATCTTTTAATGTATTTGGCGGGTCATAGTTTAATGCTAATATTTGAGTTTTATTCACATTAATTTTATATCCTGAGAAGGCCCCATATTCTTCCAACACTTTCAACACTATGGGGAGTGTTTGTGTGGGGCGGGATAATGTTAATAGCAAGTCGTCTGCAAATAAAGCTAATTTTTGTTCTGTTCCCGTTATAGATATTCCTGTAATGTCCCGTCTCTGTCTAATCCACTGACTGAGTGGTTCAATGCATAGGGCAAAGAGGAGCGGAGAGATACAACAACCTTGTCTCGTTCCTCTTTCCAAAACAAAGGATTTTGAAAGATCTCCATTTACCTTAATTTTTGCAACTGGGTTTTTATAGAGTCCTGATATTATGTTGATTATACCTCTACAGAAACCAAATTTGTTAAGAACTTTATAAAGAAATGGCCACCTGACCGAGTCAAAGGCTTTTTCCGCATCTAAGCTAATTACTAGACTTTCTAATTTATGTTGTGTAATATGCCTCAAAATGTGTAAAACTCTCCTAATACTGTCTTGTGTTTGTCTTTGTTTTACAAATCCTGTCTGGTCCTGGTGTACTAAGTTGGGTAAAATAATTTCTAATCTTTTTGATATTATAGAAGGCAAATTTCTAAGGAGCTCCTGCTACACTGCAGAAAATATATCTTAAAAAAAGACGCAGGCTTTTTGGTTTAGTCTAAAACTGCATAATTATAATTAAATTTTATAATAGAAAAAAAAATATTGTTGGAGTTACTGGGTTAAAAAATAGTTATCATGATTAAATATGTCCTTATTTAGAAAATGTAAATTGATTCATCAAAGTCATAAATTAATATCCATTATTCCTTTAATCCTTGTGCTCTCTTATGGGGTCCAGATGACTCCACCCTTACATTAAAGCATTAGCCCTTCCGTGACAAAGGTGGACAAGACTTCATGTCTGTCATTGGACATCAGCAAAGATCGACAATCAAAAAAAAGGTCAGCGCACTGTCTTGTAGGGTCTAGATGAACTCTCTTTTAATGTAAACAAGCCTAGGAGAGCGGAAGGATTAACATGTTGACATTCTCCAAACTACCGTAAGGTGTCCGACCAGTAACGCAATTAATGTTATTTCTATGAATTCTTAAGATTAGAAAAGCTTTGTGCTAATATGCAACATTTTACAGTTGTAAAGTGTTTACACAATTAACATAAACCAACACATTCTGACATGTAGATCAGCAACTTTGCAACAAAATACAGCACTTTGCTACAGCATGTGTTATTTCATGTCCACTGGTGACAGCTCTAGGATCAAAGGGTTAAAGTAATTTTTGTATATTGGAGGTAACAGAGGTCTTTTATTAAGTTTTTAATGCAAAAATTCCTAATTGTAATAGGAAAAGTTTCACTTTTTTCATATATACTCTAGTCTTTTTTTTAAGTCTTTTAGATCAGGTATGCTTATCATCTCACTAGTCCCCACAAAACAGCCAACACTGTATAGTTAGTCTTTTGAGTAATAAAGTATCTGCTTATTTTGATTTTAATTTAGTGAAGTTAGGCGTTTTTAGGTACAGTCTTGGTTTTGTTGGCTGCCTTGTCCTTCGGAAACTGGGAAGTTTGCTGTAGAAATTCTTCAGATTTTATTGTGTTGATGCAGAAGAATCACCATATGTTGAAATAAATTAAAAACTTGCCATGTTGGACACCAGTGTAGCTTATGACAAAAAAAAAAACAAAATTAAAGTGTTTAAGATAGTGGCCTCTTCAAACTTTTCTCCTCTCTTCCTACTTTCGTCTGTGCTGCTTGTTTACTGTGTCTTTGTTGCTCCAGCATAGGGCTGGGCGATAAAACGATAATTATTGATATTGCGATAAAACATTTTTTCGATAGAAGAATGAGTCTATCGCGATAGACTTTTATTTTGAAGGGTCCGCAAATAACACTTGCTAGCGAACAGTTTCTCCTATTTCACGAGTAAAAGTTAGAGAGTTAGTCGCCACAGGGCGAGTCAGTGTTTGTATCTAATTATTGTGTTTATTAGCTCTCATTTCGGTCATTTTTTGGACTCCACTCCGCGTCCTTCGTCTGCATGAAAGGTAAACAAACGCGCACGAGCCGACTTCTACCAGCAACCCCCGCTGTAGCTGCGCACCTCGTGCCCCGCGCGCTTTATTACAATCATTGTCTGTCCACGCCGAATGCATTTGGGGTCAAATTAAATTACTTTACACTGTATTAGTTTTAACAAGCGTCAGATTTGATGCTTGTCAGTCATCAGATAGTCTGTCGCTCCGAAGCACCGCTGCGTGTGGAAGAAACTTCCGTCAAAACTTTTCTGGAACTCTTCGTGAAGAACGCGGATACCGAGAGATTGATTTATTTAGAAGAGCTGAATAAAAACATCGGTACACATCTCCGTGTCGGAGTTCAGGAGACCTTCCAGTGAGGAGCGGCCGCTGTCGCACTCCTGCACCCAGCTGACAAGAGCCGACAGATTGATCTATGGCAAGCCGTTAGGGTCAAAATTAACCAGAAAAAACGCGGGTATGGCAGTGCATCACCTGGACAAGTGCTATGGTTAATAATACTTATTTGACATATTTAAATGTTGCTACTATTAATTTCAATACAACAATTAATACAAAAAATAATGAAAGTTTAATTTCAAAATTGCAGTTTAATTTGGTGGGATAGCATATGAAGCATTCCTTTCTCTCTCCAGGCATGTACATGTAATCAGAAAATATGCGTTTTGTTTATGTTCAAAGCTCAAAATGTGTGAGTTAATGCTTTTAAGTACTTTTTTTTTTTTTTAAACATATATTTTTTAAACTTTTAAAAAAAGTAATTTTAGGCTTTTATCTTCTTTTTTCTTGTTGTTTTTTTACTTGTTACTGATCCGAAAAATGATCCGAACCGTGACCTTAAAGCCGTGACACGATCCAAGCCGTGTGTTTTGTGATCTGTTACACCCCTACTAAATACAACAAAAATAATTTTTAGTATATTAATACATTTTTATTATATGAACCCTGAAAACATTAGAATTTATTTGTAGACCTAATGGAACTGAAGAAACAGTTTAGTAGTCTAATATAAATAAATATAGTCAAATATAGTTATTTGGTTTATATCGTGACCAATATCGTTATCGCGCAATATGTAAAAAGCTATATCGTGATATAAAAAATCCCATATCGCCCAGCCCTACTCCAGCATTGCCTCTTTTTTATTTGATTCTGCTTGTTTTTAGAATAAATTAAGGAAAAAAAACAACAAAAACCTTCACAGAAAAAAAATCTTGTTTTCTATTTTAGCTTATTGTAGCCAAATAAAGAGTTAAAGACAGATGCAATACCCCAACTAAGTTACTCCTTAACCCAGTTAAGTTAGCTATTTTCATGCAGGTGGTGTTGCAGTAGAAGCCCCTTTCTGCTCTGCAACGTCGATTCACACATCACCCTCCAGAGTTGGTAGATTATTTCCATTTTTGAGTGTCTTCTCCCTGACATGACAGCGAAAATCTCATATGACTAAAAAGTGTTTCAGTTTGTCTGTGTGTGGCTTTAAACTATAAAATTGCTTTAAAATGTCAATAAAGCAATGCCCATTCTTAATTCAAGAGTAATTTTAAAGGAGATGTTTACATCCCATAATATCATTATGGCCATGAATTTATCAGAATGACTGCTACCAAGATCAACATGTCAGCTGTGCTGTGATAATCTGTGAGTTTACCTGGCCCCTTTCCCTATTTTTACATACTAGTGAACGCGTACCGTTAGCGTCAGCATTTGCTCACAGTTTCTGACAAACCGCTTTCAAAGAAGAGAAGTCCCAGAGCCAACAGGCAGAATGAACAGCTGCAGCGGAGAACAAGAGAAAGGCCGTGTTGGAGCGCCCAGCTCAGTGGTAAAAACAAAATCTCGTAAGCTTGTTTTTCTCCAACTCCTTAAAAAAGAACATACTCTTGTTAAACAAAACCTCTGGATGTAAACTTCACCCCCCACTCTCAGGATTTTTGTACTTTTCTGCTTATATAGCTACTTTCTTGCTGCAGCTCCATTCCGCCTCTGAGGCGTTTTCATTGTACCTTGGTGTACAGATTAAAATGCCTCCATTCTTCAACAATATAATTTGTTCCATTCTGTTTTGCCAAATACATGCATTTGCTAATAAGGATGGTATTTTTTATGGAACTGGACTATTGTATGACCTAGCCACTTAGGAGTGGAAACAGAATTGAGACAGATATTGGTTGTGCATGTATTTTGAACTGCTAGATACAAAAAAAGTCAGTCATTGATTCTGCATTCTAAATGGTATATACTTAGATCAGAAGTCGATCATTCTGCCTCTGCATCACGCGACTGTCGTACAAGTTGTCATAAAAAGATCAGAAGTCTGTTGTGCTCAGCAACTACAAGAGAAAGAAGGTAAATAAAACATCCAGAAAATCACACCATCTTGTTTTGAATAAATCAAATCAAACTTTATTTATAAAAAAGCGCTTCTCGTACTTCACGCAACTCGAAGTGCTTTACATTTACAAACAAAAACATCACCCCCCATCAACACATATAACCCATGATCCCACACACAATGAATACTTATAAAAATGACTTCTAAATGAAAATTGTAAAATAAATAAACGTGCAGAAATAAGCTATTTAGTCAATAACAAGAGTTCATGTCAATACTTTGTGATTAAGCTGGTTAGAGGCCAAACGTTTCCTGCAGATTTTCGCCAGGTTTGTTCTCTAGCTCCCATTTTGATCCATTCTTCTATACGGATCTATAGGTCAAAAAACAAACAAGTGAACAATAAGTAAAGGGCATCTTAAAAAGAATAAAAGCATGACAGATTTCTCTCTAGGTGACTCAAAGTATCTCATGATGACAGTGAGGCTCCTATTGGACTAATAGTCGTTAAACCAGAGGATTACAGACCCCTGGAGTCCAACCTGATGAGTGGGACGTGTCAGTAGGAGGGTGTGGTCACCTGTGTTGAAGGCTGCAAGTAAGGTCCAAGATTACCAGCGATACACATTTCCTGGAATCAGTTGACAGATTCTTTGCTATGGGATCTTCTGAAGCCAGATTAAAATCAAATGTGATTATTTTGTGTTAAAAAAATGGACTGCAATTGAACAAAAATAACTTTTCTTAAACTTTTGATTGACAAAAGAGGAATAGGACTGTGGTCTAAATGTGATAACATTTCAGGATGAGTTCTTTAAAATGAGGCCTGACAACTGTATGATTAAAGAAAGCTGGGATGGAGCCTGAACCATGACAGCTGTTAAGAAAGAAAAGGAAGCCTAGATAAAATAATATCCAGTGGACAGTTGATTGGTGGCATCTGCTGGATCATGTCTGCCAGAGAAGGAGAAGATAAGGACACAGGCTAAAATGTAACCAACATGGTTACTGGAACAGTTAAAAAACATCCATCAAAACCGACCTAAAAGAGGTCAACTTGTTAAAGATAATACAAGTTTTTAATTTAAAGTAACTCTTAAGGACACTGCAGGTGTCATTTATAACATACAGAATTGTTCCAAACTAAGACCTAGAAATGCTTTCAGCCTGTTTCTTTTCCACCTTCATTCTGCCTGTCTGCAGTGCTGCCAAGCAGCAAAAGAGGTGTCATTAAGCCAAGGGCCGGATTTGGCTTTAGTGGATCCACACCTATAAGCTGAAATCAAGTCTAAAATCTGAGTGAAGGTGAGGTGAAAGGAGGTGAAAGTCCCTGGGGCAGACAAGAGAGGAGACTTCCAGAATGTAGATGTTCACAGTCGCAGCAGCAAACTCTCCAGCTATTGAGGGTGTGATGGTGCAGAGGCAGCAGACGGATGAGGGGGATTTATGCGTAGAAGGTGAATAATGATACCAAATATGATTGGGGGGGTGTTTACACCTGGAATACAAGTGTCCAGAATGGCTACAATGGAAAACGGAAGTCCAACCAATTATCAAGCTTTTTTTACATACCATTGGAACAAATGTCCAATACAGCATTCACTACATTGGAGCATCATATTCTATTTAGAGAACCTCCAAGGCTTTAAATAATGTTATTAATAGGGTAAACATAGATAAATGATAATTTAATTGACTATATAATTTATTTAAGGATTAAGTGATATTTTAATACTTATACACTACATTACAGATTAGATAAACCTTTTAAAATATACAGTTCCATCTAGAACTCTTAAGAAAACAGACTATTTTCTTATAAAATAAGCTTTCATTGAAATAACAATATTCTCTTCATACAACTTTAGGAAAGGTTGCTTGGAATGTTTTCTAAAACAAACTATAAGCTGCTGTTCTTAAAAACTGTTGTGATCTAAAAAGGGAGGAAACGGGTCACATTTTTGAGCCTTTCTGTCATTATCAATTTCTCTTATATAATAATTCTTTCAATCAAATAATCCAGTAATGTCTTGATTGCTTTTATGCCATTAAATATGACTTTTTCAGCTACCTGATAGTATCACTTTAACCAGTGCAAAAATCTTAGATGTGTTTTGGGGTGTCCATCTAACCACCACCACCACCTCACCTCCACTTCCGCTTTTCTGCCTCCATCTCATCCCACCCCCTCCCTCCTGTGTTTTCACTGGAGCTGTGGAGAATTTCATTTGGTTTGGAGGCTCAGCTGCAGGCTTTTTCTTTCCCATCCCCCATCATCCTTCCATCCGTCATTCCCACCAGCTCTGGACAGAAAATTATTACCCTATACAGCTTTTCAGTTTGGTAGAAAAATGACTGCTGGTCTTAAAAACCCTCTGAAAAAGGTGCATTTGTTTCTCTAGATTGCAGCAAAAAGTATAAAGATCTCTAAATATTAAAAGTAAAGTCATTTCTTATGTATGGAATATTATCTTGATGGGAATGTATTGACCTTTTAGCATTTGAAGGGATTTGCAGACATAAATTAAATATATAGCCATTACTAATCTATTTTTAAACTCCACCCATCTATTTGCTTACACAGAGATAACATAGTTTTGATAATGGTTAAGTTTTGTTACAGGTATATAGTAAAATTATTAAATGAGAAGAAATGTTATTTTTCTATACTGTTTTTAATGTAATTTCCCATTTTAGGCAAAACAGACACTTAAAAAAAGAAAATTTTTTGAAACCTGCGATTCTGCTCAGTAAAACTATAGAAACTTACATATCTGAAGACGTGATGTAGTTCTTTTAACACGGAAGTGTGTTGGATCTCAAAGGGATTTAAATAGCTAATGACATAATTATAAAGGGAAAGAGTGTGTGACTGACTTTGCTAAAGTCATCTATGCGGAAAGCTGTTGAATAATGCACTGTTGCCTGCTTGATGTGACCTGAACTGTCCCCTCTGTAGAACTTCATCAAAGTTTCACTATTCAATTGTACATCTAAGAAGATCATTCTATTTTAGTGCAATAAGTTAATTACATTTTTTTTAACAGAGGAAATTTAAAGATCTGCTGCACATATTTGAATGCAAACATTAGTTTTTGAGTGTTGGTCATTTACCACCAGCTGAGGTCAGAAGATTGCTGGAACAAAAATAAAATCAAACATCTTGTCAAATATCTTGTCCTTTTCCTCTAATTTAATTTATCTTAAGAATGCATGCACATATGTAGTCTAATGTCTTATATCTTGCAAAAGAGGGCCTACCATTTTTTGTATTCTTACTGGAATAGTAAAAAAGGATAGCCTAATGTCTTTTTTTTTCCTTTTATTGGGATTAATAAACAGCAAAAAATGCTAAAGACCCCCCCCCTTATTTTTGCTTAATTTTGCTTAACCCTAAGTTTTTAAGAGTTTTTTCTAACTTTCCTTTTTTTTTAACTAATAAAAAAAAAAATTACATTCTCTCCTAAATCTCCTATATTATTTTTGTACAACACACCAAAAGAATTATTTATTTTTTCACTTACAAACAAACCAGACCTAGACTTTATTATTTGCACACATCAGGATCTGCAGGCCATCCATTTAGTGCATGTCGTTAAACTGGTTACAATAATTATTGAAAGTCCCCCTACAACAATTTTTTTTGTATTTTCTTTAAATGTTCCCAGTGGGGTTTTAATTAGGACTGTGAAGTTTTTAACAAAAATTCCACATCCTAAATGTCTTAAAAAGCCATCCTTCCTGCTGATCTGAAGCCTTCATTTCCAAAAATTCCTCTGTGTGGGCGTGGCTTATAGTGCTGAACTGTGTAACCCGCCCCTTATCCCCCCCAGACTTGCTAGCGCGACACACACTTTGATATACCCATGAAAAAATATGACGTAAGAAAAGCTCAGGAATTCAAACTGAGTTTTTCTCGGACACTTTGATTAACAGCGACTTAAAAGGAAAAATGCTCAGAAATGCAAATACGAAATGATTTCTTCTTATATTTCTTCTCTTTCAGAAGAAAAATGCCACACACACATGTTAAAAACTCAAAAAACATGATTTTCATTGTAGGGGGACTTTAAATTCAATTTCAAGAAAAAAAAGGTTCTGTGTTCAAACTCAAAATGGATTAAAATCTAAAAACCAGTTATGGAATGGGGATTGTCATACATTGCAAAGGAAGTAAAAATGTTCATGTTTCTGGTTTGGAAATTGCACAATTTGAAAAAGTTGACTTTATTTAGGTGTAAGATTGAGTTGTTCTTTCTAGATGTTACAATGGAACATGTTCACTCCGTAGACGCATTTGTGTATAAAGGTGTTTCCCTTTATAAGTCACTAGGTCAACATTAAAGTATACAGTTATTGATTTAATTTCAGTACATAAATGCAACAAACTATTCGCTCTGAATGATCAAAAAATCAAATTTTTCTGTAGAATAGAGATAAGTTACTTTTTTCTTCCATACTTTATGAAAAAAAGGTAAATATTTCTTATTCAACTTTTTCATTTGTAAAAGAACAGATGGTGACAGATGCTCATTGTTTTTTTCCCCTGTTTTTGGAAATTCCTGAGAAATCAAAAGAGGAATAGACCCCACAATTCTAATCTGCTGGCTAAACCACAGGTTTGAAATATTTTGCCACTGGTTCCATTTCTTGTTTTGTAAGGCTTTTTTTTTTTCAACTGAGTGAGATCCAAAATTCACAGACTCATTAACTCAGTTTAACAGAAAGAACAGAGAGCAGACTTTGATGGTTTTACTTTTTGCTTTTGCATACCTCCTTTCCTGCTTGTTTGAGCTAATTTATTTTTCTATCTTTTTTTTTTTTTGGAACAAACAGTGCAACTGCTCTCAGCTAAACCTGTACTCATCCAACAAAAACACTTTTCATCATGCAGCTGTCTCTTTAAGCCTGGTTTTTATTTTTAATCTCTCTTTTCACATAATACTTAATTGATACAATTTTTTATTAAATTGATAACACGGTGGACTTATTTTAGTACAAAAAAACGTGAATAGTCATGCCTATGGTGGTCCATATGCTAGTGTGCTTCTTTCTTAATACTCTCTGGCCTTCCTTGCCTCTCTTGTCTTGGTTTCAGCATCTGTTTGCACCTGCATGTCAGGTTGTTTCAATAAAACGATACAGTGCAGCGTATCCTCATACAAGCAGGCTTTGTTCAAGCCTCACCTTTCCCCGCAGCCATTTCTGCAGTGGTCTGTGGCTGACTGTTATGTTGCAGAAATAAACAGAGGAATAAAGGAAAAATATTTTCACCGTGATGCTGGACAGAGAGCAGTGGAAGTCATGCCACAATTTTTTGAAAAACATTACTTACATAGTTGCGGCTTTTTAGAAAGTTGAATTACTGACAATTTATTACTCTCCCACCATCTAAAGCTTTAAGACCAGGGATGTAGGGGATTATTATTTGAATTTTTTTATTGGCCTTTTTGCATAAAAAATGAAGGGCAGAGTCGAACAATCAGATTTGAAACTTATTTGGGCCTTTTTTACATTTACCTTTTGTCTAAATTATGTTATTTCAGTTTAAGCTTTATATTTAATGTCATAAAATATATTTGACTTGCAGAATTTTTTGTATCAAGTGAGAGAAAAAACAATTATCTAATTTTCTAACCTAAAAATGTTTAAACTGGTAATCACTGTCAACATGTTCAGCTTTTATCAGTGAAACAACGCTCAGAAGAACCAGGAAAAAAATGAAGCATAATATTTCAATATCTATTTAAAAAATCACAAATACAACAATTTACTCTGTGAACAAAGCCTGATGCTTTGTTCCATTCAGTTGTTTTTGACCTGGAAGATGGAGGCGTGTGATGGAGGAGAGTGACTGACAAAGGAAAGGAGGGAAAAAGAAGATAGGCAGAATGGTTAACTATTCATCCATCTCTCTTCCAACACCTCCCTCACCCCTGCTTTCCCCCCTCTGTTTGTTCTGCCTCTATTTTTTGGAAGCTAGATGAATGTTGCACATTTTTTGTGTGGTAGAAGTGAGTGCAATTGTGCACGCTGTGTGCCAGGTTTTTGTGAGTCTGTGTTTGAGCTTTGGTTTATTTGCCTTCATTTTGTGTGTATTTCCTATGTATGGATGGTGGGCAGTGGGGACTGGCTTGTGTGTGTGTTAAATGGTCGGCAGCCAGTGTCATTTTTTCTTTTCCACACGCGCAGCATGCATATTTCATAAAAATTGTCATGCATGTCTGTGGCAGGGGAGTTGAAAGGTTAAACCACTAAGCCATGAGCTCCTCAGCATTATCCAGATTCAAAAATATTCAAAGTGATAGAAATAGAAATACAAAGAAAAACCCATGCATGTTGAAAATATATGGAGTGGGGTTTTTGCATTGCACCTGTGTCTGAGGCTTGTGTTGCTGGAGTCTTCTGTATTTGATGGATAGTTTTTCTATCTGGGGTGTGGTTCAGACCCTAAGCATCACATGTGCATTCACCCCTTCCACCTTCTTGCTTCCAGTGGCTATGGTGTCTGGATGTTACCCAGTATTCTTCCCCCTCCAAACATAGCAAGTGGCTTTTGTATCATTGAGTTCCATTTTGGTCTTGTCTGACCAAATTCCACCCTCTCAAACCTCCTCTGGATCATCCAGATGGTCTCTGGAACACTTTAAACAGGTCTGGACATGTGCTGGTGTAAGCAGAGGGATAGATTTGAATCCATGTAGTGTGTTACTGTAGTGTTTCTGTGGTCCCAGTTCTATTCAGGTCATTGACCAGTTTCCCTAGTTCGGGATTTTTTCCTCATCATTCTCCATATCATTTGTTCCCCATGATGTGAGATCTTGTATGGAGGCTCAGATATTGTTAGTGATCTTGTATTTCTTTCTTGTTTTTTCTAATAATAGTTGATCTCCTCGCACCAAGGTGGTTGCTTATTAAAGTGTAGTAGATTGGTTTATCCCAGTCTTATTCAGGTCTACAATCGTGTGCCTGGTGTTCTTAAACAGTTCTTTGATCTTGGCGAGGAGGTTTCAATGTGATTGTTTGAGGGTTTGGACAGGTGTCTTTATACAGATAAGATGACCAGTTCAAACAGGAGCCAATACAGGTAAGAGGTGTAAAATAGAGGAGCTTCCTAAGAAAGTATCAGGTCAGTGAGGGACAAAATGGTGAACATCAAAGACCTCTCATCTTTCTGAGTGGGACACCTTATGGTCAATGACTTTTTTTCACCGGTTGTATCAGTGGGCTTGACTTTTGGTGCACCAACTATGCAAAAGTTAGGAGCATTCACATTTTCAACTGCATTGCAGTTAACACCACAGTTTTACTGTTTTTGTTCTTAAATTGGTGTCTTTTTGCTGCTGCCTGCGGCTGACAGAAAGACAGGACACTTGGGAAATGCATTTATCACAGCATGAAATGTGTTTTATAGAGGCATAGAGCTTTTTCAGTATTTCAACTTAAAATTAGAACCAGTCACAGAATCACAATTGCCAGCCATCATCTTCCCGCGGTCTTTATAATAAACACTATGCATTATACATGTATTATGAGCTTTATTGTATCTGACCAGAGGAATTGGTCAAGCCTCTCTTACTGACATGTATACACCAAGATTACAGGCTTTAGGATTACAACCCCGGCACCCCATGCTTTCATAAAGTTTTCTAATTTGTAAGCAGAAAGTTAGATTTTGCTTTTAACATTAGCCTCACAATTATTTTTCTTATTTCTCCTTTAAAACAAGAATCTCTTTGTGTTTTTTCTTCTTCTATCTTTGTCTCTACCTCTGCACTGAAATTCGCTTGAAAAAAACAAAAACAAACAACTGTATGAATTATTTATTGGGAAATAAAATAAAGAAAATACAACATTTATTGCATCATAAACTATTTTTTCCAGGCCCTGAAACTGCATTCTCAGTCACATCTTTATTTCCAATCCCCTCTCTATGTACTGCAATAAACAGAAATGTCATCAAATGTGATCTTTAAGAAATAATACATACTGTACCTTCTTCCACAAGTGCTATCAAACTTTAATAATTGTTATGGTTTACTCCGGCACAAACACAATTGCAGTCATTTATAAACACTGATATACTCTTACATAATTGCTGTTTTGCACTAACATAGACACTACCATTTTCATTCAGACATTCTATTGTATTCTTACTCATACACTGCGAAATACTTGAAGAAAGTGTGAATACATTTTAAGTAAGATTGATAATGTGTGACATTATAACCTAAAAGGAAGTTACTTTTCATAGATGGTCCATTGTACATTTAATATTTGATTGTCTTTGAAAAAAGGTTCTATACCCACTTTAAAGTATCTGTAGCTTAATCCAAGCAGAGGCTCTTCAATCCAGTTTGTTTATGTGTAATTTATTTGAAAGATTTGAGGGCAGGAAACAGACATGATTTTGCTACTGGTAGTTTTTCTGCCAATTTCAAATTCATTTCATGACTGGGAAAGTAAATGGTCCCAGTTGAAATTCAGTAGGACAACCATATCCTTTTAATATTGAATTCTGGGTTAATAAATGGAAAAATTTAATGAAACATATCCAAACTTGAAATGTAAATAATGATGGAGAAAGACAATTTTCAGACCAAAACAATCCCTACATTAAAGGAGCAAACTACAAGTCAGTAGTCTCAACGACAAGCCAAAAATGTCCGAAAATTTTCTCAGCATTTTAGAGTAAACTATATTAATACATATGATCATATATTACCTTTGGAACACACAAAAAATTATTTATGAAATATGAGTCATTTTTTTGGTCCTTTTTAATCCCTGGAAGTAAAACACTCGATTTCTGAGCCTCCGCCTTTCGCTCCCTGTCGGTCCCATTTTATGATGTTATCCTTGAACCCACCTCTTCAGCGTAGACAAAATTTGTAAACAAAGCTATAAGAAAGATGGATTTGCTGCGGTCTGCAAAATCTTGTCTGGATTTTTTCCCTTTTTCAAACTTTTTATTTTGCTGATGGATTTTGAGAGTTTTTATGAAGGCCAGATTCAACACATTTTACTGCTGGTTTGAGGAATCCTGCATGATGGTTACTGGAGTTGCTACAGGTATTCACGCTAAGCAACACGTCGGTAGAATCAATGTGGATCGTGTTTAAAGTTGTTTTTTGAGCATGAATTCATCCAACCACATTTTAATGAGTTTCTGTGTCTCATCGTTTATAGTGTTATGATATTGTTTTTAAGATAATTCTGTTGAAACTACAATAGAGGTATCACGGCAGTAGCCGGTGTGCGCCGTGTAGGAGACACAGAAAAGAGTTGTACGTTTTTTGGTGTTGTTAAAATAAATGTTCTAACAAGTAAACAGTTGGATCAATTATTTCCTATTGGATAAGATGACAGGTAATGCTCTACATTTGTCCGCGGCTCACCGATCACCTCATTTCTAATGTGTTTACATCAATTGACTGTCCAGTACGGTGGCTGTTTTGGTTCAGTTGTTCCACTCTCGGTTCGTTTCATATTCAGACTGAGGAATCTCAGAGCGAACTGAAGTTTGGTCCGATTGGAAACGAATTGAAGACTACATAAAAAAATGGGTCAGAGAGCGGTTCCTGGTGTAGGAAGGAAGTTATCTCCTGCCAGGAGACAAATTCTGGCGGCAGGGAGAACTATCTCAGCACAGCTCTGCGGAGAGGGTGGGTGTGTTTTCGTTGTAGTCTGAGGGCGGAGCTTGCAGCACAGACTCTTCCTTGAGAGAGCTGTTGTCGATCTTACATCAGCGTGTTTCCAACCGCTCGTTTTCGTGGGTATAGGAGGGGCTTCTGCAGACAGTGCAGGTTTTTAAAGGATTACTCTTAAATGCATGAACGGATCAAAATGCCGCTTTGGAGTTCTTAATAGTAAGGAATGAACAGTAAAATGCATTTAAAACATCAAAAAGTAGATTTTTTTTGGTAGGACCCCTTTAAGCTCATTGGTTAAAACAGTAAAAACATGTAGGACTCAGAAATTGAAAATTTAAATCTGCATCCTTTTCAATAAAATTCTCATGCAGACAACTTTTCTCATTTATGGTCACCTATGATAAGCTTATTTAAACATGAGTTAAATGTAAAGATATTAGACTAGCTTGGGTATGATGGTGTTTAGAAGAGACAATTCTAAATAATTTTAAATTAATTATATTATTTTAAAATAATTTTACAGTAATTAAAACAAAATGTTGAAGGCTTAGTTGTGCCAGTTTCTGGTCTAGCACGGTTTGGTGTAGTATCTAGTATCTGTGTAAGTGTATGCTAGTGTTTGTGTGAGAATGTATGCATTATCTCTCAAAGGGCCTCTAATAATATTCCTGTACAATGCTCTGGTTGTTTCTATTATTAAAAGCTGTCTATCTTTCCCACCAGAACCAATTTCTGTTTAAAAAAAAAAACCAAATGCTTATTTCAGGGGGAAAAAGGATTTGTGTCTAAAATATTTCAATCTACTGACTATATCTGGAATTCTGCTAAGTGTTCATCAAGTTTGTATTTAAAACTGTTGAGTGTAAGCTAAATAGTTCCTCCATATTAGTAGTGCCTAAATGAAATAACCACCTTAAAAAATAGAAGTGCTCATATTTTCCTTAACATTAATGAAGGCAAACAGCTATCTCCCACTCACAAAATGTGCAGTTTCATTAGGTTGGTGATTAGCACTGTTCGACTTACTTTGGATCTTTCAATAACTATCCATTTTAATGGACAATCTGCGTCTTTAGACAATTGGTGTGCTGATAAAGTAGAGCCACAGAGATTGCTCGTGCCATGGTGGATCTGAGTGCCTCTGGACTATGCCACGGGGCATTTTTTAGGGGACCTGCTCTGACAAACTTTCTAATGCATCCATACTGCTGCACAACCTGAGAAAAAAAATGTGGTCAGTGGGACCAAGTCTTTTAATTTAGATCAGGCTTCAACATTTGTATAAAAGTTCTCAGTCTTTCTTTTAATCTGTTCTCATTGTCTGGGGCTAGATCCATTCTGTTTATTTGGACGTGGGTCACGCGGCTAGCTACTCTACTCCCTCTGACTGTATCCTAATAGATTCTGCACACACATACAGAAATTTTTTTAATCTCAGCTAATCAATATGTGTTTAATGTGTGGCTTTTATATCACAGGTTACACTGAGGTAGCATTTGCGATCAAATTGGTCGCACTTTAGAACTTTGAGTAATTACGTCAAATGTGCATGATGTCCAATGCAGTGATGGAAAAACCATGTTTGCCATTCATATGTGGCAGCTGTCCACAAGATGTGGGGTTTGGTCTGTAAACAGCAGCATCTGGTCCCTTTAAGCACTATGACATTTGATCAGAGCTTAGTTTGTATAAAACAGTACTTCCCTTTTACAGCTAAATCCCCCAGTGAACTTGGCAGAACATTATTACCAAATGTGGGAAAGACAATAAATATGTGACAGTTGCTGAAGGTAATATTTGAAGAAAGAAGTATCCTTGTTTTTCACAGTTTGTAATAATATTGTAAAATAGAAGCTGCCTCTCTGTCTTAATTTCAAGGAGACATTTATAGTTCTCATATATCTATAAACACATTAAGAAAACATGCAGTGTGAGTTTTTTGGTCTGTAAGGTCAATTAAATGCAGACACATCTAGCTTAAATGATCACACAATAATCAACCAGCCACCAAAAGCACCAAATTGTATTGGTTAGTTGAAATACAATAATGAGATAGTTCACTGTCAGCATGTGAATTCTACGTCAAGTTTTGAGATGCATCCTGGTAGCGTTGAACAACCCTACCCAACAGGGTAGGGTTGTTTTCAGGGTTGGCAGAGAAATTAAATAAAAAAGTAGAGGCTATCAAGTTAAACTTGCCTCCCTTTCAAGCAATCTATAATTTGATTCCTAGTTATCTTATGTCTGACGTATTTTTGTACAGATATATACCTCTGGTGATTGCACTTCACATGCATTCTTGTTTGATTGCTTGAAATTAACCATTTTAATTAAATTCAAATCTTTCAATTTTATGCAGTCATATGTAGAGATCAATTCAATACTTTTTAAGTGTTTGCAGTTATTCTTTAAAGTACCACAAATATGACAAGATGCCCTTCCATGGGTTTTAACATTGTTTGCAGTTCAATAATCTAACTCTGTCTGCTGTAATTTTTTATATGAGTGAAAACTCCCAATTTTAATGTGCATAATGAATAGCCGTTTTTCTTTTCTTTTTTTTTCTTTTTTTCTTTACTTTTCAAGTAGTTTGTAAACTTTCCTAAAAGTTGCCTGCAAGGAAACCTGAAGACGGATGATCACAACAAACCATTAATAGAGTTGCCATTGCTTTATTATGAAAATAAGCACACATTTTGTGCTACAACGCATATATATTGCAACAGATTGTTTAATTCTATAGTTTGTAGACGTATGCATCATTTACTTAGTGCTTTTCATCTCTGTGTTTCTACTTTGTCTTCTAATGTGCAGGTTATAGTCTCTAACAAGGCTTCAGTTGCAGCAGAAACTGTGTTACGAAGCCTCATTTTGAAATATAAAAATAATTTTGTCAAACAGTTTCCCCTCATTTATCACAGGGGTTTTGTTTTAAAATTGTGAAGTAGGTTAACAGATATTTTAAGGAGATGTTTTAACCCCTTACTAAATTCTTTAATACGCTTTTCTTTTTTGACACTTTTCTCTCTTGTTTAAGCTATCAAAGTTCAAACCTTCATAGAAAATAAGTCCAGTGTTATAGAACGAAATAAAGATCTGCTTGCAATTGAAAAAGCATGTGAAGTTTCATGTACCACATCTCTGTACAGAAGACACGACACAAAAGAGATTGATTCACAAGATTAACAGTGAGTCAGGACCAGGACACAGTGCACTGCAAAAAAAAAAGTGTTTAAATTTGTGCTGAAATAAATCTGCAAAACAGTGAGACCGCGAAAGTTGAACCGCAATATAGGCAGGGAAGACGGTGCTTCAAATGATAAAGTATAAGTTTTAGAATACCCACAATTTTTAAAATTTTTCAAATATGCAGTCTAATGTTCTTTAAACTTCAGAAAAAAATACCCAGAAGACTTTGACAGAAATTAACATATATTAAATCATAATCATATTAAACATATATTCTGAATATTGTCGTGAAGAAAGTAACTGTCTTTGCCAAATATACCAGCTGAACGCACACGAAGCATTCTTTTTACTATAAAAATCCAGTATGCTCGAACTCCCTACTGCCATTGCAGAAGTTCCCAAAAATGTTGCACGAGTAGGTTTTTCTTTTACTCGTCTCCCTGGTTGATCACCAACCAGCTCAATGGGGTTCAGCGCTGAAACCTTGAGGAGGCCACTACATATTTTCAAAGATCTTGAAATGTTCTCCCTAGGTAGTCCTGGCATATCTTGTGTTTGATGATGAACCCCAGAGCAGCTAGGCACACACTATCGGGCACTGCAAGATGCTGTGGAAGCAGTTTGGGTTTTGGATGTGTCTACTTTGAACCCTTTCTATGTTTGACAGTTGATCCCCCACACTCTTTTCTTGTTTCCTCAAACAGGAATTCTTTTGTAACTCCCTAACCCTAGTTGTTTTTCAGTCTGGGTAGTCTTCCTTTTTTTTTTTCAACTTCTATCGCCTCATTGTAGAATTTGATGATTTAGTTCCATCATTTTCTTAAAAAAAAAAAAAAGCTGTTCAGAAACTTGAGAGCGTCCCCTTTTTCTCTGCATAATCCTAGATTATGCAACATGTTTTAGCTGTTCCCATTACTGCGCTCTTCTGGACAGAGACCTCAGATAATGTTCCTGGAATCTGCTAGTCTCACCTCCCCTAAGCCCCCCCCAACTTGAGGGTTTTTGTGGTCACTTCAGGCGTTGCGTGCATTCAGTTTTAGAGTCTTAGGTGAGTGCTTTTCATACCAGCAGCTGGTTTTTTTTACTTATTGCACATTTATCGAGCAATGTGCATACCTGATCTCCTTCTGTGCAGATTTTTTTACATTAAAAACATTTCAAAAAAAGAGGAAAAAAATAAACTGGACATTATTTTCATCTGCGCAATGATTTGAATAAAGAAGTCCTCTAAAATGACATTTAATTTTAACTCTGTTTATAATTGTCCTCCGTTATGAAACAAATGGCACAAGAACATGTTAAAAACTCCAAAAAAGAATTTTCATCTAAATAAAATAAAAAGTAACCTTGAGCTGAATGTGATAGTATGCAAACTATCACCAACTCCCTTGTCATTTCAGGGGTGTGTCAATGTTTATTATCTTTTCCCCTCTTTTATTATCCTTTTATCTGTGTGATTACAGTAGTTGTTTGTCTAACACACGGTTATCATTTATATATGTATGCAAAATATGCTCCTGATTTCACCTTGAGAATTCCGGGATTATATATTTTTTTAACTTATATGTTTGGGTTGTTGGCATTTAATCTGCAGGATAGATAATAAATGATGAGTGTTAATTAAAGAAAGTTTGCTTTAACATTTTTATTTCTGTGCAATTTAAGGCTAAATAAGGGCCTTGCATTCATGTGTTTTATGCTTGTTTATAGAAAAAAAGTGAAGCTAACCTTCAAAGATGAGCTATTAAAACTCTTTATCTTAATTCAAACAGAACAAGGTCTTTCTAAAGAAAAATCTCTGAACAAAAAAACGACCTTTTTCAGTCAGAAGCCTTAATGTAAGAAACATGTTTTGATAACTATTACTCCATACGTCCCATCTACTCTAGTTGAAGTCTCAAATCCACATTGAAGCAGAATTTTTTTCTTAGTTTGAGTCATTACTCGTATGAAATACAACAACAGCCCTGTCCACTAATATTTGCTTTCAGTTCTACAACTTAATAACTCATTATCACAAGAAAACAGCCACTGTTTTCTTGAGATAACGGAATAGAATTATTGCTTGTTATCTTAAGATCATGGGTTAATAATGCATTATCTTGAGAAAACATTAAAAAACAGATTTTCTTTGGGGATCACTGAATGTTGCCTGGAGACATGGAGTGGATTGGGTTCTGCAAGTGCAATTAGCCCAGCTAATCTTCCTTCTGAAATGACGATAGCTGAGTGGAAAGTTGCTTCTGACCGACACAATTTCCATCTGAGTTAGACCACAGCTAAAGTAATCAATGGTCAATAACTGATTATCCCATGTTTGCCTTTTTTGGTTCACATCTTTGATGCCCTCTCATGTATTTCTACTGATCTCCAAATTAAAAAAAAAACATTCTGTTATCTCAAGAAAACAAAAATCGTTTTCTCAAGTTCACGACTTATTTACCCATTTTCTGAAAAGAAAAACAGGCCCCAGTTTTATTCCATTATCTCAAGAAAACAGTTGTTGTTATCTTGTGATAATAAGTTATTAAGTCTTTATCTCAAAAAAGCGTGGCTGTCCTCATCTTCCGTCCTGTAGGATAAAACAAGACATCAAAATAACCTACAGTGCAAGCAGAGCACTTTTATAGCACTCAGAGAAGTGCTGTTTCCATGAACAAGTCAAAAATGAAGACTTAGTTAAATACGTGTATTCTTCAACCGCACAGCAGTCCAGTAGAATCATACTCTAAAAGGAAACCCAAACGGTGCCTGTTTTATTTATTACATTTTTTTGTAACATTGTTAAACAAGCTGTGGAAGTTTGCTCATTTTTTTTCTTTTGTTGGTGAGAAAATCTGAAGAAAAGTTAGCACAACAGTAAAAACAACAGATCAATTTGAATTAAAAGTTTAATTTTTTTTTTTTTTTTTTGACTGATAATGTATTGAAGCATCCAGTTAGCTACTGATTTCTTAGCTCAGTGTCATCTTCAGTGATGCTTCAGTAAAAACAGTAGTATGTAGGGGTGTAACGGATCAGAGGCCACAGTTCGGGACACGTGTGTACCGCAGACCGCTCCAACCCCCACCCCCGCAAGCATAATTTAAATCAATTCTCCGTTCACATCGAATGAAATTTGCATCAAATTCATGTAAATCCTCTTTGTTTTGACAGCCGCTAAAGAAGCTGCTTCATGTTTATCTTAAAGTCTGTTCACCTGAAGCTGTGTGTGGGAGGAGCTTCCGTCAAAAACTTCTCTCGACTTCATAATGGAGGACGCGGATCGATAGATATCAGGTTAATTTAATCTTAAGAGCTGAATAAAAGCATCGGTACACGTTTCCCTTACTGAGTTCGAAGAAGCTCCCAGTTAAGAACAGCAGGTGTCCCGTACAGGAGAGAAGCGCTCCGTAACGGACTCGCCGGTGAGTCGACGCAGTGACGATGTTCTGTACAGTGGACCAAATCCGTAACGGAAGTCGCGGCTGCAACGTCAGTGATCGATTGTATGGCAAGCCAAGAGTAGAATCAGTAAAGAGCGATGTCATGGAAGTGCCGTATTTTCCAGATAACAATTAATAGTTTAAATATTTAAATGTTCCCACAGTTAGTTTCAATTAAACAAAATGAATACCAAAAAATCATTTTAACTGTTTTATTTATGATTTAACTTAAACATTGGGTGAGATGAGAACATTCGTATTTTAAGGGGTACTCCAGATTGATTGGGATTTTCAACACTATTTTCATGCATTCTCTTCCCTCAGTTTAGGTAGATTTAGTCTAAAGACATGTAAATGTAATCAGAAACTTCATGATTTAGCATTTTGTTATGTTTCAAAGTTTAAAGATGTTTTGTTTTAATAAATAGGCTTCAATGACCAAAAGTGTTGATGTTGCATAAATAAATATTGTGTGTGTGTGAAATAATATGCTTATTGAATATAGGATTTGAAGCGTTTCCAAAAATTAATTTAGCTTGTTTACTGTTTTTTGTCTTTTTGTCTTTTTTTTTTTTTTTTTTTACTTTTTACCGATCCAAAAAACTGATCCGAACTGTGACCCCTAAAACCATGACATGATCCGCCCGTGTGTTTTGTGATCCGTTACACCCCTAGTATTATGTTATTATGCTCACACAACTTTTTTCTTGTCCTATAGCTCTGTGCTTTTAAGCACTTTAAGCTGAGTTAAGACTCCAATTCTAAGTATATGATATATTTCTTTCTTTTTTTTTTGCCATGTAATGTTATAGTTTAATTGTTGAATCCTGTTCACTATTTTTTTTTTTTTTTTTTTTTTTTTAACTTATTCTTTTTATTGTCTTTTCAACATATTTCAAATCAAACATAGCTCAGCATAGTACTAATCCAGAAGCATAAAAAAATAAAATAAAATAAATAGAAAAAAAATAATAATAATAAATCCATCTTACAGGGTTAAAAATAAAAAAGAATATACATATAATTACAAAAATAATAAATTTAGAAAAACCCAATCAATCAATTATTATTCAAAAATTAAACCTTTTAGTATAGAGGATGGATATATTTCTGATATATTGAATGCATGCTGCACAGGTCATTTTTTTTAATACTAACAGCTTTTTTGTCTTTTTTAAATAGTTTTGGATGAGACTGAATCTTTCTATCCAAACACAAATCAGTATTTTTTTCTCAGTAAAACTTAGTCTCCCTGTTTATCTCTGACATTTTACTCACACTGAGCTTTTCTCAACGCTCCCCATAGTGTTGCTAAATGGTATTTGCATTTGTGGCTCGGCAGCACCCTGGAGCTGCATCGCCAGATTCAAATTAAACAGCATCCTACTTCTCCCTGAACTTCTACAGCTGTTTGCATGAACATCCTGTGTTCAATCTGTAGCCATTGCCTCTTATTCGGCCACACCAAAATAGCTGGACCACATCTAAAGGGTCACAGCCCCACAGCAGCTTTGCCTGGTGCTCCATGCAAGCCGGTATTTTGCAGCGTCATAAAACTTGACGTGAGTGCAAAGGATTAGCTGACTTTGCACATTAGCTTTACTATGAAAACCGTATTCTAATTATTTTTTTAAGTATTTTTTTCTGTACTGCAAGATATTCACGTTATAAAACTACCAATTTGATGCCTCAATAAAAGTAAGTGAGCCTGCATTGAACGTTTGAAGCGTTTGATTGACAGAGTCTCCCAAGCCCACCTTCAAGGGTGTGGACTTCAGACATGCTCACTCCTGATTGGTGATAGTGGTTTCCACAGAAATTTTGACTCAGACCCCTCGGAACAATCACTCCTTGTTACAATTTCTGTTTCTACATTTGCAGCATCTGTACTGTAAAAGAAGGGCTACTGAATTGACATATTTCTAGAAGAAATGATTTTCTATGAGTGACATCACACTCACTCGCTCCAGCTCACATAAACAGTCAATGTTACAGACACTGTCTTTGTGACGTCTTTTTCATTTAAGACAGATAATTAGAAATATTGTTAATCTGGTTTCTATTTCTTTTTCTTCTTTTGTTTTTCCAGCAAATGGTAATGAGCCTGCGGGTGTCAGAGCTGCAGGTGCTGCTGGGATACGCTGGCCGCAACAAGCATGGACGCAAGCACGAGCTGCTGACCAAGGCATTGCATCTGCTGAAATCTGGCTGCAGTCCCGCCGTGCACATGAAGATCAAAGAGCTCTACCGAAGGCGCTTCCCAGCCAAAATGGTCTCCCACTCAGAGCTTGCTCTTCCAGGGCCACATCACCCAGCCTCAGCTGGAGTGGTTGGGGGAGGCGGCGCTGCACTTCCGGCTTGCATGACGCAGTTGGCGTACGAGGGTCACGCTGGGCACGGCGGAGCCCCATCACCAGCTGCTCTGCTACCCCTATCGCTCCTTGGTCCCGGGAAACACGAGTTGACTGGACTGGCACACCACCTGCCCGCCTCCGCCTCGCTGCATCCTGTCCACCCAGATGTGAAGCTCCAGAGGCTGCCCTTCTACGACATGCTGGATGAACTCATCAAGCCAACCAGTCTAGGTTAGAAATGCATGTTTGGATGTACTTTTTGTTGAATGATTTGAAGCATGTGGTTTGTAAATGCAACAGCTGTGTTTGCTATTGCAGGTAGAACCAAAATTAAGCTATTGATTTAACATCACCACATGATTCTTACATTCATGCTGGGAATCTTTCCTGACTTTATCCTGTAGAAGATTTTTATTCTTGTTTCTCACATTTCTGCTGATGCATCAAAGTGCCACAAAAAACTATTAACAATTTTATTCCATAAAATTTGTTGAACCAGGTGCTGACAGCATTGACATTTGCATTTCTTTTCCCATTAAAAGAAAAGGGCTTCTTGCCTGTGTTGATGTGTTCTGCCAACAAATGTGTTGAGACAGGGTTCAGAAATGTTGCTGTAAAAAATGTTTGGCATATCTCTCCAAAGCTTGTGGAGTACAAAAAATCCCAAAAAACAAAGACAAATAATTACTTGACCATACAAACTTAACATGCAGTCAAGGCTGGCCCTGGGCATAAGCAACCTAGGCGCCGCCTAGGGCGCCATCTGCTGGAGGGGTGACAAATTACGATGATTATAGAATTTTTTTTTCATGCCTCAATATTATAGAATATTTTTTTCTTTTCTTTTTTTTGTTGAACAGTTAGATGCACCATTTATTAATGTAAAAAAATTAAAACATAAATGAATTAACTCAAAAGTTTATTGTAATCAATAACTCTGCCGATCAGCGCCCCTCCCTTCCTGTTGCTGCTGTCTATGCTGGGTTAGGGGGAGAAGACAGGCGTGGAGTGTTGCTGTTGTTAGAGCTTCTTTAAACGTTTAAGGGTGAAAAGGGAAGTGAGGGAAACACTGGCTCAAAGCAGAGGTTTGTCTGTTTTACTTGTATAAAATTGCTCAGAAATTCACTCTTTCCCCCTGCATTTTGGTCGAAAAAGATGAATTTAAATGGCGATCTAGTATTTTTTTTTCGCCAACACCTTTAACAGTTGAAATCCCATACTTTCTTCTAGACTAGAATATTGGTTGAGTGGTGTAACAGTCAGTTAGTGCATTTGGTTTCAAGCACAGAGCTGCCCTGTTTGAGCCCAAAGTGCGACAAATTCAGACCCTGCAAGGGGCGCCAAATACATTTTTCGCCTAGTGCGCCATGCAGCCCAGGGACGGCCGCATACAATGGTCCCTCGTTATAACGTGGTTCCCCTCTCTCTGTTTCGCTGTTCTTTGTAGGGCTATTTTGTATCTTTTTCTTTAATAACAGTTCATGGAGTTCTGCATCCTGATTGGATGTGTGTCCTATACTGACTTTATTCAGCTTTCCAAATTTACAGTAGTCTTCAACTTCTTGGTGGTCTTTGGTTCATCCATTGACATGTATCATTTTACTGGACTAAAAAAGGTGTTGACGTCTTCCATAGAAAATGCCTTACATCTGGGCCAAATCAGGTGACAGCTTTTTCAGTACTTTCTGTTCGTCTCCTGAGTCTGTGTGATTCACGTTTTTGGATGAGTTACTGTCGCTAATCATGAGTGAGCTTGTTCGAAGTCCATACCCCTTCTATAGAAAACGGCTCAGGGGAATCTGTCAATCAATTGTTTGAGGGGGACCACATACTTGTATTGGGGCATCTGATTGGTCAGTTTATAGCTTGAATAACTTGTGTATTTAAAAAAAATAGGACTAGAAAGAATAAGGTAAGAAGACAGCATCACAGCAAGAATGGCTATTTAAATGTCCTAAGGGATTATTAAAGACCCTATCTATCTATTCTGACAAATAAAATGACTGAGTAATAATTGTCTATTTCTCATAAAGTCTATGGGATTTTGGCCTTCTTGGAACCAGTGGGCCCTTCTATTCGGAACATGAGAGGGGAGGGGGACAGTAAGTATACTGTCAATGGGTTCATCCTCTAGTCCTAGACTCATTTTTCTACTAAGGTTTGAACTTTGAAAATTTAAACAAGAGAGAAATGCAAATGGTAATACGGTCCGAGAATAGTGCATAAAGTGTGTTGTGAGGAGCTTCACAGCTTTAAAATATCTGTAATAGATGTTAAAAAAATAAAGATCAGAACTTCAAGTATTACTTTGTTTTTTCAGGAGTTATGTTCTAAAAAAAAAAGCACAACTCCAGCAGTAAAACTAGGGAACACTGTGGCAGGTTGATTTTCGTTATCTGACCACAAAGTGTTAATTTGCAAGTTGTAAAGTTGTTCCACCTCATTTTGAGAAATTAGTTTAATGATTTATCTCTGTTTCATCAAAGCTTTGAGAGTTGTTTTCCAGTACAGTGGATAGCTGTAAATCAGTCACTTTGTTCTGATTTATTTGAAATGTAGCTGTCCTAACACCAAATTCATGCTTAACTTTTGACTAATAGTCTGCTTGGTTTCTATCTGGCAACGCCCAAGTGTACTTAGTCCTGAGTTAGATCAACAGGACAGGGAAAATTACAGACACACATACAACAGGGATGATTATAGGTGGAGGTTCCATCTCAGGGCAGCAGCCAGGTGTGGGTAGAGCATCAGCAGTGAATTTATTGGGGATAGACAAAGAAACCAAATCTGCTTCTTTGTCTGATAAAAGGTTTTAGTTTCATCAGTCAGTCAGCTATGCGAATGGTTTACACATCAAAGGCTGCTTTTCTTGCATGAAGCCAAACTCTTGTCAAACATTATCTCTTAATTTTTTCAGATTACAAACTAAAAAGAATTTAATTTCCTCTTAACTTTCTTAACTTTCAGGTTGCAGTGAATCATATTATTTTTGTTGTGGCACAGAAAATACTCTTAAAAATGAAGATTTAACTTAACATTTGAAGGAAGACACATGAATCAGACACTTTCAGACTTATGAGGACCCAGCATTTTAGGCCAAAGTTATATTCACACTCTTGAATTCCCTGCTTAACAGACTTTTAATCCGTTTCATCTTGGTTAGATTTGTCTTTGCATTAGGTCTACATCCAGCACACAGCCTGCACTTAGCATAATAACACTATTTGAGCTCTGGGATATTTTGCAAATATATGGAAATGCCAAGATTTTTCTATATTAGCATTTTAATGGAGAAAGAGAACATTTTGTGATTAATTTGCCTGCAGATGAATGTACAAACACAGCGCCTGCAGCTCTGTCATCACACCATCCTTCTCCTTTCTGTTTCTCACTCTATCCATTTCCTGCACATGCTCCATCCTGCTTGGACTCTTCTCGTCCTCTCCCTCCCTCTGTCTTCTGTTTCCATGACCATCCTTGGTCAAAATTTGCATGCAAAGTGATGAAAACAGCCAGGCGTGCACCTGTGTCTGTAAAAAACACGGCCTCCTTTTGTTTGAGTTTCAGTTGTAGTCATTCTCTTCAACTGGAAAAAACATGGCAATAAATAATGCATGCTTGATGCTTTCTTCCAACAAATGCAGACTGATGCATGATTTAAAAAAAGGAAGTATGTAGTACATGAAGATTTTGGATTTTCCTCAAATTTAATCTGCGTTCTGTACAGTTTTCCACCCACCAGTTCTGTTTTTAATCTTGATGGTCCCTCTTCTGACTGTTCATATTTTTTTTTTTTTCAGTCCATCTCTTCCCCTCTATTGATTACTGACCTGTTGTCGTGTCTCCTGCTGTTTGACCTCTCAAAACAGAAAGATTCAGTTTGGCCTTTATGCTCTCAAGCAAGATTCAGAGAGTATTGTACAAGCGTTCATGTGAAGAAGAGCTTTATGAGAGGTGACGAAAGGAAAGGGTTGGTTGTGAAATTCAGAAACATTGACATGCACATCGATTTAAAAACAAAAACTAAAGCTTGTCCCAAAAATAAAAAGCAATACACCATCTTACTGGATTACTGCAGGCAGAAAATCAGAACATCCTGCAAGACAAATATGAGTAATACAAGATTCTTAATCTTAATTCATGAAAGTTTTTGTGTTTCAAACATCTGAGAAATACATTTAAGGAAAGTACAGTCAATCTACCATGTCCCTTTGTCTATCTTTAAAAACTTTAAAATTAAAGTGTACACAGTCAAAAGATAGAATCAAATTTTAAACTATTTTATTTTACCAGGTATGAAATGTTGTGTTCTAGATCCTAAAATACCCCACAAGGATCTCTGGCTTTGCTTTTGGATAAATGGCGTATACTTGCATAGCGCTTTCTACCTTCCTTCGAAGGCCTAAAGCAGTCACATTCACCCATTCACACACTGGCGGTGGCCCCACTTCCAAACACTGGCGGCAACCTCCCACCAGAGGCAATTTGGTGTTCTGTGTCTTGCCCAAGGACACTTTGACACATGGGCGGGAAAGGAATCGAACTCCTAATCTTACGATTGTGAAGTCAACTGCCCTACCACTGCACCACGGCCGCCCAATGAATATATCAAGTTAGTGTGTGATTCTCCAACATGCAGGTTTATCATTGTCAAAATAGAAAACCAGTGATCACTAGAGTTTTCCTGCTAATGCTAGAATGCATAAAACTTGGGCAAACAACACAATTAGCACTGTCAGCCATCTCCCAGGTTTGAAGGAAGATTCTAAAGTCAGAAGACAACACATTTCCACAGTAAAACATCAATTTAAATGGACAGATTTAGGTTCCCTTTCTGTGATCCTTCAAAAACTTGTATTACAGCTCTTTAACACAAATAATATGGGAACTTTGCTAAAATTATTGATTTTTAGTGCTTAGGAATAACAGATGACCATCTGTGACAACTGTTGCTATTGTTACCAAATATTTGTTGTACTTTTTTTTTTGCTAATTTGTAACCAATATCACAGTTTGTGTGTATTTTGAACCTATAATTTGTGGCTGTTGAATCTCTCAAGATGAAACTGGGTAAATCTCTTTGCTGTTGCAGCGCTATTTAGGAAAGACCACTTCAGTAAATATTGGTTTCAAAACAGCCTCATATTGATTTGTGATGACCTTTCCGTCAGAAAAAACTCAAAGTGTTTGGCAGGTGAATCTGTCACAGGTCTTAAGTACGCTCGTAGAGTTAAAAATAGAAATAAGTGCACTGGTGTTCTCATGACCATGTGATTCTATGGAGGGTCTTTGTTGTCATCTTTAAAACAAAGCAAGATTCAGAGAGTATTGTACAACCGTTCATGTGAAGAACAGCTTTATGAGAGGTGACGAAAGGACAGGGTTGGTTGAGAAATTCAGAAACATTGACATGCACACCGATTTAATTTTCAAAGCATTAAACTTTATTGTTATCTTGCTAAAATCTGGTACTTAAAACTATCTGAAAAGCAGCATGCCTACGTCTTGTTGTGTCTAGTACAACTGCATCAATAAAGTGCCTAAAATATATTTTTTTGGTAGGAAAACCTACAATATTAGAATTTTCAAGAATTAGCTCAATTGTTTTAGAAAATCAACATTCAAATTGTATTAGCACGATAGGAAAATGTTCCAAAAAATTTCTAGTTAAGACTTTATAAAAAAGTGTACTATTTTTATCACGTTTACATCAGTAACTCATCTTGTAAATATAAATAAGTTTAACTGATGTAGAAATCAAGTACCTAAAAAAAAGGTACCCAAAGTGCAGTGCAATTATAAATAATACAATACAATGCAATACAATATATATCGATAGTGCAATGCTATATCTCACATTTGACACGTGCCAGTATGTTCTACATTTAGACTATTTTTGTTACTGTATTTAAAAAAAGAATTCATTCACGTCAAGGTACTTTTGTTGACAATCATAAGTTCAAAACACGTTTCCATATATTTTTTGCTGACTCCTGACTTCCCACTGATTCATTCTGTTTTTATTTAGCTGATGTCATGTACCTACCATGTTTTTATCACTGTGTTATTAGTTTAGTATAGTTTATTAATTCATCAAGACAGCATACAAATACATTAAGCTTAAGAAGCAAAGATGCTTGCATCAGGTTGTAGTTCAATAGCTAATTTCCATCTGTCGTCCTGTCTAAACATTATAACATATTTTGCAGTTTAAAAGTAATTTTAAAAAAGAAATGCAATAAAAATATATATAAAATACCTTATTATAAATTCAATACAAATGCAAGATAAAACACATTTACCAATTTACAAAAGCAAAATAACACAAAAATAAACATGTTTGCAATTTTAAAATAAAACATTACACCAATGGTGTTGAGTTTTAGATCCAGGGTTTGACTAAAGACCAGCATCAGTTCAAAGAGTGCATGTTTTCTCATTACTCACATGGGTTTGTTGCCAATTTGTCCCATCTTGGCGGCCATTTTGGGTCCTCCATGACATCCCAACTCTAAATCATGGCATGGTGTGTTTTTTTTCCCCCCTCTACTTAGTATAACAAAGCTTTAAAAATACATATATACATACAGTACTTAGCATAACTGAGCACACCTCTCGACATTTTACTGGAAACCTTTAGTGTCCTTTCAGAATCAACATTTTCTATGAGATACATGATAATTTCAGGTTTTGGAGTCCAACAAGTGTTCAAAAAAAACTCATCGTTTTGGAAAATTTGAAAATTTTTCTTTTGT
Organism: Oryzias javanicus; assembly: GCA_003999625.1. Classification (NCBI taxonomy): domain Eukaryota; kingdom Metazoa; phylum Chordata; class Actinopteri; order Beloniformes; family Adrianichthyidae; genus Oryzias; species Oryzias javanicus. Next base: position 12,213,957 of record CM012439.1, on the reverse strand, counting down.
TCATTGTGCTACTGATTAAATTGGTACTTTTTACAGAGGGTATACTCATTTTTGCTGAACACTGTGTATATATGTGTTTGCTTTTGATTGGACAACAGGAATCATGGTCACAAGTGAACTGAGAAAAATGTAAAATTCACAGAAAATAGCAGATGAACCTGCTGCCCTACCATTAGTAGCTGATTTAGGAAACAGGTTTCTAGTGTAGATGTAAATACAGTTATTATTACTCGGACATAGTCCTCGCCTATCCTCTCCTCTCTACCTATCATTACCCCTCCCACCAGTACACATGCATTCTGCTCAGTCTTTTCGGTCTGTGGAGTAAAGGTTACAGCCAGCAGTTCAGTTCCACCGCCATTATCGGGTTAACCATTTGCTCTGCTCCATCTCTTCCTTCATTACGATGACGACCTCAATGGTAGCACTCATTCTCCTCCTCGTCGTTGTCGTCCAAAGGGACCCCTGCTGCTTCACTCAGTATGGATACTATTGGTGTTCACTTACATTATACATGATTGGATTACCATATGTCAAAGCAGGCAGCCCTGTTTGCAATAATGCTCATACATAGTAGGTTGCTGCACTAGAATATTTTCTTTTAACCCTTCCGCTCTCCTTGGGGTCCAGATGGCTCCAACCACATATTGTTATGCGATTTCTTCCATGACAAATGTGGACGAAGTGGGACAGGTTTTTACGTCTGTCATGGACATTAGTGAAACTCGAAAATCAGTGAAAAAAAAAAGTTCAGCGCACTGTCCTGTGGTGTCCAGATGACCCCACTTTTAATGTAAACAAGCTAAGGAGAGCGGAAGGGTTACATAAAATGAGGAGTCTAATATAGATTTTTTTAATTTTTTCATTTATGAAAGGTCTGTTACTTGGTGTAATGAGAACACATTTATTTTGTGTCTGCAGCTTTTATACATTTAAGCAATTGGTGTTGTAGTCCCTTAACTAAAATTTGTGCCAGCAGTTCATTGTTTATAAAAACACTAATGCGTGGATTGGAACAGCTGCAACATGAGAAATGTTACAAACTTTTTTACATCGCTGTCTTTTGGTAGATCTTCAATTGTGCTCTGAATTTTTAGCAACATGTTCCATCTCTACAGTCACTATATAGCTCCAAGACTGCCTCGGTATCTAGCCAAGTGTTATAACCAGAGCTCAAAAATGCGGACATATAGTTATTTAACTGAATTGGTGATCTGGTTTGTGTTTGCATCATCTGTGATTCTGCTATAAATATCTACAAAGAATTTGTATTTTTGGTAAGAATGGGGACTTTATTGAATTTATGCCTGTCACTTCCACTTCTACAAACTGCTTTGGTCAATGTAGGCATAGGATAGTTGTGCCTGTAAATCTTTCCATGACTGTTATATTGCTTTGACTAACGTATGATGTCTTCCTTATATTCTCCTAATACTCTTTGCTCAAATTCCAATGGAAAAATATATATTTTTAGGGTCAGCGTTCACCTAGCATTGTCATAACCAGTGATGCAGTTGGTGCAGACTGTGGCCCCCTGGGCAGCATTTGTTGGACTTTAATTGACATTATTTTCTGTGCAAAGATAGCTGAATGAGCGTGTTCACAGGCGATCTGTCTGACAGCTACAGAGATAGTATCTCTGCTCAACATTGGGGGCACTAGACTTCTCTCTTTTGTTCTGACAAAGGCTACAGCCAAACTGTGCTGTAGTTGTAATGGTTTTAGCAACAGCTGTTTCTTCTAGGTGTAAAGCTGACTAAAGGCCACTGTTCTGAGGCTTAATGCTTTTGCCGGGTGAGTGCTGAAGGGAAACTACTGTATTCCTGAACTCCTGTTGTGCGTTGGCAACATATAAATCATAGATGTAGCTCAGGTTCTAACTGGAACAGCTGGGCTACGACACAGACCGAACTGCTGCTGCCAAAAACGTAACTTGTTGCAGCTGTTCCCACCAACAACAGCTGGATGCTGTCAAATATGACCTCTTAGGTGAATTTATAAGCGTCGTATTTCATATGTTTTTATTTATATTGTCTGTTTGCTGCTGTACAGAACTTATTTGTGTTATTATTCAAAAATCAAATGTTTTGTAGAAGTGATGCTTCTTATCAAAAGACATAAAAGCTCTTCAAAAGTAACTGGAAAATCAATTTAAAATCCACCTTTTTGTTGAAGGCTACAACAATTTCACATTGTGATAGTTTCATGAAGAGTCTGAAATTCCCTCATATTTTCATATCTGTTGAAGTTAGGCTGGCCAATGCTCTGTACTTTTTCCCTTTTCAGCCTGCGCTGCCACTCATGCTTTAATAAGCTATGTCTGATGGTTCCACATTGTGAACACACCTGACTCAGGTAATTAGAAGCACGCAGGTCAGAAAGAGCTGGAAAACAGGCTGGGTGGTTACGCCAGAGGACCAGGGTTGGCCATCCCCATAGGATCTTGGTATTAGCCGAATACAACTTCAAACAATAACCTTCAGTTTTGGAAATGTTGTATTTATTTGCCTAACAGCTACACAACACTTGCAAAAAATGTAAGTGATTGCCTCTACTGTTTGCTAGATTATTGAATACCTGACAGATGGAATAATGTTAACGGGTAAGGCCGAAGAGTTGTGCATCATCAGCTCAGGGGCACCTCAGGGGTCTGTATTCTCTCCATTCCACTTTACTCCACACCTCAGAATCCCAGTATAACTCAGGCCTGTTGTCTACAAGAAAAACTGTAATTGTTGGGAGTATCTGCAAAGGACAGAAGATTAAGTTTCATCATGACATGGGAACAATTACTTCTCCATATAAACAATAAAAAAATAAATTGTTTTAGATTTAAGAAGAACCAATAATTAATGTAACATACTGCCATCGTGACAGAGGAAAGATGTTGGAGAACTGCAACTATCATGGTGTTCATTTCAGCCCAGATGAGATTAAAACGTAGGATTGGAAGTTTACAAAAAGTACTGGGCAGTCTGTTCTTTAATGTTTGCTGCAAGATGCTACAAAGCTTACAAACCCAGGGGAGGGGGTGCAGCTCTATAAGAAGTCACGGGTTGGTGCAGAGCATCGAAAACATCAAAGATTATTCTGTGCCAGAATTGATGGTCTGTATCTCTGAAGCTGACTTTGCAAAGAAGAATGCCACATGACATGAAGCACAATGAGCAACACTTTACACCATCTACATTATTGTTTGAAACTTTATAAGTAATTTGATTTGTTGGCGGTTGTTTACTTCCAATGCTTTTAAGAGAGTTAAAGTAATATTGAGGAATGATTGAAGGTTTTTCTGATGTAAAAAAAAGAATCTTGTAGATCGGTAGATTCATTTTGATCTGATTTTTTTATACAGTTGTGCTCTGTTTGCCTTTTATAAATGTCTGTAAAATATTGAAGAATAAAGACAGTAGAGGGCCACACAAATAAGAAAACAGTGGGAGGAAAACCTGCATCAAAGGCTATGACAAATACAAATTTCCTACTTTCTCTGCCAGATGGGTTTAAAAGTGCCATAATAACGATAAATGTAACTTTTACTTTTTTGAAATTTTCTGTGTTATCTTCAGCAGACTTAAGGCCAACCATTAAAATTCTCTCAGACTAAACAAATGCGGTAAGAGTCTATGCTGAAAGAGGTTTTGTGATTTCATTAAAGGACCACTCTGATCATCTTTTGATCTTTTGTTAGCATTCCCAGTGGCCAACATTTTTTTTTTAAACTGTGTCGTTTTCTCAAACATAGTTTCTGTAGAGCAGGGGTATTTCATTAGAAATTCACCTTTGAGTTGTGGGCAGGACTGTGGCAGGAAGCAAGCCCACCCCCACATCCCTTCACCCAGTCTGTTTACACTCTCTTCCACTAGCTTACAGCCTCCAACCAAACATTACTGGTGCAGCAAAATTAACGAGCAATATTGGAGCTATCCAGCAATACAGTTTAGAGCAAAAAGCTAGCTCAGACATTATGTCTTACTTGGTTCTGTTTTACTACAAGTGGATGCATCAGAATGGAGCAGGGAGCTTGCCAATTGCTGCTTCTACGATTACAACTTTTTTCAAAAAAACATTTTTCATCTGGTCCTCATTCAATTGTAATAAAGAAATTTTCAGAAATGTAATTTTCCGCTAGCTTAATTTTCTTTCTATCCATCATCTATCTTGGGAAAATTGCCACAAGAACATGTTAAAAACACAATTTTCAAAAGAGTGGGTTTTTAACCAGATGGTGCTTTAAAGCAAAATACTGTCCAGTATCTTAAATTTTGGATGTTATACTTAAGGTACATTCAATGATTCCCGGAATCAAAACACTTACTTGAAAACTAGTACGCTGGTGTTTATTGTCCCTTACGTTGACCTTTTTTTATCCCAAGTAAAAAATGTGTCTCCGTGTGAACAATCTAGCAAATTCTCACAGCAAATGAACATCAACAAAAGCAGCTTTGGATGCACTCGGCCATAAACAGTTTGAGCAAAATTGCTTCCATCTCAGAGCCTATTAAACCTGCATTATTTTCCTGTCTGGGTTGATTAATCATTATCTTCGCACGTTACTTGATGAGACCAACCAAACCTTGATAGTCGTAAACATTGTCAGCGCTGTTCCTGTGGTTGATCTCAAATATAAACAACGCCGTTCTGTCTGCTTTTGGCGTAAATCTAAAGTTGTCTTTGTATGATTCATTATGTACTGTTGTTGTGATGATCACATAAAAACAAGCTCACAAAGTTTATTTTGAAGTAGTGAAAGTTTCATCTTATATCAAATCTTCAATATTCTGATTTAAAAAAAAATTGCCTTTGACAGGGCATTCATTGAGCAACTACACAGAAAAGTTTTGGGTGGTCATTGTGCACAAGTATGAGCACATCATCTAGCCCTGACCTTTAGCTGCGGATCCTTCTAGCACGTTGGTTCTGCTTTTTGGTGCCTCTGACAGAATTTTTGCCTTTGTTCTGCTCATGAATGCTGTTTGTTTGCGTGTTTTGTTTGTGCTCGTGTGTGGCTGCCTTCGTGTGTTTATGCCCGTGGTGCAGAGAAAAAAGTAGCAACACCACTAACTAGTTAATAAACTCCAGCTGGGCTTTGGAGTGCTGCTGCAGACGAGCTATGGAGCCGAGCACATTCTCTGAAGTTTAGCTCACGAGCCTTCTCTCCAAAGCAGAACAAAATCCAAAACATGAGACTTGGACATATTTGCTCGCTGCACTGTTAGAATATTCATCCTTTTCAAACTAGAAAGACACTGGTTGCCTCAAGCAAGCTTGAAGAGAGTTTGATATTTAGCATTTTGGAATTTTATTAAGGATAGATGAAGGAAATGTAGGAGAAAGTATAGAAACATTATGTTGTATTTCTATTGATCAATAGAATAAATGCAGCTACATTAGACTGTAAATCCTACCCAAATAAAATCACCATATAAATCAGCCTTTCATGCATGATCCTGACAAAATCATTAAAAAAACATTTAAAGAAAAATCCTAAAGACCAGACGAATAGATCTATTAAGTTCTCATACCTGTACGACCGGATAGCTCAGATATTTTCTTGCTTTGCTAATATTGGCTTGTGTTTTTGAGGTGTTATTAACTAGCAGAACTGTAAGCAAATGATTGATGAGAAGTAAGAGAAGGTTAACTTCTACGCCAACAGTCCCGTCCTCAACACAGAGATTAATTTCTAATGAGCTACTGCTGCTCTGTAGAAAGTATGTCTTAAAAATGCCCCAGGCTTTTTGATTTTTTTTTTTTTTTAAACTTGAGAAAAAAAAAGCTTTTTTTGAAGTTTATGTAAAAAGGGAAACGTATTTGTGTAAAAATATAGTACATTTGGTAAATTTTGGTTAAACTTTGGTTTTTTCTTCTTCCCTGGCAACATCTACTAAATGAAGGTCATTTTACCCCATCTGCTGCACCCCCCACCATCTGCCATACGTTCATTTACAGCTCTTAGACAATATAAAGCACAACACACTGACACAGCAGGAGTTTCCATAGTATGAAGGTCATAAACTACAAGTTTTTAAGTGATACAACGACCTTGTAACGCCTTTAACAATTGAGAGATTTGTGATATGACAATGTCATTTTCAAAATGTGTTAAATCCTGAAGTCTGTCGCTGATTTCCAAAAACATTTAAATATCTAGGGATGAGAAAACATGGCAAGGCAGAAATATTATTTTTCTTGAATAAACAAACACTGCAGCATTTGAAATGAGCATTTCTGCTTTGTGTTTGCTGCTAAAACAGAGTCCAGACAGTGAACACAAAGACATAAAAATAAAATAAAGTGAACAAATTTGTTCTTGGTTAATTGGAAACAAATCCATTGGGTGACGTGACAGAACACCAAGACATTTTTGCAAAATGCATTTTTATATTAAAGCCATACTTCTCCTTTCAAGGAAATTAAAGCATTTTGTAGAATAAATGTAGATGTGTAAACCATTTATACATACAATTCAATTGGTTATTTTCTGCGCTTGTTTCTCTGTAATAGTGTCATTAACCCAACAGCACTGTTCTGAAAGTGGTCAAAGATGACAAAGCTCTGCTATTTGGAGCAGCAGCAGAAAACGTTTAAAATATTCAGGATTGTCCAGAACAGCTATGGCTTGAAGTTTCTATTTATGCTTTTTCATTCTTAACCACTAGTTTTAGCGTGAGCAAATGCCTAAGTGAATGTATGATTCCAGATATCTAGGTTTTTGTCTGAATTCTGCCCTGACAAGGCCTCGTCTCTATCTGCAAATTAATTTGCAGTTTGTGGATGGAATCTTCCAGCAGAATGTTAATAACCTTTATCTTTGTGTGGAGCCATTTGCAGATATCTAATCAGACAATCCGGTTAGTTTGAACCATCCAAAAAGACGGATCTTGGCGATCTCTGTTAGATGGGCTCTCCCCAAACACTGATCTTTCCAAAAATGGATAAAGCCTGGCAGGTGTTGGAGCTCGCCTTGTTATCCTCTCATATAAATCAAGTTTGTCAATCAAAAGACTACACCTTTGCATTTTATAGTCTAATATTTTAAAACCAGGATTTTTGTTTGTTTATTTGTTTGATAAAGCTGTAGCATGTGACGTCTGGTATTCAAAAGGTTGCCATTTGCCTTATTTTTTGGACTAAAAGCCGCTCCGGAGCACGAGTAGCAGCACCAAAAAATGGATGATAAAAAAGAAAAAAATGTAGAAAACAAAATGTAGTATAAGTTGCACTTTTGGGAGAAATTTATTTTTAAAAAATACTTGAAGAACAGGAATTTTATCTTGAAAAGCAAATCATAAAAACGAAATGGATAATAATAGACTCCTGCTTTACTACCATAACACATTGTTTCATGAAGCTAAATAAGTATCAAACGAGGAATTTAATACATTAGCATAACATATGAATAATTATTCAGATAGTGACGGCATAAAGAACACACTAACAAGTCAACTAAACTCTGTATCACTTCAAATCACTACATTTATTGAATTCTTCATCTTCTGTCACGCTTTGAAATAATTCAGCCAAGCCCAACATAAGACTAAGCAGTGCCTCTTCTTCTGCGTTGCTGTCAGTAGCAAATATAGATGCACACGCTACAGTGCCCCCTTGTGGTTGATGCTATTTATTTTTTTTAAAGTCAAAAATAGCAAAAATATATTGCACATCCAGCCAGACTATGCAAAAAAATGAGACTTGTACTATGAAAAAATATGGTAGTTCAAACATGTTCATGCTAATGAAAAAAAAGATAACTTATATTTAGGAAGATTTTTTGTAAGCGCTTTGATCTCATTTTAAAACACTTGACCTGGCTTCATGTCAGTTTAAGTACAAATCAAACTTTATAAGTGAAAAACTTTTCATACAACAGCAATGCAAAGTGCCTCACAGGCTTAAAACAGTCACAAATTAAATTATAAAACCCAGAATGTCCTCAGTGCTCCTTATCCCTCACACCCAAAGTAATGAAACATAAAATGACACATGAAAAAACTCAAATTATAAATAGAAATGGAGTCAATTTTTAATAAAAAGTGTCAAATGTTTCCTGTTTTTGTAATTAATTGCATTTACTCAGAGATTCTGTTACAGATGCGCTCTATATAGATGGACCATTTGATCTGAGCTCTTCTGCTTCAACTGCCAGGTTATGTATTGATGTGACACCGAGCTACTGCACCACTGAGTTATGTAAGCTAGCCGTCAACAGCAACAGGACTGGCTGCTTATGGAAAACTGATCACAAAGTCATCTGTGATTGATCTTGAAGTTTGTCTACTTTAATGCTCCTTACAGTTTGTATTTCTCAAAGACAAATGGATCACACCAAAGTGCCACTTTAGCGTAGCCATCAGCGCCAAGTAAACGCTGGGGTTAAAAATGGCTTCACTGGTCAAGTAAAAAAGGATCCCACCCCGGAGACTTTTTGAAGCCAGCTGTTGCTTCACAGCTTTTCATTACGCTATTTCATTATTCAAGTGGTTCTTTGTGTAAACAGGGAATCCAGCTTGCTCCATTACTGATCTTTAGAGCAGCTGTCAGGAGGATTTTGTTGCTCTTGGAACCGCTCGTGTTAACAGTTTCTCCTTGTTTCCGGTGTTTATTTTGAGCAAAGTTAAACAAATTCTGATGGTTGATCATGTTTACAAGCTAAATCTGACTTTCTCATCTATTTAAAAAAAAAAAAAAAAAAAGAATCGAGCTCCTTTGAGGGTTAGTGTAAAACTTGACAATAGTCTAGCTTTGTTAATGCAATGCATATGTGACAATTCCTGCTTTAACACTTATGAGCATGAATGAAGTCTCCTATCATTTCAGATAAACAAAGCATCCAAAAAAAAAAAAAAAAAAAACAGTCATAACTCAGATCCTAAAGAAGCCACTTTGGGCTGAGGTTTCATGTGCAATCAAAGCTCCCATCAGTCCCTTTCATGTCCTCCCCAATCAAATACCAGCAACAAATCCACCTATTCCAGAACCAAAGCGAGAGGGATTTTTAGAGTGAAAGTGGGAGGGCGGGAGAGCACTGTCTATTTATAGCCTGTGTGCCCATAGAGAAGGAGGACTGTTGTTTGAAAGCTCCCTCGCTCTTGGTTTTGTTCTGCAGTAAACAGGCTTAAGCTGGAGGACATAGGAGCAGAGACGTGCCATCATTATGTTACCTGTAAACACAGGAGACATCACTGGAGAAATGAAGGACTTTCAGATTTGATAATCATTATACAAAATATTCATAGGTTCTGCAATCATGTACAGAAACATTAGTATTCATCTTCTCCATTAGCCTTTTCAGAAATTCCTTCAAATGGAGAAAAGTTTAGGCCGTGGAGATTATATTTGAACTGGACTGAGTGCCGCCAACCCCCTCGTTTTCCAAACAGGAAGTTCCTGCTGGCTCCAAGAAGCCAAAATCCCATTGTTTTATAAAATGATTTGAACATTTGCTTGTCATTATATTTGTCAGAATAACCATCTTATTCTACTATCTGTTCTTGCTGGACCTAAATTTTATAGAATAAATTTTTTTCTTAATTGCAAGTTATTCAAGTCATAGACTGACCAATCAGACGCTTCAATAAAAGTATGTGGTACCTGCTGGCCCCCACTTTAAACATTCATTCAAACAATGTTTGATTGACAGACAATCTTGTGCTTAATGTGGTAGGGGTGTGGCCTTCCAACAAGCTCACTCCTGATTGGTGGAGTGGTTATCATAGAAATGGTGACTGTTGATGTTATCTGGCTCCAACATGTCGGCATATGTCGCGAAAAAATTTGGTTGGCTACAGTAATAAGCCATTTTCGATAAGTAAGTTCTCGTATACAGTCAATGAAATGACCCATATAAACAGCTATAATTGAACAACGTCAAATGGAGGAAAAAAATGTTTAGTTTTACTGGACTTTTAAATGAACAAAAAAAAATTAAAAAGTAAATTGAGTCAAACTAATTACGCTCTAGGTTTTTAGTTGTGAATAATGCTAAATTGTGTCGTTTTTAATTCTACAGGCTCTTTCATCTAATCAAAGGGTATTTTGGAGTGGGTTCAAAGGTTTGTTTTTTCCCCCTAAATTTCTACTAAAAAACCTTCTAATTAAGAGCCATTCAAGACAAGCCTGTACTTTAGTGGCTCTGGTTTTAATTAGAAGAAATTGTTGTTTTAATTTTGCATTTAGAAGATCAAACTCTTCTTTTGTAATCACAATGATGACAGTTATTTTGGTTTTATCTCTAAAAGTAAAAATGTCAACATATTTTTCAAAATATTTAATTATTTATATTACTTATAATCGTAAAATGTTTGTATTTTTTATTTTATCCATGTTTACGATGGGAATTTCAGTTCATTTAGAGTTTTTCAAATTTTCCTTTGTAGAAAAAAACATGCAAGGTTGTTTTTTCATAAGAAACGATTGCCATAAACTCCTAAAAGCTTGTCACACTGAATAGCTGCATGATAAACAAAAACCTTTTACATTAACTCGCCATCCCACAGGTCAGAACGCTCTCTTTTTTTATGTTTGTTCCCATTCAATATAAAAGGTCTGTAAACAGAAATATTTTTTTAGAAGAAAAGAAACTGTGAAGCATTTTGCTTTTTACAGTAACGTTGCTCCACTCTGAATGGACTTCCTGATCAAAACAGGTCAGCTCCTGTTTTGACTAGATAGTTACTTTGGGGCCTCTAACTGTAACAGTTCTGCAGTTATCAACACCTTTCAGGTGACAAAGACCGTTTAGTAGTAATTTAAAGCACTTGGTTAAGAGAACGTTTTAGTTCTTCTTCTCTCTTTTTCTTCTTTTCCATCCGGTCCAACAAAAAAAAGATACAAATATAACCAATATAAATGAAGTTTAGCCTAATTTACAAAAGGGGTTTATACAAATATACGACTCGTGTTAGAATACCTATGACCCCCTGTTGTAACAGTGAAATCTGGCCAACACAAGAGGCCTTCAGCTCTTATCTGTTTTCTCAGCTGTTGGACAAGGAAGAAAAACACAGAAAGGAAGAATGCTCTAAACGATTTTTGTGTTTCAGAAAGTTAAAGTTTTGACTCTGCAGCAAAAAAAAAAAAAAAGCTCAAAGTTTTGTCAAATCGACATGCAGTTGAGCTCAAAACAGCTTAAGGCCACAGAGCCCTGCAAGAAACCAGAAACAGACTTCTCCTGTCAATGTTTGGACAAAATGAAATGTTTGTCACAAACAGAAAAAATACTCCCAAAATTCCTGAAGTACTTTTGGATTTATTTAAACTTCCAACAAATTAATTTAAATTAAACAGAGCAGCAAAAAGAGAAAATAAAAAAAGATCATAATTATGTCTCCCATTACTTATTAGTTTTTTTTTTTTACTTTATTGAACGCAATTCATTATGTTACATATTCTTTGTTTATTTCTTACTTTCATTCTTCTCCCGGTACCTTTAGTTCTGCAACTAGCTGCATATTTTTCCTCCTTACGCTTCCATTGTGTTCAAACTAATATAATCTTTGTGGTGCATTTTACTTACAGAACCCTAAGAAAGACACAGAGTTTTGATCCAAACGTCTCTGTTTGATGCCACCTGCTTGACATTGTGAACCATCCCTGTCTTTAAAGCAGGCCGCTTATTTAAAGCACCTGTGGGGCGGGGCTATAAATAGAGCACATCTTGTGTGGTCTACTTCTGACTCTCCTGGGCTCCACCGAGTCCTTTCCTGCAGGAAGACGTGTCTAGTTAATAATGTTTATGTTTGCCGATGAGATTCGCTCTTGTTCACACACATATGGACCTTTACTGCTGTTTACTGTGGTCCTGCTCTCTTTGATTTGTGCAGGTAGACGCTTGAGTTGTTGGATATAAAGTTGGAACAATCTGTCTGTTTTTCCTCAGAAGTTCTCTGCTGTTAAACATTTTTATTTTTCTCTTTGCAGCGTCAGACAACAGTCAGCGGTTTCAAGAGACATGTTTTGCCTTTGCGTTAACGCCGCAGCAGGTTCAGCAGATTAGCAGTTCCATGTAAGAACCTCCATTCAAAATGCATGTTGCTGTCAAATAATTCATTTTTACTCACATACATTTGTTTCTGTCTTCTAAGGGACATCTCGGGGACCAAATGCGACTTCTCAGTCCAAGTTCAGTTGCGGTTTTGTCTGTCAGAGACCAGCTGTCCGCAGGAGGACCATTTCCCCCCAAATCTGTGTGTGAAAGTCAACGGGAAACCGTGCACCCTGCCTGTAAGGAGCCGTAACATTAGTGTGGAAACATAAATCCTTCGTTTGGTTTAACATTTACGCCTGAATTGTAGGGCTATCTTCCCCCAACCAAAAATGGCGTTGAGCCCAAGCGGCCTAGCCGGCCCATCAACATTACCTCACTAGTCAGATTGTCCACCACAGTTCCCAATACCATTGTGGTGTCCTGGACGTCTGAGATCGGAAGGGTAAGAAGTCATTTAAGTCGCTCAATGATCAGTAAAAGAGTGATTTGATCACCGCTGCTTTTGTCTGTCCACAGAATTACTCCATGGCGGTTTATCTGGTGAAGCAGCAGTCGTCCACAGTGCTGCTACAGAGGCTACGAGCAAAAGGCATCAGAAACCCAGACCACTCCAGAGCTCTCAGTAAGATGTTTCCAGACCCGATGTTGTTGATGTCAGGGTTGCTAACTCAGTTTCAGAAAGACCTGCAGCTAAGTTCAAACATTTTGTTTTAATCCTCAAATAATCAATTCACAGTTTGGAGAGATAATTTTTCATTAATATAAGAGCACTGTGTTCTGTGTGCTGATTGGCTGTTGACCTTGCCAATCAATCTCCTCTGTGTTTTGTGTACAGAATGCGTACACATTTACATAATTATAAGTATCATTCTATGATACTGGACATATTTTTCTATGAAGGTTTGAACTTAGAGAGTTTAAATAAGACAGGAATGTGTGAAAATGTTTATTTCTGAGAAAAGTATAAGAAATGCTTAGTGAAAGGTTTATTGCCTTCATCTGTAATCTTACTTTGCAGATTTCACCTTTCACAGTTTTTTTTTTTTTTTTTTTGTAGAACATAAATCGTGCTATAAATGAGGGAACACTATTTAAGGGATATGTTTGATAGTTTAATGCTGAAGAAATAACCAGAGAAACAGATTAGAATTGAAAAATTATTGGTTTGTATTTAATAAAAACAAAATTCTGAAGCTTCTGGCAACTCTTTTGGTTGCTAGCAAAAAAGCAATCACAAGAAAATGGTTAAAAGTGGAACCACCTTCGGTGGAAGAATGGATCAATATAATACATGATATCTATATAATGAAAAAACCATAATCTGCCCTCAAAGTGCCAACTTTTATGAAGAATGGACAAAAAGGACCGAGTATGGCAAACCACTAACTGTATCTGACTTTATCTGAATTGATAATATTGAAATGAATAGAAACACTGTGAAACCTCACTCATTTATTTTTTTTTTGTAAAAGATGCACCATCTATTTTTGTTATTTCATAAAGATGATGTATTATTGCAGCGGAAAACCTGCAACAAAAAAATGAAAATTTCAGAAAAAATAAAATTAAAACAAAATTCTAAGAAAAAAAATGATTGACAAAATTCATATAATAACCTCAGTTTGAATCTTAAATAAAAACCATATAATGACCAAAGAGGATTGAAACATTGTTGATGTAAGCGCAAAAGTGACATTTTTAAAGAAAATAAGAGTTGTTAACCTCTTGAGTTTAAAATACAGCTTACAATTTTAATCTTAATTTAGATTGTTGAAATAAGTAAAATTTTAACTGTATCATTATTGAACAGATATCTGTCCTCAGTGAATTTAGAAAACATAAACAGCAGAAATGAATAAAAAAAAAGCCATTTTTGAAATGACTGGGTTCTTATGTAAAATCTATTTAAATAAATATTAAATAATTATTAAACTTATTTAATTATTTGGTTCTTCATAGTTTTTCTTTGGTCAACTAATAGAAAAAATAATTAGATTTAAATTAACAGTTTTGTGTTTTTTTATTTTATTTTATTTTATTATTTTTTTACAAAATGTGTACATTTTTAAGAAATAACAGAAAATGTTTGAGACTAAACAGAGTTTCTGATCATGTGGAAAAAACTTGCTTGCTCTTGACACTTTATTTTCATTGATAATAATTGTATTAAGACTTTTGGTTAAAGACTCACTCTGATGAGAATTGTGTTGTTAATATGTACTTGTGACATTTTTTTGTGATAATGGAGTGCATATCAAGAGAAAATCAAACTTAAAATTGTGTTTTTGAGCATTCCTTTTTTCAAATCATTGTGAGTCAGGAACAGATGAAAAGTGCTGTTTGAAATACGGGCTACGAGCTCCCTGACTCAGAGGGACATTTTTAATGACCTTCTGCTGCTCTGGAGAAACCAGAAACTGACACAGGTTTTTTTTTACACCTAAAATCAGCAAAATCATTGTTAAAAGACCACTGAACGCTTTTAAAATAGATCAGAAGATGATCAGAGTGGGTCTTTAAACTTGTGAGAAACTAATTCCTTGTTTCATGACAAACATGATTGACAGATTTAGACTGTATGTAAAGATACATTTAAAGAACTAAGATGTATAACGACTGGGGAAGAGTCTGTTTGATTTCCTGCTGCTGTGTCACTCAAGCGCACGTATGTTTGGCTTCTGCAGTCAAAGAGAAGCTGACCGCAGACCCTGACAGTGAAATCGCCACCACCAGCCTGCGAGTGTCGTTGCTCTGCCCGGTAATGAACCTCCCGAACATTTTTCATATCCAGTCATGTCAAAGCCTTTTTTCTTTTTTCTGACTCAAGATGCCTTCATCTGTATGGCTCCTGCCTATCTTTTAATCTGCTAACCTTTATCAGGTGTCTTTTTCATGTGGCTTTTATTATTTAGCTTATGTCTCTCACATGCTTTAATCCCCTCCCTCGGATGTGGTTTGTGTCAATGCCCTGACCCCAACCTGTGTTTCTGCTGCAGCTGGGGAAGATGAGGCTGATGATCCCATGCAGAGCGCTGACTTGCTCCCACCTGCAGTGCTTTGACGCCACGCTCTACATCCAGATGAATGAGAAGAAGCCCACCTGGGTGTGTCCAGTCTGTGACAAGAAGGCGCCCTACGAGCACCTCATCATCGATGGGTAACTCCTTCTTGTTTAAAGGAGACTTTTTTTCCTCAAGGGAAAAGTACAGTTATTGCTTGTTTAATTTCTAATTCTAATAATTCTAACACTTTTTTAATTACATCTTTAAATTCTAATTATTTTCCTATTCCTGTGTGAGAATTTACTGAAACAGTTTTGTCGCCCCGACAACTTCTCTTCCAATCTGCTATGCGTTCTTTATAAAATAAAAGAGATCAATCATCAAAGCTGATGCATACAGTAAAATGGCTCAATCCTGTGACTCTACTCCTCACATAAATGTCAAACTCGAGTTTCAGTTGTGGAACGTTTATCTGGATGTTTTTACAGCTGTGTTTGTGTGTGTTTGCTTGCAGGCTGTTTGTGGAAATCCTCAACAGCTGCATGGACTGTGATGAGATCCAGTTTAAGGAAGATGGAAGCTGGGCCCCCATGAGGTCAAAGAAGGAAGTGCAGGAGGTGTCCTCAGCCTCCTGTAACAACGGACTGGATGGTGAGTTTGGGGACTTTGAGGATGTTAAAAGAACTTATGATCTTTGCAGCTAAAGTATAAAAAATTAATTTGTCTTATTGTGGTGTCAGAGAGAATCCTGACTGACCTCCAAAGCATCTTGGCTGTGTTTGTTTTCCGTGAAGTCCCACTACATTAATCTTTTGATCTATTTTAAAAGCTTTTCCTGTTTTTTAATTATTGTGATCATAGCATTTCATAATCACAAATCCCTGTGACTTTTTTTGGATGTCGTTTCTGCAGAGCGGCAGAAATTCTTTATTCTTTAGTTGTGGGATGGGACTATTGGTGTGTAGTAAGCCTGCACTCATTTCCCCATATCCCTTTGTTTACACTCTTTCCTGCTACCTTACAGCCCATCACAATGTAACATTAGCGATGCAACAAAAATGGCGAGCAATTTTGGATCTACCCAGCCAGCCGTAGAGATACCAGATACCAGATACCAGCTCAGATGAGGAAAACAAAGACATTAATGATAATTATCTTTATAAATTTCCTCCATCATGAGAACATTTCTACAAGAACATGTTAAAAACACTATTTTCTTTAGAGTGGGTCTTTAACGTGCTGATATGATCACATCAAATGAAACGCGGGTTCCTTCTTCTACAGGGTCCTGCCGGACGTCAGAAGGCTCCGATCAGCTGAGCACCTCGTCTTCCAGCCACAGCAGCAACAGCAACGCCAAGAAAGTGGAAGTGATCGACTTGACACTGGACAGCTCTTCAGACGAGGAAGATGCAGACTCTCCTCCTCCTCCGCCACCGCCTCCTCCGTCGCTGCCGTCGCTTCCTCCTCCTGTCAAAAGAGCGTGTTCCTCTTTGTCCCCGACCTCACCGCCTGTCATCAACAAAGGGTGAGACACACCCCCAGGACTGTGATGTGACTGCAGCACATTACATTTGGCTTTCACAGGAAGTTGAAGCAAGGCTCAGTTGTGGTGCTCCTGCACGTGCAGGTGGGAAGGATGGATGAGTTTAGCTGCCTGTGAATCATCTGCATGGAATGAGATGTGTGACTTTCCAGAGGAAGAGGATTAATCTGCCCTTCCCACTCATGACTCTGAACACTGGATTAAAGTTCATCTAATATTATTTCCAGGAGGATTTAAAGAGGAAAAATAGAATTAAATACTTGACAAATCCCAGGGAGGATGAAAGATAAGTTAACTTTTAGATAACAAACAATCATTTCTGGAGATTTGAATGTTTCCCCTGAAAGCCGAGCAGCTGCTGATTCTGACAAATTAAAATTCATTAAGGCCAAAAGCATCTGCTGCTTCATTTGAGTTTAATGAATCCTGTTACCGTTCAGAGGTTTGTGTTGAGATTTAATTCCAGGAGACAAAATGCTCTGCGGCTCAGCGGCTGATATAACATGAAGCAAGCGCTTCATTATGAATTAAGTGAGCTCTCTTTCCTCTTGGTGCCGTTGTTTCCGTCAGTGTGCTGAACCTGCACCACCAGGCTTCTCCTGTGAGCCGCACCCCCAGCATTCCAGCCATGGACACCAGCTACATCCCGCCTGTCCCCCCACTCATCCAGGACTACAGACCCTACTATCACACCCCCAACGACCTGTCAGGTAAAGACACTAGATCACAACCTGTGTTATCCACCTAAGACCGAACAGATAAAGTGACTTCACACTTTTCATCCTTTTATTATTTTTTACATTTAAAATGTCTGGGTTTTTGTAATTTTATTTAGTTATTTTAAATTTTTTAAATCTTAAAGTCCGCGTTCGATAACCTTTGGCCTATTATAAAATAATTTCCTGTGGTATTTTAATTTTGATGATGACATTTTAGCCCAAATCTAAAGATCTGTGTCGTTTTCTAGAACGTAGGTTCTGCAGAGCACCAGTGGTCAGGATCATCATAACTCTTGTGCTATCAAAGATACATTAATGTTGGGAGTGGGGTCATCTGGAACCCACAAGACACAGAGCTGAACTTTTTAGTACTGTTCAACTTTGTCAACACGTCAATGAAAGAGTTCCCCTTACTGTTGCTGAGAACCCTCTGTTTACACTTTCTCCCGCTGGCTTACAGCTCCTCACAACACCAACCTAACATGAACTATCTTGGAGCAATATTGGAGCAATCAAGCCGTACAGTTTTGATTCACGTGCCAGTTCAGACAAAGAAAACAAAGACATTCATGGATCTTTTTGTCTGCGGGTGGAGGCATCAGGATGGAGTTGATCTGGGACCTTGTGGCCCACCCTGTGTACTTTCTATGTAACAAATACTCTCTTTTTTCAAACTACATTTTTTAGTGTGCTCCTGATTCACAACAGTTTTCATTTTAAAAAAAATTCCAAAAAGCAATTTTATAAATATGTCCTCCATTATGAGAAAAATGCCACAGAAATATGTTAAAAAATTGATTTTTCATTGGAGTGGGTCTTTAAAACTATTCTTCTGTTAATGTTTTTTTCTAAGCCATCTCCTTTATTGTGAAAACAAGTTTTTTTTTTGCTTTACCTCCTCTCAGATGTTGAAAGAACAGAAAAGTGGTTTGTGAGAAATGTCAGACAAAGAGTGACTGCAGTGAAGCAAAGTTACATTAAAAAGACTTGTAAATAATTCTGTTTTTAATTGTATTTTTATTAATTTGGGAAGCTTCATGTCAATTCTTTTCAGCACTAACTGTATTTCGTTTAATTTTCAGATCTGAACTTCTTTTCTTTTCTTCAAGTAGACAATCATCAGGTAACTCACTATTCTCACTCTTTTGTTTATATATTCTGATCAAGTTAGACTGTAAAAATGCTTAAACCTTAATAAACTGCTGCAAAGGTCATAAAATGATGAATGAACAAAAGCCAGCCCAAACATGAGCATTTCTGATAAACAAATGCATTTTCTGAAGAAACTATAAAGTAAGCAAAGAATCGTTGGAGGGACTTTTATACTGTCAGCCAATTAAAATGTGCCTAGTGTTTTTGAAGAATTTCACAGGAGCAGAGATGTTTCTATCCCTCCTGAGCTGTGAGTGTGTGTGTGTTTTTTTTTGAGGGGGAGGGGGTAGACACATAAAAACAAACCATTTATCAACAGTTTCATTTTGTTGTGAATCAAGCATTGTCTCATTTGGCTTAAGTGGTGCAATATTAAGCTGATTTGTGACACGTCTGCCAGTGAGATTTCTGCTGCGAGCTGATACTGTGAGGATGAATGCAAATGAATGTGCCGCTCACAGACAACTGCAACTAAACCAGGGTTTTTTTCCACTGTAGAGTGAGAATAAACCTCGGTTTCTTCACTGAAGCTGCAAGACAGTGATGGAAAACATGGACAAACACAGATTTATGAATCTTTCAGTCGCGTGTCGCTCAATCCTGTGTTGTCTTAAGATCTTGAGACCTGAAGGAGAAACAATGAATGAAAAGGAGCTGCACAAAGCTATCAGATAACTCTAGAGTTTGTCAACCTAAGGCAGGGGTGGGCAATTGTTTTGACTCGTGGGCCAGAAAGGGTTCTAAAATTTGGCATAAGGGCCGGACAAGGAGCAGATGGAAGGAGAGATTTGGTAATCAACCTCATAAACTAAAAAAATACTATGGAATTTAGAGAAAAACATGCTTTAATTTGGATTCAAATTCACATATATTAATTTAAAAACAGAAAATTTGGGAGTTTTAATTTCTAAATTTAGATTTTTGTTCTCTTTTGGGTGATCCAATGGGTTGATGTTCTTCAGAGGAAAATGTGAACTCAAAGAAATGCTGCATTTATGTGGTGTAGGAATAATCCGAAAGATCACCATCTGACTCAGAAAGGAACACACATGAACGTCAGAGAAACAACACCATTCATGGGAAGAAACCAGAAATACAATGAAAATAAAACATTAATTTGGATTTTTGATTCAATGTATTTTAATTTGGAGGGCCACATTAAGTAGCTTAAGGGGCCGCATGTGGCCCCCGGGCCGTAGTTTGCCCACCCCTGACCTAAGGGGTTAAGATCATTCAACGTTTATTACCAGACAGAGATTTGGTGAGTGAAACCACAATGCACTTATGCACTCATAAGGGAAAATAAATCTGTTTTAAACCTTCCTGAACCGCACCAAAAATCCATAAACAGTTTAAATCTGAGTTTAATCCTACAGTATAGTCAGATCTGTTGAATCAAGAATTAATTTTCTAACAAAAGCTGCTTGACAAAGTGAAACAATCCTAAAAAATCTCATAATCATGCTGCCTTCGTAGAGAACAGAGCAATAGAAATCAAGGATGTCTCATGAAATGACTGCAGGAACTCAACAACGCCTTTTTCCAGGAATTTGTTTTGCTCTTTGGTGAAAAGGAAAGTACAAATAATAAATTAAATGACAGTAATCATAGAAACTGATGGTACATCTATGGGTCATAAGAAAGAGTCAAATCTCCATTAATGAAAGCTGCTTCGCAGAGATTCATCAGAACGGATGGAACCATGAGGGGAGACTGTCTGTCCATCAGTTCAGCAAGTCAAGCTCAAAAGCAGCAGAATTTTGATCAAACATAGCAGCAAGTCCATCTCTAAGCTAAGAACAAGTATGAGATGCTGGATTATGACCTTAAATAGACCCTTCGTGTGAGAAAAGCTTCCACTGTGATCAAATTACAATCATTTTACAAAAGCTGAATCATAATTCCTCCACTCACATTAAGACTCTCGACGCCACCAATCACAAATACTTGATTACAAACTTAGTCTGCAAGTGTGGCACAACCAGTTATTTCGTCTAAGGTCAGTTCCTTTTCCTCATAGAGTCAAGTGTCACAGCTTTGAAAGAATCAAAGTCAACATTAAAAAAGTCATTTTTGTGTCCACTAAGCTGATCTTTGTGGGATTTTTGACAATCAGAAATAGTTCAAAAATTCAGAGAAAAAGCGAGAAAATTCCTACAATGTCATACATCTGGATTACTCTGTGACTGTTGAATCAAAGCAGCTTTAAAAGTAAATAACATTAAGATCAATTAAAGAAAGAATCTTTTGCTTCAGAATCAGAAGAAGAAACAAATTTGTGTAAAAAGCTCAGCCCAAAGTTACACGCTTCCAGCTGGGCGTGAAACTTTTTTATTCTGCGTTTTGGAGTCTCTTCAGAGGCTTAAAGAAATGTGAATCATGCTTGTCACGCTCCACAACTCCAACCTTCAAGGCCCAATATCCACTTCATTATGCAGTTACTTTTTGAAGGAACCCAAACGGAGAGGAGCAGAAGGACTGAAATGATCTAATGACAGCAAAATGACTCAACAGAGGAACACAGTGTTTCAGGAGGCTTTCCTTAAGGAACTCTAGCTGCCAAGTACCTTTTATTAAATACTGATTTTGATAATAAAATGATAAAATTAAACATACAAGAGGTGTACATCAAGGCTCTCAATGATTTTAATCCTAGCAGTCACCTGAGGCAGAGAGAGAGCTGAGCTTCAGAGAAGAACATGTAGCTGTTAGATTGTTAGGTTTTGCTGCTTTAGCTGGGGTTTTATATCCTTTTTGAGTCTTTCTTTATTCTTCTTGGTTAGTTTGTCTTAAGTCATTTGGGGAGCCACTGGCCTTTGACAGTCGATGCAGCTGAATCAGCTGTAATGATTTTTGTTTTCTTCCTTTAGGTTGGCCTTCATTTTTAACTTCCGTTTCCCTTTTTTTTCTTTAAGGACAGACTATTACTGAGAACTCTACAAATGGGACCGATTTCTTGGACCTCTTTTTATGTTATAGTCCAGGGGTTTACAAACTCTGACAGTAAAAGAGCCAATTGGTCTGATTTCTTACAGACCAAAACCCAGTTAGAGCCACAAAATCCCACCTCACTGTTTACAAAAATACGCTCCTTTTTATGTTTTCATGGCTATTTATCCATCTATTTATAAAATTTAGTTTACATATTTACAATAACTGAATTATAATGTGGCTATATTTTTCTATATGTAACAACGTTGACTGCTTTACTTTTAACAGCACCACATTAGTTTCCTTCACATCTCATAATAGGACTTTTGTTAACACAGTTTTGTTTTGTTATAACTTCTTACTCAGGGTTTTTGTAAATATTTATGGTGTCAACTTACCCCCCAAAAAACCTAAGTAACAGTCTATTTACTGTGGTAATAGTTTTGAAAACATTTTACTAGAGGATCTAATGTGTACAGTTGGGGGAAAAAAGTAGCCTCCAATTGCCTCCAACTCTGTCCTCCACTCGTTACCTGTATTAATGGCACCTGTTAGAACTCATTATCTGTATGAGAAACACCTGGCCACAACCTCACACAGTCAGACTCCAAACTCCACTATGGCTAGGACCAAAGAGCTGTCAAAGGACACCAGAAACAAAATTGTTGACCTGCATCAGACTTGGTAGACTAAATCTGCTCTAGGTAAGGAGTTTGGTGTGAAGAGATCAACTGTGGGAGCAATTATTAGGAAGTGAAAGACATACAAGACCAATGATAATCTCTCTCCATCTGGGCCTCCCTGGAAGATTTCACCCTGTGGGGTCAAAATGATCACAAGAATGGTGAGCGAAAATCCCAGAACCACACAGGAGAACCCAGTGAATGACCTGCAGAGACCTGGGACTAAAGTAACAAATGCTACCATCAGGAACACACTACGCCACTAAGCAGGGACTCAAACCCTGCAGTGCCAGACGTGTCTCCCAGCTAAAGCCCCTACATCTGCAGGCCCGTCTAAAGTGTGCTAAAGAGTATTTGGATGATCCAGAAGAGGACTGGGAGAATTATCTATGGTCAGATGAAACTGAAATAGAACTTTTTGGTAAGAAGCAATAAGGCCAGGGATCATCAGTTTCTGGAACCTCTTAAACCTTCTTCCATCATTTATGATGAAACGTGGCTGGGTCTTTCAGCGTAACAACCATCACAAACACACTGTCTGAGTAACGAAGGAGTGGGCTTGTAAGAAAAATGTTAAGGACCTGGAGTGGCCTAGCCAGTCTCCAGATCTCAACCCCATAGAAAATCTTTGGAGGGACTTGAAAGTCTATGTTTCCTAGCAACAGCCCCAAAACATCACTGCTCGAGAGGAGATCTGCATGGAGGAATGGACCAAAATACCAGCAACAGATTGTAAAAAAAAAACTTGTGAAGACTTACAGAAAACTCTTGACTGCTTTCATTGTCGACGAAGGGTATATAGCAAATTATTGAGTTGAACTTCTGTTATTGACCAGATACTTATTCTCCACCATAATTTACAAATAAATTATTTAAAAATCAGCTCATGTGATTTTCTAAATCATTTTTTTGTCTCTCACAGTTGAGGTATACCTATGAGGAAAGTTACCGGCCTCTCATCTTTATAATGGGAGAACTTGCACAATTGGTGGCTGACTAAATACTTTTTTGCCACAATATATGAATGCAGATACACTTTGCAGCAGTTTAAGTTAGTTTTAGGTGCAGGATGAAGATAATTTAAAAGTACAAGATAAATAAATTTCAGATTTAAACCATGTATATCCTGTTGATGTCTTCATCTGTATGGATTCACCTCACTCACTTGTGACTCCTCCTCCTCCCAGCATTACAACATGGTCATGGCAACAGCAGCCGCTGCCTCGGCCTCAGATGACCACGAGCTGCTCTTCAACCGCTTCCTGCCCTACAACTCCTCCTCCTCCACCACCCAGCTGTACCTCAACCAATCAGGAGCGTCCCCCGCCACCTCACTGACGGCGCCCAGCAACGGGGCGAGCAACTCTGGCAGCAGCAGCAGCCTGGTCTCATCCAGCAGCCTCCGAGATACTCACTCAACACACTCGTCCTCCCTTACGGGCTCGCACTCCTCACACACACACACACACCCCGGCGTGGTGGCCAGCCGGAGCGGTACCGATGCAGTGGCAGCTATTTACAGCGGGATACCCGACGTCATATCGCTGGACTGACCCGAGAGGGGCCGAAGCAAGAGTCTGGGCCCCAGCTTCAATGCAGTAACTAACCCGTTCAGGATCTGACTGCAGGAACTAGACTGACCCCCACCGGACAGACCGGTTGGTGGAGTCGTGCCAAGACTCAGCCGCTTAAAGGGAGAGCACAAGTTCTGAAACAGGATGTTGTCACTTTAAGGGGTCAGCTGTGGCGGCGATGCACCTGCTGCAGATCAAAAACGCATGAACTCCTGATTTCTGCTGTTCTGCTGCCACCCTGGCACAAACGGCAAAGATGCTACCTGAGAAAAAAACAAAACACACAGCGTTGGAAGTTTTTTAAACAAATGAGAAGCAAAGGTGTGGCACCATGTACAAAGAACAAAATCTATTTTCCTCTTACTTTTGTATGTTCAACCCGAACACTGTCAGTGTAGTGAGCTGCTTGGATCTCAGTTTGGAAGTGGATAATGAGGAGTCTCTTCCTCTGGCTGAAGCTTATATTAACGCCTGTTGCCATGTTTTTGTCTTTTTCTCCGACATGAACTTCCATGCTCTTTTCCAAACTCCACGTTTTTATTTTATTTTTCCTTCAGACAATGACTTTGCAGTTTTATGGTGTAATTTTATGTTCCTTTTAAGTTATGTATGATATTTAAACAGTTATATATGCATTCCCTTTGACCTTCAGGTTAACGCTGCGGGAGTGTGCGGGAGCAAGCTAGCCTTTTCTAGTGTTTCATTTGAAAGACTCTGCCAGCATAAAGCATTTACAAACTATTTATACTTGCCAGTTTTAGATCTTTGAGCTGGGAGGGTTTTTGTTTCTTTTGCACAATGCCAAAAAAAAAAAAAAGCAAAGTAGGTACTTTAGGAAAAAAGATCAGAGCGGTGGGAGTGCGGTCGCATCGACGTGCCAGTGTTTGTAGTCCGTCTGGGTGTGTTCCCGGTGGGACGCTCTGTCCCCCTCTGTCTCGTCTCCTTAGCTGACTGTTAAACAGGAATTCCAGTGAAGCTGTTGTAGCAGCGTCAGACCTTTTAAAGACACGGGCGGCGTGACGGCATGTGACCAAGTTCAAACTAGTGCCTGTCCATGTGCGCGTTTTGGGAAACATTTTATTGTCTTAAATAATCCACCCCTCCTTCCCTGACCTCTGTAGCCCAGGTTTTTAATTTTTGCCTCACATATGGGGGAGTCGTGTTTGGGAGAAGCCGCCAGCATGCAAAACACACGTCCTGTCTGGAAGCAAGGAGTGCTCCGGACTCTGGGGATTCTCTCATGAATGTATCGTGCTTGGCTTTGTAGTGAAAGGGAACTGTGCTGCCCCCTCCTCCAATGTTTCCCCCCCCCCCCATCCCCCCACGCTGTCCGCTGCTATCTTCCCACCCCTCCGTGTGCCAGTCCCTTCCAGTAACCTGCCGCACACTCCACTGCCCAATTATCACATCCGCTGTGACTTAATCACTCTTGACAGCAGCTCCCCTCCACTTCTGTCCCGTCCACCCCCCCCCCCCCCACCAACTCTCTTTCTTCCGTTTGTAACTTTATTTTCCTCTCCGGGGAGCCTCCTCTCCACCTCACTCCCGTCATCCGCCACAAGAGAAGTAACAGTTCTGTGCAGTATTGTATTTATTTATGTTTGTCTATATGATGTGGTTGATTTCTGTGCAGAGAGTGAGTCACTGTCACCTGGGAGCTTTTGACTTTCATGTCATTTGAATGAGTTCTTCAGGACTTGTGAGGAAGCTGCTGCCTTCTGATCCCAAAAAATAATAATAATTCTTCCCTATAAGCCTCAAAGAAGTTGTTCCTTAATGTTAGCGTTTGTTAGTTTGACGGGGATTAGAGTTGTTTTAGCAACAAAGAGAGCGACGCAGACATCGATGCGCCGCTGATATCATCTCTAAGCAACCTGTTGAGGGTGTTTGCTCTGCTCCTGTTGTCTGTGGATGAAAGCAAAAGTGTTCTTTGATTTACTGTAATATTTTTGATTGTTAACACGATCAATGTAATTCCAGTAGACTTTGAAGGAGAAAAGCGGCTTCAAAGTCTACTGGAATTACATTGATCGTGTTAACAATTCAAAAATTACAGTATGTTAAAGATTTTGTGTTTAAGCGTCACTGACGACGCCTCAGGTGTTAAATCCTAAATTTCAGCGCAAATACACTCCTGATCAAAATCTGAAATGCAGTTTAAAAAATGCAAGAATTTGAAATTATTACTGCTGGGCTTTCACAAGTTTATAAATAGAGCTTCAAAATGCAAAAAAAGATGACAGTGGAGAAATATTTTTAGGTACCAATTCCTTGACAATAATTCAACTAAAAGGGACTGTTCATCAGCTGATCAAAAGTTTAAGACCACAGCTTTTAAAAGCCAGAATATGTGCCAAAATTAACCCTCAATTGTGTTTTCTAATAAGTAATCATCTTGTTTAAGTTTTTTGATGATGAAGGCAAAAAAGATTAATTTCTTAAGATTAATGAGCAGCAAAAGAACGGCCTCTCTCAATGCAGTAAAATTGTACTTTGATTTTTTTTTTGCAAAGATCCGAGGGGGGGTTACTGAACCAAAAAATCAAGTGGCAGTCATTGGCACTGAGCCAGAGGATCCAAAGGGCTGTCTGCCAAAACATGGGACACTCCTTGACCTAATTTAAGACCATCACTGGTACTGATTGTAGCCCAGTAACGGCATCTACAAGAGAAGCTTCAAAAACAAAAAGCGTCTTTAAAGGATAACCAAACAGGGAAGTTGGAGGCTGACTCCACCTACAGCCGAAATTTGAAAATCCAGTGGGGCTTGGGGGCAGGACTGTTATCATTATTGGAGCTGCAGATCATGACGTGAGACTTCTGAAACTTACATGTTTGACCAATCACCATATTCAACTGTAATACTTCATTTCGACCTGTAGGGGGCAGCAAACAAACGGTTTCTGACTATATTTTTCAAGAATTAAACAAGTTTATTTTAATTTATAAAAAAAATTGGTAATGACCAGCAGACAGCACTTTTAAAGCCCCATTGATAGATGTCAAAAGAAGTTGATTTAGGGTTTGGTTACCCTTGAAACACCATCAGTTCCACAAAATTGCCTCATTGGACTTTACAAGGGAACAACAAACATTCAAAAGTGGAAGAAAGTTTTCTCCTCTGATTAGAATAAATATAACCTTGATGATCCTGATGGCTTCCAGCAACATTACAAGCAGATCCAACCTGAAATGTTTTCTACATGGCACAGTGGGGGAGGCATCATGGTCTGGGGCACTTTTTTTCTTTAGTGGAACAATGAAGCTTTAGGTTGCATGACAGGGGTCAAAAAGCATTTGGCTATGTGGAAATGTTGCACTTCAGGACTGAGGGCCCTCATCTGTGTGGTGACACTGAACTTTTTTTGGGGAGGTGGGGGGTTGGACAATCCTGCATGTTCTCCTGTTTTAAATCCAATTGAGAACATTTGTTTTGAGGAAGTAGCAGGATTTTTTGTGCTGGGGTCCTAAAGGTTTGATCAGCTGATGAAAAGCCCGTTACATTGTTATTTGAATTAAATTATCAGCTCAAAATGACTTTTTGTTCACACTTCTCCTTTCTACATTTGGAAGCTCTACTTAGAACCTTGTTCCAATTTACCCATGCAAAAATACAAATTCATGCAATTTCCTAACTGGTCTTGAGATTTTGGTGATTAGTGTACATCCACAAATCACAGACATTTTTGGTCTCTTGTGTAAAAAAATAAAGAAAATTTGATTTTACTTTTTATAATATTGAGCTTTTAACAGATTTGATTGAAGTTAAAATGTCAAACTTAGCAGCCGCATAAAACATCGATTTACCTGAGTTC
This sequence comes from Oryzias javanicus, assembly GCA_003999625.1. Taxonomy (NCBI): domain Eukaryota; kingdom Metazoa; phylum Chordata; class Actinopteri; order Beloniformes; family Adrianichthyidae; genus Oryzias; species Oryzias javanicus. The sequence goes on along the minus strand of CM012439.1, from coordinate 12,186,546 downwards.
CTGTGTCCGGCTGCAGATCTCTTCATTCTCCTTCAGACACGTTTGGAGATGTTCCTGTCAGGTCCGATTGGACTCAGAGCACAAAGCTGTGGTTGAGGGAGCATGAAAAGCCGTCGCCGCTCAGACCTTAGCCCCACCGAGAACCTGTGGGATGTGAAGGAGAAGACTGTAGAGCCCCCATCGTCTCTGCAAACTGCTCACAGATGAGTGTCAGGACATCGCACAAGCTAATGAGAGCTTCAGGGATCAGTACGGTGGCCCTGAAGGTAAATCCCACCAACAAATCACTCAATATGTTAAAGATCACAAGCATTACATTTTAGAAACCAAAACAGAATTCCAAAAAATGAAATTAAATCAAAATGTTTATATAATATGTTTTGCTGTTTTTTCGCCCAGAGTGATTTTGTTGATGTGATTTGTCCCTCAGGGCCACCGTAGATCAGCAATCACATTTGTTTTTGAAATTAAACAAGGTTTGAGGAAAAGCCGTTTTCCCCAAACTCCCGGCTTTTAGTTTCCTGACGTTCATGGAATCAGAGATCAGTACCTGAACTTTCATGAGCAGCGTTGTCTGTCAAACTGCTTGATTCAGGATGTTGCAGCGTCTGTGATTTGCATCGTGAGTTTTGTTAATTTCTCCCTCCTCCTCCTCACGTGTCATGCAGCTGAAGAGCAGGCAGCAGGCGCCGTGCGAGGGCAGACAGTGTTGAATGTGTTCCTGTAGAAGTGCTCGACAAACAAGAATGGGAAAACCAAAAAAAGTCAAATCCTCCTCCACTCCTGCGTCTTCTCTCCCTCCTGTCTCATAAGTTTTATTCGTGAAGACACATGAGCTTTATTGGGAACCTGAAAAAGCAGCTCAGCTCTTTAGTCTCGCTGAAACAAAAGGGAAAATTGTGTGTTTTCTGTCCTGTAAAGCTGAAAACAGAAACTTTCCATTCAAACGTGGGTGTTTGCTGTCTTTTTGTATGCTGTCGTGTGTCCGTTCAGAGTGAGAGAATCAAATAATTTATATATTTTTTTTAGAAAATGGAAGTTGTATTATTGAAAATAAAAGACTGTGGCCACTTAGTCTCTGTAACAACTGAAAGAATCTGTCAGACTTGAGTTGACGTCTGCCTTCACTGCCTTATTCACAAGATTCGTTTCAAAGCTCCGAACCAAGAAAATCATCGACAAATAAAGGCTTTCCAGGAGGGACAGGAGAAGACGATGTACAGTAGACCCACGTCAGTTTGTACAAAGATACCAAGTGGAAAAAAATATTTATTACCTGCATTGAAAGAAATTGTTTACATATTGAATGTTCCCTGTTTATGTAGAAAAGTAGATGTAATAAAATGCATTCTGCTACATAAATGCTGGTTTACAACTTCTTTGAATATTTACATCAGATTTGACTGTGTTTAAAGTGCTGTGCTTTAAACTGAACACTGGGGGGCAGCAGTGAGTCGTTACACTAAGCTTTCATTATTATCAGGTCTTTTTTAAGCATTATTAATAGCTGTTTTCACATTATTAAAGTAGGTCTTTTTTGGCATGAATATATCTTTTATTTGGCATTATTGTGTCTTTTTGAAGACATGTCTTTTTTCACGTATCTCTGTTTTTAGCATTATTAGGTATTTTTAGCAATAAATTATGTTTTGGCATTATTAGCTCTTTTATTCAGTGTTATGTCTTTTTGAAATTAGTGGCTCTATTTTTAGTCTTACTATTATTGGAATTTTTTAGCATTATTACGTTTTTTTTCTTTGTCATTAGATCTTTTGGGGGCATTGTTACCTGTAAGTCTTTTCTTTGGCACGTTTAGCTCTGTTTTTTGACCACGTATTTTTGGCCTTGTTAGGTCCTTATAGCATTATTACTAAGAGGTTTTTTTTTGTATTATTAAGTGGATTTTGCATTAGACACAGGATGTCTATTGGATAACCAATATACATCTTTCTTTATACATCTTTTCTTGATGTCTACAGGAAATCTCTGAAAACTCTTATTTTGTTGCTCTAATATTTCTAGTGTTCTGAAAGATATCTGCATATAGATGTTTGCTACACATGCTACCTCCAGACATCTAATCTTGAGATACTTTTAGATATCTTTTAAAGTACTTCTTAGAAACATTTACTATTTTAAAAATAAAAAAATAGAATACTGCAATTTTACATCAATCCATCTTCAGAACCCACTGAATCCCTTTTGGGGTCAAAAGTTTGCTGGTTCCAATCCAGCTACTGTTGGAGTAACACCCTAATCAGGCTATTAGTTTGTCACAGAGCTACACCAACACATTTTGCAGACAGCAGTTAACTTACTGAACTGTAGGAGGAAGCAGGAGAAATCCACCTGTCAAAGGAGAACATGCAGAAAGGATTTGAACCAGGATCTTCTCGCTGTGAGGTAAGAGCTAACCTCTGCAACACTTACGTCCACAGACAACTTGTAATGACAAAACTCTATATTCTAGCAAATATTACTACTGAATTTTATCTGGAGTTAAAGGCCTCAGAAACTTTGCATACAAAATCAGCATTTATGTTTAGATTTTTAACTTGTCAAATAACTGAACAAAATGATGGTAAAAGGTTTAATCTATTGGTCAGAGTGGATTATTACTAGAATGATCTTAAAGCTCATTTTCTGAAGTTCTGTTGAAAAAATGTCTGGTTGCTGTTCAGAGAAAAGTTCCAAAAAGTAAACTTGCATTTACATGTTTAGATTAGGATCACACAATATAGTCAAAGTTACGTTTGAGAGTAAAAGGAGAAAAAGGATGACAAGTCACAAAAACCACAATTTTCTATTTTATGTCTTGCAAATTTTTAAAAATACATTAATAGGCAACTAAATATATTCAAAGATTAGATGTGTAGGAGACTTGTACATGCAGAAAACTATTGGTAGACATGATCGAGTAACAAAATGTTGAAATAAGGGAACTTATAGACAAACAGCTAAATGAACTGAAAAGGTGAAGCTGTGAACTGCAGACCTGCACAAAAATGTTATAAATGGGGCCCTGCAGGTTAAGCTACTGGAATCTTAATCCTGCCACATCTTCACACTTCTAGTGGAGCTTTGGTTGTTTGTTTTATTATTAAATCTGATGTTAGTGTCGGATTTATGTTAAAAATAGTGATGCGAATGAGTGCGCCTTTTTACGCGCAAGACTGATGGGACTATTTAACCTCGCCACCCGTAACCACACCCACAGGCTGGTTGAAAGAGGGGTGGAGGGAGGATGCCAGCTGTGATGCGCTTTGGAGAGCAGAGGAGACGGCTTGGAGAGGGTGTGGGTGGACGCAGGCAGAGGAATTGGGATGGCATCACTTCTGGATGGACAGAAACGTGGCTCTCCAGTATGAACAGCAGCCTGGCATCTGGGAGAACTGAGATCCTCCGCTGACATGAGCCAGGACAATGAAAGCGTCCGCGCCAACATGTCCCAGGCGGAGCTGGACCTCTTCAGCAACCTGGAGGACATCGACGTGACCGCGGACGGGAGCCCGGCTCTCCGGTTCCTCATCTGCATCGTTTACTCCGTGGTGTGCGCCGCGGGGCTGGTGGGCAATCTGCTGGTCCTCTTCTTCATCAGGGTGAAACAGGACAGGAGGAAGTCGAGGGTGAACTTCTTCGTGCTCAACCTGGCCGTGACGGACCTGCAGTTCGTGCTCACGCTGCCCTTCTGGGCCGTGGACACCGCGATGGACTTCAGCTGGCCGTTTGGAGACGCCATGTGCAAGATCATCCTGTCGGTCACGGTGATGAACATGTACGCCAGCGTCTTCTTCCTCACTGCCATGAGCGTCACGCGCTACTGGTCGGTGGCGTCGGCTCTGAAGAACAGAACGGCGCACAAGTCCTGCTCCGCCAAGTGGATCTGCGCGCTCATCTGGATTCTGGCGACTCTGGCGACCGCGCCGACCTCGATTTTCTCCGCAGTGACCAACGTGACCGGAGAGAAGCTGTGCCTGCTGCGCTTCCCCGGCGGACAGTACTGGCTGGCGCTTTACCACATCCAGAAGATAACTGTAGGCTTCGTGCTGCCCATGGTCATCGTATCCGTCAGCTACTTCATGCTGCTGCGCTTCATCCACAAGCGCAGCATGAAAAGCAGCAACCCCAAACGCAGGTCCCAGGTCACCAAGTCCGTCACCATCGTCGTCTTGTCCTTCTTCGTGTGCTGGATGCCCAACCACGCCATCACCTTCTGGAGTGTACTGGTCAAGCTGAACGCCGCCAACTGGGACAAAAGTTACTACATCGTCCACACCTACGTGTTCCCGGTGACCGTGTGCCTGGCGCACACCAACAGCTGCTTGAACCCCATCATCTACTGCCTCATGAGGAAGGAGTTCAGAGACAAACTTCGGGGGATGATTTACAGAGGATGATGTTACGGAATGACTGTCAGGGCTGTGCGTAATGCGTGGACAAACCGGTGCCATAACGCGCCGGACGCGCGGATGCGCACAGCTGAAAGGCACCGAGATCCTGCAGAAAATGTGATGTGGTCACCGAAATCATTGCGCTTTCACTGTTTCTCGGCTCCAATATCAAACAAATGGATTTTATTAAAAAAAAAATCCCAATTTCTCATAACTGGACTCCACAGACCACGCAGCTGCGCATCGCAATCACGTCTGCTTTTAATGGTGAGTTGTGAGCAGGTGCTTTCTGCAGGAAGACGTCCAACCACCACAGAAAAGTCCTGGATTTATGGAAATAGTGAGTGAGGTGAAGAAAAACGTCGAGTGTCTGCTGTAAATACGCAAAAGCAGTTGGTCCTGTTGTCATGTTAAACGAGTCTCATGCTGTGGTGACAATGATACGCCATGTTTTTGACCAAATTCACGTCTTTAAAAAAAATAAAAGGCATGCAAACGCACCGAGCTGTCTGCATTCTGCAGGTATCAACTTTCAGCCATGCAGGCGCAGAAGTAACAGACTCCGTTTGGCGCACCGAGAGCCCTGCAGCGCCACCCAGCAGAGGGAAAATAGTGACGCATAAGCAGCTCCGGCAGAGAGCCGCAAACAACCACACAAGTCAAGTCCACGGTCAAATTGAACAGGAAGCCAAATCGTTAGTGCTGTCTGAGCTCAATTTGAACTTTTTATTAAAACAATACTTTTTACCAAAATCCTGAAGATGGACTTTGTTTGTTTGTGATGAAGTTAAACGTTTAAGAGCATGTTGTCATTTCAGGGACTAAGTGATTAAATCCAAACCATCTGTCATGAAGCCAAACTTGAGTGGGAAAAAAAAAATGAAAATGTCAAAACAAGGAGGAATCTAAAATGAAAGTCCCAAGCCAGAAAAATATGACTTAGTCACAGAATGAAACATGTTTAAAAAATCAAATCTGCTTTGGCTGAATGAGGATTTTGAATTTTCACCTACACAAACTGTCAGAGGCTGCAGGGAACAGCAGCTAATCTGACCTGCTGGAAACTGGGCTCCCTTTCATTCGTTCCTAAGTAGGTTTTCTGTTTTTTTACAGGCTGCCTGTGAGGCATGCATGGGGGAGGATAAACGAGTTTCACCTTCAGATGTGAGCCTCCATCACTGAACACAGACATGGATGCTGCACAGTCTCACCTCAAGATGTTCGACTATTTCAGATTTTGTGCTGGGAATTAAACTTTTTAGCAGTAATGACCAGTTCAGCTGCCTTGTGGTAGAATGTCCTTCCTACGATTGGAAGGTTATGTGAGTCCAAATCCAGGCTGAGTCATACCAAAGACTCAGTGCCTCTCTACTTGGTACCCAGTATTAAGGAGTTGGATTGAGGCAGCTGTGTCAAATGGGTCAAAGGCTTAAATTAAATATTAAAACTTTAATATTTAAAACAATCTGTTGGACCTTTGATGGAAAAGTCTTGCAGATTTGCATTGTCAATTATATCAAATTTCCTCCTCTTTCAAATTTCTTGTTTTGTGGCTTCAGTGTAGAATCATATTAAAAGTTTGCATCTGCGTGTGATGGCGTGACACGCTGTCCTTTAGCCAAGTTTCTCTGTAATAAGCAGCAGTGGGTATGGATGGAGTGAGTCACGGCAAAAAAAAAAGAATAATTTGATTGTGATCAAATGTTTTATTTTTGCTCAAGCTGCGTTCAGATGTGTCACGTGGGGGGGGAACCGGGGGCATTGTGAGCATAATCGCTTCTATCTGACAGCATGTTTGATTTTCTCCTGAAGCCAAACCCCAGAGCCTGAGCTTCAGCAGAAGCAGATCAACCGAGGCGTCTGCAGCAGCAAAAAACAACAATGTTTTGTCTTTGTTGTGCAAATTTTGTATATTTTTTTGTCACGTTCCTGTTAATGAAATCTGGGATGTTAATTATTGTGTGTGGGTTGGTTAAACACCCGACTTCCAATAGTAAATCTGCTGTGATTTCAGTTCCTGTTCTGCAAATCTGCAAAACAGACTTCACAAGCCCTTCAAAATAAATTATGTCAAAAATTCTTCTCATGTTCCCAATAGTTTGTTAAAGCATCCAGGAAGAGTTAGAAAATGCACGCAAATGAAGTTTCCATTTTAAATAAATGAAAAAAACTTTATTCAATAAGTAAAAATTGGAGCTGGCAGAAGTGTTTTAAGGCTCATAGGCGCTAAATCTCTCCCCCATTACCAGCTTTTTTTCTTCCATCACTGCCTTGGCTGCAACCCCTGCTGACAAATTCAAATTCATTAAAAAAGCGTCTTTTTTCCCTCAAAATTACTGCCTTTCTGTTGGTTTTATCTCCATAACAACCATTATATATTATGGTCGCCTAGGGCTGACGTAAAGCTCTATGTAACTTTTAGAAGAGTCTGCAAAAGCAAATTTTTGAATTTCCTTGGCAACTGAGGTTTTTGAGTAACCACGGTCGCATTTCTAATATGTTCACATTGTGTGTCTTATTTTTTTCTTCAGCTTCAGCCAAAGATTCATCTGATAAATTTTCATGATTCTGGTAAAAAATATGGGAGACACAGGGGAACGCCACTTTTGCGAGCTCGCCACGCAAACTCTGTTCAAAGTCTACAACTTCTAAATCTAAAGTTCCTTCCCAATGATGCTTGAAGAGTTAGGAGGTAACACGTTTTTATATGAAAACCAAGGCTGTTTATGTTTTTATTAGGTTACATAAATGTTTTTAAATACTTTCATAGTGTGGTTCACTTGTAGATTTTGTCATTAACACAGTGATGAAGACATTGTTACATTAACCCACATGTTGAAACCAGTTCGGTGGTTGCTTTAGGACTTAATCAGTAATTTTCCACTGAAAAACAAAGCCATACATTTCCTTGCCGGCAGGAGCAGGACGATGGACACTGAACACAAGATGCAGGTTTAATGAAGACGACCATATAAGGTGTTTTGGGGGTTCGTCTCTCTTGACAAACGTTGGCCGGGAGCCAAATGAAGCCCTACTTTAAGAAAACCTTTTTTTAATAAGCCTTTGTCTTTGCATGCCCCGAGACCCTGGGTGCCCAGAGTGACCCTTATCCAACTTTTTATTAAAATGACTAAATTACAATTTTCATGGTCACTTTCTTCCTCATCAACGAGCACGCAGAGGTTAGCAGGGATTCCTCACAGAGGCAATTGATCGAATTCCCCAGGAGGAGTTTGAAATTGTGACTGCAGCAAAAAGTGTTTGTTTTTTTAATTCGATATGGTGGATTCTTCTTGAGGTCAGAGGTCAACAAAGCTTTTGTTGTGGTTGGAGCCTCACTCCCCCTGACTGGTTTCTACTGGTCTGGGGCTCCAAGTTGGTTAATGTAACAATGCATTCCTCAATTTGTTAATAACAGCAGTAACATTATATCAAATTATTAAAAAAAAGTTTTTATTTAGTATAAAAGTCCATCATATGTGGGTGAACTTTAATGAACAAAAGTTTCCTTTTTCCACATTGTGGGAGAAATATGAAATTTGGCAAATTTCACACTTCTGCAAATTGGTCGCCAAACCGTAGGTCCTGTGGCCATCCCATAATAATTTCACTTTTTTGTTTGGATATCTCTGATTCTTTAATTTTGTAAGTGTGTTTTAAAATATCTTTCTGAACTCCATTGGAGATCGTGGCCCGGTTCAATTTTTCCCAGTTTCTCCCGCTGTGATGTCATTATTTTTTGGTGGTGGGGGGGTTGGTCACTAAGTCACCCATTTATTTTCACCCTGTCGGTGTGTGCAAATTTTGTTGAGTATTTGATTGTGTGGCGGAGGCAACATTTTTTCTCAAAGGCGCAGTATGAAAGAAGAACCACAAAAACTAAATGATCCAGACGGCTGCTGGATATCAATACTGTAATATTTGTGCTTTACAATTACTTATTTTAGTACTAATCTGATGTAAAAGTTGCAAAAACTGACCGTAAAATAAGAAATGAAGTTTACAACGAAACAAACTTTTGGCAAAAGCAACTCAGTTTGGGCCTTGATCCCACATGAATTCAAACAGAAGGAAAGGAATTTCACAAACTTTTCGTATCTCTCATTCCTTATAAGGACATTTCCTGTTCTGTTTAAACAGCTGGAGTCTTTAATGTGCCTTCCTTGGATGCACACATGCATATATCCATGCTGGTTTCATGAGCTGAGCAGCCCCAAATATAAAGATGAATAACTAAAATATTACTGTTAAAGAAAGCCCAGTATGAACATTATTAATCAAAAGGCTACTTATTTGTTTCCCCTTAGAAAAGAGATATTTGTGATTTCAAAGCCTTTGTCTCTCAGCTTTACTGCTTTTAACAGTTATTCAAAAGGTGAACCAATTTGGCCAAAAAAAAAAAAAAAAAAAAATCCTCCTTTTCATTTGCTCCGTTTTAAACAGGAGTCCTATTTGTTTGCAAACCTTTGTATGAATAATTGGTGCAGTAATGAAAGAGAAAGCCGTCTTTGTGTTGCTGAATGTAATATATCAGCGGCTCGATGCTCCACACACACGTTCAGCAGCAGCGGTATGGGACTGCATGCAGAAGCAGAGCAAAACAAGAGTAAACAGGTGTCTGAAAACATACAACTGCAGATTTTAAGAGGGAAAAAAAGTTTTTGCTCTATTTGAAAGAAAAATGACCAAGCATGAGATGTCTGGATGTATGAGCTGCAACGACACGCTTAGACGATTACATATGAAATCCTTCAGACTCTAATAGCTAATAAAAATGCAAATATGAGAGCCACTGATGGCTTTTTCTCAGGAAAATATCTACACTTTATGTGTCTGCTGATGCTAATGCAATGCATGTCTGCTGCACTTGTCGCCTGTAATGGGTTTGTGTGTTGGTTGACAAGAGTAAATGATTTCACCCCAACAGGAGCAGTGAACCTCAAGCAGGTAATAGCACCCCAAAGCAAAGTGGCTCCGTTACAAAGCGGGAAAAGGTGAGATTACGCGTTCACATTCCCACCATTCCAAAGAAAATGGAATATTGTGACATTTTGATAAATAATCTGAGGTTTCTCAGGTGCTTTGATCTCAATGAGGGATTGCAGGTCCGGTAAAGGTCGGCTCTTGGCACTTGGAGGACTCTGACATTTGCAGGAAAAAGAGCAGCCATTAAAACCCTGATCAGTTTAGCTGTGGACGCTTTGAACTTAGTTTTGTCTTGTAACAGGATTAAAGTGGGGAAAAAAAATAATTCAGGGGAAGTAAAAGAGATGGTGCAGACAGAAAACAATTAATATTAATTATTAGTAATCAAACAGAGCAAAAGGTGTCAATAATCTGAATGAAGTGGAACCAAACAAATTTTTTTCTTTAAAAAAAATATTTTTTTAAAGAAAATTTGTCTTAGAGAGTGTTTCAACAGAAGGCAAACCTTTCACTGAATAGAATGAAAAAAAATTCTTAGTAAGAACATTTTTCTGATCGTGTACATATTTAAAAAAAATCTGCCAATGGGCTACGACTGTATGATTTATTTCTAAGAGGCTTGTTATTGCAGAGCAAGAGGAAAAATGCAATTTAACACAGAATTGAACCAAAAGTGGAACATGAAGTGAAATAAAATAATCATTTAGACAAAAAGAATAAAATCCATGATCAATTCAGAAAAATACATTTTCATTAGCTCTTTAAAAAAGTTCAGGAAAGGCGTTTTAAGACTGAAGTCTCAAACTATTGAACACCTTTTGTATTAAGTAACTTAAGTAGATAAGAACCTTTTTTAATTACTTTAAGAAAAAGCTTTGACGTTCTTGAAAACACAGGGGGTCAGCTTAAAATCAACAAAGAATTCCTGCTTCAGATGCTTTATGATCTATTTTTGGTGATGTTTTGTACAACAAAAATATGAGCAATAACTAACAAATAACTAACAAAATCCTAATTGATCAACCCTAAACAAAATATTCATGGAAAACCTCTTGCTTTCTTAAAGATAATTTGCTTTATGGGGTTTAGTATTTGTTTCTGGTTGGTGCAAAAAGTAAAAATAAGTTTCTTAAAATCCCACTGATCATCATTTGATCTACTGTAAAAGCACTTCTGTGGTCTTTATTTATGAGCATACAGTTTTGAAGAAAGATTTTAAAAAGGAGAAATTCCCCTCTGGGTTGTAGGCGGGACTGTTGGCGTGGAGCGAGCACACCTCTGCTTCCCGTTACTTATCTGTTTACACTCTCCCTCTAGCTTACAACCCCTCACACCCCCAACCCTAACATTACCGGTGCACTAAAAATGGTGAGCAATGTTAGAGCTTTCCAGCCGCACAGTTTAAAGGTGCCGGCTCAGACGAGGGGGAAAAAAGACGTTCATTTGTCTGCAAGTGGATGCATCAGAATGGAACGAAGCTTGTGACCCGTCCAGCGTATTTTCTATGTAACAAATTCAATAATTTTCACAGCGATTTGAAAAATAAATACTCAGAAATGCAGTTGTTTTTATATAGATTTTCCATCATTTGAAAGAGGCCACAAGAACATTAAGAAACACCAAAAACATGTTTTATTGGAGTGGGTTTTTAAACTAGCTTACTTACTCAGATCAGGTACACACCTGCTTTAAACTGACATTCTTTACTCTCTTTTTTTTCCTGAATGAAGCAGGATCTACGCATGTATCACATCTGTATGGATGAAGGAGCACCACCCTGGATTGTAAAATCATGCAGGTCAACAAATCCATCCTTCTCCTCATTTTAAATACATTCATTTCTAAAAAGCCCTTATTTTCCTTTTTTTTTTTTTTTTTTTTTTTTTTTTTTAGGCACAAGCAGTTTTTGGTGACATTTCATCCATGTTGTGACATATTGTTTTGTAGAACAAAACCCCTTTGTACTCCATCATTTTACTGAGCTCCGTCTTTCCTCCCTTTAACCCCCCTGGATGCAAGTTCATCCTGATGGGGGAAAAAATTCTCATCCTTGAGAATTATGGACGATGGATCCATGTAAGTCTATATTTCCCTCGTCTGAGTTAGAATCTAGCTCAAAACTGTACAGCTGGATAGTTCCAATATTGCTCACCATTTTTTTTGTTACATTGATAATGGTATGTAAACAGAGAGCTCTCAGCAAAGGGAAAGAGGGGACAGGGTTGGTCAGTTTCTAATGAACTCCTGCTGCTCTGCAGAAACGATGTCCTAGAAAATGACACAGGTTTATTGATTTGGGTTAAAAATGTCAAAATAATAAAAGACTGCTGGGAATGCTTTTTATTTCATAACAGTCCATGGTCACAGCCTCTTCCGTCTCCGCAGCCTCTACCAGATTCTGCTGACATTGTCACTGTGACCTCCTCTAGAGACACAATAGAAGATGCAGAACAGACCGTCACAACCATCCTCTGCTTACGCTGTTTGTTCCAAGCACACACTCCACACAAGCAGCTTGTCAATTTTTTTTTTTTTTTTTTTTGGCAGCCTCAAGGACAGTCATACTTATTACAATGGGGCAAAGTTGAAGCAAATTATCTGGAGAGAATCATTATTATCTGATTTGTGTAAGAATGTAATTCTTGGTTTGTGACTCATACAATCATTTTGTGCATAACTTTGTGTACTTGCAATTGTGTATTCACATGTACAAATATTATGACATTTTTGAAAATACAAAATACATTTTACACATGCACAACTTAAAATTACAACAGCTTGATACTAACAACACAAACAAATTTTGGGAAATTTCGCACAGATTGCTTGTTACCCACACACAAAACCACATTCAAGTACAAATCTGATGTTAGTGTGTTTGTGTGTTGGTAACAAGGAATTTATGCACACTTTTGTATTTTTTTGAATTTCCAAATTTTTGTACATGTGAATACACAATTACAAGTACGCAAAAACAAAAGGTATTGTTTGAGTAACAAATCAAGTATTACACACACAATCCAAAGTTACACACAAAACATGCAGACAAAATTTACAAATCAAGAATAACGCACGCACAAACCGGATGATAATATATTCCCCTCATAAAATTAGCATTTTTAGTTTTTGTGGCTTTGGACAGTGAAGACTTTGCATGTTTTCATCTTCCTCCCACAGTCCAAAGACATGCTTCATGGTTTGACTGATGACTCTACAGTGTCACAGAGTTATGACCGTTAGTGTGCAGATTTTTGCCTTTGTGCGGCCTTTTGGTGGAGCGGCAAACATCCAGAGTGCACCCTGTCTCTGTCTGACAGTGGCTGGGTTGTCTCTAGTATTTCAGTGACTCTGAATAGGAATCAGTGGTTTGGACAACGGATGGATGGACGGATGGATACTATAAATATAACAGGAAAGTTTCACAAATGAGACTTTTAATAAAGTTTTTCAATCTTGGGGCGACTGAGGACTATCATCATCCGTCAGAGCCACATTTTTCACCCAAAAAAAAAAGGTGAGGTTGGATGTGACTTGTAGTATGACTCCACTATTCCAGCTGTAATTTGTTGTTTCTAACCCGCCTTGACGTCTGCAAGCCTCTTTCGTCAGCTCTGTCTCTGAATACACACTGAACCCGAGCAGCCGATCCACTGCCGTGTCTCAGAGCAGACCCGTCACTCTGTTATTCAGTGAAGTGGATGACTGCAAAATCAGATTTACATCAGTGCCGCTGCCCACTCAACGACTCCAGCAGCTGCACCTCCTCTTCATCCCTCCGTTAGAAAAGCTTCTGCTTTTCCTGGAAAGTCATACGTCTGTCTGCGCCCAAACTGCTCTAATTTGTCGTTCTGAGACGCCTGAACAAGTTTCATTACATTTTTACAGAATTACACGCCAAAAAGCAATTCGCGTAATTGAACTTTTCTACCATCAAGAGGGCTTTTGCTTTGGCGGCATTCAAAGCTGAAGACACTTTACGGATCAACATTATTCTGTGAGGAAAGCTCCTATTTTGCTGTGCCTAAATGGAATAAGACTGCGTAATTGAATTCTGCTTTTTTTACTCCATGAATCATTTATTAATTCTTCAGTAACCTAAGAATTGTTTTTGCTTTTAGGAACTGAAAACAGATATGCACAAAAACTGGAAAAAGAAACAAATGAGCCAACAAATGAATAAATGAAGAATTCCACCAGTTCAAAGTGAGCTGTAAAAGCTTTAAAGCTGATCTACTTTGACGTGGAAAGTTGTTAGTAGGAAGAAAAAACCAGGCTGTACAAAAGCTCAGACAGAAATAGTTGTTTACTAGGAATAATTAATATATTTCAAAGTTATCTCACTGCAGTGCTGCATCACAGAGAATCTTTTTATCTGATGATGCAAACTCTGCTTTTAGATTTGTTGGACAAACATTAAAAAAAGATTCCTTCTCACAGGTCGTTTGGAGACGTCGGCCGGTCTCCTGAACGGAGTCGTTTTTGTTAACATCCTTCACCATTAGCGGACTGAAGTGTCATCACTTCTGCTCTGCAAAAGCTTTCAATTCCTGAGCTGCTTTCTCAAAAATGTAAAGGTCAGTGGAGGAAGCAGCTGGAAGTTATTCATTTGGATGAATTAATCGCCTCTTCTTGTGCATGTTTTATACACTTTGTTTTCTTGTCCGGTAACTGACGAGAAGAGTTTATCAGAGCATCATCGTAAAAGCTCCTTAACACAGATTACTCACTGTATCAATCACATGGAGGCAGATCAATGCATTTCAGCATGTTGACGTATTCAAGACGGCGAGCCACAGTTCAAACGGAGAAAGAGATTTAAGTGAGTTTGAATGTACTCCAGTTGTTTGGTTCTACTCTGAGTATTTTTTTAGAAAATTCTGATCTGCCGGGATTTTCCTATTTCTCTGGAGTTCTCTCAGAAATTTACTGATGGAGGAAATATTCAGAGTGGAAGCAGAAAAAGTTAAAGATCATAGGTGAATGGACAAACTGGTTTTAAATGATAAAAGGTTAACATTAACTAGTTGAATTAACAACTCCTACTTTGAACTTGTATTTGTTCTAATTATAACCATTATCAATGTGTATCTTTGCATTTTTATTACTATGGTTTGTAATTAATTTTATAATTGGTTTGATTTGTAGAATTGTTTTTTTTTGTTTTTTTTACAATAGTTACATTTTTTTCAACATAATACATTTGTTATTTAAAAACACCTTTCAAGGCCCTCTGAGACACTGAACGAAAAACAAGTTAAAACTATGAAAAGACATGAGATATTGGTGGAGACAAAGAATATGATGAATTGAACATATGGGTTTGGAGTTTTGTTTTAAAAGTAAGAGGGCAGTCTGTATTCTAGATCTCAGGAGGGGAGATGGTGTTGCACTCTGGATCAAATTGGAGAGGTATGGAGGGGCGACGTTGTTGATGGCTTTAAAAATGTGAAGGAGGATTTTGAGGTGGATTCTGGATTGAACCGGGAGCCAGTGCAGCTGCTGGAGATGTGGCGCGATGCGGCGGGAGAGGGAGGTTTTGGTGATGATCTGAGCTGCTGAAATTTGAACCATTTTAAGTTCATGGAGAAGTTTAGGATTTATGTTATGACCAACAGGTTGTGGGGGAAGTTTGGAGCAGGGTTCGGTTGAATTGAGTGTCGTCAACTGAATTCGATTCACCTCAGCTTTATTTATTTAGCCCGGTATCATGATACGGTTGACTCACTGGGCTTCACATTGGTAATTTTACAAAAGCATAAAGTAAATCATAAAGTATAAATAATAGGTAGTCATCATCATCATCATCAACTTTATTTATGAAGTGCTTTAACACAATTTATAATTGAAACAAAGCACTAAACATTAGAGGCTAAAAACATAATAGAACAAATTTAATAGATGAGTAAAAAGATGAAAGGCGGGGCGCGAGGATTTAAAAAAACAAATAAAAGAATCTTGAAATGAACTCTAAAATTGATAGGCAGCCAGTGAAGAGAAGCCAGAACCGGTGTGATGTGGTCCCTCTTTCGTGCTCCGACCAGGACACGAGCAGCAGCGTTTTGAACCAGCTGCAGACATGAGAGGGACGACTGGCTGACCCCAAAATAAAGTTGTGCTGTGATGAAGGCATGGATCACTGTCTCAAAGTGCTGTTGGGATAAAAATGGCTTCACCTTAGTAAGCCGCCTCCGCTGGAAGAAGCTGGTCTGCACCACTGAGCTGATGTGGGAGCCGAGCTTTAAATCATTGTCCATTTTAAAACCCAATTTTAAGACAGACTGTTTAACCTGTGGAGCTAAGGAACCCAAACCCATCTTAGAGGTCGATAAACTAAACCGTCTAAGTTAAACTGAGCATCCCTGCCTTTAGATCAAGGGTATCAAGCATACGGCTCGTAGGCCATATCCGGACTGCCAGATGGTTTAATCCGGTCCAGTCATGAAGAGAAAAACATATAAGTATGTTAAAAAAAAAAGCAAATTCTGTAGGTAAGTTTTGGTTCTGTAAATAAATGACTTGAATGCGTAATTCCGCCACTAGGGGGAGCAAAGAAAAACCAGCCAACTGAGGAAAAGATTTTTGGACATTTCTTTGTATTTTTCACACTTGAATTACATTGTGAAATTTGTTGTTACACAGGATTTGAATCTTGATTTTGACAACCTGGTAAAGGCCAAACAATGCTTAGTTTGAGGAGAGAAAGAGAGGTGAAATCCAAATTCTTCTGTTCACAAATGTTTGCAAGTTTAATTTAGTTGCATGTTTCATTGATTTTCACATTTATTTTTTTAAGTGGGGTGTTTAATACCCCTCCTTCAGTTTTTTATTGAGATATCTTCCATGTCAGATGTAGAATATTCAATCTGTATAAAATTGAATAAAACTTTTTTTTAAAGTGAATTTCATTGGCCTAATAATAATAGAATAGGATGCTATGGTAAATGGTAAATAGGGTGTACTTGTATAGGGCTTTACTACCTTCCTTGAAGGCCTAAACCGCTTTACAGTCATAGACCCATTCACACACACATTCATACACTGATGTGTGTGAATGTCGGCTCCGCTGCCAAACACCGGCGCCAACCTTCCACCGAGGCAACTTGGGGTTCAGTGTCTCACCCGAGGACACTTCAGCACAAGGGGAATCAAACCTGAAATCCTCTGATCAATTTTTTTTCAACTGAAAAAAATAAAAATAAAAATTAAGCTACAGATAACAAGTTGAACATAGGGTATTTTTCTATTATGTTACTGGTCTGGCCCACTTGAGATCATATGGACTGAATGCAGCCCCTGAATCAAAATGAGTTTGACACTCCTGCCTCAGTCTCGGTAAAGAAAAACTCCCTAAAAAAACCCAAAAAACCTCAGGGATATCCACATGAGGGAGGGATCCTCTCCCAGGACGGACAGGCGATCGATGTACCAGGAGTATTGTTAAAGAAGAATGAGCTTATCTAACTCTACAACTACATGTTTCAATAGTGTTGCAGATGGGCTTCATCCAGATGGACCTGGGGGACAGGTGGGGGTGCGTGATGAGCCAGAGGCAAGGTCCACTGCAGTGAACAGGAGCATTGATGAGCCACCTGAAATCTGAAATCACTCCAGCTCCCCCAGAGGGGAGTGGAAAAGAAGACATGTGAATGGCACTGCAACAAACTAAATGAAAACCAGGTGATGAAGAATTAAAATAGAGGACAGAACCCCAGTGCACCATACTTTCACAGCTTCTGGTTTCAAGCAGCTACTAGCAACTAATTGTTATTGAAATTTAATTCAAACATGTCAATAGTAAGTTGTATGCAGCATGGCACATATTTATGAAAAACATAATCTCCAGTGTTTTCTTGCTCTGCTTTGATTTAAATGAAAAGTAAACAACAGTGTTTCAGTTCACTATAACTTAAATCTTGTTTTTTTCTCTTTCATTTATGATCTTTCATGTTCTGTAATTTTGTTTTTGATTGCATTTGGAGGATGTGAAGCGCTTTATGTTGTAAACATTTTCATGAAAATTGACACATTAATAAAGTTGATTTATAGTTAGTTTGATTCATGGGCTACCACAGCTCAAATCTAGAAAATGTAGTCGCTGTTTGCACCAGTTCACCAAGACGAGACAAGAAAGGTTTATTAAAAACATTTTCTTAAGATCATGTTCAACTAGGATTTTAAGAGTTGCCATAAACAAGGTTAAAGCATGCATCTGCACTGTTCACTGGTTGTTGTATATGGTGGGGGTAGGGGGGCTTTTTTTTTAACACTTTAGGGTCCTTCAAGGACTATAGTTTAATCATCACCACCTTCAGAGTTGCAAGTTTTTTTTATTCAAATTATACTGGCAGATGACCAGAAAGCTCTCCAGGACTTCATTTTTTTTCTCTGTCTGACATCACATTATGATTCTGTGCTTGTTCTCACGCAGCCTCTCATTTATAACTTCAAGGGTGGAATTTCATTTAGTGTCCATTTTCTATTTCAGCTCACTTCACGTCCCCAGCAGCAGCAGTAGCAGATACACACTGTTTGAGGAGCAGATGTTTATTGATCTTAGAAGGGTAATTTGTTTCCCTCTGCATGCCTGTTCCTTTGGGATGTAACTGGGCTGCTCAAAGTCTACAGGCTCAGTTAGTTTTCTATATCTTTCATAATTCATGCAAGGAGTGAAGCAAATCAGAACGGAACATTTTATTCTTAATTTGGCCTTCATTTTCGGTGATACAGACAACTTTGGTGGGAAGAAGGTCGTTGAGATTCTTCCTCTTGAAGTGCTGCTGGCAAGAAACAATACTTTGGTCTGTTAAGAGTTCCAGTCATTACTATTTGAATGTCAGCAAAGATGTATGCTGTAATCCTGCTCACATCACAGTTTAAAAGCTGACATAGTTTAAGAGTTCATGAGAAATCTGTGCTGGCCCGAAAAGGGCTGAAAACCCTCTTATAGAGACCACAGGAACATCGTGCACCATCTCAACTGAGGATGACATATTTCAATTTTAAAAAGAGGGAGTCTATTCATGGCATCTGCCATGGAGCAGATATTTCATTCTGTCTTGAACATAAAGTCGGACTGAGAGAATATGACATCACCCATAAAAAACAGCTTACTTCCAATTGCAACCAAATGAAGTCAATTCATGTCAGCTTCCGGTCCAGCGGTCACCACACAGTACAAATGTCTGCAGCTGGAACCATCAGTAATCGAGCTGACTCTCTCTTTAGCCTTTCTTGCTCCATCATCCCACTTCTGACACCAATGTACCGATGCTACGAATGAGGAGGCTTGGAGATCAATTATGATAAACTCTGGCTTTTTATTTTTTGGAACCACAACATTTTTCAACACGAGGAGCGTACTCATCCTCTCCTTCTCTTTCAATTATGGTGCAGAATGACTTTTAGATGATTCTGTTCTCAAGGCCAAGAGAAAACTAGTGACTAATTCTTTAGAAAAGCTTTATCGGTGGTTGGATGCCAAAACAATACTGATCAGGGGTGGAGTTAGGGGAGGGGAAGAGAGGGGCAGTTGTCTCACCAACAAAAAACTTTGCCATCTCACCCCAATTTTTGACTCAATATTAGTTTTAATATTAATAAAGATTCAGAAATCATCCTCACAAGATCATTTAAGCACTTAAAATAGCCCCTCAGCTAAAATAACTGCTTTTTAAATATTAATAACAGTAACATTAATTAAGCTATAATGGCCTTCATTGGCTGTTGTCATTGCCCCCCTTCCAAAGCTTTTTGCCCCCTCAATGTAAAATGTTCTAGCTCTGCCAGTAATGCAGGTTTGGAAGATATTGATGTATAAATGAAGAGCATAACAAAATAAATGTAAAGACTCCCAACAATGTTTTTATTTTTTATTCAAAGTCTTATATTTTTAAATAAACAATTTGTATATATTTGTACCTAAAGTATTATGCTTATTTTTTTAGCTTTTTTGAAATATAAGAATTTGGGTCACTAACTGTATATTTACTGGACATAGTGGGTGTGATATCATCCATATTCCTTTAAATTAAGCACAATGAAGCCAATTCAGTTGCTATTTTTCCATCATTTGTTCATCTTTTGGAGCCAGTTGACAGTGATTGGTCCGAGTCGTCTAAGTAAATATTTGGCAACTACTGTCACCAATCAGGAGTAAGCTTGTTGGAAGTTCACACTACTTTCATTGAAAGCAGCTCAGGGGAATCTGTCAATAATGTTTAAAGGTTCGGCCAGCCGGTTTTTACTGAGGCATCTGATTGATCAGTTTATAACTTTCTGCTTCTTTTCCTTCAGAGGTTGCCAGAGCGAATCAGCTTCCTCCATCCAGCCGTGTCATCTGGATCCTCTCCTCTGCAGCTATCTTCATGTCTTCATTCACTGCATCCACCAACCTCCTCTTTGGTTTTCTTCTAGTCTAGACCTTTTGCCTGGAGAGTCTAGACTCACAGTAGCACTGTCTCTCCTCTGGACATGTCCAAACGTCTCAGTCTGGCCTCTGACTGTTTCTCAAAAGCGTCTAACATGTGCTGTCCCCCTGATGTACTCATTCCTGATCCTGTCTTCCATTTCCTCCTCATTGCAATAGAAGTCTGTGAGAAAGCAGCAGGCACTGCTTGAACGCGAGAGGGGAGGAGTCACCCAGTCCCGTTCTCTATATACAGCCAGTTCTTTAGACTCGCGTTTCTTGACACTTTGTTGGTTTTGGCGTTTCAGAGCAACGAGACGAGCACGTGAACGCACCACGGCCCCCCAGCTTGACGGTGGTCATGTGACCGGAGCGGGCGGCCCATTCTCGGCTTCTCTACTGCTTTGGCTCCGATGTCTGCTGAGTTCGTAGCTGGGAGAAATGGGCTCTGGCAATGCACGCATTTGATCAGTCAGGGATCCGATCAGCTGAGTCTGTGAATGGCGCCAAAACAGGACCCTAAACCTAAATTTCAAGAAGGTTTGTTACTTGATAGAGGGCAAAAAAGGAGTCGGGCGATGGCTGTTCATGCCTGCAGTGCAAGGGGGCGGGTTTGTTGTTATTTCTGATGCTACAGCTTGAACCAAACAATAGTGAGAGGCAGAAGAGCTTTTGATGCGTATTAAACGTGCTAAAAATCCGCTGAAGTTAGCTTAAAAGCGTATCGAATACATTAGCTTAAATATGCACAGAGAAAGCTAAGCTAACACAGTGTTAGCTTGACATATTGTTGCCAAATTGAACGATTTACACCAAATTAAAAAATATTATTTGAAATTGAGCTATCCTCTTTATACAAACATTACACGTTGTGTCACTACGTGTGTTATTTGTGTGTGTTTTCAGGTGAAAGAGTCCTGTGCTTTCATGGGCCACTGCTGTACGAAGCTAAGGTTTGCCTCAGTCCCGCGCGCTCGTGTCTGCTTTGCAGCTATGCGGAGAAAAAAAAGTCAGCTAACGACTGAGCAGGCCTGTTTGTTTGATTGTTTTACAGTGTGTCAAGATCAGCATCAAGGATAAACAGATCAAATACTTCATTCACTACAGCGGATGGAACAAAAAGTGAGCATCCTGACAGTTTTCCCTCCTCCTCATGGTGCCTCCTGTATGAATACATTCCTTGACGGTGTTCTCTGATTCTCCTTTCAGCTGGGATGAATGGGTTCCTGAAAGCAGAGTTCTCAAATATGTGGACAGCAACCTTGCAAAACAAAGAGAGCTTCAAAAGGCTAATCAGTAAGTTTTCTGCTGTTTTTCCTCTCTTGCTCTTATTGAATTTGAAGAAATAATATCTGCTATTGCAATTAAACATTATGTAGCGAGGACGTTTTTGGACTAAAAAAAAGCTCTTTTGATTTATGAGTTATTCATTAACAAACTCTACATGTATGGAGAATAATATGGCTTCTTGGTTATCTGCATAATAAGAATAGTATGCTCAAATAAACCAGTTAAAATGAATGTCAATAAAGTCTGGTGTTCCTCAAGGTCTGGTTCTGGGGCTCTCATTTATTCTCAACATCAATGATATTTGTAAATGTCATTCCCAGTCTGAAAACAATTTAAATTGCGGATGATTCTAATCTTTTTTTGATGAAGGAGCTCTTGGATGCAGCGTAGCAGGACAAGAACTAACTATATTTAAGAGTAGGTTTGATCTAACTAAATTAACAATAAATTTAAAGTTTTGTAAATCATATTTAGATTTAGAACAACCGGAACTAATAAGACAATTATGATTTACTATGAATTGAAATAGTGTCTGAAAATTTCTCTGAATGATACACTCTAAAGCAGAGGTGTTAAACTCAATTCCACAAGTGGACTCAATTCCAAAACAGTTGTTAGGATAAACATTTATTGAACACACTATACTGAATTTTAAAAACATTGAAATCTTAACTTTTTAACATAATTATGAACTAGATATATAGCATTTCCAGTGATAATTAATGCTAGTGTGAATGCTCTAAGATGAATTTGGCCACTGAAGATGCTAGTGCTGATAGCTGAAGATGCTGAAATTGATAGCTAAAAATGCTGGAGCTGATAGCTAGCTAAAGTGTTAGCTAAAAGCCAAATTAACCCAAAAAAAAAAAACAAAAAAAAATCTTAGGTTAGCCAAAACA
Source organism: Oryzias javanicus (assembly GCA_003999625.1). Lineage (NCBI taxonomy): Eukaryota > Metazoa > Chordata > Actinopteri > Beloniformes > Adrianichthyidae > Oryzias > Oryzias javanicus. The sequence continues at coordinate 12,164,635 of CM012439.1, read as the reverse complement.
ACTAGCATGTATCGGAAAAATAGCTAATCTTTAAAATAGCTTAACAAACGGAAAAAAAGCCTAAATTACCCAAAACAGCTAACATATAGCTGAAAAATTAGCTAAACTTCAAACTAGTCCAAAAAAAATCTTGGTAAATGCCAAAATAGTCCAAAAGTTAGCAGAATACTAATTTTTTAAAATTTTAAAACTGTAACATTTTAACATAATTATAAATAACAAAAAGGCAGGAATTTTTTTCCAGAATAAATCAATTTAAAACTTAAATAACTTTCAATATTTTACTCTCAATAAAAACACATTTTGTTAGAATTATACAAGTTAGAAATGAGTGCAAGATTCAATTCTATTCAATTTTATTTATATCGCCCAAAATCACAAAGAAATTTGCCTCATTGGGCTCTATGCAGGTAATTTTACAGATGCAGAAAATAGAAAACATTAAGAAAATATCTAAAGACTAGCTGACTAATAAACTAAATAAACTGGATATCCCTGCCCTTAGACCCTCCCTCTCGGGTAAGGAAAAACTCCTAAATAAACCTGAGTCAGGAAAAACGAAGAAACCTTATGGATTCCACATGAGGGAGAGATAGCCTATCCCAGGACAAACAGCCTGAGATCATCTTACATTGAGACAACTAACTCTCTAAATTGAAAAAAAAATATTAAAATTTGAAGACCTTGTTGATTTAAAATAAATTCAAAAGACAATTTACCATTTTCATTCCATATTTAAGAGAGAATAAAAAGTCTTAGAGGATCAAATATGTTTTTGAAAGTGGTTATGTTCAGATATGGAATAACTGCAGGGAAGACATTACAAAATGTCAATCTATAAAACAGTTATAAAAGGTGACAAGGTGAATAGTAATAAGGACATCAACAATATTCAATAATATGTAATTGTTTTAAAATAATTGATTGTTTTCAGTGTGTGTGTTTACTTCTTGTAATTATGCAAAAATACTTTTTATGATATAAATAAAAGTCATCCAAAGCTCTTTTCAAACTTTGCATATTTATTGTCATGCTTCTCTTCATGTTGTTTATTTTTTTGAAATAATTGAACAAATGGTCGTGAGGAAAACTCACAACAGAAACTTGCATCACATTTTAAAATATTTGTATATAATTTGATGTGAAACCTCTGAACAGCGCTCATGTGAAGAAGTGTTTGTGACAGTCTTTCATTCTCCTCCACAGGGATCATTATGTTGAGGGAAAGATGAGGGGTTTAGCACCAAGCAAGAAGATTGCCAATGTGCAGCAGAAAAATGTTGATCTGTAAGTTTTCACTCTCTGATTTTAATGTATTTTTTGCCTGAGAATTCATTTTGTACAAATATTTAAATTTTGGCCAATTATTTACTGGAAAAGCAGTTTGTCTGAGCTGTGTTTTCATGAAACCAACCTTCCACATTTGCTGTGGAACAAAGACTTCTTAGGTTTAAGAAGACAAGGTGGAAACATTCGTAGTCTGTTTAAACACGGCAGAAATTAGGAGTTACCTAGTTTATGCTAACGTTCCTCATAAAAACTGTTTAGATGGTCTATATCTGGAAACTGTTTAATGGTTCCTTTCAGATCGGAATTTCCACATAAAATAGTAGATAAAGTCACTCTGCTTTTGTGCTATTTTTCTTTTTGACAGATTAAACAGTCCAGAAGAGACTGGAATGCTTTTATTGTAAGTGAATTTGCAGCGCAACAGTGAAATACTGTGAAAATTCTTGACCCCCGCAGGCCTCAGAGTTCAGGCAACACCTGAGGATAGAGCTGAGGAGACATTTGAAATGAACAAGTGAATTTATACGTTTTTTTTCTGTGAATATTTAAACTCATGTTTTTAGAAAGTAATCAAAGTAAAGGAACTCTGAGCTGGATCCAACTCAGTACCAGCATGAGGTTTAAAGCTTCAGTTTATTGACACTAGTTTACAATGAATACATGTGTCAAAAATATGGTTAAATTATGAAATTACACAAGATGGCAGAAACTTTTAAGTAGCAATTTGAAAGTATTTAATACCCTAAAGACCCACTCTGATGAAAATAGTGTGTTTGATTTTTTTAACATGTTCTTTTGGCAATTTTATGATGATGGAGGACATGTATAAAGAAAAAAAAAAGCTTAAAATTTCCTTTGACACAATGGGGAGGGAGGGGCCAATTCAGCAACAATGACCCCGCCCAAAACTCGGAGGGCAATTTTTGATGAACTAACTAAGTCCTAGAAAATGACACTTTAAAAAAAGTTTTTTTTTGGCTAAAAATGTCATAATTATGATTAAACAACCACTGGGAACATTTTACACAACAGATCAAAAGATGGTCAGGGTGGGCCTTTAAAGGATTATACTGTGTTATGAATGAATGTAAGTGCATCTTTCAACTTCATGTGTGGGAACAGATGATCATCTACATTTTTGTTTTTGTCCCTTTTGATTCTAGGAAAGCAAAAAAGGCCAAGCAGAAAAGTAAGTCGGTACTTTTACAAACGTTGTGTTGATCGTGTCTCTATGATTATGACATAACGAAACAAGCGCTGTATTTGAAAGTTATGTAAGGGATAATGATAAGCATCATTTCAGAGAGAAAGTTCACCTCTCACTGCTTGTTTTTGTCCAGATGAAGCAAAAGTTTATTATATAGAACATTTGGGCCAGAACTTTTTTATTGGGTGTACATTATCATTTTTTAATCCACACTCAGCAGCCAATCAGAATCCGGTATTCACCCAGATCGTGGTATAATTAGTTGGGATTAATGTGGATATTTGACAGTCACTTGATTGTTTCAGGGACATGAACGCAGACCAAGTAAGTCTAAAGTCAGCCAAATTATCATATTCTTAAACTCATTCATCATTAATCAGTGAGGTAAAGTAATTGAACTCAAATTTAAGAAATGAACGCGTGAATAGCTGCCGACTGCATTCTCATGTTTTCTTCGTATTTGTATAACCACTATAGGTAATAAAGTGAAGTTTGAAGCAACACAAAGATTAAAAAAATCAACGCAATATACAATAAAATGTATTAAACAATTGTCATTATTTATCCACTCTTTGACATTTGTGTTGTTCAGCTCCAGGCCCAGCTGAAGGTACGAGCAGTGCAGAAATGCCTCAGGGTCCACGGAAGAAGAGGGCGCGCGTTGATCCCACTGTGGAGAGTGTATGTGTCATGGGGGGGTACTTTATAATGAGCAACACTTGAACACAAATACAGCAGCAGAATTTTAAACTGTAAAACTAGATATTAACAGGCATTTGATGTGCATTCAAACACAGGAGTGTAGCCCATGGTGTTCACACTGGACAAATAAGGAGGGGCTTCTTTTTCTTCTTTTTCACCTACATTTGGTGTGAAATGTCAAAGCGGTGCAAATTTCACAAATCTTCCTCCAGGGTCTTTTTTCATAACTCTATTCTGATATATGAAAGACTTTGTGTCATGTAATTTCAGCTGGGCACAAACCACAGTTAGTAATTTCTCCTCCATGATCAATTTTCAAAGGGTTAGCACTTCTGTGGATTACAGGGAACGCCATCCATACGTCACTACCAAATCTGAGTCTCTGAGTGGTCAAAGTTGAACCCAGTTTAACTTGCAACCGGTGTCCAGTGGTCACTCCTTTTGTACGTAGAGCATGAAAACAGTCATAAGAACTTGCATAAACATTTTGTGAAGCTTAAAATTCGTGTTTACATCAGCTTTTTATTGGAAGTGGCCACTTGAATGCACATTGCTAAGGGCAACGTAAACATAGCTTTTAAATGTCCTTATCTGTACAAAAATATTTGTTTTTTATGTATAAAACATTTTTATTCTAATTTTCTTTTTTTTCCCTAGATGTTTATTTTTCTTTCTTCCCCTTAGTGTAACGGGGTAAGAAAGCAAAAATGCTGACTGTCTCCAGCTGTGTTGACCCAGAAAGCTTCAAGAAAATTAGATTTTTAACTCATTTGACATGTTCCCACGACTACCAGCGCAGCCATTTTTGGAGGGATGAGCGGCATTGAACCAGCACCTTCAGTCAGAATTCATCACACCAGGGATTTAACGGCTGGACATTTAGTTAACATTGGGGAAAAAAACTTGAAATCACAAAAATCTAGAAATGTTATTAAAAAACTTAATTTAGACCAAGAGCTTAATGAGAGAATGTCATGGTTTCTAAGTCTCATCAATGGCTGCTTTATTTAGCTTCTGTCATATTCAGAGCAGACACAAAAGATGTTCTCTTACATTTTATTGGGTTATTCATTTGTTTTTTATTTCATTATAACCTTTGATACCTAAATTTGAAGCCAATTAATTTGTGTATTTTTTTTAAAAAAGGAACAAAAATATTGATCAGATTAAAATGTGTTTCAAAGGAGGAGATGTTCACCAACCGGGTGGAGGTGAAGGTGAAGATTCCCGAGGAATTGAAACCATGGCTGGTGGACGACTGGGACCTCATCACACGACAGAAGCAGGTGAAGCTGAAAACGTCACATTAGAAATTAACTTTCTCTACAAACCAGAATTATTTACTCTCTGAGATGGACCCAAAGATAGGAAAACCATCGTAAGTCAGAAGCCTCCTAGAAAAGTAAAAGTAAAGTAAAGTAGCACAAAGTTGATGCTTAGAACTGAGGAGAGAAGAGTTTCTTTCTGCAGATTTTTTTCTCCTCATTTGATGCACTTTGCTGTTAACGAGCTGAGATGACCGAGCAGTTTCTGAATTTACTGCTGGAGTTAAAGATCTGGAGAAACCAGACATTTTTTTTCTCACACAGACTACAAGATAAAAAAAACATAGTTTAAATTGGCTTCTTTTATAAAAGGACTGTGGATCGTTACCTAGGCTGCGATCAACTTCAATTCACGAGTCAAGACTCACAATTCATGGTTGCTATATGTGTGTCTTTTTACTTGATGTTTGAAAATTCAAATAATAATATTTTTTACCATTATATATACATTTATTTAGAACAGAAAATAAGGTTAAGCAAAACATAGAAAAAAATAGCAAAATAAAGTTTATCTTTTTAAGCAATGTCACAAAACTCAAACGTTTTTCTGTTAACTTCAGCAGTGAACAAAATACAAATGTCAATGTTGTTTTGTATAATTTAAAAACAAATCCTATAGACGTTTTCCAATCCTCAAAGTTTGACTACAGTTACAGTAGATGGATAAGAATGTAGTAAAGGAAAACACAACAACATCTCAATAAAAATGTAACATCCAAAACACTTTTCATCTAAATGGAAACGTGTTTCCAACATACACATATTATACATTTCTTTTTTCATCTCTAGTGGAAATATCAAAAAATGTTTGGATTTGCATTCACATTTTACAGACGTGTTCCACTATATTCATTATACATTTTTAACCAAATTGTCAATTATATTAAAAAGGTTTTTTAAATTGATTTCAATAAACTAAACTTCAGCACTCTTACTTTGAAAAATCTTCTCCCACACTTTACTTTATTTAGTTTATGTACTGAAAATCCAACATTGTGTTGCAGTTTTAGAGCATTAATTACATTGCCTAAAATGTTTTTTTTTTTTTTTTTTACTGTACTAATTACATCTATACAGATTGCAAATCAGCAACTTGGATATCACAATTATTCATGCTTGTTTTTTCTGCAACAGATTGTGGATATCCGAGTATTTGGATATTTGTTACTTCCCTTTTTCAGTTCTTGACTGTTGATCTTCTGTCTCAGTCGTGCTGAGTTGGAGGCCACAAGAGGACGAGGCTCTCCACCTGAGCTTCTTGTGGAGAATAAAATGACTTTTGGGTTTGCGTTCAAGAACAAATGTTTTCCTGTCGACAGAACATGAACCAGATTCTACTGAACTCTATTCAGTTTCTCTCCATATATCAATAAAGTATTTATGATTGTGATGAATTGTCTGGGGGATTTCAAAGCAATGCACATGAGATCTAAGATTTGAAGCCTGGCAATATGGAACCAGTTTAGCATAATCATAAGCCTGCAAGTTTCAGATGAAGAGAATTTTTTTTTTATCTCCTTTTTTTGCTTAAAGTTATTTCATCTTCCTGCCAAGAAGAGTGTCGATATGGTCTTGGAGGACTATGCGAACTACAAAAAGTCAAAAGGAAACTCGGATAACAAGTAAGCAAACACCCAGAGCCTTTTTGGCATGAAATCCAAACAGATTCTTTAATGTTCTCAGAAAATAAGAAACAGGCGGTTTTCGTCAATGTTCTAACGTTAAAAAGATAGAAACCAGGACGATGGACAATGTTGACAGTAGAAGTGATCTTCTGTTTTCTCAGAGAGTTTGCAGTTAATGAAGTGGTGGCGGGAATTCGAGAGTACTTCAACGTCATGCTCGGCACGCAGCTGCTCTACAAGTTTGAGCGACCGCAGTACGCCGAGATCCTGGCCGAGCACCCGGACACGCCCATGTCTCAGGTGTACGGAGCCCCGCACCTGCTGCGGCTGTTCGTTGGGTTTGTGTTAGAAACACTCGTCATAAATAACCGCTGCATGTAACCATAGTGTATTCAATCCACATACAGGCCTTGTTTCCTTTTTTTTTTTTTTGAAGATTCTCTCTTTAATTGGCTTCTTAGGCATGCAGAGTCTCATTTTGCCATTTGAAACAATTTGTCAAATGTTCTTGGCAGGAACTTGACCGTGCAGAGGCACCAGCGAGCATAAAGGCTCAGATTACCTCCCATGAAGCTGAGCATATCAAACAATGGCCCAGACTTCATTTGCAGTCACTTAAACGCTTCTCTTGATAAAGTTTAGTGCATAAACCTTTTCTCCGAGATGAAACGCGTCTATGCAGGCGCCAAAAACTCATCTCTGAGCAAGTTAATATGCTGGTGTTATTATGATCCCAGAGATGAGAAATGATTTCAAAAAAAAGCTCAGCATACGCTTCTGTCTGAATGCATCGCTTCAGAAACCCCTGATGGAGAATCTTTAGGTCTTTTTGATTTCTGCTGTATTGAAAGGATTCACTAAGATGAAAAAGAATGCAGTATGTTTTAACACTGGAGCCTGATTACAAAGTTGTACTTTTAATTATATGTTCGCTTTGGCTCTTTATAGAGGTTTGGATCTCGGCTCAGAAGTTTGTAGTTTGAACGCAGCATGAGCTTTTACCATAGTTTATGTCAGGTCATACAGAAATGTATATACTTTAAATCTAATATTAATTAGCTTTTTAGATGTTTGTTAAAAAAAATCTAAATAAAACCTAAAACATTAAAATATTCAAACCATTGTTCTCTCTGATATGTTCTTCTTATAAATCCCACCACATCATAAAATTAACAGAAAATTCTAAACTTTTTACTGCAATCAAGAAGTTTTTAAACACTTTGATGACATCCATCCAAAAACAAAACAATATTATTTTTTTATGGCAAAAATTACCAAATTATACTTTTGTACACAAAATTGTTTATTTAAGATGCAAAAATATTTACAAGAGTGTTTAGGAAAAAAAATAAAATTTTTACCTTGTCTCAAATTTGATCCACAGGTTTTTAACATTGTAAAGCTTTAATATAAACAATTAATTATCAACTAATTTATTTTTTTTAGTAAAGCAAATAGTAATTTAAAGTCCCCTTCTGATGAAAATCATGTTTTTACATATATGAGTGGCATTTATCTTAGGAAAGAGAACAAATGTAATAAGAAATCATTTGGTTTTGGAGTTCTGAGTATTTCTCCTTTTAAATGGCTGTCAATCAAACTGTTGCAGACAGACTGCTTGAATTTATGATCTTATTTACATCACAACAGCTCTGCTGCACATGCTCAAAACTCTTAGTCTGCCTAGCTCAGGTTTTGGAGAAGAGAAGATGGTATCTTCACATTGACTGCAGTCAAATGAGCCGCCGTTCACATTTCCGTGGTCAAATCAGCCGTCACTGGATTTTTTGTCTAAGTTTCATACAACATTTACGGTAGCAGGGCTGAGAATGCTGGAAAATCTTCATGAGACTCCGTGAACCTTCTTGATGTTACCATGGAAATGTGAACTCATTTGACCGCAGTTGTAAAGGATTGTAAATCAATGAAAGAGCATTTTGATGCTAGTTTTCATTTTTTTCACAAGGACTCTGCTCTGAGAAACCAATGGATTGAATGTATTGATCACAGCAATGTCAATAAAATTGGAGAATGAGCTATAAGAGTCTCTACTAAACTGGGAGGAGAAAGAATCAGGCCTCTGGAGAAAGTTGGTCCACAAAGCTCTTCAATTCCTCGTCCGAGCTGACATCCAGCTCAAAACGATACGGCTGGACATTACTGATATTTCTCGTCATTTTTATTTAGCAGTGAGGAAGATTTACGCTAGCATCATAAGGTTTTGAAAATTATCAGAACTTTCCTGCCAAATGTGTTTAAGATTTCATGGAGGCAGCCATTTTGAAATGAGCAAAAAAGGTATTCTCTCCCTAGTGGAATTAAGATGAACTACAAGGCAGAAAATGTGGACTAAGTAATGTATAATGGGTTTTTAAAGAAGTTTTGGATAATGCTGACATAGGGGTGTCAGAAATGCCTGTGTATATGATAAAAATGGTTATATAGGGTTAATCACTGTTGGCTGTAACTTATGTAATGCTCTTCTTGTATGTTGTCGTCTTTCAACAGTTCGCATTGGAGCCATGCTGGCCTACACTCTGTTAGATGAGAAGAGTCTGGCTTTGCTCCTCAGTTACCTCCAAGATTTCCTCAAGTAAGCTTCAACTCCCAGCACGCCACCAGAGACTCCATGTCATGTTTGACTGATTCTTAAAACATTCTGTCCCATCCGCTTTCACGTTAGTGCCGCCTGGCTTGATGCAAATACTTAAAAGTCAGGCCATGAAATCGATTTTCTGCTCTGGAAAGTATTTTTGCACACACTGACTGCACGTCACGGTGAAAATACAGCAAAGAATTTGGGTGCCTTCCGTTGAATGCAAACTCTGTGGTTTAACAGCTCAATTTGCTGACTTTATTAAGTATTTTTCTAAAATTGAAATCGTTGTAATTAAGGGTGAATAGAGGCAAGCTTCAGGGTAAAAGGAGGAAATGATGGAATCACTCAATAATGTGAGAAAACATATGAAATTCTTGCCCACAAACAACTTTAAGTACTTTGTTGCCTCAGTCTAAATTCCAGAAAGCACTAGCGTCACTAATAAACATCAGCGTTTTTCATTCCACATTAGTTTTCTCATATTTAAAAACATTGATGGGTGAAAGATTTTACCCTTTGGGGAGAAAACATTCAAGCTTTTCAAGTTTGCTTCATCGTTTCCCTACTTGTAACTCAACAATATATATTTTTTTTACTCTAAAATAATTTCCATCTTGTTCTAGCTCCTTCCCTGATACTGCCAACATAACCATTGACTGAGTTGTTTAAAATCATTTTTTTTTCTAACCCCATCGTCTCTGAAAGACAGATTCTCTTTCTCCAGGTGCTTTCTGTCTGTGTTGTGTGAAGCCCTTTTGGTCTTTCTTTGTCTCCTATTTCCTTCAGTTGAAATCTTTTGTTTTTTTTTTGTCTCTTTTGTATTTGTGTCTGGTTTTAGGACAATTATTTAATTTAATTTTATATTTGTTTCTTTGAGGTTTTGACATTTTGGCCTTTACGCCTCATTTTACGGCCTTTTCAGTTTTTTTTCTTAGCTCTGACTTTTGGCATCATATTATCTTTTTATTCTCTTCAGGTCTCAAGTTCCTGTTAAAAACTATATTATATATTATATAAAAAGTATAATATATTAATTCCGTGAATGATGTATATTGATTCTTCTGCTCCTTTCCATTTGCTTTTCAGCACGTAAAAACTCAAACACACCTTTAGCAATTTGATATTGAAACGTTCAACAAGTTCAGGGCATTCATGCTTGAACTTTTGCTATTCATTCAATGCATTTTAAAATTTTTCGCAATTTTTGCGATTTTTCAATGAATTTCTTTAGACTAAAAATGTTGGTATCTAAACATTAAGCATGTTCATGACATATGTACTTTTAGTGTTCATGCCTTTTATGTATTTTAAATGTTTTTGCGATTCTTCTTTTTTCCAAGACATTTTTCAAATTATTCGTGCACCTTTCAAACTTTTGCAATATTGGTATAAAAATTAAAATTATCAAAAATATTATCAAATTATCAAAATATTGCTTTAGCACGTTCAGGACATCACTGTTTGTACTTTTGGTATTCATTCATTTTACGCATATTAAAATTTTATGCAATTTTTCCAATTTTTTTTAGAAGTCTTTCAAATTCTTTGTGCACTTTCTGTAGATTCTGCAAGTTTGGTAGCAAACCGTTCTGCCCGTTCAGGGCATTAATGCTTGCCCTTTGGTATTCATGTCTTTTATGCATTTTAAAATTTTGTGCAATTTTTGCTTTGTTTTCCAAGAGATTTTTCAGATTAGTTGTGCACCTTCTGCAAATCTGTGAGTTGGTATCAACATGTTCAGGACATTCATACTTGTACTTTTGGTATTTATGCCTTTCATACATTTGAACTTTTTTAAAATATTTTTTTTTGTCAATAAATTTTTCAAATTCTTCATGCAAATTTAAATCCTTTTCAGCGTTGGTTTCAAACCGTTCAGGACATTATTCAGTATCTTCAGTAAATCGCTTCATCATTGACAGTGGCCACATTCAACAAAACACACTCACACTAGCATTATAGCACATAATGCAACTTTTCTAGTTTGTTTTCTGCTATCCAGGAAAGTAATCTAACGGCTGAGCAGTATGTTGTATTAAGGGAAAGTGTTGTAATTTAGATTTAAAAAGGGAGTCAGCACTTGTGGACGTTCCTTCTGCAGGCAGTCTTGTATCTTTATTTGCTTCAAAAGAAGCCTTTTAATGGTATTTTATTATCATTTGAAATTGAAAAAACACAATTTCAGCTAAATAACATAGTTTATTCACATATAGGTTGTTTTGTTTAAGAAAAATTCTCTTATATTAACATAACTCTCACACAGACATGCATTCTTACATAATCTATCTAAAGACAAGCGATTCTCTTTACTACAAATCTGTGACTCCCACTTGATTAGTAACCAAAACACTTTAGAACAAGCCCTTTCGACTTATAACCACACCACTATCTAAACACGTTAACTCCATACTAGCAAATAACAAACACCTTGATTACTTCGCATTAATCTACGTTGACTTAGACTGGGAGGCCATAAGAAGCTTGTAGGACTGAAGATCGTTATGTTATTATATAGAAATTACATACAGCTGATTGAATAAATCTGACACAAAAAAAAAAAAAAAAACATGACTGTTGATTCGTACACATCTCACCCACTGTTTCCCTGTGGAGATGGATTGCTTGCACTGTTTGAAGTGACAGTGCTCTTGCTTGGGGCTTGTTTCCTGTCAGCCAGATGAAGCAGATTGCAGCGTCTTGCAAACTTGGACTCATTTGCATCTTCAGACATGCGCACTTTTCCCAAATGCAAATTACAACAACTTTTCACATTCTCGAAGTGATTCCACTTTAATGTAAAAATCACGTGAATAATCGCATCAATTTTTGTGATTGCGAAGCCTGAACAGCGTTAAAAAAAACAAAAAGAAAGCTCAGACGGGTGAGTGATGGATGTTTGGCCTGAATGTTTTGCCGGTAAACAAAATAATTTGGTTTCATTTCTGTAATTCATTTTCCTTTGAAAACTAAGACGGATGACTGAGCAACCTCCAAAACTTTGATGTTATTTTTAATATTGCAAGAGCTAGCTGTCTGTATTTGTGCCCTGCACACGTGCAGGAATCTTTATCTCCCATTACCTCCTCATTCCGCTCAAACTGGTCTAACTATCAGAGTATTTGTTGGCATTTGCATTGTAAGCTGGGTTGGAAGTTTTGTTGATTGGTTTCACTTTCTGCACCCTGCCTCTGTTTTCTTTTTGTTTGATGGTAACAGTCTGCTCTGCTCCCTCTCCAGGTACTTGGTGAAGAATTCAGCCACCCTCTTCATCACCACTGACTATGAGGTGGCGCCCCCAGAGTACCACCGCAAAGCTGTGTGAAAGCTCTCAGACACGCAACACTCGGAGAGGCACACATGAGCACCTTTTTAGGTCACATGTAAAATATCCATTACTACACTTCCAGACTTGAACTGATACACTTCTGTCATGGAGGTCTCAGGAGCGTGTCAGGCCTCTACAAGAAGAAGAAAAAAAAGTTGTAAAATCTTTATCAATTTTCTATTTTTTTCTCCACTGTTTTTGTTTTTATTTATACATATTTATTCAAAAAGAAGTGACGCATCATCTCCACAATTGGCTCTCTTGTGTAAATCTGCATTCCGGCTGAGGTGCTTGTTACTGTTGCATGTGTTTATTTGTGGTTTATTTCTGCCTCATGAGGTGCAATTTGATGCTTTGCCTCAAGGTCAGCCAATAACTTCTATTTGTAATTTGTGTGTTTGTATCAATTTGTAAAAAAAAAAAAAAACATTTCTACACAGGGTTATTTTTATTGTTTTGTCGACTTTGTTCTTGACTTTCTTTAAACTGTTTGGTGTTATAATTGCTCTGCAAACATGCATTCTGTTAAAAGCACTTGCTGTTTAATTGGGTCTCACAGCTCTTCCCTGCTGTTCTTGAGTGCATCCAAAATCAAGGACTTTCTTTGTACAAATTCTTTCAATGCACCATTAAGCAAAGAAGTACATCTTTCATGCATGTTGGAGTTCCTGGGAAATATAATTTTTGCCACCTAAAGACATCATTTCAAGTCTTTTAATTAGTGACTCAAGTCTGCAGCATCCACAAAGCCTGCAAGCACGCATTTTGGAGGGAGCCACTGACGTTTTAATGTGTCCTTCAGTGCAGCACAAACCACATAAATACTGTACGTACTGCAAGATCAGAATGAATAAATGATTATGAATGCAATATTAAACCATAAATACACTTGACACCAAATTGGCTAGAGCTAATATTAGTGAAAGCGCTTTTTAGATAAATGCCAAACAGTTAAAAGGGACACAAACAAAGACTTGTTTATAGTTGTGTCTTAAGACACATGACTCAATACGTATCTTGATACATCGTCCACGATCAATACATAAAAGATACAACTAGCTTTGTAGTGATACCATACAGTCCAATTTATTTATTTTAATTACCTAAATGGATGCATACTCTAGATATATATTAATTTAGTGTTTAAAACTATAAATTAAAAAGCTTTTTAACATTTTATTTTTCTCACTGGCACTTTAAAAGTTTGCCAGAAACTGATTATTCAATTTTCAATGTTTTTTATACATTTTTTACCAACATAATCGTGTTTGTTTTCCACCGATACTGCTGTTACTCCCAGAGCTCTGTCGATTTTTTTTTTTTTTATTCGTATCTGTCTTTTACATCTCTATTATTAACATTATTGTTTACTGAACATATGCATAAATGGGCTAGCACCTTTTTAACAAAAAGTCCCTCAAATCTGAAGTTTGCATGACATTAAATTACCAATTCAATCGATCGTTTTGACCAACTCCCTTTTTTCTTTTTTAATATTTGTAGCGTGGTATTGTAAAAGTTCACATTCCAGTATGCATTATTTGAAGCTCCTTGCTGGGCTCTATAAATATTAGATATTTGGTCTCATTATTCAAAACTTATGCAAATACAGTTTTTAAACAGGATTCGGTTCCTAGATTTAAATAATACAGTACACATAAAAAAGTGCAATTCATTTTTTTCATCTCAATTTTCTCTCCATTTTCGGACAATTTTTGAATGAAAATTGTATTTAGTAACTAACACTTATTAGTCCTGAGTGTGAATATAATTTGTGGAGCATGGAAACTGAAAATGCTGGCTTCATACTTCTCCTTTGGTGACGAGAGATGACGGTGCATCTTTGCTTTTGTGTAAAGTGTAATTATTTTCTCTAATGAGGCTTTTCCTTCTTTGTTGACCACAGACCAATATTTGTTAGTGTTGTTATGACAACAGTGGGACACAGCTATTTAAATGTATCTGACTTCCATTCAGAAATTGTATATGTTCGTAATTCTATTGCAGTATGTCCAAACATTTTGCAAAGAGGGTCCGATTCGGTGAGGTGAAAATGTGTGAAGGTCAATTTTTTGGCTTGAATTCTTTAAGCCCTTATAATAAAATGAACTACAAATGATATATTTAAAGATTTTTTTTTTGTTTGCAACAAGATCCTTGTCATTCCTTTATATAGGACAGAACTGCTCTACTTCTAATTACGTTTTTACCTAAACTACGGTTATTGTATTCGAAGACTAGAAATAACACAAAGAATAAGTCTGGAAAAAAACTTCATAAACATTAAACGTCAGTTCCCACACAATGTTACATGTTATTTATTCTTAAATGCATTCTGTAAACTTTGAAATGTAAATTATGCAAATAAGAAGTAACACAAATGTTCTTTTTATTTTGTTATTATGAGTCACAAAACATTATGGTTTTGATCATAGAAACAAAGCTGGTCATTTTGTTTACAGTAAACATTTTAGAAATGAGCTGGAAAGTGTCACAGAAGGGTCCCGCAACAGCGTTTCCTCATGTTTACATCAACTTATTACAATATTTTGCCAATCACAACAAAAAAATTGAACACAAAGTTTTTAGAACGTGCTGTGGTCTGCTGGTTTTATGACTGGAACCAGCGGACCACATAATTTGAATGCATTTGACCCACGGACTGAACTTTGGACATACATGTTCTACGGAATCTGCAAATAATAATCTAAGCTTTAATACCGTTTTTATGCAATTTTCTGTGTTAACCATTAGTAGTTTGGGGGCCTTTTGATCTTTTCACTTTGCTCTATTAATTTATGCTTGAATCTGTTATTTCTTAATTCATTATCCATATTTTTAGAAACTAAAACCCCACTCTTTTCATACACATTATGGCTATTAAATAATAATTTCCCAATTAATCTGAACCTGTCCAGAAACTTCAATTCTATCTATGTGGTAAATTTCTTAATTTTTTACTAAAAAAAAAAAAAAATCAATGTAAACATTAAAAAAAAAAAAAAACAGACAGAGAGATCCCTGTTGAGCTATAAGACTATAAAGTTCTCAAGGAGTGCCACAGTTATGCTTTATATGTCTTCTTATGTCAGATTTAACATAAGAATGAAAACGATGCTTTAAGTTTGGTGATTTCATTCTTGCTTTACTTTGAAACTCCTGATTTGATTGGCAAACTCATGGAGCGTTCAGGGACTATCGAGTGAAATGGAAACATTATTTTAATCACTTCCGCCGTTTAAAAAGTTGTTAAAACGTTCTGGTATCACTGCGCGCTGTACTGCTTACTGTAAATAAAGATTTAATCTCCTCCACCCTTACACTTTTGTTATGGTGTCATGAGGAGTTTCGATTTATCAGGTACTTCTTACGTCACTCGCAGTTTCTCCCTATCCAGTCCCCGGACTCCTCAAACTTCTTCCCGTCGATTTTTTTTTTTACCCGGAAGTCCCGCCCCCCAGGACCTCCAATGGCAGTGATTCCACATATTCAAACGGGATTGGCTCACAAGCTGTCAAACACGGCGCGTGCAGCGTTTACGGTTATAGGCGTCAGGTGAAACTAGTTTTTAGGCGCAACAGCAAGTATAAGTTGAATCTTTCAGACTTTCTGTAAACTAAATGTAGTATATTTCTAACTTTTTAAAAAATTGTTTCAAAGAAAAGGACACTTATTATTGGGAACTAACGCTTTTCAGAATGAAGAGCCTCAAGAATCGATTGAAAAGGCACGAAGTCACCATTTCAGTAAGTTATTTTGTTTACTGGTTTGTCCAATCCGCTGTTTTTGATACTTCATTAGCTAGCATCATATTTAAAAATGTTTCTTCTGGTAGAAGTTTCTTCAACCGTAGGTTTACTGCTTCTGACTGACCTCGTTTTTGCGTTAACCGCGGTCATGTTCCCACGGTGGTTATAATTCTTTAGGAAAACTGTTGTGAGCACCTGCAGCTACATCTCGACCGGGCTAACAGCCCTTCTTCTCTCACGCAGGTGGTTCTTATTCACGTAAATGACTCAAATCCAGACTGATGTTACTCACAAACATGCGGGGAAAACAAACCCACAAATCAATGCAGCAAAGTGCCCCTCCTGGTTGTTATCGCAACTGATTATTGTTCGAAGTCGTACTTTTTTTTTTTTTTTTTCTTGAAGTGGCTTTTGTGTGAAAGTTTAAAGTGACGCATTTTTATTACAGTACTTAATTAAAAATCATATATAGCATTTATTAATGTGAGATTAAAATAAAAACTAGTGCACTTTAATTTATCTATTTTTATTATCATAGTGTAAATACTAAAAATGTAAAATCTCAGTAAAGGCTAAAAAATAGCATGACAATGAACTTGTTTGTAATTTCTGATTACAAATTATAGTTTTCAGCTACTAAACTGCAACTTAGTGTCTGTATCCAGTTAACTGATTTATGTTTACTCATTTATAGGTCAAAGCAATGCTTTGTTGTACTTAAATGTTTGTCAAGCCCTCCAATCTCCATGGATACACTGAGATCGCCTCGGGAATGTCGGTCCTCTTGTACACTAAATTTGACTGTACTCTTAATTGGGTCATATAAAAAACTGAATTCCTAAAAGTTGAGTTGCCCCCACTTTATTTTTGCTCATCCGCACTCACTCATTCATACCAATTCTGAGCATTGGATGGACGTTTGGCTCTGCTTTTAGCTCCCTGCAATTATCATGAGAAAGGCACAATAGCCATGACTGAAAAGAAAAGTTCTCCTCATTGATGGTCCGACCGCTTTCTTAGTAGAGGCAAAGTCTGCCTTTTAGAAACAGGGGGGGAAAGTATCTAAAACATTTCCCTTAAAACACTGCGGTGCCATTTGTTAAAAAGCAACCTCAGGAAATGCTTTGGGTAAGCTGTGTCAAGGAAACAAAAGTGACATTTACACCAATTTGAGTAATGGATTTATAACGTTAGTATTGTACACATACATCTATAAAGGCACAAATAAAAGTCACAAAGTGAAGGACATTTTTACACACCCTCATTTATATGTAAAGAAAGATGATTTTCATTTGAAAGCCTGTTTTCTTCTAAAACTACGGCATAGTTGGCATTCATTGCATACCAAGTTAATACTGTTGATCTAGTGTAATTTTTAAACTTTTTTTTGTCCATGAACTGTCGTCTATAAGAAAAACATTAAGTTAACTCTATCAAGCTGTGAGGCGAATGTTTTGATTAAAGGTTTTCCTCATTCCAACAGTCCTTGGGAGGTGAGCACGCTCACTCCTTCCTGGTGGACTCACTGACTAATAATAAGGAAAAACCCTTCTGCATTTTAGGAGTGGGAGAAGCAAAAGGGAATTCTAGAGAATCTGTCCTTTTAGTCTTAGAACAAATAAGTGTTTTTCAACCACAGGAAGCAGAGAACTTTGTCCACTCTAATCTCAGTTTTTCATGCACTTTGCTTTTTATGTAACTCTTAAAAAATGGAAAACAATATGCCATCTTTAGACTTGAGTTTTCCGCAAGACTTGAGGCTCACCTCTGCCAAGGAATGAGGAATGTTAAGTATGCTATCAAACGTTTACAGGTAGTAGAAAAAAAAAACAACAAAGAGTATTGTAGAACTTTCCCCTAATACCAACTACAGATTAAAAGTAGGAGGTTTGATTTTTATTTATTATAAACAAATATTTTCCAGTATACAGAGGTATCTACAAATGTAATTGCAGTATTTATTTATTTATTTTGGCCACTCTGCCCTTTTGACACCTCACGTTCAGTCTCACAACAGTACTTTGAAAGCCTTACATTTTACTGGCCTGTGTCGTACAGTGGTGGTTTGCTTGGCTCGTGATGCTCTGTTGATGTCTTTTTTGGCTTCATCGTAACTCCAACTGGGAGCTCTACGTCTGCCAACATGATGAGTTTGGGTTTTGACAGCTCTGCCCATTTCCTGTCCTCCATGTTCCAGTTCCTGGAAACCTCTTGCAGAGTGCAGCCCATACTCATTTCTGCCTGGTTGGACATGTGTTTTTAAAATACAGTTTTGTCAGTTTACTATAAGTATCCAAGACCTGAAGTTCTGTACATCTTCTCCATTTATAACAAAAATAATTCAAAATTCACATTTTGTTTTTCTGTTTAAAAACATTTTAAACTCTAGTGTTTTTCTCTTATCAAAACCTAAACTGGCTTATGAACACCAAACTGTGTCTTATCGGCTTAAAAACAAATATGACATTAAAAGAAAAGAACGTGCCGGAGAAGCATGGCTGCTCCTAGATTAGGATCTTAAGTCTGGATGTGTTCAGTCAAGCATTCTTCCAACATTTTTGTCTGTCATTGTGTCTTAAAACCCTTAAGAATTTTGTTTCTGTTTTTTTTTTTTTTTTAATTTATGCTGCAATTCATTACTTTTTGAAATGATAAAATCATATTATTATGTCTGCTTACTGTGGATCAGTTCATCTGTTCTTTCCTTATCTGTTTCCAAAACATTGTCACTCCCTCATGTAAAACACACTTTCTAACAAACGTGCAAGACATTCTTTACTAGATTTACCCCTTATCCTGAGCCCTTAAAGACACTGCTGAAAATCCTGCTTTTGGTGTTTTTGTGGCATTTTTCTGATGGAGGACAAATATGAAGAAAATTAAGCCTGAAATTGTCTGTCTGAGTACTATATTTAAACTGCTGTAAATCAGGAGCAGAAAAAATGATGCTGTTTATCAAAGGTAATATGTTTTATAGAAAATACACAGAGCAAGCCACAAGCTCCCTGTCCCTCTCCATTCTGATGCATCCACTTGCAGAGAAAAAGATCCATGTACATCTTTGCCTTCCTCTTCTGAGCTGGCATCTGGCTCAAAGCTGTACGGCTGGATATCTCTGATATTGCTCATCATTTTTGTTGTATCAGTTAGTGAGAGAGTACGGGAACAAACAGCTCAGTTATGGGTGACGGAAAGGGAGGATGGGGTTTCTCCGTGCCAGTGAACCAGCCCACAACTAATGAACTCCTGCAGCTCTGCAGAAACTGTCTGAAAAAACGGCAAGTTTTTAAAATTTTGCCTCAAAATGGCATAATCATAAATTAAACACTACTGAGATTACTTTTTAAAATACATAAGATGACTGGAGAGGAACTTTGAATAAATCTCTTATTTGTTCAAAGTTTTTTTAGTGATATCTGCAATAACTACATTTTTATCTGTTTTAATGCATATCTGCAGGCAAACTTGGTTTCAGTTGAAGTTTGTGGTTTGTCTTCCTTGTTTGACATTTGATCATGTGCATCTCAACAGACTGGTATTTTCCAAAGGAAAAAAGATTGAATTGGATCCATTTTCAGTAACAGTGGGGTAATTCACTATGGATCTATGCAACCAAATGAATTTGTTTTGTGCCTTTTCTTTTTTTTTTTTGCCCGGTGACTGTGATATTAAGCCTTTAAATCATTCTTTCCACAGCCTGCTTAAAATTAAGTCTGTGTAATACAGATCCCTCTATTAAGGCTTTAATCAGACTATGATGCTGAAAAAATGCAGCTTTAAGCCTTGTGTCACAGCAGTTTTCTCCCTTTTCTGATTCGGCTATTAAGAGTTTTAGTTAAACAGCTTGTTGCAACTGAACATTTTGAGTTGTTTTAACAGTTTCTTTAAGACTTGATTGGCTGTGGTTGTGATGGCAGAAACCTGTGTAATGTCAATTTTTGTGTTAGTCATTTGTAACAATCCATTGTAAAGTGGGTTACAAGCAATTAGCAAAAAGTCAAATTCTAGTTCTTTTCAAAATAGCACGCCATTAGAAATACAGAATGAAAAAGTTGATTTCTTTAAGATTATAAACTGTATTATTGTTGTACTTCTAAACATGTGCAAACAGCATGCGGTGGCAGCACAATGAATAAGGGTTGCACAATATGAGAAAAACTTGTGATTTGAGATTTTAGTGATCAGTATTGAGATGGTGATATTACTTGCAATACATGCAAAACAAAAAAAAAACTAATACATTATTTCCATTTCATGGAAACAGTATTTTTTTGATAAGTCAATATTAATAATAACTCACCTACATGAGAAGAGAGGGTATCCAACATAAAAGGGCTCCATCCGATTGGTCAAGTGCGTTAAATACTTCAAGCAGTCATATCGTTTTAGCATGAGTATAAATATTTAAGGGAACCATTTACTGCAGTTTACACTGTATTTTTCAATGTGCTGATTATGCAGGTTTATATCTCAATGATAAATTTGCGATTTATTGTGTCTACTTAAAGTAAGTACATGTATAGTTATTTAAACGTTTTTTTTTTAGAATTCAAAGAAACAACATTATTTGCATCAAGTCATGGAAAAATAGTAGTAGTTTAGTTTCCTTACTGGTTTGGACTGTTATGCTTGCCCTTAAACTTTATTTTGTGATAATAATGTCAAAAGAAACTAATATAGTCCATCTTAAAAATATTGAAGTTCAAAGTTGGGATCAATGAAACTTACAGGCTAAATATCTGGAAATGCATCAAAGTATGAATATGGACATGATCTCCTCTTTGGTGCAATGCTCCAAACTCCTGAGAGCTCCCGTTCAATTGAATTTAAAAATTGAAATTTTCAAAAGAGATAATCTTTATTCTAACGGAGAAATGCCTTGTGTTGAAATCGGAAACTTTTTTTTCATACTTCTTTGCTCAAAACTGTTAATTTAGAAACAATATTGTTGAATTCATTAGGAAAAAAATCCTAGGTTGTGCAGTGTTTGTGAATTTCAGACTTTGGATAATGTTGCTACTTGTTCAATGTTCTCCTCTGGTGTACAAGACAAGGCCACAGCTGTGGAGTGCTTTTCTTTTGGTCTTTTTTGAATGCGTTGGTTTTTTTTTGTCAATATTAATACTTTTGACATTTTTGTTTCTAAATCTTTCTCTTTTTTACAGATTTTAGGACAGATGCTGAGCAGCGAATTCGCCGCATGGCAAAGCAGAGACGGCTAACGCCAATTTATCACGGAATTGTGTTGTTTGTGAATGCAGCATAATACCAATACTGTTCTGAAACTATTAGTCTTCTCAGTTAGAACCTTGAGGCTTTTAAGTAAGTCATCTCCAACAGTTGGGTCTACACAAACCCTTGAGCTATTTAAAAGAAAGCTTAAGCCCAGTTTTTTTTTTATCATTAGTTCCAGTTTGAGGAGATGTTTGCTTTTGCTTTCTCTATGTACTGTTGCAACTTCTTTCCCATCTAGATATAAGTTTAGATGCCTTGTCCTCTTTCTATCTTGGGTCATGTTTATCTTCAATAGGGATGCAATGATTCACTTTCCCATGATTCGACTCAAACCTCCATTTTTTTTTTTTTTTTTTTTCTGTTTCAATTTTAATTGAATTACAAAATGAAAAAACTAATATGCAGATTTTTTTTCATATATAATTATTAAGCAAGTAACAATGAAGAAAAGCCTTTAAGTTGGCTCATACCAAGCCTGGTGTAATGTAAAAAAACAATTAATAACGCATCACTTTTAAATTAAGCACAACACAGGTGTTTGAACTTTCAACATAAACATATTAGTATACAGAAGAGATTCACTAATTGACTTTTTCCCAATGATTCGGTTTAGTTGTGTAACCTACGGTTCATTTTAAATCAAGAATTGTGGCATCCCTACTTTACAACAGCAAAAATGAGCACTTAGGTTTGCCCTTGCTTTTTTCGTCTATGCTTTCTTAAAGTCAGAATCTGCAAATTGTGAAGCTAGTTTATGATTTAAACATTTTTTCTTTTTCATTTTTTGTGCTTGTTGTGTTAAGCTCAAACGAAGCAACTACTTCCTTTGTAAAATATATCTTTACATCTTACTGGATAAACATTTAAATTTGTTAAACTAAACATTAAGCTAGTGAGACTGTTACAAGTACGTGATATTGAGTAATTATTGGGTTCAATTCATTTTGCAACCCCTCCTTTTTTTCTTTTTAATTACACACTATTTCCCTAAATTTTTCTGGAAATGTTATATACTTAAGGTATCATGTAAATGATTTGGTACCATAGTTACTTAGAAGAAGTCGTACTATGCTAGTTTGTGTGGATAGTTTGTGCTGATCTTTTTCAGGGGCTGTTATAGCTCATGCAGGCGGGAAGCAGTCACCTGACAGTTGGAGAGTTGATAGTTTGAATTTTGGTTTAGACCAGTGCTCTGCAACCTGCAGCTCCATAGCCACATGCGTTTTTTTTACCTCTCTGTGGTGGCTCTGGATGAAGAAAAATAAAATAATTTTTTAAAGTTAGAATGACTTAATTAGCATTTATTTAATTTATATTATTTAAATGTTTAAATTGAGGACTTAGCTGCACATAAATGATAAACTATGTAGGTTTTTACATTCCTGTTGACCTAAAGAAGCCTTGTTTGCTCAACTCTAGCTACCTCCAGAATGAACAGATTTTATCAGCAAAGCAAAACTTTGGTTAAAAGTTTTATCTTTTACGAGTTAAAGTCACTGTTCAGGCCCTGTTCTGCAACCTGTGACACTGTTTTGTCACAAGCACATATTATCTTATGCTGCACAACAACAGTTAATAGCTGTCCACAGCTGCTCTGAGATGATCCTGTTTGGCACAGACCATCTTTTATTTAGAAAATAAGTTATTTAAGCATCTGTCAAATGCAAAAAAATCATATTTTGAGAGATGCTAGTTTCTTTTATGTTTTGCTTTTGTTCGTGCCAAAAAACTGACATTATTCCTATTATTATTTTTTTTTTAAGTAATTAATGTAAATCCAAATTTCTTTGAGACTAGTGTAAGACTATGCAGCTCCTTCGGAATGAGCCCAAATAGCTCTTTTACTGTTAAAGGTTGCTTACCCCTGGTTTAGACTGTCAACATCTTGGTCAGGCGCATCAAGGCGTTGAACAGTAAATTTGATAGGCGTCAAAAGAGAGGCAGCAGACGCAAATTTGACACGCCTGCTGCATTTGGTGTGAAAGCACTATTAGACTTTTGGTGGTCTACTTGTGTAGAAAAGTGCTGTTTTTTGTGCTGATTATATGAGTGGCAGTGCAGGGATGTGTCATTTTAAGGATTAATGTCTGGCTCCATGGGAGCTGCTTTGAGGTAATCTCAGCAATGTTAACCCCCCAATGTCTGTTACTGGATTTTCATTCAAGACCAACAAAGGGCAGCTTTTTCTTTGTTCTGGTGATCAAGTCAGTGTGTTTCCTTCAAACCTGTTGGTCATGTTTCTTTGTGACAAGTAATTGAGAACACATTACTGAAGTTTAAGTGGATGTGTAACATGAACTCTTTTTATTATGGGATCTTGATGGAGAGATTAGAAATGCTGGGGGAGGGTGTCGTGGGACGGGGGCCCAGTTATTAACAGTCTTTTGGGTGGGCTGCCGCTGACATCAGCCGTAGCGTGCACACAGTCAATCATGTTGAGCAACAGAAGCACAAAGATTGTGCTGATGAGGAGACAATCTGCTGTGCAGTGGCTCAGGCTTAAGCCATGTCAAGCTGTTCTCTCTGGGTTTGTATGTTTCTGTCTCTGTCAATTAGTTAAGTGTCTCAGACGCCTCACAAAAACATATTAGCTTTTCTTCAGAAGCCACATTCCTCCGCTTACGTGTTGTCTTAACGATTAATATGTATATAAAACAAAATAATTTTTATAGTTCAACTTTTAACCTTTTTTTTTTTTTTTTTTTTTTTGCCCAACCATTCTCTAAAACAGTTTTGGGGTACATAAAATGACATGAAAAATGTTTTTACATTGGACCTTTCCTGAACAAGTTCCTCTGTCTGCTGATCACCAGCAACTATCTTGTGTGTATGAAAATTGTTTTTCAAAGGAAACATTACTTTTTTGTGCACCAAAAGATGTTTGTGCACATAATATCCATGCCATTGAAATGACCATTCCATTCATCATACCATTTACCTTTTGGGAATAAATGGCAACAAATAGCATCCCTGTTTTACTATATGTTGAGCAATAATCTTTATTATGCTAGACAGCTGGGATAGTCTTCCCTGGTGCAATAGAGCATATTGCATACACACCAGTTAAATGAGATGGAAGATTTTTTTTTTTTTCTCTCAATTTCAGTACAAACATGTTTAGGCCTGTGTCTGAACCACTATTAACAAACAGGTGCACAAAACCCTATCAACCAAATTTAATTATGTCTTTGTACATACAAAACAAAACTGTTTGTCGTGGATTACCAAGGAAAAGCTTTTCTGCCACAAAGTTCAGGGACAGTTGAGACATTCTCTCATGTAAAGTGTACAAATTAATTTTTCTTGGAGCATGGCAGTATCTAATGCCTCAATTTCATTGAACAGGTGACCTTCAGTATATTTGTCCTGGGAAATTTCTGATATGAGGTTCTACTTTTCATACCAAGTTTCAAGTATTTGTGTGTTACTGTGTTGGCCTTGATGCACATGAAGCAGTGCTTGTAAAAGCAGTGCTTTGACACTTCATTCTGAAAGTGTCTCCTTTTGCTTCCTGTAACATTCCAATTCAAAGATGAGTTTCTTTGAAAGGTGATGGGCATATTCAGTGGAGCAGAGCTGGGTTCATAACTGACAAGTAACTTTAAAAGAATCCATTCTGAGCAGACAGGCTGATGATTTGTGGAAAATTGAGAAAAAAATGGTTGACATACTTACTCGGCTTCTTTTTATGGCTTTTTAAAATGCTACTTTCTGTACAGCACGATTAGACTGATGAACTTGGAGGAAGTGTAAAGAATGCAGTGGGAGCGGCCATAGACATGTATACACTGGATGGATAATCTCTAAACTCACAAATAGAATTCTAAATGGAGAAAATGACGCCCAAAGTAAGATGGGAGTGTTGAAGTTTACTCAGCCCACCTCAACAACATGCTAGAAATCACAGAGTAGTCCATAAAATGTCAAAGGAAGCTTTTGTTCAATCGACTTACCTTGCAATCAAGAAGACATGGCCCTAATAATGCTGTCATTTGTGATGTGGTACAATAGAACAGTCGGCCACAAGAAGACAATTGGAGAAAAAAAAAACACCCTCCGTCTCTTATGTTAAATAGGAGTTAAGGAAGAATTTGTCTTTTTGTAATGTTTCTTTTTTAAAGAGCTACAACATTTGGACATTTGGTACCATTTGAATGCATCAAATTTGCATTAAAATTTGATTCAAAAGGAATCTAGGTGTTTGCTGTGGCCTGATATTGACAATGAGACATTGAGTGCTAAGACTGGCCATTGTTGGGTGCCTCTTTGTGTGTCCGGCTGGATTTCTCTTCCCTGAAGCCCTGCAGGTGAGTTGGGTTGGGTTGGTGTTTGGCATTATGATGTGATATTCAGGAATGGTGGAGTTTTGAGTGTTTGACTGGCCAGTACTCCCACTGGTGGCTTAATGCTCAGGGACAGTAGTGCTTGGAGTGTTGACCTCTATCAGCCTGTAGTTTGAACAGGTTGAGGCTGATCTGTCTATGTGCTCTTCAATGCCTCCACCATGGTAATCTCATTTCACCATCACAAAGAATTGAGAAGACTGTTGGCATGGCCCCTAGGGAGGCCCAGCTTATCAGTTCAGACCTTTCAACTGTAGTTTCAGTGACCATACACCATTCCTGGGCTCCCTCTACGAGGAATGTGTAGGCATTGTTGTGGTCTTTCTTCACCTCATTGTGCAAGAACTGCAGTTTGCCGTTTTGTGAACACTGAACACAGAGCTACTCAGTAGAGAGGGACTGACCTGTTTTTTTCTGCATGCAAACGGCTTCTGTGACACTACAATGTCAAGCTATACACATTTTTTAACAATGTAGAAAATACTTTTCTACATTTCTTTTAATGTTGAGTTCTAACTGGTTTAGTGTTTTAATTGCTTAACTTGAAGCTTTGGCACAACGATGAGTAGAAATTAGGTTAATCTGTTAACTGGCAGTTTCTCACAACAAAAACTTGACACAAAGGGAATGGGATTTTTAAATTCAAATAATAAGCTTTATTGGTCAGTAACATGTTTTCAGTCGTTTTAATGCTTATAAATTAAAACAATGATTGTAAATGTTTCACAATAAACACCTGAGATAAAAAATCGTATGTGATTAACCCTCGTTCTCTCTTATGGGGTCCAGATGACCCCACCCTTTAATTTGGGCATTAGCCCTTCCATGACAAAGGTCGACAAGGTGTACAAGACTTTACGTCTGTCATTGGACACCAGTAAAGATTCTTAATCATTGAAGAAAAAAAACAAAGGTCAGCGCACTGTCTTGTAGGGTCCAGATCGAAACCTCTTTTAATGTAACCAAGGCTAGGAGAGCGGAGGGGTTCTGGGGTCCTCCTGCCGTCTGCTCTTATCTGAGTGGAGAAACATTTTGTGCTGTAACGATTCTTACCCCAGGCTCGCATCGCTAGCGTTACATCTCAGGTGCGATGCGGGAGCGGTTTAGCTGCAGCCGACGGCTCATATTAGCTACAGGTTGGCTGCAGCCACAGGCTCTCAGCAGACACTGCAAAACCCAGAAACTCACATACTTTCCCGCTAATCCCCTGTATTCGGTGCGGTTCAGCTGCGTTGTCTGGCAAAATTTGAACCAAACAAAACTGATTTGCAGTGACGCAGAGTCCTGACCGCAGACGCAGGACGTGAACACCTGCAGTGGGATTTCCTCTCGCACTTTTAAAGTTGCGTAAAGACTGCGGCGTTCGTATCGGAGCCGAAGCACTAGCGGTGTGAGCCCGGGGTTACTCCATCTGCAGTTAAAGTTTTAGATGACCAGTGTTTTTTGCTCTTAACTATTTGAGATTTTGATTCCTCATGTTTTCTTCCATGGTTGATGGTAGGGCAAGATTTTTAGGATGTGAACAACTATAAAGCTGACGTTTTGCCCTGGTAGAGGGTATTCTTTGTAGCTTGGAAATATCTTTGCCTTTTGGGTTTAAATCATGTGAAATTTAAATGATCTGGAGCTAAATGAATCGATCTCCATTATGGATCTGACAGATGAAACAAAGTGGAATACATTTCATTTAAAATAACTGAAACCTCTGAAATGCTTCAACAGATGCCTCAGATGATTATCAAGGGAGCAAAGATTCTGAATTCTTGTTGGGGTTTATTTGTCAGACGTATTAAACCATTTATTAACATTTTTATTTAGTGTTTTAATGTGCAACAAGTCATTCTATGTAAAACTGTTACCTTAAACCTGAGAAGGATGACATAGAAGTGGTTTATATTTCCAATTAACCTACTACTTTTTGCATAATATAAGATAACATTTATTTATTCCTTTTGCAGAATTAAAGGACAGTTGTCGTTTTTAGACAAAGCCATTTTTAGAGCTCACATGCTAAGATGAGACTTTTCTGTGAAGCCCTCTTCTGTCATGAGTTTAGTGATAAGGAGTGCTTGAAAAAGCAAACAAGTCCAGATGTGCTCCATATGTATCTAATTCTTATCTTTCAACAATTGACTACAGTTAAAGATTTTTTTTTTTACTTCTTGAAAAACACAATTCTCAAACGGTATTCTTTAAAGAAGACCTTTAATCAGGTCACTATGATGAGTGCCATTGAATGTTTTAAGCGTCTCAGTCGATGTGACTTGTAACTGTACAGAAGTCTAAAGTAACACCTCTGCATTTTTTTCTTTTCCTTTTTTTCTGTTTTATTTTGACTATTTTCCATGTAACCAGTCCCCTGTTTTCATACCCCTCTGTCTTTGTGTGTGGTGACTTGAAAATGCTTGCTATGCAAGCTGCAGCACTGTTATTTGTTCCCAAGTACCGGCATGCCCAAATAGTTTGTTGCATAAGCCAATGTCCTCCAAAGGTGAGATCGTAACTGATTTCTGTCTTTACGATGCCTCCTTCAGCAAAACAGCACTATGTTTTACTGGTGTTGGATTCAAGACTGATAAAAGTATATTTTTCATAAAAAAGGAGTTACACTTGGTCATAAGCTCTAAATGTACTTTGGCATGATATTTTAGCCTTCAAGACTTTGTGTTAAAAGCTGATGGATAAAAAAAACCCAAAAAAAACATGTCTGTTTTTTGGATTTTTTTTTCCCTTTCCTGCTGCGTCATCTGTCCTGTTTTGATTCTATTTATTTATTTTTCCTCTCCACATGATCAAACCAGCTGCATTAATAATAAATTCAGCCACTTTGTGTCTCTTGAACCCTAATCTGCTCATTTTGCTGCTGATGACATTTCACTGATGGTTAATACTGGCATACAAAGTATCGTTAAAAGCTTAGTTATTGAAATTCACAAGACAAATAAAGGTGTTTCTTAAGAGCAAGACAAGCCATGGGAATGAAAAAAACATTCACAAAATGCCTAAGTGAACAATTACTTGAGATTTTGGTTCCTTAATCTTTCTTTTCTGCTGGTAGCAGGGCAAAGTTCTTAGGATAAGGACAGCTAAAAAGCTGACTTTTTGCCCTGTTAGAAAGTCTTTTGATAGCTTGGAAAAAGCTTTGCCCTTTGGGTTATAAGTCATGTAAAATGATTTGACCCACCAGCAATTGAGCTAATCTCCATTATGGATCTGATAGGTGAAACGAAGTGGAATGCATTTTATTTAATTTTACTAAAACTTCTAAGATCCTTAATGGGTTATATACTGTGTTGTCTTTAATACATTTTAGGGTATCTTAAATTATAGTTTCATATAGTCAGTTCTTACATTTCTTGGTGTTGACTTGTAAACTTCTGTCTTTCTGTCCCTCTGTTTCTTCTAAACCAGGGATCTCCAACCCTTTACCTTTTATAAAATACTATCCTGCTTGTTTTGCATCTAACGTTGATTCAGTAATTACTGGTCACTTGGTGTGTTCAATGACAAAGGGGTCTTGCTCAATTCAGCCAACCTGCAATCACCGAAGCTGCAAAACAAGCAGGGCGGTAGCTCAAGAGGAAAAGGCTGGGAGATGCCCGTTGGTTCAGCAGTTTGTTAAAAATGATGCAGCTTTCAAGGTTGGTTCTTTCATAAAGGCTTTTATTTTTTTATTTTTGCAAATAAAAAAAGCCAGTTAAATATTCATTGTTTTGTTATTGATATTTTTTTAAAGCTTATAAATAGACTATTGAAATAAAGTTTTTTAAAAGGAAAAAGTGTTTAAGCACTCTTGTCAGAATGTATTTAGCTTTCTACTTGGCGTTAATGTTTTGTGTTCTCTTCTTTTGAAGTGAAAATTTGCTCCTAATTGATGCAGATGACTGCTTATTATGTGTCGGTAATTAATTGGTATTCATTTCTAAGTACATTTCCTCTAAATGTCCCTATTATAATACAATAGCAAAAGTCTTAAAATGCACTTATACCACCAATAAATGAAAGTTTATGCTTTTCCCTGCATTGGATTTGGTAGATTAGACATTATTCTTCTTTTTACCACTAGGGGGTGCATGTGTCTCTATCCTTACTTTCAGACTAGGAAAAGTGATCTACCCAGAGACAGCAAGAAGCCATTGCACCTTACATGCCAAAAAACTGAGTGACCTTTTTCTTCACACACCTGACCTGAAACATCAGCAGACACTCAAAGATAACCAAGAGGGATCTGATCTAGTATTTATTTACCTGTTCTGTAGTGACAGATTGACTACAAGCACTCTTCTCCACATTGCTTTTTCAAATACTCCCTGCTTTTCCCTGCTCCACCCTTTTTTTTTTTCCTATCTCGAGGGGTTTTCGGTTACACTCGACATGCCCAGACGGTTGCTCACAGTTCAGGTCTACTGTCACAGATCACAGGGTTGTGTGTGGGTCGAGGTGGGGGGTACAAAACTGCAAATGCAAGTACCAGAAACTCCCTTCTGATTGTGAATAGCTTGCAGAGGAATGCAGAAAGAATTATGCAACAATTTTGGTTGGAATGGTTGAAATTTGCTAATGATAGTATTTTACTATTGAAACCAGAATACGTATGAAAATAGTCTATTTTTCCTACTTACTTACTGATTAATTTCTAAATACATATATTTTGTGTTGTTCTTCATGTTTATACCTTTATTGAGGCTTAATCTCAAGTGGCACAGTTTATTACCCTTTTGAAGTTTTTGTCAACATCAATCTATCATAAACTACTTTGGCTCAAATCCTTGATAAATCATTGAGGTCCTGAAATTAACGACATTTATTGGAATGTTACAAGGTCTTCATTTGAATTGCCATACATAGTCCTTATAACTACCAGAGATGATGAGCAAAGAAATTGCCGGAAAAGATGCTGTCTGAAGTAAAATGACCCAGAATTTCTGAAAAAAAAAAAAAAAAAAATCCCTACATTCTAAACAACAACGATTAACAAATGGAAAATAAATCTTTCTGGGGATTCATTCAACTCGTCTTGATTCAAGAACAGATGTGGCACTTGGAGATTGTAACTCCAGACTTGTGGATATCAAAGATTTTTTTTTTTAATTGGGTTTAAACCTTAATTTTTGTAATGTAACTTTTGAACAACTGAGATAGATGACATGCAACAATGGAACAATATGAGCCGAGTTGAGCTTCCCATGGTCCAAAATAGCATCTTATCCAGGAAAACAAAAAAATGAAGCAGAACATGTGCTGCAAGTTACTGCAGGTGTCAGTTGGGGGCAGTGTCCATGTTCAGAAACAAAGAAGTATCACATCCATGGTGGAGTCTAAGGAGAATTACACCAATGACCAAATCAAAAAAATATATCTCATAACTGACAAACCATTTGAAGTTTCTGCAGAACCTGAATGACTGTTGGTCTACCAACACTCTTTTTGTTAGAACAAACTTGAAAGTATCAACAGTGAAACATTGTTGGAATTTGATAGTCTGGAACCACTTTACAGCTTCAGGACTTGAACAACTGAAAAGAAAAAGAAGAAAAAATCAAATGGCACTGCACCAGAAAATCCTGGAAGTGTTCAGCCATCAATACCTCAAACACTCAAGTTATGCATTATGACCTCCTGATGGCTCCAAATAAAACAGTGCATGTTTTCATAGTGATCTCGTCTAGCTTTGGACCTAATGCAATAGATGGTGTAGCATAAACTTCTAACAGGCTGTTTATGGTGAAACAAATCCTCAATTGTGGCAGATTTACAACACTTTTAGGAAGGGTGGAGCAAAGTTCTTCCACAGCCATGTGAAACACTTGTGAGTTATCCCAAAGTCTTGCAGCAAGGGTGCTTTGAATGTGTTTCTTTGTTGCTAGTATGGGAACAGAATCAGCTGTTATGTTAAGGATCCAAATACTGCATGCAGGGCCAGGAAGGCGTATTTTCCTGGAAATTAAAAAATTATTAAAAAAATAAAAAATCAGTGTTTACTTTAGTTTTTTTGTGTAAAATTATTTATTTTAATCCTTTAACCTTTTTGCTATCTTATAGGGTCCAGATATTGATGTGTGATCCCTCCCATGACAAAGATGGACAGGATTTTTATGTCTGTCCCAGACACCAGTGAAGATAAAAAATCCTTGGAGAGGGGGGGCAGTGCACCGTCTTGTGGGTCTAATGTAAACATGTCTAGGATAGCACAGGGGTTACCAAGTTGTGATACACTCAGAAAACAAATGGTTAATAGGGGAAATACTGGAAACATGGTAAATTGCTAAAGATATTTATTCAAATTGTGCATTTCATTTTTTCTAAGGACCAAAACACTTAAGGAATTCAAACATATTCAGACATATCTCTGACAGATCTACTTTGTTTTTTAAGTGAATTCAGTCTAATTAATGTAATCCATTATAATAAAATACTGTTGCCACAACAGCTGAATTGTTTTTCAGCTTTTGTTAGCCATAATTTAAAATATTATTAAAAAGTTAATATTTTTTTCTGACAAGCTGTTTACAAATGGTTAAAAGCCAATGACTTAACCTCAAAGCTGTATCTTTTTTTTCGCTGTGTACTTGGTAGTATTTGTGCTGTCCGTGTGATTTATTTTTTTCTCCTTCCTTATGTTCATTCATTCTAAGCAAGCCGTGTCTCCTTTCTTTTACAAAGATCTTAAATACTGAGTGCAATTTGTAAAACCTGCTATCACTTGCAGGTCAAACTAGATGTGCTGAAGGATGCACTTGAAACAGTTTTGGGTTTGATAAGTAGTCCCTCCGTTTTTAATTAATGCATAAATGAAACAACCACATGGGGTGTTCAGTGCTGTTTGAAAAAGATCTAGCATAAACTACCCAATTTGTGGGACAAATTGTATTACAACAATTGCCATGATGAAAAAATAGAATCAAAATGGATCATTTGTGGCTCTGGCTGCCTCTGGACTGTGCTGTAGAGTTTAGGGAATATCTTTTCAGGAGACCTGTCTGCACTGATTATAATGGGATCTGATTGAAGCAAAACTGTTATAAGATTATGCTGCCGCACAACTGGAGACAAAACATTTCTCTGGTAACCGGTCTGAACATCCTTAACAAAAAAGTTGTCAATTTTTCTTTTAATATGCTCTCATCGTCTGAGGCTATATCCATTCTGTTTATTAGTCTGCCTACTACTCTTCTCCTTCTGAACGTAGCATTTGATAATAGAATCCCCACACCCGCCTTTCTGGACCCTAGCCAATCAGAGGTGGGCTTGCTTCTATCACCATCTTTGATTGGTTTAGACTAAACAACGTTGGCTTATGTGTGTCTGTTGAATCACAGGGAGGCTGAGATGGGGTTTTATGTCTCAAACAAGATTTTCATTGGTTAAGAAATGAGGGTGCATCTGCGACCAATTTGATTGCACTCTAAAGCCCTGAGACGTTTTCTTATGAAGTGCAATTAATCAACTTTTTCAAATGGCTTTACACATTACTCATAAAACGACTGAGGCTGGGGTTTCATGACGCAGCGTCTCAATGCAGATGACTCCAATGATCTCGGTCATCCACATACTTATAACTTGAAACCGCGTAAGCTGTTGCAGTTTGCCATAGACATCTATCATCTAGCGCATTAACGTGTGAGTTTATGTGTAGTTTTGGCTTCAGTCTGTTGTCAGATGACTGGTTAGATATTTTCTGCTGATGAGTTCATCTGTGTGGACATTAGAGACCCATTAGTCTGGCCAGGGGCTGAGAGATGGAGGAAACTGGGGTGTTGGAAAAGAATTTCAGCCTGTAAACTGCTGGCAAATTGGAAGCAAAGGATGTCTGGAATCTGAGTGAACGTATTACCACACACCCATAATAATCTTTGCAGACAGGTATCTTATCCTACCTCATCTTATGTCAGGTGATGTTATGTCCTGGGTGACAGAGTTAAAATAGAAGGTTTAGGTAATGCAAAGGTTTTACTAGCACAGTAAAAGAGTTTAATAATGATATAACACCATTTGGGGATGACACAGTGACAGCATGTAATATTTTAAGATTTGATTTTTATTTACTATTATTTATATTTTAAATGTTATATTTTAGGTCAATCTCAGTTTATAATACTTTCAAAGAACAAAATTACTTTTTACATAGGCTGCGTAAAGAAATTGGTTGCAGCTCGGCTTTCATAACTTGTGCCTGCACATTGCAACAAAAATCTCACTAAATTAAAATGATTCTTAAATGTGACTTGTAAGTTAATAAATCTACAGTGACCTTGACACTGAAGTTGCCAATTGCAACGCAATGAAAGAATGAAGGTCATGAAATTTACTTCTTCTTAAACATTTTTAATGGCCATTTTAGCTCAGCAAATAAGTTTCTATCCATATTTCAGTTGTGAACTTCTTTTGGAGATTGCGTTGTAGAAACAACAGTCTTAAAAATATACCCAAAATTTCTTCACACAGGTCATTTGATTTAGATTTTGCCCATTTTCAAAGAAGACCACAGTCAACCTATGAGGGAAGCAGTTGTATCTGATGAGTTCCCTCATCTGTTGTATCTGTTGTCCTAAAACCTGCCTTCTGACTTGAGGCCATTGGCCCTATCATCCCATCTAAAATACAGCATCAGACCCCTATTAGACCTTGAGGGCTTTGGGAAGTTCAACAGCTGCTCTTTGTTTTAGTTGTAGGGTTTGTACTCTAATCACATTACACTTCTTTTTGTTTGTGTTTGTTGTACTTTGCTTTTGTTGTTGATACTTCGAGGTCTGCTCTCAAACTTCCAAGAAAAAATCCTAACCTAATGTGTGTGCAGACTGCATGATCTGA
Source organism: Oryzias javanicus (assembly GCA_003999625.1). Lineage (NCBI taxonomy): Eukaryota > Metazoa > Chordata > Actinopteri > Beloniformes > Adrianichthyidae > Oryzias > Oryzias javanicus. The sequence continues at coordinate 12,130,424 of CM012439.1, read as the reverse complement.
TCAGCAGAAATCTCACAAAAGTGTACTAATGCAGCATAGAATGGCAGCTATTTATTTTTGCATTTCTTTGTGCAGAGTTAAAGAGACCACTGCAGCTGTGGTGTTGTTTCTGTGTTGACATTGAACAAACATGTTGGAAAAATTATTACCTTTGGTGTTGAGGTGTGCTAATCATTATCTGCCTGCACTTTCTTGGAAAATAAGTTAAAGAGGGGGCACATGTTGTGAGACAGAATCACCGGAACCTCCATTGTCTTTATGAAGACGAGCATTCATCATTAGCACATGGTGCACCTGCTGAGCTAAATCCCGCCCCACTGCTGGGATAACTCTCAAGTATCCATCTTTTCATTTACCTAATTTTTGTCACATTTTCCTCCACTGAATCCTCCCGATTTAAACTCACTGACCAACGACCAACGTACAGACACCATTTTTATGCAAATCCCACTCCAGACATTTTAACTCACGCAAAGTAGATAGAAGTAAAGATTTTTTCAAAATGCATTTTTCTTTTTTTTTTTTTTTTTCTTGGCAAACTAAAATAAAACTCTTTCAAGTAAAACGAATTTCAAAATATTCTGGAGACAGTTTACTTTAGCAGGACTTTGGTTTTGCATTTTAGCCAGAACTTAATGGCATTTTAAATGAATTAAAACAGCCTTTTAAACAAGATCAAGCTTTCCAACAGCTTTTTCATCTTCCAGCACTACCTGGAGGGTCAATAGTTAACCTAAAAGTGAATTTAACTGTAAAACTAAACCCTTGCCGTAAGTTATTTCTCTAATCTGTGAACAATCCATTACCTTATTTGAATATTGTGAAAAGTTCAATCTAGCTTCTATGTACTTAGTTGAAATTTCCTCTTCTCCTTTAACAATAAAGCTGTGTATTGTTGTTCTGTTGTTGTCTGCTGGTCAAGCACTCATGGAAACTAGATTCCTTTTTTAGATGTTCTTTTTTGTGGGTGTATCTTGGGGGCAATCAAACTTCCAATGGAATGAAAAATAAACATCTCAACAGTCTTGTACAATAATCTTTCAATGATATTACTTCTTAATCTAAAGTTGGATTTTAAGACCTTTTAAGACCATGGGGTTGATATACAGAAGTTTTGTTCAAAAAGTAGAAAAATAAGATGTTGTGATAACTCCTTCTTTCCAGACCTCCTTTTGCAAAGTGCTTCAACTCACTTCAACTATACATTTTTTCCATTGTAAAAATCATTCCCAGTCGTCTTTTAGTTACGATTATAAAGTTTTTGGAAAAAATCGAGTCGCCTGTTAATATTTTTTAAAGATGGTTTTTGCACCTTTGCAAAAGCTCATTATAAATTGTCCCATCAACCCTTTGTTTTCAGAATCCGAGCAGAGAAGGGAGACTTCGGCCTGCCCATGCCGCTTGCTGTGTCATAAACTGGAGCTTTTTCAAATTGATTTTTTTTGTCTGCTCCTAATCCCGCATGATTTGAATAAAGAAATACTCAGAAACACAATTTTAATCTTAAATTGTTATTTATATGTCCCCCATCATGAGAAAAAGGCTACAAAACACCCAAAACATGATTTTCATTGGAGTGGGTCTTTAAACAGAATTAATTAAAAACCCAAAGATACACAAACCTTGTAAGACACAGATGGGGCTAATGCACGTAATGGCAATAGGCCATTTTGGCATCTTTGTTTCTATGCGAGGAGAGCAACTTTTGTAAATGGACACCTGCTTCTTCATATGGCATGTCATGTGGAAGAGTTATTCTGCATGTTTGTGAATATCAGTGTTGCTCTGTAAACGCCAGTCTGGCAGGACCAGTAACCAGAGCTCACAAGAAGCTGATGCAGTGTGTAAATTACACGGGTCCTCCATACTCTTAACTCCTTTTCTGGGACTGCTGTCACTGTGCATTTTTGCTTGATACTTTTTGCTCATTAAAAGTGGGGACGACTTTCATGATATATTTTGCCATTTGGTGAAGGCGTTGGGTAGACGGGTGGACGGCCGAGCACCAAGTCACATAATTATTGAACATTTTTGCTGCACTGCAAGAGCGAAGTGAACCACTTCTCTAGGGTTAATGTGGGCTTATCGGTCTTTAGTGTCCCCTCAGAGCTTGAGCCCACATCATTTCAAATCTGTAAACCATAACTGCCCTCCCCCAACACAGACATTAATATTTTCACTTGGCGGCAAGCAGTGAGTGTAGTGTGGGGGTGGGCAGAGTAAGCAAGGTCTCTTTGGCTGGTGCTTTTTCATGCTTGCAGTGGTGAAAGATACTAAAGCCATTACTCATTGGACTGGAATGTCCAGAATGTATTCTTAGCCCCTGTCTTCCTATCAGTCACTACAGAAAGGTTGGAGGGTCAAAAAATAAAGAGGTAACCAGTCTGCAGGGCTGTCTGCACTGCTGCTGTTTACCAGGGAGGGGGTGATATTTTAAACCTGAGAGAGCTCACATATTTACCCCACTGAGCTGGACTGACCTTGCCATTTGGTGGTGCGAGGAAGCTGGGGACTACTGATAGTGAAGAGAAGAGGCAAAGAGAGGAGTCCTTTAACCCCTGGCTCCTCGATGAACAAGAGCAGGCTGCCTTTACTGACTGAAGACTCCCCAGAATTCAAGAAGACGACTACCAAAACAAAGCGACTGCTTTAAACTGTTCACAGTTTAAAGTCAAGGATAGGAGGAACTACATCCAAGGGGGGCAACAAACAGCCACCCTGAGCTGACTGTTACTCCAGAGGAGGAGTTGCAGTTGCCGGCTAGGGCAGGTCCCAGGGCTGGCAGGGCTGGCCCTACTGCTTCTCCACCTCCATTTTTTTCCCTTTTTCCTACTCCTTCTCCTCCTTTAACAATCATCCAAACTGCTGTGCAGTGATGGACATGCAGACACAGCTCCTGAGCAACAAAGGAATGCTTAGAAAGTCTTGACAAATGCATTTCTCTAGCTCTAGTGAGGGGGAAGCCCTTGTGTTTTGCTGGTCAATAAAAGGACCCTCCACTGCTGCACTGACTGAGGTTTTGTGCTCTCATCCTCTTTTTGCACTCACTGGTTGAGTGCAGTAGGACACTGAGGATTTTTCTTTTTTATACATTTTCTTTTTCCCTTTTTTTCTCTTTTGAAAACCGGAACAGTGGCGACTTTTTCTATAGCACGGTGCAAGGACCAGCTCCACTCACCCAAAATGAGCCGCTGGCTGAAATGCACCTCCATGCACTTTGTACGTATCTGTTCCTTGTAGTTTGACTCTGTCATTGCAGGTCCTTTTTATAGTTCAACTTTCTCTGTGTTTTTTTTTTTTTTTTTTTTTTTTTTACATCTTGTAAAGTGAAAATATCTTGTTACATTTGTATTTCCTTTTGTAGTATGTGGTGTTTGTCAGTTTTGCAGCAGAAACTTTAGAATGTGAAGCTCTCTTTATGTTTGTAGTTCAGATTCAAAAGTTATAGAATTTTAAGATTGTTGTACTTTATTGCATTTATTTATTCCATTAGTGCCAGAAATTTCTTTATCAACTTTAATGCATGTTAAAACTGATCTAAAAATATTGGGCTGTTGCTGTTGTACAATTAAGAGCTGGGCTGCTTTCCTTTTAAGGAATCAGGTATGCTTGTGTGCAAATCAAAAGCCCTCAGAGAATCAGGTGTCAGTGAGTTGCATGTAAACACTTGGCCAGCCTTTGGCTTGTAAAACATTGTCCATTGTATATCTAATATTTGAGTTTTGTCATTGTTAGAACACTGACTGGAACAAGTACGATGATCGGCTGATGAAAGCAGTGGAGCGTGGAGAAGCGGACAAAGCTGCAGCTGTTCTCAGCAAGAAAGGCATCATCCCCACCAAGCTTGATGTAGAAGGACGCTCTGCGTGAGTAACACACACACACACATCTGCACTCACTGGAGTTGGAACAAAGTATGGATGAATCTCTTTCTACAAACAAATCAGCAGCAGGAGATTGTTGAACATGGGCAGGATGTGCGAACGTGGAAGTTCATCTTGCTGACCTATTTTTTTGAAATTGTCTCAGCATCCAAAATTCCTTCTGTAGGTATTTTAAGACGAATGTAACTGTTACCCTTTTGAACCCAATTAAAATATTTCCTTCCTTGAATATCAAAACAATTGTCATGAAGCAGTTTTAGTCTAAGAAGTTTCCTTTTTTGTAGATGTTTCTTTTCTTTTTGTGCCCAGCTGCACTGAGGTCAGTGTAGGAGTTGGTGAAAGAATGCTTTTGGTAACTGAAGCCTTGGCCACACTGGTCAGAAGCTGTTTATGTTGTTCCAGCAGGAAATGACTCCCTTCGAAATCAGATCCACCGCAGTGTTTCCAAAACTAATACATTTAAGCACAACCACTCTATTATCATGGCTGGCTGACACCAGGATTCTCCCCATTTTCTAAATCAAGACTTCTCTGTAGAAATATGAGATCTTCCAAGTTTTACAGATGTCGACACTTTGAAAACGACAGTTTTTATTGAAAAAAAAACAAGAAAAAAAATAACATAGGAAAAAGATTGAAAGAGAGTCTATCGACAAACATAGATGTTCATAATTGTTTGTTGTTTTGACCGACTACTGCCAGTCATTCGAGGTTATTATAGGAAATTCAACTATATTGCTATGGGTAATCATAAGGCCTGGACTTTAAAAACAATATTGTTAGGTAGTATGTTGTTGCTTTTCCTTCTAAGCTTAAAGCATGAAAGGACCATCTGTCTGGGAGTTCCCTCTAATTTCGCTTTGTGCATTAAGTTCATTTTAAAAGGGGTTTTGTTAAATGATAAAACCACAACCACTATTTTGAGCTGTATTAAATTGCTACGTTAGCACCAATTAGACAAATGATGGATGGTATGAATGAGCTGAGCTGTACTAACAGCTAACATTTCCTCTATTAAAGGGCAGGTTGTTGTCAGATCTACACTCAAGGTTGTGTTTTTCAGCTCCACAATAAAATACTTTTGAGGTTTCTGTATTCAAACACTGTCATCTCGTCTCTTTCTGTTTAAACTCCATCACAATGACTCAAACATAAAACCAGCTCACAGTACCTGAAAATATAGTGGGAAAAGTCAGACTGTACTTTCGCCAGGTCTGTCCAAAATAGGAAAAAAAGGTAATCACAGCTTTGCAGCTGGCCACACACACACAGCAAAGGTCTATGGCACTGTGGGATTCAAAAACTCTATTGTAAGACTGTTGGTAATGAGTTTTGTGTTTAGATTTATAAAAAAAAACAAAACAAAAAAAACTTCAAGTTATGAACGCCAGCCTCACCAAAAGCTGTTTGGAAATGCATCCAATTACACTGTACAGGAAACAATGGACATGTTGATCAATCAGTGGTCCCACTGATCACAATATAAAAAAGCAAAAGCCCATAGCAAAACTGTTTAAATTGTTTTTTGTTAAAATATTAAAAAAAAATGTAATTTGCTAGAAGTGATGACAAACCTTGAACTCACTGATGGCTTTTCAAGTTCTACTCAGATCATCTTTTGGTCAATTTTAAAAGCATTCCCAGTGATCTTTTAATTATGAACATAGCATTTTTAGCTAAAATCAGAAAACGTGTCATTTTCTAGGACACAGTTTCTGCAGAACAGAACCATCAATTGTAAGTCACAGCTTTTTCCAATTGTATTTTTTAGTCCGCCTCGAATTTGTTAAAAAATGCCCAAAACACATTTATTGGAGTGAAACTTTAGGGGGGTCTTAAAACATTGATCAGAAATTGAGAAATTAGGTGATTGATTAATTTTTTACAAATTTTTCAAGGTACTGTTAGATCATGGACCATCTCAATAAAAAATATCAAGCATCCTTCGATAATTTTTCTCAGAATTTCAAATTGACAGGGATCCATTACACCTGATATCCATAATTAATTAAAAAAGTTACTTTTACATGAAAAAAATAAAACTAGTCCTTTCCTTTATTCACTAGTTTTTTTTTTTTTTTTTTTTTAAACAATTGAACAAATTCGGTAATCATAATCATGTGTGACGTGTAAACTTTTACAATGTGAAACAGCGGATCATGCTCAGAAAAACTCCAGTGGAGAGACTATAGTTCATCCTGCACACGCATACAATCCAGTTTGGATATGTGGAAAAAAATCAACTGCAGCCACAGTTTTAACTGTTTTGACCTGAAAGGTTGACTTCACTATACACGCCTCCGCTACTGACATTTACTTTATGGTATAGTCTCTCATCTCCCCAACTTTAAAAATAGCAGTCATATTTTGTAGACTGTCAACTTGAAGTGTGCCCAAGGAGCAGGTGTAAAGATGAAATGGCAGTGCGGAATGGGCTTCCTTCACTGTAAGCATGTCACCGAGGCCTCAGATGAGACACGCCATACATATGTTCAAATGAAACGCTGCAGAGATGGAAGGAAAAGGACATGCTCCAAAGGTCTTGCACACAAACCTGTCCTGATTTTTAACAGTTGATAGTTTAAATGACACTAATGTGACCTGCCACTCCATTTCAGCAATAGACAAGAACAAAATCCTGCTCTCTTTTAAGTGTACAGCCTGAACTTGTCAGTTGTGACCACCTAACTCGTTTTGCCTCGGTCAGCTTCCTGTCTGCTCTGAGCCCCACTTAGGGTCGTGACCCCTGCCTCTCCCCAGGAGACTGATATCTCCTGCCATCAACACAGCTTTTAATACCCCTTGCCAGTGTTGAGGTGACAGCCTCGCTGTCTCCTTGGCAGATACCTCTGAGTTAACGCGTAAACGGTTCATGTGGCTGAGATTAGTTACACACAGGAGCCTTAAGCACCCCCTGACTGCTGCTTGTAGCCCTGCTGTGGGTTCAATCAAAGACTTGCAAGAAGGGAACATTTCAGTGAAAAGTCAATACTGCAAAACTAAAACTACATCAACAAGCTAAGAAGTATGAGCATCATAAACATTGAAAAAAGCATAAGCATCTTTTAAAAGGCATTAAATAAAGTGTAAAGCATTGTTTTGTATACCATCTGCTCAGGTATTGCAGCTTTTAAAACTGATTTAGTTAGAAGAGAGTTGTGGCTTTTGTTTGTTTCTCTATAAAACAATCTTAGATGCACCTTATACTGAAGGCAAGGACAAAGTGTTTGTTTTCATTATATTACATGTCCTTAGCTGTCATCCTGCTCTTTCAGTCATCTGCTCTGTGCTCATCTTTATCTCAGGTACTCCTTCCTGCAGTTGAATAGATTTTGTTTATTTTCCAGATTTCATCTGGCAGCCACACGAGGACAACTGGAGTGCCTCAATCTCATTCTGGGACACAACGTTGATATCACAGCAAGCGACGCCACTGGTGAGTTTTGGTTGGGTGGGAGCAGTGGTCTGAAGCCGTTTTTTTGTGGTTTCTAATTTAGCGGTGTCCTAATTAGTTTGATAAATTCTGATCCAAAAATCTGTCTTGTTGAGTTTAAAAGCGCACCTAGAGGGTATTTTTTAGCGCTGAAATTAAGTATACATTGAGATGCTTAAAGTTTTTGTTTATGATGCATTTTCCATTTCATAATACTATTGATGAAAACAGGACTGTAATTATGTCATAAAAGAGCTATCGAGTAAAACATATATTCAAATATGTAAATGTTGCTTCATAATACTGCTTTTGAGGGTATTTACTTTAAATAAAATATGAAAAATTAGTATAATGATATAATTTTTCCAAGTTCTAATTAGTTTTTATTTTCCAATCTGTTTAGAATCAGTTAATTAATCTATTTTTATGCTAATATTAAGTGATTAAACTGAGCTCTGCATCTTTTGAAATATTTGTAACCAGTGCAGTTAAATGAGTAAAACTGATGTTTCTTTCATTACACATTTGTAATTTAAATTGATCATTTGATGATGCATTTTTAAGGTGTTCCCAGTGTTTTATTTATGATTTTGCAATGTTTAGCTGAAATACAAAAATCTTGTCATTTTCTAGGACATAATTTCTGCACAGTGGCAGTAGTTATTTGAAATTAACCAAGCAAGCCCACCTCCACTTCCCGTCACCCGTCTGTTTACATGATCTCCTGTTAGAGTTGAGACCATGACAACTCCAACATAACATTAGCGGTGCAACAAAAATGTTGAGAAATATTGGAGCCATCTTGCTATACAGTTTTGAGCCAGATAGACGAGGAAAATGTACTAATTGACTACAAGTCAATGCATTAGATTGGAGGGGAGCAGGGAGCTTGTGGCCCATCTACTGAATCCTCTATGTAACAAATTCGACCGTTAGCAAAGGGCATTCTCTGCTCCTCATTCACACTGATTTGAATGAAGAAATATCAAGAAATGTAATTTTAAGCTTAATTTTCTTAAACTATGTCCCCTACCATGAGAAAAATGCCACAGGAACATGTTAAAAACATGAATTTCATCAGAGTGGATCTTTAAATCGTAAAGTACTCGCATTGAAAAGGTTTTGGAAATCTAGAAAGGTCATAGCTGTCGTTTGCTCATTGGCCGACTGTGATGCAACATAAAATTGCACACACAAGGAGCAAACATCAGTACAGAACTTATTGCTTTTTAATGAAGGTGATTTTCTTTTGTAGGCAAAAGTGCTCTTCATCTGGCCTCGAGAAATGGACACTTTGTGTGTGTACAGAAACTGCTGCAGGTAAAAGAAACCTCTCCACACCGACCCTGAGCGTTATTTCCCTCTGTGAGGAGGACAAACATGAACGTCAGTTTAGAGGATTTTATTTTAGAACCCCTATACTGGTACATGTTGTATCTAGGCACAACTGTAATTCAGTTTCATGTAGCAGTCTCCCAGTATGCGGTCAATCAGAGCAGTTTCCCTTTCAGCACCCCTAAATAATTATTACCAACTACCTCTGGCTGCTGAGCCAAATCCATATCAGTCAACAGTAGGCCGATGAGTCACTGTGTCACTCTGGGGATTTATGTGTTTACAATGTGGGGGGGTTGGCTTTAATATTGTGCTCCCAAAGTATTGTAAGCCTTCTCCCACTTTCATTCTGTCACATGACAATGATCTAATGGAGGTCACGGCTATTGGTAGGGGATTGTCGGTGGTGTTGACATGACTTCTGTCCGTTCTTAGTGCCGTCATCGCACCACACAAAGTGGATGCCAGCACCCTCTAACTCTACTATCTTACCCTCCCCATCGCTTTGCCGTCATCTCCCACTGCAGCTCCCCCCTTTCTGTCATTTGAGCATGTTGATAATTTTTGCCCCTTGTTGCTAGAGGGAGATGGGGGTTTTAGAATGGGTAGGCAGAGCTGGCTGGCAGTCTTACCTAGCAACATCAAGGCAGAGTTGGCACTGATCCAAAAGGCTTTCATCACACCCTTCATCCCCGCAGAAGTGCAGTCACTGGTGTCCTGCCGTCTGAGTGAGCGTGGAGAGACATAAACACATCAGCACAGCGCCACACTGCCCAATATGACCCGCCCTGTTGTTTCTGTCAGCTTCTACCAAAAAAAAACCCTTAGAACAGACAATGACTTGTGCTGCTTGAATCTATTGTAATTGTGTCTGAAGAGAATTGTTACTTAATTGTAGTATTTAAGTGGTTTTGTGTTATGGTAATTGTTTATTGATTGGAACAAATTAAAATTGTGTAAATTCTTTTTTTTAACTAGACCAACTTGTTGATCATTAATGACTTAATATTTTCACAGTGACTTAAAAATGATGTGACGTGTTACGTATTTAGAAATGTTTTATCCAATAAGATTGTAACAAATTTTCTAACCATGCAAATAAAAAAGGAAAAAAAAATGTGTTCCTGCAATTTCCCCAGCACAACTGTCCAGTTGGAAATATGGACCTACAAGGACGAACTGCTCTGCATGATGCTGGTAAGACAACACTGTGGTGTGGGTTCCTCCATTTTGCTTCATTTTATCACTTTGTCTCAGCTCTACATTTGTAGTTTCATTGAACTGATGGATATTTTGAATATTGGAGCCAAATTTAGATTTTTCTGTATAGACTGCATGGATGAAAAATGGCAATTTGACTCTGATCCACTGAAGACATGTAATGTGTACACTGCTTTCTACTATTTATTGCAGTACTTTTTTGAAATGTTTGTTGAATTAATTTATTCCTTAAATTCAAAACCTAATTTGAAATATCAATTTTACAAAAGTAACATGAATGAAATAAAAAAGTGTACTCATAATAGAATAGTTGGCTGATCAGGTTTTCCTGCATACTTCACGGTGCATTCTGTGCATGCACGTACCACAGAGCTGAGTGAATGTTTTTCAGTGATCAATGAGGTGAAATAACAGTCTTTGTTCCTCCGTTCTGCAGTTATGGCAGGCTGCTGCTCCTCTGTGAAACTCCTCTGTGAGAGTGGGGCCTCTGTGAATGCCAGTGATCAAGTGAGAATTTTTTTTTTTCTTCATACAGTGTTGATAATGATAATTTTGTTGTAGAAATGTGTTTCCCCCGTCATGTATAATGTAATTTAGTTTCATGATGTACATATTCGACTGGAATGAGGCGTCTCAGCGCTCTAGATTATTGTTGGATTGTAAATTTAAAAGTAATTCTCCTATGAGAATCTATGTTTTTGTGGGCGACTTAAATGTGTCAGCATGCTGAAGAGTGTTCTCCTGGTTTTCTGCAGGAAGGCAGGACCCCTCTGATTCTGGCCACACAGATGTGCCATCCTCGCATTTGTCAGCTGTTGCTGGAGCGGGGGGCTGACATCTCACAAAGAGACAAACAACACAAGTAAAGCCTGCAGGATTCCTATTCATACTTTGTCGGGCTCGTCACTTCATCTTTAGTCATTTTAAATCCATGCTTCATTCATACATGAAGCTGTTTTGAAATGTTGCATGTGAAGCATAGAATGTCCCCCCTTATTCTCTTAACCACATGTAAATTACCAGATCATTTCTGAGTGTTTTTTTGTTGTGTAAATGAGGTGGACATTTATCCTCGGTGCATTTCAGAAAACGTGCTTCAAATGAACTGAAAGTAAGGCTGAAATTGTCTCTAGTTTACCAAAGTACCAAAGATTAAGTACCAAAGATCTGCACTACTCCCAGAAGGCTCATCAGTTCACTTTTAATTCACATACCTTGATTTGCAGTATTTGCACAGTAATGTGAAGTTAGACCATGCAAAAATGCTAGATTCTCCATTATCCCAATGATGTTGTCTTGTAACTAGTGATGGTCTCTGGACTTCTTGTCTTCTCTTCAAATGTTTTGCTTCTCATCCAAGTAGCCTCATCTGTCTGAGCGAGGCTGCATTCAAGCCCTACAAAATGCAGAAATGTCCAAAACATGGTGCTAAGACAGTGTTATATTAGTAGTACTTTTTTCCCCTTCTCTTCTTGTCCACTTGCTTTTACAGTGATCCCCATCAGGGAGAAATGATGTTTCACTTAGGTTGTAGCCTCTCTCACCCCTCTGTGTTTGGACTCTTGTAGGACGGCTCTGATTCTGGGCTGTGAGTTCGGCTGCAAGGATGCAGTAGAGGTGCTGCTGAAGAATGGCGCTGACGTGAAGGCAGTTGATTCTCTGGGTCACGATGCGTATCATTACGCCCGCCTCAGCCAGAACCCTGAGCTCATTGCACTTGTCAAAAGTTACCTGGAAAAAGCCACCAAAGGTCAGAACATGAGCCAATCCTGTGCACATTTGTTTTAGATAAATGCCAGAGCCAAAAGGTTGATGGACGTTCTTGCCTTGCCTAATTGGTGGTATAGATTTACGCTCCTTTCAGTCATGTTTGACATTAGAAGCATTGGTTAAGCACTTCAGATCCAGATACAGTTCAGCCTTCGTATTTCTCAGCTCAGTTGTTTTAAGAAGGATTCCGAAACGGATGAAGATGCAGTTACACAAGCAAATAAAAGCCTTTCATGGCTTTATTTTTATGTATTTTGATTGTTTATGAATTCTATTGTAGTGAAGAATATAAGTATTGTAAACAACTTTAATATAGTAAATGATTACTCTAACAACGTTTAAACACATTTAGTTTTTTAGTGCTTCCCTTTGCTGTTCAATCATCAAAATAATGTTTATGTCTTGATAAGAACAATCAAATTTTCCTGTTTTCACAGATCGGGAGGCTGCAAAGATAGAGCAATGGAAGCGACAGGTAATGGAGCAGCAGTCATACGGACTCTTTGAAACAAGCTGTTTTAGTACATTTCTTTATGTTCCCTTTTATTCTTTAGATCTATCCTCAGTTGTACATGACTGCCATCTAGTGATTGAATTCAGAGTTGCACTTGTTCACATAAAGTAAATGTATGTTTCAAAAAGATTCCATCTTGTTTGCAGCATTCAGTGGACAGATCAGAAGCAGCCGACGCCAACCGACGAGACCTGTTCTTCCGCGTAAGCTCTTTATTACCCTGCTTTTACATAAACATTTTTAGTTTAGCAGAATATTAACAAAAATGTATTTTTCATAATTGGGTAAAATGCATGATTGTGTATTTTAGGATCTGGAAAGGAAAAACGAGACCCTTCAGGAAGGCCTCTGGAAGTCCCAGCAAGAGCAGAAATCTCTGTTGGATAAAGTCAACTTGCTGCAACAACAACTCGCACAGGTATGGTAGAGCTTTATTTTCACTAAATAAGGGAGATGTCAATGTACGACTGAGTTTGTAAAAACATCCAATATAATTATTCATCTGTGAGTAGATCATCACTACAGGAATCCCAATGTTTTTACATTTGTTTGTTTTTCCGTTGAATCTTGAGAGTTGTTTAAAGTATCCAAGTGCATATAAAGCTGACAGTGCAAATATTTTGAAGTCTGTGAAGGTTCTTCTTCGTCCGGGTGGCAGTTGAGTCACAAGAACTTAACTTTAAATCTTTTTACTTGAAACATCTCGCTGCTCATCCAAGTGACCTCATCAGTCTGAGTGGTGGTTTCCCTTTAATGAGCCACCCAACTGTAGGAATGTGAGTGTTTCACCTGGAAGGCACAAATGTGGAGTGAATGCTGCACCACTCAGACTAATAAAGCCACTTCAAGGAATGGCAATATGTTATAAGGAAGAAGATTTTAAGTCCAGTTGCTATCACTCAACCCAGACATTCTGAAGGAAAGAAAACAGCTAATTCAGTAATGGATTAATGAATTAAGGTTTTTTTCCCATCTTATCTGTTCTTTTTTTGGTTTAAAGTCGTAAGGCAGCACACTTTAATGCAGAAGACTAATGGCTAATCTTAAAACAGTTTAGGGAAATCCCATAGACTGTAAGTAAAGATGGACAAAGTGAGTGTGACATCACCTATAGAAAATGCCTTACCTCCGGCTCCAGTGAAATGAAGCCAATTCAGTCGCCATTTGGAGCCAGACGCCGGTGATTAGTACAAGGCAATCTCGCTCACGTTCCTACAGCACTATCGCCAATCATGAGTGAGCTTGTTGGCAGACCACACCCCTTTCACTGGCTTAGGTGAATTTTTCAAATGCTGGAGGTGGGGCCAGTGGGCACCACATGCTTTAACCGAGTCATCTGATTGATCAGTTTATATCTTGAATAACTTGCAATAAGGAAAAAATATCGGACAAATATTCTCATAAATAAAATGATTAATACAAGTCCATTTCTTAATGGAAGTCTATGGGATTTTGACTTCTTGGAGCCAGCAGGTACCTCTATTTGAAACCCGAGGGGAGAGGGGTCAAGCTGTCCAGTGATATTTACGTCAACCGGAGATCTTCATATTCTTTCTTTATAGCTGCCTGCACAATGTCATGTAGAATTCAGATCGTGTCTTTTCTTATGTAGGAAAAGAAGACGGTGGAAAAAGCCAACAAAGAGGTGAGAAACCAGTTGTCTTATACAAGGAGATGTTTTGAACAGTCTGTAAATCAGATGTGTGTGGAAAACTCTCGCATGGAAGCCATTAATCCTAAAGTGACAGCTGGTGAAGGAACAGTGTGTGCAGAAAGTTGTGGATGTACAGATAATTCAGGATTTTTTCACCCAGAACTTTTCCATCTTATCTCTAATGTCCTCTCTGTACTATACTTTTAACTTTAAGCGGATGGATACCTGTGCTGGATATGCGATTAAGTACTTTAGAAACAGACAACGTTGTATCTCATAAAAAATGTGCATCTCAAAGATGGTGTCATTTATCATCTGGATAAAGATCCGTCTTCAGCTGCTGTGAATAAATGGAAATGTTCACGGTATACACTGCTATCTACAGTTTCAGCCTCTTCAATGCCACTTTATCTTCTGACAAAACAAAACTCTTTCTGTGGCTGCAGACTTCAGTCAGCTCTTTCAAACCTGCAGTCAGGGAATAATGTGCAGAAGTGTGTATTTTTTTCGAGGTCATGTATCAGGCATTTTAATAATCAGTCAGGCATTTTATACCCTGATATTTATTTCTCTGTTTTTTGTCTTTATTTTTATCCAAACTGATTTATTTTTTATTTGTAAAAATTAAAATAATAATGATTTTGCTTTTGTGAATTTTACTTTGATATCATTTTACATCAGTCAGCTCATTGTTGAAAAGACTTTATGTTGGCTTTATTGATTTATGCTTTGTCATTGTAACATCTCAGAGAGAAGACCTGAAGATGCTGCTGTCAGTCAAAGACCGTGAGGAAGGAGCTCGAGGCTCAGAGACCGTCAAAGTTCAGCTCCGGAGTGCTTTGGTCAGTCACTTCACATGGAGCTAGCTGCTTTATGGTCTTTTTTTTTTTTTTACTTTTAAAATTCTGTACAGTTCTAAGTACATTTAGGAGTCAATCTTTAAAATTTGTATTATGTTAGTTCATGTTGTTCATTGTTTTCACAGGGAGAGTACTCTGGACAATCTGTTATCAAAGGTTGGTTTCCTTTTAGATGGAACACAAATGTAAATTTTTATATTAAAACTTTTTTTTTTCTAATATATTATTACTCTTGTAGGTAAAGAAAACATTTTAGTCAATCAAGCTCACAGCCTGGACACTGATCAGGTAAGTTTTCACAGAAAGTTTGCAGATTTCTGCATCAATTTGAAAAAATGGCGACCAAAGGGAAAATGAGCATGCCATTCAAAATATCTGAAGTTTTACTATTTTTATTAATTTTTTTGCTGCTGGCTCTAAGAGCTCTAACTCAGCCCTGTCATCACCTTTCTGAAGTAATCAGCAAAACAAGCTATGGGGATTTTTGATTTTAATTGAACACAAAAACTGTCTGGTTTGTCAAAAAAATGTTATGTTTTGTGACTTAAATGATATTTTCAGATAACAAAAAATTTAACTGATACATTTATAATGATACATGTTATAGAATTATGATATTCTGTGAGAAAAGTCAAGTTTGATAAGTCTTTTGTTAACCAGAAGAAACTGATCCAACTGAAAGGTTTCCATTGAGTATTAAAGTTTAGATTAAAAACATTCTTTGTAACAAGAACAGCTAATTTTGTGCAAAGAAGACCATTTTGGCATTTATTTTGTTTGTAATATTACCTTCTTATAATGCATGGCTTCTGTAGACATCTACAAGCATAGGTGGCATCACATCAGTGCCTTGTTCTCTTCAAGGATAAAAGCTGAAGAAAAACTAGATGAGTCCTGGACAGTTTTTTTTCTGTTACGTCTGTGTGGACCACAACAGACCTTGAGCTGCAAAGAGCTTCTGCTGCAGGAAGAGCATGAACAATAAAACTACGATGGTATATGTAACACAGCATCCAGTCTTTGAAGAGCACTGCCTGCATCCCTGTGTGGTTCACTGTCAGACGATTGTTTCCAAAATAACACCAACAGAGTTGTGAGAATTACTCCTGGGAGGTGATGGTGCCAGAAGAAGCAGCTTGCAGTGAGGCTAATGCCAGCGAGCGCTGAAGTGAAACCACAACAACAATCAATCACACATGGTCATAGTTCCAGCATCTCAGCCAAAACAATGAGTTCAGTATTTTCCTGTTGAGAAAAAAATTGGATTACTGGTTTATACATTCAATTCAGAAACTGTAGTCGGCCATAGTAGAATTTGCAGGAATAACATACTTACTGTAGATAGCTATGAACTAAGATGAACACAATTAGGTCATGGGTGTATGAAATGTAGGGATCAAAGGTTTTAAGAGCTCAAGAGTCTATTTAACTTAACAGTTTTTATTGTCAATGTTTTGAATAATGTTTCAAGTGTTTGATGTAAATGAACTTTTTTTTTTCCTCTTTCCTAATACAGATGCTCCAGAAACCTGCTGTTTCACGATCGGCATCCAAAACCCTGGAGAGGAGTCAGACAGTGGGAGGCTGGGACCTCTCTGGTGAGGTGGAGGTTCTTCGACATGAACTGGAAAAAGTCCGCAAAAGGCAGCAGGCAGCAGAAGAGGAGACGACGAGGCTTCAGTCTGCCCTGAGCCGCAAAAGCAATGAGTGCCAGGAACTGGTTCAGAGTCGAGACACCATGCAGAAACAGGCTGACCAGCAGGTGCAGGAGCTGGAGGATGCCTTAGGAGATGTCCAGAAGAGGATGCTGGATTCAGAGTGTAAAGTCAAGCAGCTTCAGGCACATGTAGTGGCCATGAAGGAACATTTGGGAGGGCAAGCAACAGAAGAACTCCGAGCCCAGCTCCAGGATGTGAAGGCAAAGTATGAAGGGGCTTCAGCTGAAGTGGGTCGCGTTCGGAACCGTCTGAAACAGAGTGAGAAAGCTCTAGAAGAATACAAGAGCAGCGAGAGTCAGTTGGCCACAGAGGTAGAAAGGCTGAATCAGGAACTTGGAGGTTTAAGTGCAGAACGGGATGAACTGGCAGAAGCCTTCTTGGAGATGCAAGCTCAACTAAGAGATGCCCATACAAAATACGCCAACACGGTACCTGCTGAGAAGTTTGACAACATGAAAAACCTGCTGACGAACGCGGTGGACGAGAAAGAACGGCAGCTGGCAGAGTTGAGAGAAGACTACGATCGAGTGCTGGAAGAAGTGGCCGAGCTTCACCGAAAGCTGGACAGCCCGTCATCCCAGGGAGGACCCGAGGTGATCGCAGTTGAGGAGCATCAAAGGATCCGAGCAGCTCTGGAGGAACAGAATGTCTCCTTGAAGAAAAAGCTGATGGATGTGACTGCAAAGAGTCAGATTCTCATTCAGGAGGTCAAGGACAAAGATGCTCTGCGGCAGCAGCTGGACGAAGTCAATTCCAAGCTGGACCATGACTTCATATCCATTAAAGACCACGAGGAGGTTCAAAAGAACATGGTAGCAACTCTTGAGGACCTAAAGGACAAACTGGTAGAAACCAGTGAAAGTTGTGGAAGAGCAGAAGCACAAGTCCAGAAGCTTCAAACCGAGAAGGCCACACTACAGGAGACCATCAACCACCTCCAAAGTACCAGTGACGATCATCAGGGCAAGGTGGAGGCCCTGAGGTCAGAGAATTCTCAACTGATGATGAAATTAGATGTTGTGGTGAAGAAATGTGAAGACAAGGATAAGGAATGTGAACAACTGGCAATGCAGAACCAGACTAACAAGCAGAGTATGGAAACACAGTATGTTCCCAGAGAGCAGCACGAGAAAGTGAGGGTGGAGCTAACTTCCACCTTAGAGAGTGTGAAAGCTGAGATGTTGAAGTTGGAGGCCGGGAAAGTAGAAAGTGGAGAGGAACTGAAGAATGTGAGAGAAGAGAACGAGAAGTTGAAAAACCAATTGGAAAAAGTGATGTCAGACATGAAGAGTAACCACGTTGGTGTTGAAGAGTTCAGGTCGGCCACTAGCAGGCTGAACGCTGCTGTGGTTGAGGCAGAGAACAGAGCAAATGAAGCATCGGCAAAGCATGCCTTGGCTCAGAAAGAAATACTGAAGCTAACTCAAGAGTTGGAGGCCCAGAAAAAAGAGCTTGACACCATACAAGAGGCTATTCAGTCCAAGTTTATTCCACTAACTGCAGCGGAGGAGAAGGAGAATTCCTACAATAACGACCTGAAGGAGCTGACAGAGAAGCTCCTGGAAATGGAAGGCAAGTACAATCAAGAAAAGTCTGTCCGAGAGCGCCACACAGAGGAGAAGCAGAAACTCCAAGCAGAGATGGAATCTGTCCAGCAGAGACTTGATAACGCCCTCGCTGCAAGTGGAAAGCACAAAGGAGTGGAGGAAGAGTTCAAGACTAAATACGAGGAGCTGACCGAGAAGTGGCTCTGTTTAGAGCAGCAGCACAAGGAGCTAACACTCAAGAAGGCTGATCTGGAGGCTCAGAGTGCCTTATCCAACACTCAGGTTCAAAATCTGCAGGAGCGGCTAAAGTCTGAGTTGACTCGAATAGCCACGTACGACACAGAGCTCAAATCCCTCCATGATGCCATGAGGCAAGCTCAAGCTGACTGCAAGAAAGCAAGAGAGGCTCAGCAGCAGGAAGCCCAGCGAGTCTGTGCACTACAGAAACAACTCCAGGAACTCCACAAGGATCAAGCGTCCCTGCTGCAACAACATGCCGAGGCCAAGGAGGCCTTGGAGGCTGAAGTGGCTAAACTTCAAACGGCTCTGGACGAAGAGGAGGAGAACAGCACCCAGAGGGCTGAAGACGTAACTGCCCTGCAATCTGAACTCCTGCAAGCCACACAAGCACTCGAAGAGATTCGCTGTAAGGAAGAACAGATGAACCAGCTGAAGAGCAAGGAGCAACAACTGGAAGAGGAGCTCGCCAACCTGAACAGCAAGCTTCTGAGCCTGGAGAAGGAGCGTGAAGAGGCCTATGAGGAGGCGGCACAGGCCAGAGGGGGTGAAAGCCGGGCCAGGACGGAGATGGAGGCCATCCAGGAAAAAGGACGCGCAGTTGAAAAGGAAATTAGAGAGCTGAAAGAGAGGTACGATGAGTCACTCACCACCATCTGTGATCTCCAGAAGAGAATTGAGACATCCGCCCAGCAAACTGAAGCCAAAGACAAGAAGGTAGATTATCTTTGCTTTCACATTTCTGTCTAGTTGTTTGTGTTAAAAAAAAAATAAATAAACACCTCAATATCCACACAGTTCATATGTTTCTTTCAGAGTAAAGCACATTTATTGATGAAGTTTTAAATTAAACTTTCATGGGAAAAAAAGGAAATGTGAAGTCACAGGTATTTGTATTTCAGATCACAGAGTTACTGATGGACGTGGAGCGGCTGAAGAAGGCTCTGAACGGCCTGTCCCAGCTGGCATACACAAGCAGCTCACCTAACAAGAGACAAACTCAGCACGCCGACACTCTTCAAGCCCAGATCAACAGCCTCCAGCAGCAGCTGGCTGTAAGCTCAGAACAAACTCCTCATGCAGTTTACAAAATGGAGGAGATTTAGTTTAACCAAACTTTTGGATTTGAAACGGTGACATGGTGTCTTCTTTGTTTCCTGCTTTTCTCACTGATAAGGATGCTGAGAGGCAACACAGAGAGGTGGTTTCCATTTATCGGACTCATCTTCTCAGTGCTGCACAAGTAAGTTGTCATTATTTGTTTCAAAGTAAAAGCTCCATCTTTTTATTTAAACAATATAGTTTCATAAATTTGACTTTATTTTCCTTGAATTTGTGATGCTGAAATAGTTTAAGTTGGCAAAGCTGCAATAAGGAGACTTTTTTCTAATTAAAGATTGTTTGTCTTTGATCTTTCATTTATTGTCTTTTTGAGTTTCATAATTACTGATAGATTTTCTAAAAAATAATCTAGATTAGGTGATGGTAGGCCAGGTATATTTAGCAAACCAAAAAAAGCCTTTTTTTTTATCTGCTTCACTGTGATGCTGTGTTCACACTGAACGTGATTTGCACCTCAAATTCGCTTTGGATGCCTCTCTCTTAATGTCACATCCAAAGGTTTGTTCATAAACTTGGCGCCTCAGATGCATGTGGGAGAAACTACTGCCTTATAGTTACATGGAACCTTTGATTATCTCATTTACAGTGAATGCAAGACGCAGAGGATACTGAGAGATCAGGATTATTATTATTTTCTAATAATAATGAGGCTGCTTTCAGTGATGCTTCTGTCTCTGAGACCACTTTTGAAAACTTGCTGTCCCACATTAATCTGAGGAGGGAAAAATAAGAATAAAATTAGTGAATTTTTTTTTTTTCTCAATACAATTAAAAAAATATATCATGAAGTTCAGGAGGAGAATGATCAGATTTGGACTCCACCTGCTGATGACATCAACACGCCACAGGTCAAAGTGGAGTTCTTGATTGGTTAATGCAACACATTTTTTTTTTTGGTGAAGTTCTGATATTTGATCTCTTGACGCATCATGACGCCCAAATTAGGGGCCCCGCAATGGCCATAAATTACTGCTGCCAGAGCAACGCACCACAAACACACCACAGAGCCCCTGATTGTATCTGCACATTAACTTATCATTGAAAGTGGACACCCGGACACCCAAATCACATTCAGTTTGAACGTAGCTTGATTGATTCATGAAAAATGTTCTCACTAAAGTTGCCAATGTGTCACTTAGCGATCTATCTGACGATCATTTTTGTGTCTCACAGGGTCACATGGACGAGGACGTGCAGGCCGCCTTACTACAGATCATCCGCATGAGACAGGAGTTTGTGTGTTAAAGCTTCAAGTCACCTGCTGACTCAAATTCATCTCTGTAGTTTGTTCTTACTGCTGCCCCAAGGGTTGTCCAGTTGTGTGTGTGTGTGTGTGGGCGTGGTTGGGGGTGTGTGTGTGTGTTTGTGTGTGGGAATGAGCGTGTGCGTCACAAAGACATTGTTCTGAAATCTAGGTTGTTTTTTTTTTTTTGTGTTTCTGTACATTGATTTCCAGAAATCCATGTTGTGGTTACAAATGACTAACTGCAGCTTCCATCAGTTTTTTTTCCAACATGAGCAGAAACATAGGAAATTTTTTATTTAGGTCATATTCCAAACAGAAAAAAACCAACACGAGACTCCATAAATACTGTATTTGTAACTCGCGTTACAAATGGAAAAAGTCTTCACCGTGGTACATTATACCCGGTGATGTGGAGACACTAGTAAATGTTCAGCTGTAATGGGAACTGGACATGAACACAAAGACTACTTTTCACATTCCCACCTGAGACACTCATGCAGAATATTTCCATATCCAACTGCAACCTTTGCCTCACATTAAAGGACAGATCCACATTTTTAACTCATGATTTACAGGAAGAGTTTTAGTTGAGCTATCATGAATGATTCTGCAAAAGACGACATGTTTGTCAACATTCAAATGATATGAAAATGATATCAGAGGATGTTGTTACCGTCTAACTTCAGGACTGTTTAAATGTTTTTGGACTCGTATCATCAGTTAGAGTAAAAGTACCCAAAGTTAAAGTGTGGCAGCAGATTAAAATAGACATGTTTAGTGAGCCATAAATGGATTCTTTAAATAAAGTGTATTTATATATTTCTATATACACAGGAAAAACTTTGAAAGGTTTTAAGTTTTGACTCATTTTGATGCAGTAAGACTGGTTTATTTTGACAGTCTTTGATATAACTTTTTCCTTTCAGTTATTAAGCTTTTAAAATCACATCTAAAGCTTTTTGTAGATATATTATTTAGGCTTGAAATTATTTATTTCAATTTTTGACACACCCTTCCTACATTAAAGTCCTTGCAGAGAGAGCTCTTTCTAAACTGTACTCCATGAGAACACTAAAAAAATGTGAATCCTCCCTTTATACCTTCATACCTATTGTTGGACTTCTGCTACATTCTGCAAATTAAACTTGATTTGAGGTTTGATTCTGGTCCTCTAAAGGTCCAATCTAGGCCTAAGGTGGATCCAAAAATAAAAATGTTTTCTTTTAAATAATTCTGCGTTAGTCAGCCTGGATTTGAGTCAGTGGAGATCTCTGTCCTGAAGTTTGCAGTGGCACCTTTTTTTTTTTATTTTTGCTTTTTTGAACCAAGAGTGTCCTCTAGTGGTGGAACTTGGCAGGCCAAGTTGATAGAATTAGAAACCATAGCAGCCCAGGGGAACACCGCTGTTTTTAGAGGCTCTACTACACGCCAGTGCTCGACAGCCAGGAAGCTGTTTGTAACTTCCATTCAGTTGGAAGAAAAAATGAATTGAATGAATTATACCAAATTCTGAATTTTGACATTTAAGAATGCAATGACTGCAGCAATGAGCCTGGCAGCTCCTGTAAAGCAGCGTCTTACCCCCCTCCTTCACCCGAGTTTGCCCTGGTGTGACCCCCTGACTGTGTGGTGGGATTGTAACTGTTGAGCAAGTCTCTACTTTTCATAGGTTTGTATAATTTTGATACCGACAAATCCGATTTTCAGCAGGTCTGGAGCACCAAATTTCTTTTCCGGTGGATTGATTTTACCGAGGAACACCTGGCTGGTGTCAGAGCAGAATATTTTGTGATCTGAAGGCTTCTGTCTGCAAACCTAAAAGGTAACCGGTGGTTTTCGGGGACTTTTCTTTCTTTTTCCTGACTTGTTAGGAATCCATGCAGACTCCTGTTAGGTTTCTAAAGATGTGTACTCTTTAACCAGTGTGTTGAAGCTGGCTGTTTTCTCTGGTAACATGTTGTTAATCAGTCATTTAAAAAAATCAATTAAAGTGCCTAACATAGAAAACTACATTGTTGTTGTTGTTGTTTACTATCAATACATGTTTCTTCAATCACAATGTGACTTGTCAGGAGGCGGTTGGAACAATAGAAATATTCATTTGTTCACAACTTTAATGTGGTTGTAGTTTCAGGACACGTTTGGCTGCGTATTGTGTTTGTGTTCACTTGTGCTTCCCTTATGGCGGCGGCTCCGTTCATGTGGTTTCACTTTAAGTACAATCACCCCAGGAATGAGAGCCAGCAGCCTCACTTTTATCTTAAAGTCTGAGACTTTCTTGCTCTTTTCGTTCTTTCACAAGATTTATTTTTCATTAAAACAGCGTTCAGCGGATGCTGAGAGCATCTCTCTAAATAAACCTGTGCTGTGAGGGAGCTCTGGATTTAGGAAGTACAATATTTAGGGATTTATTTCCCCCCAAAAAAATGCAAATACAGGTGAAATTGAAACGTTTCAAGGCAAGATGGTTAAAATTTTGCACACCAGGGATATTCTCAGATTTCTGTTCTGGTGTTCGTCTCATCATTGCACTTTTTGTGATTTCTTTTTGTGCTCTATATGAGGTGCTGAGGTAAAAGCATTTCCATTTCTTCTTAATCTTATTTCAGGGTCCTAATCAGTTCCATGCATCCCTCTGGTGGCTGTTTGGTTAACCATTGTAACCCACGTCCCCTCTGCTACAAAATCCTGTCTTTATAAACCCCTTGTCCCAAAGAGGATCAGAGACATTATTTATGTTGGAGCGGGTCCCGGCCGTCCGCTGCACGCCTCCTGAGGAGCGGCCGGGTGGTTATATACACATCAAACACCCCCACCCCCCCACATCCTCAGCCCTCAGAGTTGTCACGAACATTTATTATCCCGCGCCTCAGTCTTCCACATCGCAGGCTGCTCCCCTCCACACTCGCTCCCTGGGGGAGCCGCTTCGCTTTGTCACTCGCTCAGCGACTGTGGGGCCTCTGAAACGCGATATCCTCCTTTTGTAAAATAACCCACAGGCTGACTCCTTCCTCTTTTATCAGCTGTTTTCAGGTTGTCTCACTCCGACAGGGCAGGTTTAACTAATTTTCCCCGTTCTCCAATGCCTCCTAATTCTCATTAAAGGAGCACTCGATTAACTTTCCTGCTCCTCCTCCAGTTCAAAGCAGAGCTGCTGGGTTCAAAGAAACCATTTTAATAACCCGTCCTCCAGGTTCTCTGTCATACTCAGAAATGTAGTTCTCTTCTCCTGGAGCAGTTTATTACTGCTTCCATTCTGAGCTAAACCTGCAAGATCCTTTAATAGAAGTTTTGTGTTGCATACAGAGGTGCACTCCAAGGAGCTGTAAACACACTAATGTTTAGGATTAGAGCAGCTCCCCTGCAGATGGATTCCTTTTCAGGAGTGCCAATCAGTTCCAGGACGACAAACATCTCTGCGACTGGTTTTCTAGCTGAACAAATGGTCCGAGTCAGACGGGACAGAAAGGACGTTATCATAGGCAAGGATGACCTGCTGAGGCACGTTCACCACATCGGCTTACTGCAACAACAATGGTTGAGTTTTTGCATCCTGACAAACACAAACTTATTTGTTTTACTTCTATGTGGTGCCTTCCAAACAGGAGATGGGTGCAGCCAAATTAAAAAGCATATTTTTTTCTTCTAAGCATCTGAAGACATCATTGGAAAGACGGTACAGGATTAAGGAAAAATACTGCAATAACAAACTAAGCTCTTTTTCACTGGTCAGTGACTAAAGACACATTTGAAGGTTTTTTTGTTCTTTCTTTTTTTTATCTGTTTTTAACTTTGTGCAATTTTTGTCTTAATGGAGGACACGTATGAAGAAAATTACGCTTAAAATAGCATTTAAGCGTTTTGTCATTCAAATCATTGTGGTTAAAAGCTGTTTGAAAAAGAGCTCACTCGTCACATAGAGGCTACCGTCAGAGAGTCTACAAACTCTGCTCCACTTTATTCTAATGCATCCACTTGTAGATGATTAGATCCATGTACGTCTTCATTTTAACTTGTTTGAGCTGATCTGGCAAAAAACTGCATGGGTGGATATCTTCTAAATTGCTTGCCATTTTTGTTACTCCAGTCATGTTAGGTTGGGGTTGTGAGGGGCTGTAAGCTAGAGGAAGAGGGTGTAAACAGATGAATGTCCAGCATGTCCTGGGTCTTCTGCCCAGTGGGACATGCTCATGTGGAGGAAGAACGGCTCTACTCCGAGCTCCTTCTTCGGACGACCAAGGTTCTCACCCTCTCTCTCTTCGGGAGCGCCCGGCCACTCTACAGAGGAAGCTCATTTTAGTCGCACATATGCAGACCTCCTACTTTCAGATGTAACCCTGATCTCATGGCCAAAAGTACTTAAAATCAAAACAGAAATCATTTAAAAATGTTAAACTAAAATAAAAACGTTCCAAGTGAATCTGGTCTGCTACACACAACAATCATGGTTCTGAACTGGCCTTTGAATGCCCAAAAGAACACAGGAAAGCCTGGATGATGGTGTCTGGACTGTCATCTGGTCAGTTCTGGTATGATGAAATGGTTATGTCTGCTGGACTTCTCCTTCACAGAGGGGGCTGGCTGTTTTTTCCTGTCTCCTTCCCTTTCATCCCCATCCTTCCTTCCTGGTTAACCTCTCAGGTCAGGGCAGTCCAAAGGTCTTTGGGATATTTGTGTCTCTAGTGTAATTGCTAACCATTTCTCCATCACTAATAGGCTATTAGTCCGGCAGTACCGACCAACCAGCTTGTGAAGCTGCACTGGGGCAGCCAACACGAGGCTGGGGGCCCCCTCTTTTTTTTTTTTCATTAGTCCCTCGAGGAACAGTGCTCCTCTTGGCTGCAGGCCGAGATGGGCGGGGCCCCTTTAATGTTTTTGCAGAGCTCTGAAGCACTTTGTTGCCTCAATAAAGTTCATTTATGGGATAATAAGACTCTGGAGGACACATGGAGCTGATTTGAGCCAAATGGTTTCATGATGCTTCACATTCCCTAAAGCAGCTCTCTCTCTGCCCGCTCTCTCCGTCTCCACCTTTGTCTCGCTGATCATCTCACTTCTCTCTGTTCTTGTCCGCCAGTATTATTTATTATTCCTCTTCCGAACGCTCTGGCAGCGGACTGGCGTCATGTTAGGTTGACCTGAAATTTGCACATCTGGGAGAGAGCCCAGGATTCATTCCAAGGCTTGGAGGAGGAGGACACTGGGAGTAACGGAAACCAGCAAACCTCAAACACCGGTGAAAGGATTTTCCTTCAGCACGCCTAGAGGTCCAGACTTCAGCTGAATGAAGGGAATTCGTAGCATGTGCTCCAAATTTCTGAAAGAGTTTCTCCCTCCAAGAATAAATCATAGCTTAGAAACGGGCCTCTCGTCTTTCCAATCGTTTGGTTAAGATGAGTGTTGGCCATCACTCCCGGAAACCCCGTGGGGACACTGTATAACCCCTGCACGCTAAACGCTAACATCTGAGCCCGGTGTTTTCATTTCTCCCTCATTAGTAGTTGGTTAACCACTAATGCTTAGTGTATCTTCTATGCTTTTCTTTCTAACTTCTTTGACTTGGCAAGAAACAGATGGGCCCAAACCACCACACCTCCCTCTCCACTCCTTTTTTTTTTTTTTTTTTAAACAATAATCTCTGTCTCTCAAATGGAAAATCGCCTCCACTTTTACATGTCTGCTCAACACATGAGACAATGTTTGTGGCTTGAAAAGATAAAGCTTTTGGAGTTCTCAGAAACCTGCCCTCCAGCTGCTTCTGTCATCCCGCGGAGTCTGTTCAGGCGTTAGTTCAGCTTGTTGGTGGTTGGAAAAAAAAAAAAAAAGCCATGTTTGATTCCAAGATGAGTGAATGAAGGCGGCTGGTGAGATGATCCAGAGCGCTGTGCTCGGATCACCAGCTGAGACAAAGCTCTGACCGATACTTACTGCTGCAAACTGTCTAAGGACGAGGGGACAGAAAGGTTTAGCTTCTTACTGCAGCATCTTGTCCACTTTTCAACAGATTTGTTTATTAAATGGTTCTCATACGACATAGAACTAGCTCACATCTGCAGCTTTCTCTGACTCGTATACGACTTTGCCTGATATCTCAAGACCTAAATTTGGCCTAATTTCTAACAATAAAAATAAAAACATTGAGCTTTTATGATGTAGTTTAAAATTTTGAAAAATTCTATGACAGCTCATCAATTTCATATTTAACCTAAGCTAAAAAATAGCTAAGCAGCTTTTTGCTGCTTTCCTCTTTTAGAATCTGCTGGAATTACGTTGATCGTTTTTAGCAATTAAAAAAACTACAGTAAATCAAAGAACATAAACACTGGAGTTCCGGTGTTGAAAGGTTGAAGAGAAGTGGATGAAATAAACACTGAAGACACGGCTAGCATGTGACTTGTTCCTGAGAACGCGCTAATTGAGGTTCTCGATGGCTCGTGTAGCACTATCATAGTACAAAACAATAGTATAAATACAAATCAGTGTTTTATTTTTTCAAAGGGTGAAGGAAGACTTTATGGCTCCTAATGGGTTATAGTCGGTGAGAAATAAACTCGAAAGGCTTTTTCAGAGTTGAAGTTTGCAGACCTCTGACATAGACATTTAATCGGAAGTGGTCACTTGAACACTAGCTGCAGAGGGCGGTGTAAACCTAGCTCAAGGTGTGATATATTTTGTTTTCCTTTGGATGACAACATTACCAATCCATGGATGAGTTTAAAGCCAACGCGGCTAGCTTAGCATCACCAGTAGAATGGCTTGCCCAGGCCTGTCCAACAGAACCAACACCTCTGCAGCTTACAGGTCAGCCCAGTCCATATTTTTTGTCTTACCCACAAAGGATATTTAATTGTTTTCCTGAGGATTATTTCTTGGCAAACCCAAACTGAATACCTGGAAGAATGAATTCCATGTAAAGAAAGCCCAAACAACACCAAATCCCCTGCTCTTTGTGTGTCTGAGTGAGAACCATAGTTTTTTTTTTTTCTCAGAAGAGGCCAGACTATGACTAATTCATGGAAACTGATTGATGAAGCTGCTGTTCACTTGTCATTTATCCAGGTGGTGTAATCTTGAGGCTGAATCTTAGCAACACAACTTAAAAATGTCTTCTTCTGAAATATTTTGTTGATTGATGGTTCCAGATGCTTCCAGTCGGACTGATGAAGCCACCTGGATGAACGCCAATAGTTTATCAAAGAAAAAAATGTTAATTAAAGTTTCTATGAGTAAACCTCAAGACTAGTCTCTAAGTAGTCTCAAACTGACCTTAAAGTAGTCTCAAAGTATTCTCAAAATAGTCTCAAACTATTCTCATATTAGCCTAAAGCAGTCTCAAGCCATTCTCAAACTATTCTCAGAGTAATCTCAAAATATTAAACTACTATCGCAACATTCCTGACTGCGTCGGACTTAAAATTGCATTTCAGCTTTTTTTTTTAAATTCAAATTGTTGTGAATCGTGAGTAGACCAAAAACAAACAAACAAACAAAGCCACTGGAAAAAGCTTATATTTGTGATGTAGAAAATACACAGGGCGGGCCACAAGTTTCCTGCTCCACTCCATACTGATGCATCTACTTGTAGAATAGATTCATTTTCCTTGTCTGAGCTGCTATCTAACTTAGAACTGTGGAGCTGGAAGTTTCAACATTGCCCACCAGTAATGTTAGGTTGAGGGTGTGAGGGGCTGTAAGCTAGCAGGAGAGTGCGTAGACAAACGAATGACGGGAAGTGGGGGTGGGCTTACTCTGCGCCAACAGTACCAAACAGGTAAATTTCTGATGAACTTCTGCCTCTCTGCAGAAACTATGTCCTAGAAAACAAAACAGGTTTTTTTATTTGAGAAACGACAATCGTAATTAAAATACCACTCGGGGCCACAAGAACTTAATGAAATAACATCCTTTCATTGGTCCAAAGAAGGATTTAGGTACTTGGGAGTTACACTTACACATGTAACAACAAATCTTTTTAAAATGAACTATGATAAATTATTTAAAGAAATTAAAAATGATCTTAAAAGATGGGAAATTCTCCCCCTTTCTCTCTTTGGCAGAGTGGAAACAATTAGAATGAATATCCTACCACGCCTTTTATTTCTATTTCAATCACTTCCCATAAAAGTTCCATCTTCCTTTTTCAACTCTTTAGACAAAACAATAAATAAATTTATATGGCAACATAAAAAAACAAGAATCAAACGTGCAACACTGTACTTGGCTAAAAATAAGGGAGGCCTGGCCCTGCAAATTTAAAAATGTATTACTGGGCTACTCAGATAGGGGCAATGGTAACATGGGTAACCGGAGATAAAGAAGCTCAATGGAACCAAATAGAGCAAGGAGAAGTTAAAAATATACAACTATCAATGCTTCCATTTATAAATAAAAGACAAATTCATATATATATAAGATAGACAATGAATGGATAAAACATACCCTAAACATCTGGTCAGAAATAAAATAAAATTAAGGATCATGGATCATTCTCCCGAGCATGTCCATAGCAGAAAACGTGGAATTCCCGCCATCATTAGGGGACATGGGCTTTAAAAGATGGGCAGAGAAAGGCCTCGCATTTTAAATCAGTTATTTGAGGGAGAACACCTAAATCTTTCTCCCAGTTGCAGGAACAATATGATCTCACCAATAAAGACTTTTATAGATATTTACAAATCAGAAACTATATTACACATCACAAAGAAAGAGAGAGAATTAAAAAAAAACCAAACTGCATAGAAGAACTCATAATTATAGTTATATTAGAAAAACAGACTCCAGTGCAAAATCTTACTTCTCAGATATACAGGAGACTGTCATCGTGTACAACACATAATACTTACGCAATAAAAGAAAAATGGGAATTAGAGTCCAACAATACAATTGAAAACGACTCATGGGACCAAATGTTTGAAAACTGCCACAAACACCTTAACAGCCAACAATGGAGAGAGTTCGATTGGAAATGTAAAATCAATATTTTTTACACCTCTTATCTCTAAGTTCACAAAACAATCTGTATTAGCACAATGCTGGAGACAATGTGGCAAAACAGGAGATCAAACACATATATTTTGGGATTGCCCTAAAATCAGAAACTACTGGATAATGGTTAAAGGGGAAATAGAAAAATACTCAGAGAAGAAATTCCAACAAACACGCTGTTGTTTCTACTGGGCCAGTTACCCAACACTAAATTTAATAAAGAACAAAGACAAATCCTATATATATTACTAGTAATTGCTAGAAAATGATAACTCTTAACTGGAAAAATGTTAAACAACCAACAATAGATAACTGGAAAAATAAGGTAAGGCAAGTATATGATGGAGAAAATGACTGCTTCCTCCAAATGAAAACAGACATATTTAACGAGAATGGAACAGAGTAAAAGATTATTTAAAACGTCTAAATCACGGGTTGTTAGATTTTAGAATATAGTACTCAATGTAAAATATTTTTGATAGATACAGCTGAATATGAAATGCTAAAGGGTGAACTGAAACAACATTTAAATATAATAAACTCCAAATTGAATTTACTTTTCTTAATTTATTATTATTATTTTTTTTATTTATTTATTTATTTTTTTTTCTCTTTATGTCTGGGTGTGTTTGTCTGCCTCTTTTGATATTGTACCTATGGAGAGATGACTATGTATACTATGGGTAGAGTTCCTTTTGTTTATCCTGGTTTTTTTTGTTTTTTCTGCCTCTTCTCTGTTTTTATTTTTATTCTATGATATATGTTTTGTCCTCTTTGTATATCATTTGTGATAACAAAAAAATAAAAAGTTGCAAAAAAAAAATACCACTCGGAACACTTTTAAAACGGATTGGAGTGGGTCTTTAAAGGATTGCTTTTGGCTTACAAGAAAAGGCAGATAATTCAGCTACCGGTTCAGAGTGAAAGCCTCATCGATAATGGTAGAGTGATGTAACAACCCAGCGTTATAAGTGAAACTGCCAAAACTTCCCTTCTATGATTACAAGGGAACAAAAAAAGCTGTAGATAAAACCCTAAAGTCAACACTAAAAGAGGTTGCTGCTTTGATTTAAGACCATTCCTTTCCATTATTTCTAGATTTTTTTTGTCGTTTTTTTCATCGTTGACCAAAGAAAAACAGCGTCTTCAAGACTTTGCAGGAGTTCTGTCTCAGTGACGGTCGATGTTTTAACTGATGTAAGTTCACAGCGACTAGAAGTTAGTTCATGTTTGCCTGATCCCAGTTGCTCAGTGGCTGAGGTGTGTGTGTGTGTGTGAGTGAAGAGCAGATGAAAAAGTCTGCTCAGTAGCTCATGTGTTTAAGGATGCAGGCGCCTCACAGATCAGACCTTTCATGGCCTCACTTCAGAGACCCCCTCCCTTCAACATGCTGCCCTTGGTGAGACCAAAGGGAAATATTTATAAATCATTCGCACAACAAATATTGAAGTGGACCAGCCAGGGCAAAGCCATTCAGCAGTCACTCTTGCCAGAAATGTGCAAATACACCTCAGAGTGAGCCTGCTGACCCGGCAGAGTGTTCTCTGAACCGCATCACTGACCCACTTAGCGGACTCGTGCATCACACACAGAACTCTGACCTGTTAATACCAGCCGGCTCCCTATGAGCTTATGAACTGCTTTTTGCTGGAAGCTTCAATCTAAACACGTGGCTCCTCACAAGTTAAACACGTTTGCTGCCTCTGCTGGTTTAGCTTTGTATGCAGTGAAGCTAATTTGTGTCAAAACGGTGTATGTGTTACTTAACTTTGGGTTTGGGGAAAGTTCTTATCCAATAGATGGATGGATGCTCAGCGTCTGAGCTGCATGTTGATGATAACCAGATGTTCTTCCCCTCCACTCGTCCACAGGTCAGGTCTAATTGAACCGCAGCCCATCTGTCTAAATGTGGCCGGCAGAGTCTGGCGACGTCTTTGGATCTTGTTGAAATTCAGAGCCTGTTTAAAGTCTGGGCACACCTATCCAATTAAAAATGAATGTATTAACTTGTCCAGACTGTTCAGAGCCTCCTTCCCTGAGCAGAGTTCACAGGCTCCATGAGTGACCCCGCTGAAACGGCCTGTCGCACGTCTTTCTGTCAAGTCATTTATCATGCGCTCTTCATTTATTTTATGCACTCTTAGTTTTAATTACGGAGCCCTGGACATAACATAAAAAAAAAAAAAATTCCCTCAAATTAATAATTGTGGCCAAAAAGTGTTCTGTGCTCAAATTAGCCTTTTAAAACCACAATTTAGTTTTCATAACCATAAATGAGCTTTTATCAGTAATTTGTTTGCACAAATTAGCATTTTGTACATACAAATTAGTATTTTGTATTTACAAACAGCTATTTTTTGTTGGTACAAATTAACATTTTGTGCACACAAATGAGTATTTTCTACACACAAATTACTATTTTGTTGGTTAAAAACTAGCATTTTATGGGAATAAACAGCATTTCCTATGCACACAATTGGTATTTTGTCAGCACAAACTAGTCATTTCTATGCAATTTCTATTTTGTTTGAACAAATTAACATTTTTTAAGGTCAAAATTGTGTTTTAGCTTCTACAATTCTCGCTACTAATTTGTGTTCATAAATTGCTAATTTGTGACCACAAATTAATTATCTAAGGTAACATTTTACATATATATTTTGAGTGTCATGTCCAGGGTTCTATAATATTTCCTTCAAATGATTATTTTTTTTAAACAGTTTTGTAATTCCATCTTAATATTTTCTGATTAAATTCTGGTCATTTTGTCACCATTCAGTAAGTACATCCAAAACATTTGCTTAATGTGTCATTCTGGTTGTTAAGAGAAAACAAAAGCTAAAGTAAATGACTGCAATCAGATGTACTATTATTCTTCACTTATTGTTCTTGAAGTCATTAAACTTTTATCGATTGGAAAAAATGTAATTTTAGGAAGAAACAGAAATAACTACCCTAAAATATTTTTTACTGTGGACTGACAGTTTTATGAATTCAGTTTCTGATAATGTGATTTGTGTTTACTGTACTGACAGCTGCACTCTCAGTTTTGACCACCAGAGGGCACCATAGCCCCATATCTGGATCTTGGTGTTGACATTTTCCTCAGTGATGGCCTTTGTCTCTCCTGGTTAAGGTTTGACATCAAAAATTGGAGAACAAGAATATAAAATACAAGCAAAAATGATGCTGTATAAATGAAAAATGTGGAATATTTTAATCTTTTTACATCAAAAAGTGCACAAAAGTGATCAGTTTGGTTGTTTTTATTTTGTTTAAATAGGTCATTAAAGATACAAGGAAGGTTCCAGTTGGACAAAAGTCAGAGGAGTAAAGCGATGAAATGAAACGGCACCTTTTTTTTTTCCCTGGCAGTCTTGTTATTGCAGCCTGTGGAGGCTGTCAGAGGACTGGAGTGAACTCTGACCTCTGCGTGCTGTATGAGGAAGTGGTTAGTCCGACTTTCAACACAACCCCGAGCAGATCTGTTCTGAGGAACGCTTCTTGTTCCCCTTGGTGTCTGTTTTTGGCACAGCACCTCTGCAGTTCCTGGGCTTCACAGGCCCTCTCAGACAGACGTTGTGCTCCTCAGATTTGGACAGAATCTCCTCACTCTTAACTTGACCTCATTCTCAGTTTTAGCTCTTGGGAAGGGGAGGGGGGGCAAATGCCGTTAATTGGACGCTTCTCCACTGACCATGAGGGTGAAGCCCTGATGCAAAAAGCAGGCTGCTGCACGGCTGCACTCCGGCAGCGTCATGCTCATAAACACAGTCAGGGCTCAGTGGAAACACACTCATCACTTAACTCCCCCCCTCCTTGTTGTTACAACCCTCCCTCCCAGCTCTGTGTGTTTATGTGTGTACGAACACACACGCTCAGTCTGGAGGGGACATGCCAGATGTCAGCACTCCGTCTTGGAGCAATTAAAACGCTTGTTATGATGAAAGAATTTACTTGCCATTTGTTTCTCTTGCTCAAATCTAATTGAGTGATGCTGATCTTAATTAGATTAGCTCTTTGTTTCACCTCCACTGTTTCCCAGCCTTTTTAATCTCTCACTCAGATTTTAATCTTGACTGTTGACATGTTACTTAATGTTATAAGTCCTCTGATAGTAACTGAAAAGCAAAGAATTACTTCTAAGCACCTCTTAATCCTGCCAGAGGTCAGGCTTTGTCTTTATTTTTCAGTGTGTGTGTTTGCTTCACATTCAGTCAAGTTTAACTCCTGCAGCTGTGTGTGTGTATTTGTGTTATCGCACAGAAATGTGTGTGCTGATAAAGTGGAAGTCACTTATGGTGACTAACCCACAGAGAGCATCAACTTCCCCTCTGAACTGTAACTCATCAGCACATTTAGCCACACTGGTTCAGTTTTCATAACTTCCCTTTTTCTTTTTTTAAATTTAGTTTCATTACCAGTCTGTTTTCCACATGAAACCGAGACTGACAGCAAGACCTTAGTTTGTTTCAGCCCAAGTTGTCCTTCATGTGTGCAGCTGCCATGAATCCACAGCTCATGTGTGGTTAAAGATTTAAGGAGATCTCCATAAGACGAGACTAAAACAACAATATATATTACACACTCCACTTTATGAAACACACCTGTCCAACCACAGCCTACTTGAGTTTTGTTGCTGACCATATCCATCCTTTTATGACCTCAGTGTACCATCTTCTGATGCTACTTCCAGCAGGATAAGACACCATGTCATAAAAACTGGAATCATCTTCAGTGGACTCAGATGACCTCCACAGTAACCAGATCTCGACCTAATAGATCACCTTTGGAATGTGGTGGAACGGTGGATTAGCACAAAACTGCTAAAATGTTAGTGAATGACTTGAATCCAATTTGACTCATTGGATTGTTTTATATCGCTTGATGTGCCTTGTGGTCCTAAAAAGATGTTACATTTTAAAATAAAACTTATTTTTCTTCAAGCAGGGAGCCACATGTGGCTCCAGAGCCTCAGGTTGCAGACCCCTGGTTTAGAGGATGTTAAAGCAGGAAGTGGCTGCAATGTTTACTGCAACAAGTCTTTGACTATTGCTACAGAGGACGTGTTTCAGAGCAGCACTTCTCTGGGCTGCAGCCGCTCAGAACAAATCCGGAGGGTTCTTGGAAAAGATTCTCCATAAAGTGGGAGCAGACCCTTTATTTCCTTCCACTGGCTCCTGATCAACGAGCACGAGCTGTGGAGTCCTTTCAGTCCAGTTCTTCCTAATAGAATAAGTCACAGAGCTGCTTACTATGTCAACGTGGCTGCAGCCAAAACTAGATTTTGATATTCTGGAATTGTGACCTTTGAAACCTTGACTGCTACACATGGAAACATTTGAACCCCAATTCCACTGTCTGTGCAACTTTTCACACAAATTAACACAAATTTCAGCCACAGCTATTATTTTATATGACTGTGACCTCACATACTAGACGGGGATTTAAATTTGTGAGGAAATCACAAATTCGCGACATTTTTCTCTTTGGTTTTGCACAGAATTCTATTCAATTTTTTATTGTTCGAACCTAATTTTAGACATGTGTCGTCTGCATTTATTCAGCATGTCTTCAATTGCAGAGACTTTACTGCATGACTTTGAAACTCGTGCAAAAATAAAAGCCAAACAAATGTTGCAGAAAGAGCAATATGTTTTCAGAGGATTGAAACCATACTTTAGAAAGTACTTCCAGTAATGCTGGAAAAACAAATCAAACCTCAGCTGAACTGTGAGAGACCTGAAAAAAGATGAGCAGGCTCTTCAGCAGAGAGGAGCTGTACTTCAGCGTGCAGCTTTTGTGTTCGGGTCATCTGCAGAGAATTCTGCTCAGGGCTGAGGCTACAGCACAGCAGATGCTTTACAACCACGCAGAGGAAAGCCTGCCTCAACTCAAACAGATGCAACTTCTTAAATAAATGATCACCCTATCAAACCACAAATGAAAAGAAGAGACCACGCTCTGAAACAGTCAAGACTCACACTGATCCATGACAAACGACGCGTCCAGCAGACCTTTCCTTCTGAGCACCAGTTCTTTCTGGATAAAATGGATAATTCAATATAAGTGATCTGAAATTGTTGACAAAAGTCAAACATTTATATAAAATAGAAGCAACAGGTTTGTAAAGCAAAAGATGCTTTACAAACCAATTCAAAGGAACATGTTTGGACCATCTCAGCTCCTGCAAAACGAAAATGCTAAAATCTACTTCAGAGCTTTTTCGGAACAAAGCAAATCAAACAGAAAGGTCCCAGTTTATCGAATGAATTTGATCTGTATTTCTGTTTAATTACTTTATATTTAAAAAAAAGATGATTTGTTTAGTTTCTGATGTTTCTATAATGTCAAAAAATCCTTCTTCAACCTTAAAATATACAGGTGATTTACTTTTTTTTTAAATTTACTGTATTTTTCAGAATATAAGTCGCAGCTGCAAAAAAATACATAAGAAAAAAATCATATACAAGTTGTTTAGGAGTATAAGTTGTACTTATGGGGGGAAATTGCTTGACTAAACATAGGAACAACAATCAACTATTCATCTTGAAAGGCAAATCATCAGAATAGATAATAATAAACTATCTGCACACTTCATACGTAGTGATGGTTATTTCTCTTCATGACACATAGGAGGAGTTTAATATAGTAGTGCAACTTATAAACAATAATTCAGATAGCATAAATTAACATTCTAACAAGTCAACTAAATTCTTTATATCACTTCAAATCACTACATATTTTGAATTCTTCTATGTATAATTCCAAAATTGAGTGCACAAGAAATTTCTTGGTAGCGTTTAAGAGAAACAAGAGTGCATTTATGCTTAGTGAATAAAGACCATAATGCATTGCGGCCGAATAATTTTTGCAAAAAAAACATGTTTATATGTAATTTTCAATAAACACTTTTATGAATAGAACACTGCAGTCACAAATAGACATTGTGAAATGTTTGTATTGATTAGATTTTCACTCTGTGAAATCGGTGATGTCATTGTCAGGGTCTGGCAAAACCAAAGAACAGTAGTGAGCGTGGTGTCTGAACTCCTTTAAAAACCCAGGGTACTATAGAGTTGTTTTTAGTTGTTAGAGATTATGGTGGGTATTCAGATTTATCATGTTTGTTGATTTTTCTTCTGTGTTGCTGTCAGTAGTAAATACCAACACACACACTTACACTGCACTCTAGTGGATGTTGCTATTGAATTTTTTACAAATCACATAGAAGCAACAGCCTGGCAAAACTATCGTTTAGCAAACACTTTTCATTCAAAAGAGAATTTTCAGAGTATGTGTATTCTTTGAAAACGTTATTGGAGACATTAAGTTTAAAAGTCGTAATTTATGGGTTTAAAAAAATGTTCATCTCTTGCCAAGGGGAGATTTTGGACTCCACAGTAGTTTTAACTGGATGATAGAAGAGAGTGGAAGTCCACCCCCCCACTTTGTGACCCGGCTAACTGACAGGTCCAGCTTATCCCCACAATGACTATTTTAACATCACATTTTTTAAAATGAAAACCAGCCTCTTCAGAACTCTACATATGATGACATGAGCTCTGACAGGAGAGTATCAAAGTTTGTTTTTCCTTTTTTATGGACGTGATTTTATTTTAGTCATTAATTCAAAATGTGTCTCATCACAGCACATGATCAGATACTTGAAATTGCGCTGGCACTCTTACAAATGAGTTTTCCTTCTGCTTTGGATTGTAAACAGCAGCAGAGCCTCGCAGACACCAACAAATGAATTTTGCATTTTTCTTCCCAGCAGTTGGGTAAAAGCTATAAATTATTTATCCAAAGGTTGTTAGCAGAGATTTTCCAGATGCTAATGAGCTCCAGCGATGTTTGATCTCGTCGGCGCAGCTTTTTCTGAAAATAGCTGATTGTGGCGCAAAGATGTATTTTGAATGAGCTCCTTTATTTTCCGTCTGTTTACGAATTTAATAGGAGACTGGTGAGAGGTTGGTTTGCTAGACGGCAAAGTTAATAAATTTTGTGAATAATAGCAAAGACTGAAGTTGGGTGACATTAAGGGTTTAAGGCTGTTGTGGATTATCAGGGCAAACATGTATGGAAACTAATAACAGCATTAAAGGCCTAAAGAAAGCAGCACTACTGACTTCTATTGTCTCAGTCCCACTGTTTGCTAACCCTGAGTTATTCTTTGGAATAGAGTTGGATTTTAATTTCACAGGCTTTTTTTATTAGTTTTAAAAGTCAACATCTGCCTCAAGATATTCATTTTTATTCATATAAAAACCATAATAAACAAGGAAATATGCCCTCCTTCATTCTTAAGGTTAGTTTTATTTTGTAGGTTTAACAGCAAAACGTAATTAATAGTTTCATGGCGACACTGTGAGCTTTCCCATAAGTCCACACACTTTCTTATTACTTCAATTTGAGTTCCACAAAAGTCATTTTCATGCATGTTAATCCTGAATGGTCTTTTTTAATTCTTTTTATTTATTTATTTTGGTATTTTACAATTTGCTCTGATAATTTACAGTGAAAATAGTTGTGTTTTGCAATGTGGAAATGCAAACTTATGTTCAACCTCAGCCTCTTTTTTCGAACAGATTTTTTTTCATTGTTGTTGGACAATAAATCTACAAATAACCTGAAACTGGTACAAAAACATATCTAATTTCCAACATAGTAACAATATTTTTTTTACCAGCAGAAAATGAGATCAAACTATTTTTTTATAAAAATATCTAAACTATATAGATAAAATCAAAATGTATAAATCAGAAACAAAGCCCAAATAAAATGTTCCAAAACATTGCTCCACCATGCCAATAATTTACCAATCATCTGTTTGTTTAAGCCAAAATGTTAAAGCTTTTTGAAACTTCATCTTGGAGTTTAAATTAAAAAAAACTATAAAAACTGGTCAATGTAAATTATAGGCATCATTTATAAACAGTGTATTGGATTTTATTTGGTGAGGCAGAAACTACTAAGAATTACTTCCGGTTTAGCCATGTTGGTAGATACGCCACCATGGCTAATGTGTAGCAATGTCTGCTTTTTTTTCGTGATACTAACAAGGTTAGAGCTAGCCTGATTACAGCAATGTTGTTTAGTGGTATAAGTCAGTTTTTTTTATGAGTCGCAACAAGTTTGGGTGTTAATGTAAACACGCT
The DNA here is from genome assembly GCA_003999625.1 of Oryzias javanicus. Taxonomy (NCBI): domain Eukaryota; kingdom Metazoa; phylum Chordata; class Actinopteri; order Beloniformes; family Adrianichthyidae; genus Oryzias; species Oryzias javanicus. The sequence continues at coordinate 12,091,737 of CM012439.1, read as the reverse complement.
ATAGCGGTGTCTGACTTTCTTTTTCATGTACTAAAAGGTTAGGAGTTAACCAAGTCAGTCTGCTTTTTTACTTGTTACCAACAAAGTTAGGAGTTACGGGTGTTATGCATGCACCAATGTGGCTACATTTTATATGTAGTTAACGAGCATGTTACAAACAAGTTCTAGCTATGGACAAATTTCGACCCTAATCCCTAATTCTAAAAAAAGTGTTCTGATAAAACTGTTAATGGTTTATTAAAAAACTTTTTTTTTCACAAATTGTTTAACACAGTGCATTGTGGTCTATATTTGCTATTGTAATGAGCATCAATGGACACTGGTTTTTTGCAAAGACTTCTGGGAAATTATTAGGGCACTCGATTTTTGCATTGTAGATTCGGACAGCACTACAAAATAGCAAACGCACTATATAGTGCACTACATATTGGGTAGGGAAGAGTGACTGTGAACACAATAAAGCCCGACTGACTGACAGATTTCTCTGTCTCTCGTCTTGCCTAATTCTCCTTAGTTAAGTGCATCTTAGATATGACACAAGTTCAAAAATAGATCATTTATTATTAGTATGGTCAATGTTTAAATCATTTAGACTAGGGGGTGCTTCATAAATCCAAGGACATTGAGAAAAAGTTGAAAAGTGGGAAACCAAATAATGTGCAGGAGGTCCTCAGTATGGCACGTTTGTGTGGAAACTAAAGCAATCACTGCAACAGTTGAGTTTGACTCAGGTCTGGGTGCCGGCGCTGATTCTCCTCACAAAACCAAAGTAAAAAGAGTTTGAGTTGAGTTCTTCTGTTCAAAATGAAACTTTGACAGAGATGTGTGGTGAAATGGTCTTGCTGCATTAAAATCCTCATGATGGCTGAGATCTGTGTCTGATGCTTCAGATTCAGATTCCCCCTGAATCTCTGCAGAACTGAGCTTGGCGTCAAGCTCAGCTTTTTCTGCTTTAAGGTAATCCTTTATTTCCATGTGACTTGGCAGTCTGAAAGGTTCTGTAAATATTTCACTAAGATGTTTTCCTACGTTTTGAGTAACATCATCCCGTTCCCTGAATGATTTCCTCTCGTTGGTGGTTGGCCCTGTCACACGCGGCCTGGGGGAGGCTGTCCAACCTGCTCGTGCTGGACAATCGCACCTTTCACACTCGCTTAACTTTGATGTTTGCGGTTCAAGGTTAATGCCACAGTGGGCCAGGATTCAAAAACAGCAGTGCTCTGCAGGCCTTGGATGGCTTTGAGAGTGAAAACCACACTCTTAGTGGAGCAGGTTCTCATAATTGCCTGCTGACACACAGCCTGTTGGTGAACTCTCTGCTTCTTCGAAACTCGCTCAGATGAAAATGGTCACTGCGCAAAAACCCCCAGAATCCGGAGAGATTTTTCTTTGGATATCTTCAAACATAACCCATAGCTGGTGATATCCAAGGTGGATACACTCCGACCATGACAGTTCCTGAGTTCACGTCCTTGGCATATCCACTCCGGGTATGGGACACAATTATTCTGATAGAATCTGGAGTTGAGATTCTCTCCGAATATCAGATGCGGCAAAATGTCAGATTCAGGCCATATCCCAACACTAAGGGTATCTGATGTCAGGATATCACCAGATTTCACTCAAGTCACCTTGATATCTGAGGTCAGTATACCCATCATATCTGATGTCAGGATATCACCAGATTTCACTCAAGTCACCTTGATATCTGAGGTCAGTATACCCATCATATCTGATGTCTGGATATCACCAGATTTCACTCAAGTCACCTTGATTTCTGAGGTCAGTATACCCATCATATCTGATGTCTGGATATCTCCAGATTTCACTCAGGTCATCTTGATTTCTGAGGTCAGTACACCCATCATATCTGATGTCTGGATATCACCAGATTTCACTCAAGTCACCTTGATATCTGAGGTCAGTATACCCATCATATCTGATGTCTGGATATCACCAGATTTCACTCAAGTCACCTTGATTTCTGAGGTCAGTATACCCATCATATCTGATGTCTGGATATCACCAGATTTCACTCAAGTCACCTTGATTTCTGAGGTCAGTATACCCATCATATCTGATGTCTGGATATCTCCAGATTTCACTCAGGTCATCTTGATTTCTGAGGTCAGTATACCCATCATATCTGATGTCTGGATATCACCAGATTTCACTCAAGTCACCTTGATATCTGAGGTCAGTATACCCATCATATCTGATGTCTGGATATCTCCAGATTTCACTCAAGTCACCTTGATTTCTGAGGTCAGTATACCCATCATATCTGACATAAATATATTTCAAAGTTCCAGTCATCTCAAAAAGAATACACAAATAAACGTGAAAGAAAACCAGTTAGCACTCAAATGATTTTATTAAAATAAAAAGAAACACTACACAAATCCATATTGCACTTCTCTCCCAGATAGCAGCTCTTGACAGGGGGATGATTCCTCCTACTAAACCAGCTGAGTGTCTTATGTGTGTGGACCTTGGCTCTATTCCTTTTTTATCTGTTGTCATCAAGACTCTTTGGCATTTTGACATCAGTCCGGTTAGCCGAGTGGAGCGCCACTTTGGCGAGGCATAATATGCTGTTGCTTTCCTCATCGCTGACATCGTCTGGATTGGCTCCTTGGATGAAATAACAAGTCCCTTTTTGATTGAGAACCTTCTCGCCTTCTGAAGAGCTACAAGAGAAGACAATTGTTTTCTTTTTAAAATAAGAGAAAACAGATTATACATTGTGTGTGTACATGTGTGCATACGCAAACTCAGTGCCAAGTGTTTAGGTGTAACAGGTGATTGCTGCACTTTTTGTACTACAAATACAACATACAAACCACTAGCAGACAGGAATAGATTTTCTCATCCCTACACATAAATATCTAGTATATAAACATATTTGGTTCAACTGGACCATGCCATGATCTGATTAAAATAATCAAGGCCCTTATTCAAATAGGAAAACTCACCTGATCACGTCTACTGGTCAGGAGTTTCTTCCTCTTGACACCTCCCTTCATGCATCTCACTCCATTTGCTCTTGGCACTTTAGGTTCTCAAAGCTTGATTACAAACTCCTAGTAAATGGAAAATGTACACAAGATGAGGTCAACATATTAATTAGCATGTTTATTTCCAAAGTGAATGTTCCAAATTTGCCATGCATACTTTGACAGTGGCTTAACTTAAAGGGTACCAGAGAGGGCAGTTGGAGTCTGATTCCATACTCAGCCCAGACTTTGAAAATGCCAAAAAAAATTTTAAAAAAGAATAAAGAGGGGGGCGGGTGCGCTAGTGGAGGCAAACTGAGTGGTGGAGGTGTGGCCTGGATCTATGATTGACAGCCGCCCAGATCATTTGACAGTATTATTATTACTAGCCCAATGTTATCTTGTAACATCCCAATTTTAAGAGAATATGTATTTCATAGAAACCAAACTATTGAAAGTTATTTAAGGTTTAGGTTGATTTATTCTGAAATAATAGTCCTGTCAGTTTGTATTCAATAATTATGTCTAAAAAAAAAAAAAGAATACATTTTTTAACAATTTTGTTTTCTTTTTATATGTAATAAATGTTTATCCTCTTCAGCTCAGTATGGAGAGAAAATAGATCACTCTGGTTTAGGCGTGCGTAATTCTTGATTTATAACTCATATAATACGTTTTGTGCAAAAGTAAAAAAAATACAAAATACAATTTACACATGCACAAATTAAAATTATAACAGCCTGAGACTAATTACACAAAAACAAATCTTTTAAAAATACGCACGGATCACCTCTTACGCACGCACGCAGCATAAGTTACGCATGGATTTACCGTGAGACTCTTTTCACGTCTCACAAATTCGTCCGTGAGTGATGCGTTCAAGTATTACCAGAATGCTCGTTCACCCATAGTTTTCTTGTCAGCCGTTTAAACTTTGAATGTGAATAATATCTGGTAAAACTTGACATTTTCCTTTTACTTTCTTAAAAATATATTCCCGATAATCAATTTAAAAAAGTCTAAATAAGCATTTTTTAAAACACTTATCCCTTTTAAACAAGAATATTTCTAGAAAAGAGGCGCTTCGAGCTGCAGCGGCTCGTCTGACAGCGCTCCTCATCAATGCGGGGGTGGTGGTGGGGCTTCTCTGGTCTGGGAAAATGTCAAGTTTTTCCGGATTTTTATTTACCAATTGAAGTTTAAAACGGCTGACAAGAAGACTATGGTGAACGAGCATTCTGGTAATACTTGAACGCATCACTCACGGACGAATTTGTGAGATGTGAAGAGTCTCACGGTAGATTTGTGGGTAACTTAGCCTGCGTGCGTGCGTAAGGTGATCCGTGCGTATTTTTTTAAAAGTATTTTTTTTGTGTAATTAGTTCCAGGCTGTTGTAATTTAATAATTGTGCATATGTGAATTGTATTTTGTATTTTAAGTTTTTGTATTTTTTTTACTTTTGCACAAAACGTATTATATGAGTTACAAATCAATAATTGTGCATGCACAAATCTAAATTTATGCACAAATCAAGAATCACGCACGCACAAATCAGAGTGAGTCTATTTTCTCTCCATAGCCCAGTACCTTCTATGTTATCTGGATTTTGGCCCCTGTGTGATTGAGTTTCACACCGTTGCACTGGTGAATTGTGTCTATCACACCAGTAGGATTGCTCCCTATCCAAAAATTTCTGTAAAGAAAGTAAGACAAATGTCAGTTTGAGTGTCTCACAGCTGCGCTCCTATTACTATGAAATTGTGCAAATTGATTTGCAATAATAAATGTGCTTAATGAAAACATCACCATTTTGAAAAACTTGCATTTATCGAAACGAAGCATCAGATCAAAATGAAAAAGAAGGCCTTTTACAACATTAAGGTTGTGGGATTTTGGTTAAAAACTTCACAATCAACACCCCAGGGAACATTATTTTAAAAAAAAATGTTTAAAAGGGACTATAATTAAAATATAATTGCAAAATTGCGTTTTTCTCTACTTTCTAGACTTTTGATAAAGCTTTGCGTACATGTCTAATAGAAACTCTGCGAAAGTAACCTTAACTTATAGTGAATAATGTAAATTCAACTTTAGTGTACATACATACTTCTAACTTGGTGGAAGCTCCATTTGGTTCTGCATCTTTTACTGCTGAACCACTGCAGCTATCACCTCCTCGTTGTGCTGGTTCTTGAAGCTTTAAAAAGAGACAAGACAATATTTCATATTTTGACTGGAGTTCTTCGAGGTTAATGATTCCTAAAACAATAGTGAGAAAGAACATACTGATGAGTTGGCAGGACCTTCCAGTGAAGCTGTTCTCCACTAGGTTCTTAGGTATGTGACGGACAAGTCTAAACGATAAAATATCAAGTCATTTAGGTTACAGTAACATTGTCATTATGCAATATCTTACAATATACGCACAAATAAACAGAGGATATTTAAAAAATAACAAGCAATATTGGTTGTTTACATAAAAGATATGAAGATTTGTTAGTCACATTATAACAATTAGTTTACAGAAACAATGTAAAAGAGCAGCATACGACTACATAACAGACCAGTAAAGCATTATTATTGTTACTCGAGTCTACAGTGAGAAAACCATCTTGAAAACCTAACAGGAAAGTCAGAAACAGACAGTTATTGGTTATGTGATGTGCTTGAGTTACAAAAAGCTCTGACAAAGCATAGTATCTCACCATACATTAATATTTTTACACACTAAATACATACTGAAAGTTCATTGAGTTTTTGAGGTCTTCCGGTGTCCTGGTTTCTTGTTCCATGTTATCCAACTGCAATATCCCTCTTGGTTTTTCAGTATGGCGTCTTGACTCTGGACATTGTTTGAACTTCTTCATATAAGACTCAATTTTCTTTAAAAAAAAAAAAAAAAAAAAAAGGAAAGTGGGTTATTTTGAAGTAACATGAACTGGTAAAATAAGCCTTTAACCCAAAACACATGCCCAAGTTAATATGTCAATTTATTCAAATTAGGGCTGGGAATAGAATAAAACTGAAGAATTGTAAACCTGGAAAAAATATTAGCTAGTTGTTTTATTCTTTTAGTTACAGTATTTTCTGACCACATTATGTGTGAATATTACAATATAAATCACACACAAAACTATATATTTAGAATGTTTGTTTTTAATTAGTGCTGGCTGATTAAAAGAAAAACTTTTTTGTTGTGATCATATTAATTACAATGTATAACTAGGTACATTTCATATGATGATATGCTGCTGTTAAAAGGGCCAGAAATGTTTCATTCATTTGTATTTTCTGAATTAATTTAATTTATCAAGGATACCCGAAAGTGTAAATTGTGTGTACATAACATCCACAGTTAGCTGAGCAGAGCTCTAATGTCTGTAACAGAGACGCTATCATGCAGCCGTGTGAGGTGTTGTGTCCCGGGACTGAGGAAAAGGTTCTGCAACGAAGCCCAAACACAAACAGTAATAAGTTACATTTCTCTCTGAACTGAAGCTTTGTTGAACCTCTGGTTACGATCAGCTCATGCATCGCTTTTTTTCGCCGCTGCAGTCAAGGCTCACCTCGACATCGCGTCGTGTTTCCGTGACAATGCGCCGGACATAGTCCGCTTTTTGTGAACAAGCGATCTAAACCGAAAAAAATAACGAGGTACTGAAAACCGATTGATTATTTGGGTCCGTTAACTTTCAAAAGTTTTACCTTATCCGCGGCGACACTGCCCCGTTCTCTCCGTTGTCGGTGTCCTCGGAGACTTGCTTTGAAGCGTGCTCTCTGATGATCCTGTCGGCCTCGCTCGGTGCAGGGTGCTCGCAGGACGCAGTCGTCCATGTCTCCTGATGTTCTTCTTGTTTTGAGAACGTTTACGTATTTTGCTTCTTTGAAAGTCCCCTTACCGTTCAGTGCCGCCATTATTTTTAAACTAATGTGAGACTGCCGGCGCTGTGACTCCACAGCCAATGATTCATCGCGTTCTTTGCAAAGTGACCAATCACATGTCACTTTACTGAAACGTGGGTATCACGTCACGTTCTCCTCCTGTTTTTTTTTTCTTTTTTCTACTGATTCATCTATTGTTCTCTCTGTTAAAACGTTTAATGGGAAAAAAAAATAAAACTAATGTATAAGCTTCACGTGTAGAACAATGTTACTATCATACAAATAATGAAAAGAAATGGGCTTAAAAGTGGCAAAAGAACAGACGTGAACAGAGTGGAAGGCGAAATGCAGAGCAGACCACATTTAAATGTTTCCTTGATCATTTATAATTTTTACTCTGCCAAACAGAACAGCAGTTATGCTATTGCTGCTCTGTTTGCAGAATAACTACTGCTAATGTGTTACCAAAATCCAGAGTAATTGATAGAGTTTTACTGTTGGATGTCCTTAGCCTGCATGTCAGAGGAAAGAGTTAAGAAACGACTGAAAAGTTCTTCCATCACTGTGGAAAATCAAAATCAACGTTTTACACCATCTCAACAATGAAAAGGGGTAAGTTGCTATTTATAGCCTGAAGCCTATAGACCAGCTGGGTCACCTGGTGCCCGTGTGGCTCCCAGGTTCAAAAATGCTGCAGATTTGTCATGATTCAAAATGTGACAAGATGTGTTTAAAAATTTGAACATTGACATTTAGCATGACATAATTGCTAGTACGGTACAACATAGTGAAATATGGGGATTCCAATGAAATGTAAGTGATTCATCTGAAAATGTAACAACTACTGAGAATAGTTAAGTGTGGATTGATATCTCTGTCTAGCTTGTTATTGTTGATAATTATGATGAGAAATCAGTTTCTTCACAGACAGTAGTATCATTATTCATTATTAATAATGTATACCTAAAGGCAAACTGAGCAAACTGTTATTTCAAAATGGTAGCCCTTCATGCAGTACCCATGAAGTATCCCTCAGTTTCTAAAAGCTCTCTGCCTCCTGCTATAGATCCTTTTCCCCGTGACGTCAGACAAAAAGGCTACTGGGCAAAAATGCAAACAGTTACTTCCGGTGTTAGAGTTTAGACGGCAAAAGCTGACAGCTGTTTAACACAATTTTAAGTAAATAACAAAAGGCACATTACCAATTTCAACAGAAAATTTACAATATTTATTAAATTCCTGCTGAACTGTATTTTCATTTCTGTCTTAGATTGTTCACAAATCTGAATGCAATTTGAATAATCCTTTAATATTTGAGGTTTAATTAGAAATATTGACCTTTCATTTGAGCAGATAGTATTCTAACAGGTTCTATTTTTATTGATGTATTTTACAAGTGTTTTAAATGGAATCAGCATAATAACTGATGCAAATTTATGTTGGCCACACGTAATAGTTGCAGCAAGGATGCACATTGCTACGTGTGGCCACGCATGTTTTAGCTGCACCTAAGATTAAATTTAGTTGGTTTAATAAAAGGTTTTTGTTGTTTTTATGATTATGTCAGAGGGTAATTGAAAAAAAAAAAGGTTTTTAATAGGAACATATTTTTTGATGGTTTCAATTGATTTTTCCTCTTGTTTACTTTTATTATCCAGCAGGGATCAGACACTGTTATGAGTAACAGCAAAAGCTACGTCTGAAAAATAACAACAGTCATTAGTTAATCTTTATTGTGAGACTCATTTAAAATGTCTTACTTTAGCTCTGTTTTTGGTGATTTTGTGATCATGGAAATGTAAGTTAACTGGTCAGAAAAGATCTTCTGCAGCTCATCACCATCATGAAAAGCTAGTGCTGGCATTAGTATGAATTAGAAGAAGAAATCTGAATGACCTTCATAATCAAAAAGCAGCATTCAATGAAGTACCTGCAACTTCATCTAACTGTGACCGGGTTGTCAGAGTGAAATAATCCACAACTGCTTTAATATCATCCATAGGATTTTTGAGAAGCAGCTGTGGAGCCTTCTGGACAAATTTCGGTTACAAATGGTGAAAAGTTACCATCCGTTATTTACGCAAAATTAATTTTAACAGTGTTCACCCGTCAGCTTGCCATTCTAAGCCATCGACATATAAACTGGAAATCAACTCTGCACACTCTTTCTAGAGTGACGTCTTGAAAAAGGGTCTTACTTGCAATTTAGTCCCACTATCTGTAATTAATATACAAACTGCTAATAATCAAATCTAACATCATGTGTTTGTGTGTTCAGGGAGAACGAGAACCAAGACAACATAGATGTAGTGTTAGCAGAAAGTGTGTACGTATACCATTTTGCTGAATAAACACACTCCTCCTGTTCAATCCCAGCATGCTCAGACATAATATGAAAAATTTTTTGTCTTGAAATAATGAAATATTTTTTACGCCAGATGACAAGACTACCAGACTTGCATTGAAGATGACATTGGTGATGACTCTGAAGGAAATGAACAAGTATTGACATTTTCTATCAAACTTAGAATTGATCATTTCCACATTTACTGTCTAAATTTTATTATGTGGGTTTTGCAAGTTTTTAGTAGACTCTCACTATTTTATTTTAAATTACTTTTTGCGTTTTTGATCTCTTTCTAGCAAATAAGACGACCATGTGCACTTCTGGACTCCATAGAGAAATAAACAGGTAATTTAATCTATTCCTTTTACAAATCTATACATCTACACATCTTGGGTAAACATATGAATAGTATACATTTCTGTGCTGTAGTGTTAAAGTGTCATTTCTCTCTTCAGCAGCCAGAAGAGAACAATCATAAGAGGTGCATTTTGGACTTATCAGAAGATGAACAGGTGATTAATTTTTACCCTTTTAATTTTACCCGAGTATATTTTGGGGTGGAAATCCAACCAGAGCTTTGCTTGACCTCTGCAATTCAATGTGATTTGCCTTTTTCTATTCTGGGTTTGTAAGGCTTGGCTCCTTACCACCACTTTTCCCTTTATGTTCAATTAGTTGAGAAATGTGTATGAATTGTCAGTTTGAGTTATTTCCTGATTAAATTTTATTTTTTTCCTGCTAAATGTGAAGAACAGGTATTTTAGTTGCAACTCCATAAGAATGCCTTTGGAATTTTACTCTGCTCATAGTTTCAGACTTTCAGAGAGATTAGCACAGATACAAAAGACACTGCTGGAGCCTACAAAGAAGCTAATTTACAAGACATTGTTTAACACTGCAGCCAAGCTAAGACCAATTTGCTATGAATGGGGCACTCAACGAGGGATACCCCTGTTACAAAAGAGGGAGCGGTCAGAGGAGAAGGTTTAACTGACCAACATTTTTTTCCTGTAGATGTCTCTTGATTCTGAAAATGATTTTGAAGAATCATCAAAAGATAAAGACACAGGAGAAAATTCTACTGAAAGTGGTCAAGTAAGTAAAAAACATACAAATATATTTACTATATCCAACTTTTTGACTTGAATACAAGGTTAGAAATGTTTCTCCCAAGGCAAGTCTTACTGTAGATAAGTGTGTGATATTACAACATTTGTCAGGATTTTTTTCTTCATTTTATACTGACTCTATTGCAGACCAGTTCTGAAGACCAAGAAAGTCATAAGTGAGGAAGAGGCATTGACCGATGAACCAGACAACACAGAAAACCTTGGTGGAACCAATGAACAAAATGGAGTTGTGACTTTCTTACCTTTTTTATTAACTAGATGGAAAGCTTTCTTCAAAATCTCAAACTATGCATTTGAGGGCATTCTTAAAAGTGTTATTGTGTTTTTGAGTACTATATTATGTGACACTGTTTTACAAAACATCACAAAAGAGTTTTCTACCACTTTATACATGCTCAGGAAGAGATTGACTGTAAAATATGACTTTACAAAATATGCTGTGTGCCCAAAGTGTCACGCTGTCTATACCTTAAGCAATCCTAAAAATATATGACAGAAGTGTAAAGGTTTAAAGAGCATGGGGTAAATGGTATTTGCCTCTTTCATTCCACTGAAAAGAATTGCAAGACAGTGTGCCCACTCAATTTCTTGAGTAACATTTCCTGCATGAAGGCAGGAAACAGTTAATGTTTTTGTAACAAAACCCACAGCTAAATGTATTTAGTCATGAGAATATTAAATGTCAAATGTGTACATTTGGGTTGACTTGTAAATACTTTTCAAAGTTGTATGCATAGCAAAGCAAAATTGAAGATGTGGTCTTGTTTCTGTCTCATTTACGTCTCCTGGACATGAATGAGAACTGTTTGAGACAAAACAGGTTTTCTCACTCTTCTTGAATATCTCTCCTGAGAAATAAGTCTCACAGTGAGCACTATCTGAGATCTCATAATTCTCTCACAACTGTCTCTTCTCCAGATCTCAGTTAAGAGAAAGATGAGACGCATTACATTGTTCTCATGTATGTCTCAATTTGATCTCTTTAATATCTCAGCTCTGTCTCAGTGAACTGTATGCATGGTTCTGTTTCTCGTTGCTCAATAAGGTCTCAGTTTGATTTTGTAAAAAAAAAAACAAAACTATAAATAAATCATTGTTTTTCATGTTTACACTGTTTATATTTTTAATGTGGGAAAACATAAGTGCAAAGCAACTTCATTGTAACAGTTAAGTGTATTCAGGAACGTCCACTTCCAGTGGACCTGATCAGCCAGAAATGACAAGATTCTGACTTTTTTCAGTATACTGACACCAGATATTACCAGATATGACTCCAGGTCAATTTCCAAACTTGCATATGACCCAAATAAGATACAACTAGTATCCGGACACACTATATGGCCTGTGCCAGTATCTTATGCCCAGATATCTCCAGATATGCTACTTGTGGGCGGCTGTGGTGCAGCGGTAGGGCAGTCGTCTCATGATCGGAAGATCGTGGGTTCGATTCCCTTGCCGGCCCATGTGTCGAAGTGTCCTTGGGCAAGACACTGAACCCTAAATTGCCTCTGGTGGGAGGTTGGCGCCAGTGTATGGGTGAATGGGTCTGTGACTGTGAAGCGCTTTGGGCCCTCGAAGGAGGGTAGAAAGCGCTATACAAGTATACACCATTTACCATGTTTTGATATGTACCAGAAATGGTCCAGATTCTTCTGATATTTAAGGAAGTATCCCCAAAAGATATTTATAAAAAAAAGTGCTTCTCATTAATAAGTAGCTGAAACACTTTACAATTAAAAACAGTAATGCAAAAGCTCAAGTGAAAACTCGACCCACCCTTTACCTTACCCCCATATATCCCCCACATATCCCAAGATATGGCACATGGTCATCACTCAGGATATGCATCAGAAATGGGTCAACACTTGGAAAAATAGGCACTACAGAAATGACAAGATTCTGACCTTTGTCAGTATATTGACACCAGATATTACCAGATATGACTCCAGGTCAATTTCCAAACTTGTATATGACCCAAATAAGATACAACTAGTATCCGGACACACGATATGGCCTGTGCCAGTATCTTATGCTCAGATATCTCCAGATATGCTACATGTTTTGATATGTACCAGAAATGGGTCAACACTTGGAAAAATAGGCACTACAGAAATGACAAGATTCTGACCTTTTTCAGTATACTGACACCAGATATTACCAGATATGACTCCAGGTCAATTTCCAAACTTGTATATGACCCAAATAAGATACAACTAGTATTCGGACACACTATATGGCCTGTGCCAGTATCTTATGCCCAGATATCTCCAGATATGCTACATGTTTTGATATGTACCAGAAATGGTCCGGATTCTTCTCATATTTAAGGAAGTATCCCCAACAGATATCTATGGATTCTGGCTCTTTTCACGCAGTGCTAGTTTTTTTTTTTTTTTACTAAGCTAATATGGCATTTAGCTAATATTTTAGCTGGCTGTCAACGTCCGTATTTTTAGCCATCAGCTTCAGCGTTTTAGCTAACAATTTCAGCATCTTTAGAGGTCAAATTCAGCTTCCAACATTTACACTAGCATTGTCGCAGGTAATGCTATATATCTAGTTCATAAATATGTTAAAGTTACAGTTTTTAAGTTTTAAAAATGTAGTTTTAGAGTGTTCAATAAATGTTTATCCTGTTCGGCCCACGACCTAAGGTGTGTTTTGGATCTTGGCCCATTGTGTGATTGAGTTTGACGCCTCTGATCTAAATGATCTCAGACACCGCTCTATGTAGCAATCAGGCTAAAAGCATTAGCTGGTACCCACATGTGGCTGGGGCATCAGGCTTATGAAACACATTTTTGGGCAGGTGACGAGCAGAGAATTTGCAGCAAAAGGGAGGTGGCCGATGCGAATATGATGCGTAAATCACATGCGAATGCAGCTTTAGGGGTGGAGCGGCACTCACCAAAGGCGGTCTGAGGGGGTAATGGCAGCGGAGACTGTTTCATGCTAGGAGGAAGAGCTGAGGGCAGAGGGTGACCCTGGAGCTTCATTTTGATGAGCTTCATAGCAATGGAGAACTCGTGGATGTCCATGCGACCGTCACTGTTCATGTCAGCCAGAGCCCTGCAAATTAAGAGAAAATGAGTCTTCCCTTTCATCATCGTGTCTGCAACGTTTAGGGATTCCTGCTCTGCTAAGATTTTGGTTGACTCTAACCCGCCTGTCCGCCATGACAACCACTGTGTGCTGGAGCACTGCATCCAGTCCAGCTCTGGTGCGGCCGCCAGAGCAGTCTCGCCATGGCAGATGACTAACATTAGCTACAGATGTCTGCAGTCCCGCTGCAGCCCAGGCTCTGCTGTCGACCTCACAACCCTGTGTGATCAGCCTCTCGTCGTCCATGCTGTTAATATATAACGCGCTACCACACACTTTGTGACCCTGTGACAGCGTAAATAGCGCAATGTTTAAAACATACAGCAGATAACAGGTTTTATTGTGAAAAATGTACCAGATGCACCTCACACTCGCTCGCATAATTTCTGGTTTAGGTTGTTAAATTGAAATTTGAAGCCAATGACATGAAGCGCTGGAGAGGCCGGACCAGATTGGTTTCAGTGTGAATGCCTCTCGCACTTATCAAGTGGCATTATTTTTATGACAATAAGAAAAACTATCCTGTACTCTATTGTACTCTAATTACTCTTTGCCAAATCAAAACTGAGATGCTCAGAATTCTGCTCCGGTCCTATGTATACCAGAACAGGTCCTTAAATAAGTCGTCAGGAGTGACTTTAAAAGGAGGAAGTTTTGTGGTTGTGACAGAGCGACACAAGCAGAAAATTGCGGAACAGATCTAGAAATCTTCTGGAGTTCTTTTCTTCCAAGAGTGAAGATCATAAAGTAAAGCTCTCAAAAATAAAACAGCAGTTAGTTCTCTTTCTGGCAGCTGAGTGTGAAAGAAAGTGTCTATGCAGACAACGATCCAGCTTTAAGGAAGATGGACACAAACGGGGATCCTCCTGAGCACCGATTCAAGTGTTAAAACGAAACCTTTAGGGTCCTTTTCTCTGTGAGCTTAACTTACCATATCTGGGCCAGAATGGGGGGTGACAACCCTGACTGAAGGAAAAAGTTCCTAGCTTGATCACCTGACAGAGAAGGAGACAATGTTGAAGATAAATTCAAATGTGCTGGTTTGAACAGTTGATATGGGACAGGCTGTCACCTGTGATGAAGCCCCCAGCAGACGGGGAGAGGCTGTGGAACTGCTGGTCATGTTTGGCTCTCTCATCCACGGAGATTGTGAACACATCTGGACCTAACACAAAAACAGCAGCACATTCCTGTTCACACACAGCCTGAGAATTAACTCAACCATCAACACAACACTTGACAAACAGTTTAAACTGAAATGTTTCACTTTCACGCCTGGAATCAATCGTTTCTAAACAATGTCACTTTGATTGCTTCATTTTTATTTTTAGATTAACAGATTTATTTTTCCATCAGTGACTTTCCTCCATCATCTGATAAAAGCTCAGCATCCAGATACTTTCATTTATTTATACTTATACAATCTACACTTTACAATGCCCTCTGTGAACCAACATGATTTGCAATAGGGAGTGACACTGTAGATAGAGAAAATAAAAATTGAGCAAAATAAAATTTAAACCAAAAACAACATAAAACAGGGCAGTGAAACACATAAAAATATAAAATTCAGTAAAACAGGAAAAAAAATGCCACCAACTATTTAGCATTGAAAAGGTAAATCTTTAGTTGAATATTAAAACTATTAAGGTCTGAAATTCTGCACAGCTCTAGAGGAATATTAATTTATAAGTGAGGACCGGCAATGGGTAAACCACGATCTCCCCAGTGTTCCTGTTGTAATGAGGCCACTATGAAGCAGATACTGGTTAGCAGACCTGGAAACTCTGGAACAGTTAGAGGCTTTGCTAAGTAAACTGGACAAGCCCATGATTAGCTTTAAAACAAGCAATAAACTTTAAACTGAGCTCTAACATTTAAAGGAATCCAGGGAAGAAGCAATTGAAACAGGCTCTGGGTGGTCAGGAGGTATTGCTGAAGAACTACACTGATGTGATCAGAGAGACAGGTAGGTAATGTTGGGCAATACGAGTGGGAAAAAATTGTGTATCATGTTATTATTTTATATCACAATAACGATATATTATCATGATATAACACAATAAAGTATATTTTCAGTTATTTTCTGAAAAAAATCTCAGTTCACTTTTCTAACTATTTGAAGTTCAGATAAAAGTCGAAAAAAAGCCTTCAAGCCACTGAGAGACGCTGACCACCTGCCTGTTCAACACCTCTGCAGCCTTCTCTGGAGTCTTTGCTGAGACATAGATGACAGCATCATCAGCATACAGTTGCCACTCAGCCTTTGTGCAGATGTTTGGGAGTTCATTGATGTAAAGACAGAACAGCAGTGGACCCAGGATTGAACCTTGTGGAATCCTCATTTTATATCCACGAGGAGCGGATATAGCGCCATTGATATTCATACTCTGTATCCTAGACTTCAGGGTATAATTACTACCAGCTTGTTGAGAAAATCATGCAGAAGTATGTCATGGTTGACAGTATCAAAAGCTTCTTAGATCCAGAAATACTGCTCCAACCACATTCTCATTCACATGTATGTAGCAGAGGTTATTTTTTCCTGAAATACACAGTAAAAAAGATTTGCAAAAACAATATAATCCTTGCAGTCCAGAGCTGCTGTGGGCCACAATAATAATTATTGAGGTTAGGTACTCTCTCCAGAAGATGGTACTAAAGGCCTAGATGACCCTAAGCCCATGGCCAGCCATGACTGACAGCACATATATGAACGGACACACACATAAACAGAAACACACGTGATCACACTCACACATATACAGACCCACGTGCACACACAGACATGTGAAAACACACTCAGGAACAGATGCAAACATAAACAAAAAACACACAGACCCATGTTAACAGACTTTAACAGACAAAAGCGCAGACTTTTACACATGACATACACGATGCACAGACCTGTGAATGTGGTTGGGAACTGCGCCATACTGTTCTCAGTCTTTTGCCACGATAGGACACCTGAAAAGACAGAAAAGCATTCCAATCATTTACACAATCTGACCAGACATTTTCAATCAAAACTATGATTCATTTACATTTTAGTATTCAGTTCAAGCTGTCGCTTCATTTTCACGTTAGGTTGGGGTTGTGGGGGGCTGTAAGGTAGCGGGAGAAAGTATAAACAAAGGGATGATGGGATGTCAGCCGAGTGTTACTTCAGAGCCAACAGTCCCGCCCACAACTCAGAGGAGAATTTCTGATGAACTCCAGCGGCGCTTCAGAGAATATGGACTAAAAATGGCCCAAACTTTTTGATTTAGGCTTAAATTATACAATCCTAATTTAAAAACCACTGGGAATTACTTCATAACAATAAAACATTTAATTTTTTTTTTTTTTATTTATAATGGTGCATTATGTTCTGTGTCCTGATTGGCCATTACCCATGTCAATCACTCTCCTCTCTGTCATGTCTCCTGTGCAGAATCCGTTCAGCTTGAATCATTTACATAGATCTTGGACCACCTACAGATCTATCTTTCATTTACAATGCGTGCATGCGTGCGTGGGGGGTGTTAGCATTTAAGCTATGTGAGTACATCCACGTCTCCGTGATAAGGTCGAAAAAAGTGTTTTTTAAGGAAGGCCCTCCCAAACGCGGCGGGAACTTCAGGTTAACATCAATCAGCAACTTTGACCCATGGTAAAATAAAGAATGTGTTTGCGAATTTGACGCGCAAATTGTGTTCAGTGTGAAGGGACGGTTAGTTTAAATGTGTGTGCGTTGAACAGTGACTAATGATCCTTGTATAACACAACTAAATAAAATCGTCATCACTAATACTATCATTTACAGCTATCAATATGAGTAAATATAGTCATAAGTTTACTCTCTGTTTGTGCTAATGTTAGCTTAGCTTCCCTAGAGGATGATCCCTCTTCATTGTTATCATACTCGGCCACAACATGCCTCCTCTTCAGATGTTGCTGCATCACCGTAGTGCTGCTGCAGAACACACAGATATTGCAGATTTTGCACTGGAGACTTTTTTCTTTTAATTTTTCATGTTTCCCACTTTCAAGCTCCGTTGGCGTGTTCTTATGATACCCGAGTCTTCCTAGAACTTCCTGTGACATCACTTCTGAACCGGATTAGCACCACTGAACATGTGTGTCAAAGACAATGGCAGACGCGGCATTAGAAAGCGTGCGTCATAGTTTTGAAATAAAATCAAGAGAGAAAAAAAACAATGCGTCAACTAGTAAACTAGTAGTCAATGATTATAATTGTCAACGTAGTCATGACTAACCGACTAATCCTGGCAGCTCTGAAGCTCACAAATGTTACAAAAGATGTGGAGAACACACATCCAGCCCGGCTTTCCTCTTTGCTCTCTCGCACATCCACTCTCCCACCTGCTGTTGGATAAACAGACGCAAACCGTTAGCTCATCATATGGTAAATGGTGTATACTTGTACTTCTCTACCTTCCTCAGACACAGTCCCATTCACATACCGCTGGCGGCCCTGCTGCCGATCACTGACGCCAACCTTCCACCAGAGGCCATGTGGGGTTCAGTGTCTGGCCCAAGGACACTTGGACACATAGGTGGGTGAGGCAGGAATTTAACCTCCAATCTTCTGATCAGGAGCCGAGCGCCCTACCGCTGCACCACGGCCCGTGGTTTTGTTCTAAACACCACCAAAGGTTTTGGCTTGAGTTGAATTTTATTAAACTTGGAGTCCAGCCTCAAAGTAGACAGGTTTGTTAAAATAAGGCGACTCGAGGACATTGTTTCAGTTTCTTATGCATCTTGGACTGTCCACCTTGATTCTGAGTTTATTTTAAAGACAGAGAGGAAAGACAGCAGAAGATAGTTGCTGTACTCCAGGCCACAAACATCACACATTTCTGTTGTTGCTCCATGTCCAACCAGTGGGGTCTGGTGGCGCTCCAATCAACTCCACATCAGCATCATGGCTGGATGCAACAGGGGTTTTAGCGGATCACAAAACTCACACTTCAGATCGTGTCACGGTTCGGATCATTTTTTGGATTAGTAAAAAGTAGGGGTGTGCCAAAATATCGATATTGCGGTATATCGCGATATTTAGTCCTACGGTTGATTCTCGATGGGTTCTCATCAAGTATCGATATTATATTTTCATTTGAAGAGGCTGTTGCGTCCGAGTCGCGGGCCGGAACTAATGCGCAGCTAGTCGCGCTGCGTCAGACACATTTTGCTGACGCACACACCAGACTCAGGAAGAAACACCGGCAGGATTCTGGCTCGGTAGCGTGTATAAATCATGTCGACCTGTTCTCAATTATCATCCATCTGTAGAAGAGTCAGCCGGTAAGAAGTGAGTTTGTCTGAGCGCTAGAATGACTGCTGATCGTTTATTCCCTGTTTGATCGACGCGCTGTGGGAACGAGGCGCGTGCTTCATAGCTGTTTGTGTGTACTTCAGGTACCAGTCGGAATTTTCGCTTTCATGCACTCTATGTTTACCGTGCTGGTGTACGGTGTAACTTTGGTACATTTATGGTGTAAGGTTTTCAAATGAACGTAATAACTTTTTGCTAATTTTAACTTAAAGTCATTCTTAAATTAAAAAAAATGCAGATTTGATGTATGAACTTAAAAAAAATGTAATTAAAATAAAGTACATGAATTCACGGTAAAATAGAGAAGTTGCTAGTTAATTGAAGCACTTAAAATTGTATAAATTAGTATAAATTAAAGTTGTTTATTTCTAATTTGTAATAGAATTCGAATTTTAAAATATATATTGCCATTATTAATAGTGTTTTACCTGTTTTTACCTGACTATTGACTGACCAAATGGAAAATAGATAAAGATTGGAGAAATAATCTCAGTGTCAGTCTGAGTAAATCAACCTTTAATTTTGAATGCTTAGCCCTTTTCAAATGTGGAAAAAGTACACAAATAAATTAGATAACTCTTGACAGAAGCTGTAAAATGTTATATTCATCATCCTTTGGTGTGACGTTCCTTTGGAGGTAGATAACTGTCACCAATTTGAATTATTTAATTTTTGTTCTGTTGCTAACAGTGTTTCTGTGGCACTGCTGATCATGTTTACTATTGTTAACATGGAATTTTATAAATAATTCCAATTCAATTGGTGGTGAGTTATAGTATCAGTGATTTTAGGCAACGTTAAACAAAAGTGTCTATAATTTGTTGCACAAAATAAGACATAAGTTGTTTATTATGATTGTGTTTAAGCTAAAAAAAAATAATAGGGATATATTTCCCCCAAAAAAGTGTTCTTCTATATAATATTAGTTATTAGAGAGGATTTTTACCAAATATAGCAGTATCGCGATATTGTGAGCCATGTATCGCGTATCGTATCGTGAGGTACCCAGTGATTCCCAGCCCTAGTAAAAAGTAAAAAAAATAAAATAAAAATTAAAAAAAGATAAAAATCTAAAATGCATTTTTTGGAAATGCTTTAAAACAAATATTGAATATTGTTTGCTCATTCACACTTATTTATTAATACAGAACACCTTTCTTATTACCTTTACATGTCTTTGGACCAAAAAAGAAAAGAATGCTTGAAAATAGCGTTAGAAATACTAAATCTATCTGGAGTACCCCTTAAAATGCTGACGGCTTTCTCCTGAGCGGGACAAATACTGCTATTGCGGATCCGAACTTGAAGATTGTCTGAACTCAGAACGGAGACGTGAACTGATGCTTTTATTCAGCTCTTAACATTAAGTAAACCTGATATTTCACCATCCTCGTCCTCCATGATGAAGTCGAGAAAAGTTTTTGACCGAAGCTCCTCCCACACGCAGCGGGAGGTTCAAGTTCTCACACTTTTGGGTAACTATAAAGCAGCTACTTTAGCACTTATTTGAAACAAAGACGATTTACATGAATGTGACGCAAATGCATTCGATGTGAACAGACAATTGATTTCAATTAGGCAAGCCCAAGGTGTGTACGCACGCGGGGGCGGGGTCTTCCGCGATACACACGTGCCAAATCGTGGCTTCTGATCCATATGGATCACAGATTATTCGTGATCCATTACACCCCTAATGCACAGCCTCAAGCGTTTTTAAAAAGCATGAAACATTACAGAATGGAAACACCCTAAAACACTGTAGAGCAAGATTTTGCAAGGTGGAGTGGGGCTTATAGGTAAGAAGCTAAAATGATCCCAGTGCTTTCCAAAGTTTCACAACTCTGTTCCATACATAAGCGCTCGCTAATAGATCAGAAATGGGCACTGTCACTTCACACACACAACTCTATGCAGGAATAGCCTCGACCAGGGAAGCGTATAGTAAAACATCGTCATCTCCAGCACGTAATCACAACAAATGCAGACTTGCACGCATAAATAGAACTGACAGAAACCGTAGATGTGCATAGACAATGTATGACAAACTATGTCAGAATACCAACTCCTTCAGCAAAAACTTTATTAAAACAATATTGCATCATAGGATTATATACTTATGCATCAAAGTCACTCAGTAAAGATGTGCTTTGACAATGAATCCATTCAGCAAAACCAATGTCAGCAAACAGAGACAGAAACAGGCCAGTTTGACAACAAAACTGAAATCATTGTATTTAAAAAGTAACATTTTCCCTTAATATTCACCTTTATTTCATCTTTAGAAAGAGAAACAAATGGCAAAAACATAACATACCCGTTTATCATTTTCAGCCTATGCTAGCTTGTAATTTTACATGTCTGAAACAGAGACAGATAAATAGATAGAAAGATAAACTGGTCAGCATCCATGTAACCATGGTAACCAGGCATCACTGATCTCTGTGAGCTGATGGAGAAGCCTACGGCTCCAGAAATGGCCTGCGGTCTGTACAGTAACAGGAAAGATGAATCTCACTTCCTGAAAGCTTCAGCTGGATCTCCGGTTGACGAGGCGTCTCTTCCCTTCCTAGAGTGACCTCAGAAAAGCACGACGACGTAAAGGGATAGCGAGAGGAGCACCGGCTAGCTGAAACGACACTTTCAAAAGCTAGGATAGCAGAAGCGCTCTCCGCCCCGCGGGGCCCTTCCGGTCTGTACTCCCGCTCTAGCTAGTCCTGTCCATCAATCTCCTCTCCGCCTCAAGCACACCCGAGTGCGAGTCTGTACGGAGGGTGGACGTGAGCGTCAGCTCAGCGATGGAGTCCCGAGGCTGTGATTGGGATGTAGCGTCCAAGCTAACTCCAAAAAGTCTTCTGAATGCACCATCATCCACCTCCCGCTGGCTCCAAAACGCCCACACACTCAAAGCCAGTCCTGTTCCAGAGAGCGCATAAGTCCCACCTCACCACTACTGAATTCAATATTGTTGAAATGACCCGAACCTGCCCTTCCCGTACAGCTAGCAGGCGGGCTAACTGGTACTGAGCTAACGTCAGCTACTAGTAAATCCGCTCAGTCTTTCACTTTTCTTACCTCATAGTTCAGCTTCCATTGCCACTGACAGGATAACTGTCCTCATTTAGGGTTCGTTTAACCAAATTAAAATAGAATATAATCATGAACGGCGGCGGCTTGTCTTAAAAATCCTTTTTTGAGACTCTTGGTGGATTGGGAATGCCAGCCGACACAGCGACAGCTGGAAAATGGGGTAACGCTAGCCTGATCTCGCGAGATTTGACAGACCATGAACGTAAAACATCGCGGTAGCCGTGATAAACGGATTAAAAGCCTGTGTTGGATGCTGGCAGCAGAATAGCGATAAAAACTCGGCTGTTTTTGGCTCGGCAAACTAATCAGAGGCAATTCTTTTTCCCAAGCCGGATAGTTGCAAATTATCAGGAAGGAAAAGTAGCAGAAAAAAGACAAGTCTAGGAGCACGTTTGTTAAACCCAGAGTTCTTCCCTCTGGAAGAATGTTTCATCCCGCATCCAGGAGAGCACAACACTGGCTTTGTGACTCTGAGGAAGACTATGGAATACAGCACGTGTCAAAGTCAAGGCCCGGGGGCCGGATCTGGCCCTCCGTGTAATTATATCCTGCCCTCCAGATCATTTGATTTTATTGTTTTATTATTATGGCTGGCCTTGAGTTATCTTGTGCTCATTTTCTGTTTTTTCGTTTTTTCTTTGTATTTTGACATTTTATTTTATTTATATTTTTATGGATAGTAAAATATTGAAAGTTATTTAAGGTTTAAATGGATTCATTCTAGAATAGTATTCCTGTCTTTATTTTTCATAATTATGTTAAAAAGTTAAGGTTTAAGAAAATTGGCATTCTGCTAGCTTTTTTGAATAGTTTGGCGTTTGGCATTGCTAAGATTTTTTAGGCTGTTTTGAAGTTTAACTAATATTTCAGCTACACGCTAGCTGTTTTGGTTAATTTTAGGCTTTTTATAAGTTTGTTAGGCTGTTTTGGAGTTAGGCTACTATTTACACGCTAGCTGTTCTGGCAAATTTAGGCTTTTTTAAAATTTTTATTATTTGTATTTTTATTTTTTAGCAAAGTCTTCAGATACCAGCTAGCTTTTTGGCTAACTTTTTTTTGGCTAATTTGGCATTTAGCTAATATTTTAGTTGGCTATCAGCTTCAGCGTTTTTGGCTATCAATTTCAGCATCTTCATCAGGCAAATTCAGCTTACAGGATTCACACTAGTATTATTGCAGGTAATGCTATATATCTAGTTCATAATTTTGTTTAAAGCTACGGTTTTAAAGTTTTAAAAATGTAGTTTCACAGTTTCACAGTTCAATAAATGTTTATCCTGTTCAGCCTGCGACCTAAGGTGTGTTTTGGATTTTGGCACCTTGTGCGATTGAGTTTAACACTCCTGGAATACATGGTGTTTTTATTCTTGAAAGTCTTGGGAAGTTATTGGTCATAAAGAGTGATCTGTTTTGATTCTGAGTGTGTCAATACATGGCTCAGCGTTCGAGAGCATTTCGCTTTACCACGTCCAAAACGCAGATGAAAGAGTGAGATTGGCTAATACTCATCATAGATTAGGAACAGTAGTGATGGGCATAAGAACCTTCATGAAGCACTGAAGCCTTTCATCCAATTGGTTCACTCCAGTAGAATGCTTCATGAAGCTTCATTTGCTCTTGGAGGACATCTAGAGGACAAAATATTTATAAGTAAGTTGAGTTTGAAGTGGGGAATTCTGAAAAAGCTGAGTTAAACATGTAAACAAAATAAAGAAGTTCACAAAACATGTACATTGCTCCATACTTTGAGTGTGTTTATTCATGTATTGACACAAACAAACTATTAGAACAATTATTTTGTTCTTAACCACAAAGGAAAATTAGGATTTTATGAAAATGATCATTAGCGATGAAGTGGAAGTAAGGACTGACTTAGATTTAATGGGTGCTAGTCATATGTGCGAGTGCTGAACTTTAAATGTGGTGTCATGTGTGGGTCAACACGAGGGGACAGGGTGACCATGTCTATAAACTAATTTATGTTTTCTTGGTGTACAAACTTTTTTTTCACACAAGTATAAAACGTGCTAAATAAAGGAAACTGATGATTGATTAAAACAGTTCTGGTCTCTAAAGGGTGGTACAGGTGCTTCAAAAGTACAAAATAACAAAAACACAAAAGCATAGAAGTGTGAGACACAAGTGTGAGACAATATCACTGAAAGGGGAGCACAGAAATGTGCTTAAGATGCTTTATTTCATTTTTTCTGACTGTCACTGCAGTTCTGCATGTCCATCTTCACACAGGCAGAAGTAACCACGTTTCACCGCTCACTTTGCTTCACCCTTTGGACTGAAGCTCCGTACACCCTCATGACCCCACCCACGGCTATATGACCCCTCCCACAATCACTGGAAAGGTCAAATAATTGTTTAAAAAAAATTTACGGCAAACAATAAAAGCAAGTGATTTGTCATGTGTTTTCCTCCTGGGCTGATCACCACTCCCCCTTAAGGTTTCACCTGTTTTTCCCTTCATTTCCTGTATTGGTTTCTGACCCTCACTTCCCTGCAGGTTTGTTTTGTCTCTCTATGCACCAGCTTCTGTCTCTCTTATCAGGTCTTTTTATCCTGTGTGTTATGTTTTTTGGCCTTGAATGTTTTGTGGACTTTGCCTTACTGACTCTGATTCAGTTTTTCAGCATTTCACTCTTCCTTGGCTTTTGGATGTTATGTTAAGACTTTTTTTCTTTTTTTTTGAACTGCCAGCTGCCCTGCATTTGTATCCGCACACCAAAACCTGACACTATTGACATGTCAGCAATAAAGCAACATAATCTGCATTTTTATACAGAACTGGAACTCACTTGGCACTGAGTCTCAGAACTCCACCACATGTAAGGTGATCTGGGTTTGGACAATAATTCTGCTTTTACAACACTGAGAATGGCTCACTGTGTCTAAGGGATACATTAGGAGTTATATAAAAACAAACAACAAACATAAAGTGTCACTGTCCATAACTCTCCATCAAACACTCACATTCTGAACGGAGCCTGAGAGCTCAGTATTATGATACAGCCGGGCAGCAAAGCTTTGGACGTCATCATTTTCTGGCACACTGTAGAACCACCACCACCCCTAATACGCTGTGAACCCTCACTATAAAGCATCACTCACTAATTAAACATGTATAGCCCTAAACTACAACTAGAAAAGTTGCATTACCTGCGATAATGCAAGTGTGAACACTTTTTGCTAAATCTGGTTTCTGAAAATATTGAAGCAATTTACTTTTAACTGCTGAAGGGATTTGATGAAAATGCAAAAGCTATCTGCATAATGCAAAATTTGCTAAAAGAAATTTTGTCAAAGAACTATGAAAGACTGCTGATGTCGGCCTAAATTTCTGAAAAATTGTTAGTAAGTTTACTTAAAAATCCCTAATACATGTCAATTTTGCAAAAACATAGAATAGAACAGATTTATTAGTCATTGTCACATGTACAACGAAATTTAAAAGTGCACACTGGTCAGTGCTTCATTCATACTGTTCCAAAAAGAATAAAATTGTAATGAAAGAGTTTAAGAAATAATAAAAGAATAAGATAAAATTAAAAAGATTATTTTATCTGCAACTGTTTTAAATGAAATGTTTTTTAATTTTTAACGGTAACTGATTTGTTTTTGTCGCCTCTTGGCCAGGACTCCCTTGTAAAAGAGATTCCTTAATCTCAATGGGACTTCCTGGTTAAATAAAGGTTAATAAAAAAAAAATATATATATATATATATCGTCATAACACAAAAAGATAGTAATAAAAAGTACAAATAAAATAAATAATAAAAGTCATAAAAACGTTAGCTAGTACATACACATGTAGTGTGTTGCTTAAATATGAGCTAAACTCTAAATTAGCCCAAAAATCCTTAGTAGATGCCAAATTAGCCTAAAAAGCTAGCACATTGCAAAAATACTAGCACAACTTCAAAATGGCTTAAAATTTAGTCAAAAACGTTAGCCTGTTGCTAAAATATAAGCTACAGTCAAAAATATCATAACAGACCTCAGTAGATTACAAATTAGCCAAAAACTTCAGCATGTTGCTAAAATGTTAGATAAAATTGGCATAAAAAACCTCAGTAGATCCCAAATTACCAAAATGAACTAGCCTAATGCTAATATAAAAGCTCATTGCCAAATTATTTAAAAACTACTGTTAACATTGGTTTCAAAGTGTACAAAGTTTTTGAAGAATTTGAAGACTTTCTCATTCATTCCCTATGGAGAAAATCTTTCTCAATATTTCAAAAACCATAAAGATTATTTAACAAAAACACAAGCATGTCCTGAACAAGATGAATGTTTTGACACCAAGATTCCTGAAATCACTAAAAGTGTGATTCAGTTTTTATGTGCAGAAAAATGTACAGAAAGGAGCAGGAGAATCACTTTAGTGTGAATGTTTACTAAACATTTACATAATTATTCTAAAGAATAAAGATGAACTTTTCAAGGATATTGCCTATCATGGATTCTTTTTAGGACATGATAAATGAGGGACAGCTGTGGGATTGGGCTTTTGTAACATTGATATATTTGGTGGTTTTTGCATCCTCTAAAGTTCTGTCAATCTGTCCATGTTATTGAAAATGTCAACATCTATAGCTGTAGCCAGTATTTTTACCAAAAAAGTGTTGGCATTTTTCTTTAAAGAGCTTAAGCAAACAATTTCAGCCTTTTAGTTTACACCTTTATCCAGGGGTGTCCAAAGTCAGGCCTCGAGGGCCGGCCTCCCACTGGTTTTCAAGCAACCCTGCCTTATCTGCAGATGACAAACTGCAGCTTTGCAGTGAGAGCAAGCTTTAGAGCCCGTCTGCCCCTTACGGAGCGCACTGATGCTTGAAGAACTGTCTTTGTTGCAGCTTTTATCACAGTGGAAGGAGACTAGCACATGCGGAGCTTCCACAATTAAAGTGGAATTAAAGTGAATTGCATCTATTTAAATGTTCCCTTTAAGATGGAATTGCTCCATAAAAAATATTCATATATAACAGGATAGAAACATAAAATAGTTCATATTGAGGAGGAAGGTTTTAGTGGAGGAAGACTTGAGGCTCAGCTCTGAAATGCACAGACCGCCACTGATTACCACACTACACAGGCTTCAATGTTAGCGTGAACCGGGGTACTTGGGGAGGCCCAAGACCAATGAACCACACTGACCGTCGTGGGTATGGAGCCAAATCAGGCCCATAAATATTAGAAACCCAAATAAAACATTTTGAAAAAATATCGGTGTTTGTGCAAAAAAATGTAAAATGTCCAAAACTTTTTGCTTTTCTGAAATAAACTTAATTATTTTCAGCTTCAGATGTTTTTTAGGTTTCAAAATTCAACTTCAATTTTTTTTTTCAGTTTAAAATATTTTTTAAACTTTCAACTCTTCTTCTTTTTTTTTCGAATCTGAAAATTTCAGTTTCAAAACTTTTTGGCCCCGTTGGGGCGGGGCTAACACAAAGGTCCAATTAAAATTAATGAGGGTGGTAACTTCAGACCCCGGGCATTCACTGATTCTGAGAACTGTGATAATTACAGTCAGAAAATGGCTTGAAACGGAAGCTAACCTCAAACTTCCTCAGAAAAAAAATCAATAAAACTATCATTTTAGGAGCTAAATGGACTCAAAAAATTAGATTCCTCTTTAAAAGATACAATGAAAATGTCCTGGTCTTTGGCACCCTTCTCTGGCCACTTTCAAAACTGCAATGTGAAATATATATCAATGTATACTTGCATAAAATTTGAAATAAATAATATTCCAAATCTATATTTATTATACCATACAGCAATTAATCACGAACCATTATAAAAAAAAATGCTGAGGACCACAGCCATCATAGAAAAACCTTTTTCTTTCAGCTTTTCCCTTCAGGGGTCACCACAGCCAATCAGCTTCCTCCATCTAATCCTGTCTTCCGCATCCTCTGCATCCTCTGCTCTATTTCCATCAACCTTCATGTCTTCCTTCACTTTAGTCTTCCTCTAGACCTCTTTCCAACAGCTCTAAACTCAGCATCCTTCTACCAGTATATTTACTGTCTCTCCTCTGGACACGTCATAGTTCCGACATTAAAGTCCCTACTCTCAGTCCAATACCCATGACTTTCCTCTTCTCTCACTTCATACGATCACACCTTCCTCCTTTCCTTCTTCAGCCTACAGCAGTCCGTCAGCGTTGATGAAGAGTACCGATGGCGGTCGGTTTTAACCCGGGCTTTCCTATCACAACCCCCTGTATTTATCCAGGTTTGGGACGGCACAATCAGACCCTGGGTTGGATCTCTTCATGGCTTCATAAAGAACAATCAATACATGAAAAAATAAATAGATGAAAAATGCACACAATAAGACAACAATCCTTTAATTGGTAGACATCAAATTGTATTTACATATATTTTTGGTAGACATGGATTGAATTACATTGTTTTTAACAAGAAGAACAATACAAAAACGACTTTATTATATTAAAAAAAACTAAAACTACACAAATTGTTACTTTAAAACTTTGTTCCAAGGCTGGGGTTTCTTGAGAATTACGGGGAACCAAAAATAACAGTGTGTTGAACAGATTTACAAAAGAAAAAATGGAAATAGGATGGAGTAATCAGTCACACATAACAGAGTCTATAGTTTTGCAGAGACTGCGTTAACAAATTTACAGATTTTTTTTTCCATCTTGTTTTCTGCCATAATTTTATTGTTAAAGCCACTAACAAACATTTACTAAATTCCTCACCAATAATCTATTAGTTAATGTTGACAGTAAGTAACAGCTGCTTTTGAAAGGGCCAGAATATACAGTCCTACTGGGATCAGGATACTGTTGAACTGTGCATCCCTTGCTTTGTTTGAATAGTATGGTCAATTCTCTGGAATAAACCCCCACTTGAAACAATTAGTCGTCCTCTTTTTAATATATATATATATATATATATATATATTATATATATATATATATATATAATATAATATTATATATGAGAAAAACAGTATTTTAGAAAAAAGCTCTGTCGGGAGATTTTCTGCCTTTCTTTCCTTAGAGAAGATTCTCTTCCCCTGACCAACTTACAACTCTCATCATCGGAGTCAATGGTAACTGAGAAGATGATCGCCCGTTGAACAGAACCTCATGGAAAGACCAAGGACAGAAAGGGAAGATGTAGGTTCTCCTAGCAAAGCTGAATTAATTTCAGTGAAGAGTGAGTCCTAAGTTTCTTCGCTCAGACAGCGACAAAAGATGGTTGAATGTGGATTACTCTTGTATCCCCATTCCCAATCCTTCAGAATAATTACATGTTCTTTAAGGCAACGGCTGCATGGTCATTCTGGTTCTGTCAAATCCTCCATTCACTCAGTCATTAACTTCTGTGCTGTAGCTGCAACAAGTCATTCTTCGGAAGGGGGGCTGTCATCCTGCTGCTCTTCCTGTTACTGCTAACATTCATGCTCTGCTGAGACGTGTTAGTGTTTTGGCGCATGAGTTTTGTCACACGGCTAGCTGTCTCTTTGATCTGCAGTTCTAGATGTCTCTGGATGGCCAATCCCAACTCTTCAGGATCTACAGAGGCACCGTACACCTCCCACGTCATCCCTTCTGCATCCCACTTCACATCCTTCACTGGAGACTTTGCATTGCCGACTCTTTCATCACAGTTGGAACTCAGACTATCAAAAAACTCATTTTCTCCTTCATTTGCTACAGAGAGCTGAGGGAATCCATGAGAACTGGTCTGACCCGTCTGTACAGCAGCATTCCTCAGAACCCTCTGGATTGTCATGGTGCCCACATCACGTTTGAAAACTGTGATGAGGCTCTGATTACAGCCCTCCTGCCAGTAAAGCTGTTTTGGGGGTTGGGTTTCTGGACAGGGCGATAGAGAACTGATCCAATTGCACTTGGGATTGCAGCAATGCATTTGATATTTACAATCCAGGCCTGTCTCACTGATGGAAGAGATGAGGCGAGGGGGGGGAGTGAGATGAGCGACTGTTGGAGGGGGCGTTAATGTACGTTGGGCTTTGAGGCTAGGTTCATTTTGTGCCATGCGGGGAGGCAGTTGAGAGGCGGTTGGAATGGGTTGAGGGTGACAGTAGGCAGCAAATGTGTCTTCAAAAATGGGGTGGTGCCTATGGCAGTAGAGACAATGTAGTTCTTTGGTGAAGAGGTGTCCATCTTCTTTAGGACATTTCACTTTGACGGATGTTTCAGTAGGAGTGCAGGCGCACCTGATGTGAGGCTGAAAGGCGTGCACCTCTCTGCAGCAGGCGCCCCTGCAGACAGTCGTCACCATGTTGTAGTGCTGTACCTGCATGGGCTGCTTGCAGGCCAGCATAGATTTAGAGTCGCTCTCATCATTGGCACCTTTATCTGGTTCATGACAGTCAGGTCTATTCATCTCTTTCTGTTCCTGAGGGGTCATCATGTCTTTCTCTGCAAATGAACTACTTGGATGGCTCTTGGAAACAGGCAAAGGAGTTGGGTTCATGTCATCCATCGTCCTACCAGTCTTACCAGTTTGGAAACCTTCATTAGGTCAAGGTGGATTCCATAGAGTCTTAGGAAGAGCACATTGTTGTTCCTATGGGATCACCTTGTTGTTCTGCTGGGCTCATGTTCATCAAAAATACATTCTCCCCTCAACCTGTGACCATCTATGGAACACCTGTAAGAACAAACAAAAAGCAAGTTTAAAAAAAAACTTGACATCTTAAAAAGTAATGCACAATTTAAGTTATTAACCTATAACCACCAGAATGTTTTATTGGTAAATTATAACAATATAAAAGGTAATCTTTAAGTTTTACAAAGAGCTTTCCGTGATCCATGACTTCTCCGAGTAATCACAGTTTTTAAGCCTTTGTTTCTTAGCACTATTTGTACAGTTGTGCTCATTAGTTGAGATACCCTGGAAGAAACAACGAATTCTTGGCTATTTTTCAGAAAATATAATTTATTACACAAAAAGTGATCAGATTAAGTTGTTTATTGTTAAGCAACTCTGTTAACTCTTTTTGAATCATAATGACAAACGGAAACTTCTCAAATTACTCAATCCAAAAGTTTACATCCCTCAGTTCTTGTATTTCTTCCTTTTGCATCAATAACATCTTGAAGTCTCTTGAGATTCTTTATCTTCTGATGGTAAAGCAGAACATTCTTCTTGGTAGAAAACCTCATGTTCCTTTAAATTCTAGGTCTGTTTTGCTTGAACTGCTGACTGAGATCTACAGAGTGGATCAATAATATTGATGTCAGGACACTGAGACGATCACTCCAGAACCCTTACCCTATTCTGTTGGATCAAACATCCCAAACCATCAGCCATCCACCTCCGTGTTTCACAGTAATAGTGTTATTTTCATCATACGTCTCGTTTTCTCCAAATGTTTATGGCTGGAGATTGTTTCAGTCTTTGTCTCATCACTCCAAATGACTTTGGTCCAGAAGTTTCACTCTTTGCCCTAAGGTGTATCATAAGTAAACTTTCTTCTAGTGACTCGACCATGAAGCCCATTTTTCTTCAAGTACCTCCTTCACAGCTGAAGTTATTTGTTAGTTTTTCTTTGCATCATGAATGATTTTTCTGGAAATTGTGGCAGAAATGTTTGTGACTGTGTTTTGGTTTAAACAAAACTCTTCATTTTCCTACTTTTAGATCCAAGTTTGAACTCTTCTGACTTTCATTCTCTCCTTGTTTTCATTTCCTGTTTTGTACAGTTCAGTTACCTTTTCCCGTAGATCTTTTGACAGCTCTTTAGCTTTCCCCATGACTCAGATCCAGAAGTGTCCGTTCAGCTCTGGATGAAGGTTCTATTGAGATTTCAGAAACTCCAAGACCTTTTGTTCACACACACTGATTACAGGTAAAGGAGTCACAGGTGAAGATAGTTATCTTTAGCTGTCAATCAAACCCTTTTGGATCAACTTTTGTTCATGTTTTCAGAACAAAGTCATCAGAGTATGTACACTTTTGAACAAGATCATTTGGGAGGTCTCTGTTGTCACTATGATTTAAAAAGGGTTAACTGATATTTTGGTCGATAAAAGGTTTTACCCAACCACAGACTATGAGTGGAAAAAAATGTTTTAGTGTTATCATTCATATTTTATGAAAAATGACCAAGAAATCAGAATTTCTTCCAGGGTGTTTGAACTTATGAGCACAACTGTTCAGAACGCGCTGAATCCCTTTGGGATCATGGAGCTGCTGGGGTCAAACCAGGTGATGTTGGGTGAAGGCGGGGCACACTCTGAACAGGTTACCAGTTTGTTGCAGAGCCACACAATCTCACACACACTTACAGGTAGGGACAATTTAGAACTATCAATGAACCTAAGTAACATGTAACTGTATGTAACTGTTTTTGGAGAAGTGTGGGAGGAGGCGGGAAACCCATGAATGCACAAGGAGAACGTGCAAACTCAATACAGAAAGATCCCAGATGGGATTTGATTCAAAGCCATCTTGTTGAGGCAAGAGTGTTAACAGCTTCATCCAAAGCCTTAAAATACAAAACCAAAAGATCTGCTATGGGCAGCTGCCTGCATCGGTACTGCAACAGCAGGATGTAAAGGCCCCATCACTAAAGCATACTACCTCCTCAGAGCAGACAGCTCTGACAGAGGAAACACCAGAAAGGTTTATTGGATGAATAAATAAAAAAGGTAATACTCAAATCATAATACTGCTCAACCATAACATTTAGATGAAATAAAAATACTCCTAAACAAAGTTACAATGGGGATAGAGAGATAAGCTTAGTTCAGGTTAAACTTAACACAGATTCAAAAAGATAAGATTCAAAATTTATAACACGAGAAGTGATAAATCTGAATGTTTGAGGAAGTTTTTATTAATTGGAACATACTTTTTTTCCCACATTTGCGGGGTACATGACTCGAACATCTAAAGGATTTGTGAGGATTTGTGAGGATTCACAGACTATAAAAAATTAGAATATTAGGGAAAAGTGTGTTCATTTGCGACTTACAAAAATAGAATTTATAAGAAATTTGAAAACTGGGGAGAAATCTAGCCAAATTATGGATGTCATGAATGTTTTAAAGTTTTGTTTCAGCAACTAAACATCTACTAATCTCAAAGGATCTGCACAGGTTCCCTAGATGTCATTAAAGTTAGGTTCTATTGTCTCAGTTTGGTTTAATATGGGGAAGATTTGAGACTTATTGACAAATAGCCGTAGCCTCCATAGTCTGGGTAAGACACGATCGTTCATAGTTAAGAGAGCGCTGCGTCCAAGCACATCAACAGAAAGTCTAACAGAAGGACAAACTGTGTCAGGAGAAGATGAAACGGTAAAAGAGATGACTGTTGACCTCTGCTGATTATAAAAGGATTCAACTATAACTGTCGAGCTCATCGGGTCAAGACATTTCTGAGACTGAACCAACGAAGGAAACCACTCAACTGGACCAAAGAGAAGGACTGGACTGGTGAACAATGGTCCAAGGTTCTGTTTACTGATGAGAGTAAAGCGTGTCCATCAGTCCAAGCCTGGTGAGGAGCAGAACCCAACCTGCTGGAGGTCCAGAGGGGAAATCTCCATATTCAGTCATGATCTGGACTGCAATGTCCAGCACTGGTGTTGGTGAACTCTGCTTTGTTCTGTCCAAAATCACTGCAACAGTCCAACAGAATGTTCTTCATGATTCCCTCCAGAGGATCTGGATGGAGATGCAGATTTCCTCTTCCAGCAGGACCTGGACCCTGTCCAGACGTTGAAGGACTGAGGATGGACAGACATTTTGAATCTTCTTCATTTTGATAGATTTGTTCTGATCAGAATCTCAGTCTTTATCTTTTTGTAAAAACGGAGAAGTAAATAGTGATTTAAATCCTTTTTATTTGGGTTTCATGAGCTGAAACTCAAACTCAAAATAAATGCTGAAAATGATAACTTCAGAAATAGTCTCATGTCTATTTACATAGTCATGTGATCTATTGATACTTAATAATTTTTAATGACCTGTGTTGGTACGATATAAATCTGATTAGAAGTTCTGAATCAGATATGTAATCTCATCAGATTACATGAGATATATCAGATATAACTCATGTAAGAGAAAGGCTAAGGTCGAGCCGGGGTGGGATTATATCAATTCCCATCTTCCCTCTCCCTTTCAATCAATCTATCATTTGATGCCTATGTCTGACATCTCTGTACGGATGTAAATCCTCTGTTGATTCCATCGTACATGCGTTATACCTGTTTTTGATTGCTTGAGATAAACAATGAGTCCTGAATCTATATTCTATGAAAGTTTAATTTCTTAATGGAGTGGTAGAAATAATTATATTTTTTTCCATGATATTTGAATTTTTTAAATAGGGTGTGTATGTTAAGAGTTGTGATGGTGTAAAACCAAATTCAGGACTCTTGTTGATCAAGAACAGTTCATCCATGTTGTGATCAGCCTTAGTGCTGTGCAGTCATGATGATACTGAACACCTACTGTACATAACTACTGTTGGGTATCCATTTATCCGGTTATTTAGTATCTCTGTTATACTTAAATCGACTTTTAATACCCTTATTTTGTATTTCTAGCTGTTCGTTGTTTAAATTCATCTTCAGTTTGGATTTTCTTAGCTTTATATTTTACAGATTACACTTTTTTTTTTTTTAATCTTTGATTTCATATCAAACTAAATGACTTTTTAGGATGACTTTAGATTTCTGCTCCTGGACTGAACACAGCAGATACTAACTCTGTCTATAGGATCTTCTATAGTTCTTCCACAGGTATGCACTAATTATATTGAACCTTTCATTATACAAATAAACAGACAACAGGATTGTTGTCAAATTAAAAATGAAGAAGCAGCCGTCCAAAGTTTAGGGAAGGCTCAAGTCTCATTTGGCAGAAGGTCAACGTTCCTGATCACATCTGCAGTAATTCCTCTTGGGGTTCATCTCCAAGCATTTGATTCCTTTCTTGTCCAGAAGCAGAGATGGATTAGACAGAGCTGCTGTAAATGGAGGGATGACGGTGAGTGAGTACCTACCACAGTGAGGCTGAATTCTGTCTGTGAGATCTGCCGCCCCACAGATGAGGTGTTTTCTCTATGACTCCTCTCTCGTCCCTCTCCTTCGCCCACTAACTCCTCCTCACTCCTTTGTGTCAAATCCTAAAATGGAAGGGGTCGAGAAATAATCCAAACTGGGTGGCGGTCTTGAAATCCTTGCTGTGTGAACGGAGCTGCTGGGGCTAGCTGGTGCAGCTGTTGCGGCGATGAATGGAGGGGGGAGGGGCTGATGAATGATGCTGACGTCATTGTACCTCCACCTGAAGAAGGGTGCAAAAATGAAGGGATGTGTGCACTGGGTCAAAGCAACCTGTGTTGTCCTGTCTTTCCTTTCCATTTCTACCAGTTTGACAGTCAGGGTAGTCATGCTATCTGGTTGTAAGTGTGTCTGTTGCTATGGAAACTGCAACATGCATGTTCTAAGATGCCGGCCCACCTGGACAAATCGGTTTCAACTTCCTCTTCCAGGTTAGCTTTCTATAATGAAATCCTGCTGATCTGGGTCATGAAGGTGCAGCTGTTTACTCATTTGTTTTTCCAAAAAAAAAAAAAGAA
This sequence comes from Oryzias javanicus, assembly GCA_003999625.1. NCBI lineage: Eukaryota > Metazoa > Chordata > Actinopteri > Beloniformes > Adrianichthyidae > Oryzias > Oryzias javanicus. Next base: position 12,056,247 of record CM012439.1, on the reverse strand, counting down.
GAAAAAGAACAAAGCATCTATATAAAAGATCTCACTATACTCTCACATTAAAGCAGCTCTCACATATTTAGAAGGTGCATCATGCAGAGAATGTACAAATTCAGAGGGTCAAATTCACAAGACTTCAGCCGGTGTCAGAGGAAGGGTTCAGAGGAAGCCACGGACCACCTCAGGAGAAAGCTTTTGATCTTTTTGATCAGGCTGCAGAAGTAAGTGTGAGAAGGATAAGTGACGGTGTACAAAAACCTCTCCTGCAACACTGAAGGCCCGAGTCTCTTGCTGTATGCAGATGATATCAACAGCAGGTCAGCCCTCAGGTCTGCATGTTTACTCAGAACTGCATGGAACTGAACGTCACCAAGATAAAGGAGCTGTGCTGTAGAGAAGGAGTCCCCAAACTACGGCCCACAGGCCGGATGCGGCCCTCCTCCACATTTGGCCTGGTCCCCCAACTTTTTTTGTCAATCTGACCATCAAGACCCACATGGAAGGTTACCTTTTTTTTGTTTAATAGTATAAATGCTTTAAAGGATTCACACTATAGTGGTTCACTTTTTCTTTGTCTTTTTAATATTTTTTTATTTTTCTTCCGTATGTTTTGTGGACGTCCGTAGCTTCAGCTCTTCCATCAATTTAGCTCATCCAGCTATTAAAATATTCAGCTCTTTCAATGCTAGCTTTTTCTGAGTCTTGCTAATATTTTAGCTACATGCTAGCTGTTTTGATTAATTTAGGTATTTTTCAGTTTTTTAGTCTTATTTGGAGTTATGTTAATATTTTAGCTTTATGCTAGCCGTTTTGGCTAAATTAGATTTTTTTTTTCCATTTTTTTAGGCTAATTGGGGATGTAGCTAATATTTCAGCTAAATGCTAGCTATTCTGGCTAATTTGGGCTTTTCTCAGTTTTATAGGCTATTTTGCCCCTTTGCTAATATTTTAGCTAGCTATCAGCTTCAGCATTTTTAGCTATCAATTTAAGCATCTTCAGCAGCTATATTCAACCCACAGAATTCATGCTAGCATCATTGCAGGTAATGCTACGCATCTGGTTTTTAAATTGTTTCAGTATTTTTTTTTTTTTTTTCGGTGGAGATCACAGAAATGAATTATCTAAAAATTGGCTCTGCGATGCTTTCTGGAAAACCATAAATGTTTACATATACAACCCCGGCCCCCCATCAGAAAAAACAAAAAAACCTGCTATGATTGGGGGACACTGCTGTAGAGGCAGAGGGCAGAACAGCCCAGAGGATCTTTTCCAACCTCTCATAATCCAGGGCCAGCAGGTGAAGCAGGTAGATTACCGGTACTTCAAATACCTGGGGACGGTAATGTGGATTTTATCTTTTAAAAAACACAGCAGCGCCTCCCTCTTTAGAGGAAATTAAGATTTTTTTAAATATAAATAAGGACATCTTATCCATAGTGTACTCCTCTCAGTGACCTTTAGAGGTGATCAGTGATGATGAGGAAAGCCACCTTCATCCCTGAGGACACCACCCACCCTCCATCACTCCTTCTCTCTGCTGCCATCAGGGAGGAGATCCAGAACACCGCTGGCCAGGACAAACATCTACAACAAATCATTTACCCCCAATGCTGTCACTCTGCTCAACTCTCAATAGCACTTCTGTAAGCTGTATCTGGATGGTGCATTCTGGGTTTTTTATGATGACCTTTGATTTTTTTTAAATCTATTTATTAACTTTGAAACTTTTTTAATTCTTTTATTTTAATAATTGTATGAATTGAATTTTAATGTGTTCTGCCGTGTTGAAAGATGAATTTCTGTTCATGGAACAGACAAAGTCTATATCTGTTGTTGTCTGGTTGTTTGACTCTGCTAAGTCCTTAGTTATTTAATCCTGTCATATTTATCTCTTCCCCACCATGAGGGAGAGGATGATGAGATTCTTGAAATGAATGCTATGTACACATGGGACTTATGATCCTTGAAAGAGATCTGGATCTTTTGGATCAGCCCAACTCAAATAACAATTATAAATACCTTCTCAGTTGGACCTGTTTATATTTAATGACATAAAAAGTCATCCTGGACATTATTAATAAGCCTGGAAATAATCACAAAGTGGATTGATGGGCTGAGATTTTGATCAGAATCATTCAGATTTCCCACCAACAATTGAGTTTAAATTATTATTAAAATATCAATTATAGTTTATTTGACATATGTGCTCAAGAAATTAAATCCTGATATGGGTTCATTGTAAATAGCATATTCAGCATGTATATGTATAGAGTGTGTATGTGTACTTTAATGATCTTATTAAAGTCCCCCATGACATTTTCTTATAAAAAAAAAAAAAACTTTCCCACTAGTGTTTTAATTATGATTATGAAGCTTTTAACCCAAATCCCAGAACCTAAATGTCTTAAAAAGCCATTTTTCATGTTGATCTGAAGCCTCTGTTTCCAAAATCTCCTCTGAGGGGGTGTGGCTTTTGGCTCTGACACCTCCCACCCCCATCTGCAGGTACTGCTAAGAATTTGTTTTTGTTTTTTTTTTAAATGATAAATTTCTAACACCATCCTGTTAAGTGAACACCAGTGTTGGGACTAACGCCGTTTTAAGTATAACGGCGTTACTAACGGCGTTTATAAATCAAGTAATTTAGTAATCTAAACTAATTACTTTCATCCTCGCTGTAACGCCGTTATAGTTACTTCGTGTAAATCGCGGCGCTTACTTCAAAGTTTGATGATCTTGCTGGAAGCTGGGCGCTTCGCACCCGAAAGTTGAGTCTTCCAACCTGGCACAAAAGTCTGATTCAAAGGATTCAAAGGATTTTAATGTCAGACCAGTGGACAAATTAATGTCACTGGCAGAGATTGGAAGACGATGCCACGCCCCTTGAATCCAGCAGAAGTGATGACATTTGATGTGGGCCAAACTCTTTCTCTTCTTACTGACAAAATCTCACTACACTTTTTAGAGAAAAATATAATTTTTTTGCTGCTATTAGTCCATTTATTTAAAATAATTAAACTATAAAAGAGTCATATTTTTCAACAGGCTAAATAACAATTTTTATTTATATTGATCTGACAGGAGAACCTATGAGAATCCTTTTCAAAATAAAATTTCATATAAAAAAGATCCTCCTAAAGCAGTAAATGAAGCGTTCTGTCATTAAGAACTCTTCTTCTGAACAGAAACTACTGCTGTGCAGCAGAAGGTAGAACATGTTTATCATTTCATTATAAACAGGAAAGCCTTCCAGCCTCAAGCCAAACCAAAGTCTATTTTCAGCATCTCCCTAAACTCCTACCACAGCTGAAGCTTCACTTACAGCCAAAACCGGATAACCGACCCGCATACTCCTCTGACGTCTCCAGGTAAACCATGGGTTTGTTGAGGGAACATGTGGAGTCTGTTTGAAGTAAGAGAAGAAATGGAAAACAAAGCTTCAACTTTTACTCTGCCTGTCTGTCACAGCATGTTTAGAACTTACCTGAAGACTTTTTCAACAAACTTGAGATGGACTCATGCTCTTTGGCTAACTGCAGGACTCTGCAGCTCCGGAGCCACACATGGCTCTTTGGTTGAAATAAAGTGGTTTTAAAATTTTAAAGTAACTGTACAGGAAAAAGTAAGTAAGTAGTAAAGTTTAAAAAGTTAACTTCAACTTTCTTCAACTCCTTCACAAACAGTTGAAGTATGAATCATTCCACGAGGATGATAGCTGTAATTCTCCATCAATACTGACACATTTAGACTGAATTTCAGCTTCATTGATCACAGAAAATCAATTTATTGTTAGTAAGCACACCAGAATTAAATTATAATCCACTGGATTTTAAAGTAGATTTTCTATTTTTGAACAAATTCCAGGATTTAAAGTGGTTTTAATAAATGGTAGAGGTCACTTCATGAAACTATAAAATGAACAGCTTTATAATCATTGAGGACTTACCACTTCCTACTGCATTGACATGATCCTATAGGATTTCTTATTTTGAAAGGAAGTCATGCAAAACTCTGTCAAAAGTTATAAACTATTTTATATTTTTGAAAAAGCTATTTTCTCTCTTTATGTTTGTTTCATTCATGTAAAAACACAACCGTTTATTTAAATGTATCATGTCAGTAGCAAAAACATAAATCAGAATCTTATTTTCTGTGTATTTTAAGTGAAGACTTAGTGTCTCCTGCTGGGTTTAGGATGAGGAGAAATCGACCCGTGTTGAAGGTTGCAGACTCCTGACTTACTGTCATCTTCCAACATGCTTCATGGGTTAGTGGTGGTTTTAAATTGTCCCTTCGGTGTGAACGTGTGACTGTGTGGTTGTCCTGCCTTAACCCAACAACAGCTGGATAAGCTCCAGCATCCACGTGACCCTGCACAGCAACGAGTAAATAAACTGAAAATAAACCACTGAGACTTGGAGACATTAAAAAGTAGATGCAAGAAAAACTGCATGAGGAATTTATTTCTCAGTTTTTGAGGAAAAAATAATTTTTATGGCTATATTTTTATATTTTTGAGAACAAAACATTCAGCTATTAAAACAGTTTTTTTTGTTGTTTTTTTTACTCCAGCAGTTGTAAAAGTGACACTCCAGGTCAGCAAGTGGAGCATACACTTTAGGTGGTTCCTTTTCATCTTATTTTAGCCAAATGACATGTTTTACTCAGAAAATATCACCATTCAAAAAGACACAGAGCTGAAGACATTCACCATGAACCTCCAGCCGTCATTCTTCAGTGCAGCATGATGATGGACCGCCAGACATCCATCAACAGACTGAAGGGAACCATACTTGAATCATCTATGACCCAGATGAACTTTGAAGAGCACAAACAGCACCACACAGACAGCACTGGCCTCAGAGTCCATCTGAAGGGAGAGCTCGACCACAATCCGTCTCTTGGCTCCAAACATGAAGTGTGAAACAGAGTCTGTGCAGGCGGGAAGCTCACACCTGCCTCTGCAGTCCAAACTGACCAACACAATGAAGCTAAACATCCTCATCTTTCTCTGCCGCCGGGATGGGAAGTGGCTATGAGCCGATGGAGGTGGGCTCCATTTGGGCCCTTCAGGAATCCAGAGGTGGTGTCGTACGGTCCTCTCGTCCTCCGACAGGAACAGCACTTGTTAGGCAAATGAAAACACGGCACCGATTCTGGTGCATACTGCTGCTGTTGCTGCTTTGAGTTCTAAGAGTTGATACTGATCCATCCCCAGCAGGGGTCTGAGCTGCGGTTCTGAGGGCTTCAGCTCCAGCTGCTGCTCTGCATTTCCTGACGAAGCCAGGACGGCAGGGGCCGACCGAGCCGGTTCAGCAGGCGCAGCAGCTCAGCGTTGTGGTTGCGGTAATACTCCGTCAGAAAGGCACGAGACTGCAACACAGAACCAGGTCAGAAGGGTCAAACCTCACGCTGATGACAGCACTTTTTTTTTGGACTGGTTCCTGTAAGTCATGATTCTGAGGGACAGTTTGGAGAATCAGTCCAGGAACACAGATCTCTCCACAATTACGTGCAGATATTTAACCTTACCTGACAAGGATTTGAGGATAGAGTAAAAACTATAAATAATTAGATAGAGTTCTGTTGATGAAGCAATAAAAGCTGTACATTAAACCAAAGTGGAAACAATATACGTTTTATAATCACAATAATGATATATATCACGATATAAAACAACAAAGTATCTTTTCAGTTATTCTCTAAAAAAAAACATCCTAGTTACAGATATCTAAATAGTCACAACAATATTTTTAAACAAACATGTTCAAAAGTGCACAACAGCAGAAAAATACATATTTGCACAAAACTCCACTGGATTTATGTCACTGTTGAAGAGTTATTCTAGCCAAAATATAAACACTGGAGCTGAAACTATGATGTTAAAGCTAATTTTTTTCTGCAGAACTTCAGTCACATTTTTGGAACGAAAAGAAAAGCTCTCGCTAGTTTTACTTTGAAAACAGGAAGCTTCACTGACACTTTATTTTGAAGATTTGTTTACTTCCTGTGACGGTAGCGCAGCTCATTTGGCTTTATTTTAGTTCATAAACTAGGATTCAACGTTATTCTGTATTTTAGAACAACAGATGATTTACCACACTCTACTATATTAATAAAGATCATAAATCGGCGATTTGGACGTGCCGAATATTCGTACTCAAATTTTTGGGGGCAGATCATGAGAATCCGAGCACTGGGATACTTGTTACAGTCCTGTTCCAGAGCTTGGTGTATCTCTTATTTTTTGTAAACTCATATGTTCATTTTCATAAACTTTCCTTGAGTGATAGGTTTGTAGTGTTAGCATCGGCGCGGGACTAGCCTCCTAGCATCATTTACATATTGCCGTTTTCTCCAAAATGCAACCAAATCACCGACGTCTCCCTGTGCTCCTCCTTGGGCTGTATCTGTCTGTTTTAACTCCAGGGAAACATTTCCAGCTGTTCAGGGTCCGTCGTTCTGCACTCGTGTTAAGTAACGTAACGCATGTCGTGAAACTCCCGTAAGTGTGAATCAAAGAACGTAAAGCAGCTTTACGAATCTCTTTTTAACTCGTCTTTATTTTTCTTGTGTACACAATTGTCTCGGGGTATTCAATGATATATTTTTTATATATCAACTGAGGTTATAAACGACAGAGGAGAAATGGCATTATAGACACTTTTGTATCGTCATATTGCTCAGCACTAAGTCTGTCTCGGATGTTCTGGGATGTGTGTTCTTCACTTTAGTAAGTGAGGTGATGGTAGCTCAAGCTGCAGCATACCTCTGAACTCATGTTCGGGTACTTCCTGCCTTTGCTTTTCCCAAGACATTTGGCTCGACCTCCTTCCACTCGCTGACACCAGAAGCCTTTGCTTTCATCGTATCTGCAAAGACAGTGAACACAACACCATAGCCTCGTTTCCACTGAGGGCTCCGGTCCGGTCCGGTATTCTAAGCGTTTCCATTGTAAAATGGACCCATTAAACAATACTGAACCGTGCCTCTTGGGTATGGAGTCTCGAAGGAGCCAAAATGAAATAAATATATAAACTATTAAATAAATTAATTAATTTGCCATTAATTATTTAAAAGTGGCATTAAATAAATAAATGTTGAAATAAATGTGGCATTTCATGACATTAATTTTACATTTCATTTAGAGCAGATCAGACGTTTTAATGTGCCAACAGAGAAGTCTCCCATTGATTTTCATGCTCTGCCGTAAAGCGTCTAATATGTGTGCACAACTTCATCGTAGCGCGGCTGGCTTGACCGCGGCTGAGCGAACAGCGGCTCACTTGACCGCAGTCCCATACGCACACTGCATTCAGGGTTATTTGGCGAGCTCCGTTCCCAGCCAGGGAGTCTCCATGCAGTACAAAAGCGGAAACTCCGTGGGGGAAAGGATCCGGTGTTAGCAACGGTGCCGCGGAACAGGACGGAGAATACATTTTCATTTAGTGACCCTAACAAAAGTTCTTCGTTTCACCAAAACAATGTTTACAGCGTGTATGTGAGTGAGGTGTTAGACAAAAACTTTCAAAACGAAGATTCTCCGAGTTTCCTGAGATCAACGGTCCTGCTTTGACGTCCTGTCTATTAAGAAAGATCACAAAGGTCTCCATTACTGATTTCGCCATGATGAGGATTGTTGCACCAGGCCAGAGCAATGGAGCAGAGATGAGGAGAGTTAGGCCCGCCCACTGAGTTTGATGGCAGAGTTTAACAGTTCACATTTGATTGGTGTGTCCACTTCCTGTTTCGTGAAATTAAATAAATAAAATCATGAAATAATTAAATATATTATGAAATGTTAAAAATAGCTTTTTAATGGCTATTTTAATATTTTAGTGCCACATTTATTAAAACATTTATTTATTTATTTCAACTTTTATTTACTTAATGCCACTTTTAAATAATTAATGGCACATTTATTTATTTATTTAATGGTGTACATATTTATTTCATTTTGGCTCTTTCGAGACTCCATACTTGGAAGCCCCATCGGTTTAGGTCTATTGAAAAGTGGAACAGAACGGTTGAGGTGGTGCTACTGTAGCCACCCCAGTTGGGGCGAGCTGTGTGTGTCACCTACATCAGAGCCTGGGTGTAGTTCAAGACAGGGGTGACACCAAGAAATCTCTGGATCCCGTCCATCACAAGCGCAGGGTTGGAGCGCAGCAGGGCACCGTCCACCACATGCACCTGTACACAAGCACAATAAACTCACCGCTCCAGAACACAGGATTTCAGGGTTTGGACTCAATAAGGGAACTCGTTAAAAAGCGGCTTGCAGAGGAAAACAGGGTAACGCTGACCACAAGGGGGTTACCTGGCTGGGCTGGTAGTGCTGCAGCCAGCGCTCAAGGTGGGAAGCATAAGCTCCCGGATCGAGGCAGCGTCTCTGCAGGTTCTGGAGAGGCCGGGGAGCAGATGCTCCTGCAGCCACCACCGCGTGGAAGGAGTTGTTGAGGGCGGCGGGGTCCTGGTGGGCTTTCTGGTGCTACGGAGGTCACATGCACAAACATCAAACAGAGCGTGCAGGCGGGTTTAACAGCAGAGGGGCGGTCCTTACCTGATACCAAGAGTACGCCCGGTCTGACGGGTTGATGAGCACCGACAAGATTTTGGCTCGTGGCAGCAGGGCAGCCGCTCTTCTGGGAGCTGCTTCCGAGTCAAAATAGTTGGCACTTTTCTCAAACATGAAGTCTGTGCTGACGTTGGAGGGGAATGGAAAGAAGTCCATGTACCTGTGGAGGACAGGTAAAGCAGTCAGCACTCTGCCCATTCCTGTTAAACACATGTCAAAGTCAAGGCCCAGGGGCGGATCCGGCCCTCCGGGTAATTCTATCCGGCCCTCCAGATCATTTTATTTTATTGTTATTAATGACCCGATGTTATCTTGCTCTCATTTCTAACCTGTATAATTTTGACAAAATAGATTTTTATGGAGAGTAAAATATTGAAAGTTATTTTAGGTTTAAGTTGATTTATTCTGGAAAAATATTCCTTTTTATTATTGATAACTAAGCTATAAAGTTACGGTTTAAAAATCGTCATTCTGCTAGCTTTTTGAAATATTTTGGCATTTACTAAGATCTTTTAGGATATTTTTTGAGCCACATGCTAGATGTTTTGTTTGGGTTTGTTTTCTTTAGTTTTTAAGGTAATTCAGGCATTTAATATTTTAACTGGCTATCTGCTTTTCCATTTCAACTTTTTTAGCTATCAATTTCAGCATCTTCAGCAGCCAAATTCAGCTTACGACATTCACACTAGCATTATCACAGGTAATGCTATACATCTATTTCATAATTGTGTTATAAAGTTACAGTTTTTAAACATGTAGTTTTAGAGTGTTCAATAACTGTTTATCCTGTTCGGCCACCGACCTCAGGTGTGTTCTGGATTTTGGCTCCTTGTGCGATTGACTTTAACACCCCTGATGTAAACCAGACAAATTCCACTAACAATCAGTTTCAGGAACAGCAGCTACAACACTGAGACCCAGAAACATCTCCTAAGGTTACAAGTTTAGAGGTAGGGATTTTAGTGACTCCATAACTCCAAGGAGAGAACACAACTTTTGAATCTGGAATAGTTTTTCACGTCTCTCCTCAAACCTTGTCCTTTAATAATAATATCGCATTTTAATTAAAAGCACCTTTCAAAAAACTCAGGGACACTGCACATAAAAAAAAGCTAAAAAAAAACACTAAATATACAAAAAATATACAGCTGGAAGAAAAACAACAGGGAAAACAAAGTGAAATTGCAGATTAGAAGAGGTGAGTTCTGAGCTCAGATTTGAACGCTTGTGGAGAATCGATCTTACTGGGGTCGGGTGTTTGGGAGCCGAGCGGCTGAAGGTGACAAACTGAGAACTGGACAGAAGAGAAAGATAAAGAGGAGCCAGCTTGAACAGCAGGAGTTTGAATTGGATTCTGGAGTCTGTGAGCTGCTGGAGGATGGGGCTGATATGACTACATCAGGCTTCTGTCTGCTCTCATCTTCATCCATGAATGCTGATGTCACAGTTACTGAGTTCTGATTCACTAACTTGACCCAGAGATCTGTGAGGGCTTCAACTTTACCAGTCAATTCCATGGTTGTAGTTGGGCCCGCTGAAGAACTGGATCTCCTCGAAGGTGGTGGGGCTGAGAAAGGAGCTGGTGATAGCTGGGTGGAGGCTCAGGAAGGAGTGCAGAGCCGCTGTGCCTGAAACGAAGGGCAGAATTTTGCACTAGCAAACAGACATTTTGACAAAGAGGAGTAACACTGGACATGGAGCAACGGGGGGGGGTTACCTGTTTTCTGTGGGCCAACAATGAGGAACTTGGGAAGGCGGTCACATGTCTTCTCTTTAGACCAAATATCTTTGTGCCTCTTGTCATGACACGGATTCTAGAAGGAAGCGTCCAGTGTTTTATGAAGATGTCGACAAAGGTGCCACAGAGCATCTCTCTTCACTTCCTCACCTGCCAGAGCGGTTCTCTCTCTTCTGGAAAGGTCTGGAAGTATTTTTCAGCAAGTTGGACAGGGGGTAGTGTCTGCAGTCGGAGGTTGGTCCAGCACTGGACAAACTTCACCAAAGACTCAAAGGTGTAAAGTCCTAGCCGGTCGTTCCCATAGTTGGACAGGTGAGTCATGAAGATGCTGATCTGCATGAAGGAGCACAGAGAACTGCTACACCTCAGTCTGCTTTGTCTTCTCACTTGATCAGCAATTAACCGAGTCTCGATCAAACAGACTCTCAGTATTAAACATATAAGTTTTCCCCCAAAAAAATCAAAACGGCAAATAGTTTTAGTACAAACATGAAATGGGTTTAGATACTTCTTTTCAGAGAAAAAGCAAATGTCAGTTGAGGAGCATCTGTTAGCATGTGGGAGGGGCTAAGGTGAGGCTGTCACCATAGAAACAGGGGTATGGGCTAACTTCTACAAACATGCGAGTGGATGGCAGCGTCTTTCTTACGGGGTTTAACAGAACGGTGAGGAAGAGTTCTCCTCCTCTGATGCTCTTGTCCAGCTCCTTGGAGCCTCCAGGGTATTCGTTGTAGAAGATGGTGTGGGTGAACAGACCACACGTCTGCCGCGGCAGCACCTGCACAAACGGAGGACTTATCATTTCTGAGTTAGCTTGAAAAGAAGAGAACGTTTAAGAAAAGTATTTTGGACTGACTGGTAAACATTTGATCCATTTCTGCTCAAGAGTCAGAAAGTGTCTTGGACTTATTCATGAGACTTTCTGTTCCATTTGCATCTTACAGGATTTTTTTTCTGATAATATTTTGATAACTGAGTTTATTTATCTAAAAAAACAGCTCAGTATCATCAGCATTTACCAAAAGTTGTTTTTTTTTTAATATAAAAAAACAGGAAACTGGTGAATTACGATAACAATGTATGGATGACAGGCAGTACAAACATGTTGGAAACACGAGTTCAACATAAATGAATAAAAGATTATTTAATTTTGTTGGCAAAAATATCATCTGAAACCCAGAAGCAAAAACTGATTCTGGATTAGAAACATCTTGAGGCTGAAAAACCAGACTTGCCGTCTTACAAACATGAAAATGCTGTCAGAAAAATCATTGAATTGATGAGAAATATCAAAAACATCAGCGCAACAAAATTCTTCCTCAGTCTGCTGTTGATCCGTATTTCAAGCTACATTTGTATTTTCAATAGGACTTCTTTAAAGGGGCCGTACCGTGAGAATTCTGCTTTTAGAGGTTTTAAGTCAAACTCAATCACACAGCGGGCCGAACAGGATAACCTATGATAACGCTAGTGTGAATGCTGGAAGATGAATTTGGAGAGTGAAAACGCTAGTGCTGATAGCTGAAAATACTCAAGTATAGGATAAATGTTAAATTAGCCTAAAAACTTTTAAAGCTTAGCCAAAACAGCTAGCATGTACCTGAGTTATAAGCTAAACTTCAAAATAGCCAAAGAAAATCTTAGTGAATGGCAAAACAATCCTAAAGAATTCTTAAAAGGCAGGAATTTTCTTCCAGAATAAATCTACTTAAACATTAAATAGCTTTCAATATTTTACTCTCCATAAAAATATATTTTTTCAAAATTATACAAGTTAGGAAAAATAATCCTCTAAAAACCTGCGCTGTCTGCAGAAGCCCCTCCCATACCCACGAAAACGAGCGGTTGGAAACGTGCTGATGTCAGCATGCTGTGAACTGCTCAATAGAGCCAATCAGGTCGATTTCTCACAAACCACAACTCATAAAAATAAGACACTCATTTGAATTGATGTCATTTTTACTATTGTGATAAAAATCAAGACATTATTAGTTTTTGTGAATTTATAAAACATAAGCATTAAAAGAATAATATATTTTTTTCTAAATAGGAAATCGGTTATAACAATCAGTTATATAAAAATAAAAGAAAGGATCATCTCAATCCAGCAAAGTTTGCATTAGGTAGTTTAATGTCAGAAGTAAAGTAAAAAAATAAAAACTATACACAGTTTATTTATAACTTTGGGTGGAAATTCATAAACTTAGCTATGTAGAAATAATTCAGGGGACCCTCACGTCTGGCGTGTGAATCCTGATCGTGCTCACTGACCTTGAATTTGGTGTTATATGGTACTCGGTCTAAATGTTTAAGTACAACTACGAAGCTGTAACGCTTAGTTGATTGTTGGAGCATTGTGAATACAGTAGTCAGGAGGATGGTGAAGTGATAGGTATAATTCTTCAAATGTTTGTCGATGACTTGGATAAAGGTTTAATGTGCTTCACAGTCAGAAAAATGGGCTACTTTCTTAAAATGAAAAACATTTCAATTTTCTTGAACCAGAGAGCCACAATGGAGGAGGGAAAGAGCCACAGCTTACAGACTCCTGCAGTGTACTGTAAGCATAGAACGCTACAACTCCCACGCGTGTAGACAGTCTTGTATCATTTTGTTAAGTGTAAAAGTGCGTGGATGCATAATAACAACATGAAAGTTTGATGAGGTTTTCCCTGTGTGTAAATACAACTATCAATGTGTCTCCTGGATTGGATTGTGGGTCAAGAGTGTAAAACTCCAGAATCTGCAGATCCCTCTTCAATAATAGTTCAGAGGTTGTTGGTTTATAAGCAGGAACCGCGGGCACAAGAAGGCACGCTGAGGAGGTTCATCAATCTATGGGTAGGCTCAAGGATGACATAGTGAAATGGGCGGGACCGACAAGGAGCGAAAGGCGGAGCCTCAGAGATCGAGTCGTTTTACTTCCGGGTATTAAAACGGTCCACAAAAATCACTCATATTTCACAAAGAATTTGTCTTTGTTAGTATATGATCATATTTATGGGTATAGTTTACTCTGAAAAGCTGTAGAAAATCATGGTATGGCCCCTTTAAGTAAAGATATGCTGTCAGCGTTACTAAAACTTCAGTCTTTAAAGGTGGAGGTGTGACCTGGATCCCGTTGTGGATGAAGCCTCGGCGGTACCGTGCCGGCCTCAGATGGGGATACTCCTCGGTGCTGGTCACCCTGATCCCCCACACGGATTTCCAGGCCTCGTACAGCTGACTGTGGACGGGATAGACCCCCGAGTGATGAGGGGAAACGGCATACCCCATGTCTGTGGGGATGCCATGTTCCTGGATTAGAGGAGGGGTGACACAGATGAAGAGGACAGTTGGAAGAGGGGAAGTCACATTTGTACAGAGGCTTTCATGTTTTATTCATTGATGAAGTTTTCTCCTTTGATGATCCAGACACTCTGCTTGTGATCTTCATGGCCTCCTGGAAACAAACTAAAACGTCTTCAGAAATGATACCGGATTTTTGATTTTAGCTAAGAACTACACAATCATGATTAAAAACCACTGGGAGGGATTTTAGAATAGATTAAAATAAAGTTTGAGTGGGACTTCAGAGAGTTGACAAATTCTGATGTCTTCTCTGGACGGATAAAGGCGACAGCAGGAGCCATGGCCAAACACATTCCTGACTCTGAAACGCTCCCCGACCACACTAACCTGAGCAAAGAGTCTGTTGAGCCTCATCTGCTCGGCCAGCACGCTGACATTATGAAAGAGGTGGGGCTGCATGTGGCTCCACATGTGGGGGAACCACCAGAAGTCCATGCGATGCTGCAGCAGCATGTCGTCGCCTCGATCCTCCTCATCTGTGCCTGAACCCAAACAGCCGGCTCAAGACAAACATTTACAGATAGGGAAAATGTTCCTACTCAGACAGTGCTTCATACCTGTGTGATAGAACTTTCCAGAAAACCCCAAGTTGAAAGTGAAATTAGGAACCAGGGCTCTAAGTTTGTTCTGAGTGTTTAACAGCGCCTGGAAAAGACAAGACACTCTTTCATTCAAAAATCTAAAAACAATTAACTGAACGTCAAAATATTGAAGAAAAAAATGTTGGATATTTTTTTTTTAATTACATTGTTACTCAATGTATGGAGAAATGTGGAGCTGATAGAGCAGCTTTAGCACTAAAGACTTTATATGAAAAGTATGAAGTGATTTTGTGCCACCATATTGCAAGCAAAAGTTACAGATTTGAGATCATAATTTTTTAAATTGCAAACAAAATGTAAAGTTTTAGATTAAAACTTTATAATTTGCATTTTGAAATACATAATATTTGCTTTCAAAAGTTTTTTTTTTTTTGCTTTTAAAAAATATTTCTCCATTTGCAATAGAAACGTTTTAGATGCGTAGTGCCTCATCTCGCTTTCGCCCTATCTTTGATTTTGCGTTCAAAATGTTCTCTCAGCTTTATGTTTGTGCCACCCCAAACAGCCTGCCGATTGGTCTGGATTCTATCCAATCAGGTGTCTCTGCCTGGCATTGACGGTGCTTGGAGGTCGAGGTGGACTTTAGACCGTCTATCGGCGCTGTTCGGTCAGAGTTCTACAGCCTTCAACCATTCTGGCCCGTTTCTCTTTGAACAGAACTCAGAAGGAGCAACAAAGCTCGAAAAAAACAACAGAGTTCTGGATTGATTCATGTTAGTGTTTAAATATCTATTATTTCATAGCAGCCGTAAAGAAAGTAATGCTTGTTTACCAAAGTAAACTTACTAGGCCCACAACAGAGCCAAGTCCAGGTTATTTATTTATTTATTTTTCTCAGTATTCATTGTTTTTCAGGATCATGTCTTTGTGTTTATGGAGGGAGGGGGTTGGGTGGAGGGTGGACTGGGTTTCTCTCTTTTCATTGATTGATTTATTTGCTTGTTTCTGTTTTTAATTGTATAGCGCTTCGAGCTGCAAAAACATGAGAAGCGCTCTTTTATAAATAAAGTTTGATTGATTGATTGTATCAACAGAAGAAATGTTATTTTTAACTTTTGTTGTCCATCACAGTGACTTATTACTAAGAACTCTGTTAAAAATACTTAAAAATAGCACCTTTCTCTTAATTTTTTTAGCATTTTATTAATGAAAAAACTCCAGCTCCGGTTGGATGGAGATGACGCCGAGACGGTTTTTTTCTGCTGCAGACATTTTAAACAGGGAGGGGATATTTTGTTTGCAATTTAGAAAGTTTTTACCTCAAATCCGTTCAATATGGTGGCACAAACATCCCTTCATATTTAAAGATTGCCATCATCCTCCAGAATGTCCACATCTTCCTCCTGATGACTAAAAGCTGCTTTTTAAACCTTTCAGCTCCAGAAGGAATCTTCCACAGCACCACACTGTGGAACATGTGTTATGACAAAACTGTTGAACAGACGGAAACGTTGACCACTCTACCCTTCTTGTAATCAGATTACAAGAACTTCATTTTTTTTTCTAAAGCAATATCAGAACGTAGTTAAAGGGTAACCAAACAGGAAAGTTGAAGTTTGACTCCGCCCACAGCAGAGATGTGAAAATGCAGTCAGAGGGGTGGGGCTGGAGAACATTACTGAGCTGCAGATCATGACATGAGACTTAAATGGTTTGACCAATCACAAAATTCAACTGTAATATCTCGGTTCTGTAGGGGGCAGCACACAGACAGTTTTTGACTATATTTTCAAGAATTAAACAAACGTATTCTAATTTGTCAAAGAATAGGCAACGGCCACGTTTAAAGCCCAATTTAAAGAAGTCAACAAACAAAAAAAAAGTGGATTCATGTTTTGGTTATCCTTTAAAGTCAGAAATAGAGTGAGACCTTAGTGGGAACATTTGACATCAAAATCTGCTCAAGTTTAAATGGATCCGTGTCAGCTGTAGCTCAGAGTTCACCCACCTCCACGTCAGACACCTTCATGCGGGTTCCCTCCTTCCCAACAAAGATGTCATCCACATCCACCAGGATATGACGGTCTAGAGACAGGCACAGTCTCCTCCCTGTCAGGTAGGCGATGGCATCCACAAAAACTAGCTTATGAAGCCAGTAGTTGAGATTATTTCCAAACAGAACTCTCTGAATGCCATCCAGAAAGCCCAAGTCTTGGATCACCGTGGCGTGGAGGGCCTGCACAGGGCTCGATCCGAAATGTACCAGAGCCTCAGACGACTTAGAAGAGGCCAGAAGCACAGGCTCGTATGTGGAGTGGTTGGATTGGAACACTGTCCAGTCATCTCCGGGCAGAGGGCCCTGCTCCACCTGGTTGGGCTTGGTTATGTAGAGCAGAGGAGCGTTGGGATTAATGCGGTAGTCCCTCAGTCCCAAGTGCGAGTGCAGGAAGAGGGGAAACCCTTTGAGCTGTGCGCTGAGAAGAGAATTTTCATTGGCTTTATAGAAGCCAATGATACCTATGCCGTACTCAGTGCAGTACTTGTCCAGCAAGTCCCTGTTCCAAACGTCAAGGTTGACATACTTCAAGACATTTTCATAGATGATCAGCACATAGCGCCCGCGGTGCTGTGCTGTCAGAGAGGGCATGTCACCCTTACCAGGGGCAATCTCTGTGCGATACCGGAAACGACTCGATTCTAATGTGGCTACAATCTCCTGGCCTAGCTGGGAGTAGATGCTCTCCACGAACACGAGGACGACCGGGTCAGTCCTTAAACTGTCCACTTCTTTCGGTCGACGTGGTCGACCCTGGTGCATGGAAGGGTACAGTGGCACGTTCTGGCCACTTGCACCTCCTCCAACAGACCCAGTGCTCCCTCTGGGTGACATCCCACCACCTTCACCACAATCACTGAAGGGCAGGGGAGGGGGCTCTTTGATTTTAGGATTGTTGGAGACGTAGTAGGCAAGAAAGGCCATGGACAGTAAGCAGAAGATGATAAGTGCCAGGATGAGGCGGTGCAGCTCCAGGTGACGAACGCCTCGCGTTAGCTTGCAAACAGCTAGTCCAGCACCAACCATGATGGGGCAGGGGGTGGAGGGGGTGGGCAGGACACTTCAGAGAGCAGCAGGAATTCAAAAAGCAGGAAAGTAGGGATGAGGTCAAACTTTGATGGAGGAGAAGAGCTGGGGATGAGGAACAAGCAGCAAATATGGGCTTTAAGCTGTGCCAATGGACAGCCATTTACATCAGGTCACCATGGCAGGCAGCACCCATTACCCACTCCAGTTCTGGTTCTGTCGGGTCCAAGAAAGTCAGGGACAAAAACCAAATTCAATGGCCTGACGCAGAGCCCCTTCTCTGCTTTTGAAGCTGCAGAGATGTCCTTATGTGTTGTTGTCCATGTCCCAGGAGGCCACTGGGGCAGGAAGGCCAGTGCTGCTGCTGCTGGACCCACCCCCCACCCCCACCCCCCTTAGACACCTCACCAGGACAAACGGGACACTTTAGGGGTGAAGAAAGAAAAAGGGCAAAAGTGACCTAAAAAGAGAAGACAAAAAGATTAGGGACGATTTTAAGGCTTGTTGATGACAAATTCAACGACAGAAACTGTTGACAGGAATATTGTTCATTGTATTGGTAAAATGATCAAAGCAAATACAAATTAAATCCAAAAGAATTACAACAAATGAGTCAGTCACCACAGCACTAGAAAAACTGATGCTACCAGCAACAACGATAACAGAGGATGATGCTGAGAGTCGAGCACGAGCCACAACAACCAGATGACCAGGATTACTGTCAGCACCATCCCTATTTCACTAACATTACAACCAGCACCAACTACAAATAATACTAGAGCTGGGTCTCCATCAGAATTTATAGAAACTATTTGATTCAGAGTTTTTTTTTTTTTAGATTCTTCAATTAAATTCATTTTGAGTTCACACATTTGTTTAGAAATATATTAAGTATTTTCCGGAGTATAAGTCCCAAGAGCAAAAAATGCCAAATCAAGAAGAAGAAACCCACATATAAGTCGCTCTGGAGTGTAGGTCACACTTTGGGGAGAAAAATATTTTGATCTTCATACTAAAAAGATCAAAGTTTAAGAGGAAAACAATCAGATCCACATCCATGTTTTTTGAACAACACTTCTTCTACTGTCAGTAGCAAATACTTATACTCAGATGCACCGCCCTCTGGTGGTTGTTAGAGGAAGCAACTGCTAAAAGACAACTGGCATTTACAGGGAAAATAACAAATATATGATCTTAGTTATGCCTAAAAAACAAAAAAGCACAAATAAGTCACTCCTGAGTATAAGTCGCACCCCTGGCTAAACTAAGAAAAAAACATGACTTATATTCTGAAAAAAAAACCCGATAATAATCTACTATATAATTTGAATATATTTATCTTAATCTGATCCAGTTCACATACTGTAAAATCTATCAGTGAAATACTGAGATTGTTAATATCATCCAGTGTTACATGATTCTCTAAAGGAGAAGTTCTAACTAAAATGTTCAGATCATTAACATTGGAAACATTGTTCTGTTTCTCCACTCTAGTTCATTCCAGAAGAAGACAGTATGAGGGGAAAAAACACAATGTTTGAGACCACAAATGGTTACTTTGAAAAATATTTTCTTCAACGAGTTTGGAGCATTAATGTCTGTACGTTTATAAAGATGTTCATTTAATCCGACATGTATGTTTATGTTGACCGAGCATTAGCATTAGCCGTCCTATGGGAAATCCCATTAAACGTTAGCATCAAGCTAGCAGACTTTAGTTCTATAGGCAAAACTGATTCATATTTTTATGAATCTATTAATCTTAAATCGATTTTATTAACCCTGCCCTAACTAATACTCTGATCACCATCTATGAGTGATAATCTTAATAGTTCCACATACAAAAGAACTAACATGTTTATTTATCAGTAATAGTAATAATTGGATGAAATACTTGGTGAAGGAGGGAACATTTTCCAATCAATATAATGTCTAATTATTGTGGTTTTTGTTTCATGATTATTCTTGCTTCGATTTTTAATCTAATTCTAAACCATCCAGTCAACCTGAATATTATTGATCATTATTGATCTGTCACATAAGACAGATTCTGTTCCGATCATTGATTCAGGTTCACGAGGAAATGCAAACAGTCTCCATCCATCCTGATCACTTTGATTTCTGTTTGGATTGAACGGAACCGTTAATGACCCGGCTAAGGCCTGGCAGAACCACGATTCTACTCCAGTCACCTCAACTTTTCAGCTGCAAGTTCTAAAGCCATCGACCCTTAACTGTAGAACTTCTGGTCCAGAACCAGCTTAAACTTACCAAACCGAACTCAGAACTCGCCCGAACATCGCGTGGCTCCGGCTGGGTCGGTCAGCTCGGTGTCCCCCGAATCCACGGCTAGTTTCCTAGCACAGCTAGCGCCGACCCGGAACTGCGGCTCTCTGAGCATCAAGTACGAACCGGCTCCTCGAACCCTTCTGGAAGGTTCTGCTCAGCGTGAGGTGGTAGAACTCACGCGACCCTATTGTAGACGGGAATGTCCGGTCCAGAGGAGCTGGCGGAACCGGAGCTAGCCAACGAGGTGCAGGAGCCGCCCGAGGACCCGCGGGCCCTGTGAGCTCGGATCCGAACCAGAGGAGCAAGAACCGGGATTACTCCACGGGATCCGAACCACCAACCCGCTGGCTAGAAGCAGAGGACGTGGAACTCCGGAACCAGAATCCTACGTAAAGTTCTAGCGTCATTACTTAGACGGCCATCTTGGCTGTGATGGAGCCCCGCCCCTTTCGACGCAGCCCCACCCCCTCCTTCGGTGAAGTGATTTGAAGTTGATCAGTTAGAAATTGATCATGGGGGTTCGAAGCCCGGCCGGGATGCTGGAGCTTCCAGGCCCAGACAGGGGCCTAACTTTGAGCAGAAAAAGCTGCACAAATACGAATTACAAACATGTAAAGAAATTAATCAGCAAGAACGAGCAGAGGGCTGATGATTCCATGGATGAAAACATCTTTCACAATAATACCAGAGCTTTTTGTAAAGAGGTGAAAGTTATTCATAACACTAAACCCTCTCCACCAAACTATAGAACAGGTGTGCCTAAAATCTAAAACCGTGGTTGCATATTAGAAATGCGACAGATATTCGGGGGTTTTCTTCAATAGCTTTGGAGCAGTTTCACCAATGGATCTTAGAATAATACTCCCTGTTGAGAACTATTGGGCTCAGATTCTGGTGTTCTTGAGCAAATGCCAATGGAGCTCCACGGTGCTGGGCAGTGAGCACAGGGTCCACTACAGAACGTCGGGCCCTCAGGCCAGTATGGACGATTTGATCTCAGGACTTCTTTTGAAAAAGAGATTTAATCTCCACAGGACTTCCCTGGTTAAATAAAGGTAAATAATAACATTTGTAAAGGTACCGCACATGTCAAAGCCCAAACCCAGGATGAAAACAAGGAATTGTCTGTAGAGCTCAGAGACGGGATCGTCTTGAGGCAGAAGGCTGGGGAAGGGTCCAGAAACATTTCTGCTGCCTCGAAGGTTCCAATGAGCACAGTGGCCTCCATCATCCAGAAGTGGAAGAGCTTTGGAACCACCGGGACTCTTCCCAGATCTGGCCGGCCATCTAAGCTGAGTGATGGGGGAGAAGGGCCCCATAACCCAATGGTCACTCTGTCAGAACTCCAGCGTTCCTCTGTAGGAAGACGAGAACCTTCCAGAAGGACAACCATCTCTGCACCACTACACCAATCCGCCTGTATGGTAGAGTAGCCAGACAGAAGCCTCTTCTCACTGAAAGCAGATGGAAGCCCGTCAGGAGTTGGACAAAATACAGAACCTGAAAGACTCTCAGACCATGAGAAAGCACAGACCAACAAAGAAACCCTCGGAGTGAATGGAAGGGGTTATGCTGGACGCGGTCTGAACAGCTTTGTACAGATAATCACAATAAAACTACATTTTTAAAACTTTATACTGTAACTTTTTAACATAATTATAAACTACATAAATAGCATTACCTGCGATAATGCTGGTGCTAATAGCTGAAAATGCTGAAATTGATAGGCAGCTAAAATATTAGCAAAATGCCAAATTAGCTTAAAAAAACAAAACAACTAAACAGCCAATTCCAAAACAGCCTGAAAACTAAATAAAAAGCCCAAATTAGCTAAAGCAGCTAGCATGTGAAAATTAGCCCAACTCCAAAACAGCCTAAAAAAACTTTTTAAAAAGCCTGAGTCGAAACAGCTAGAATGTAGCTGAAATATTAACTAAACTTCAAAATAGCCTTAAAAAATCTTAGTAAACGCCAAAATGGTCCAAAAAGCTAGAAGAAAGCACATTTTAAAAACTTTTAAACCACAACTTTTTTTTAACAGAATTGTAAAACGGCAGGAATATTATTCCAGAATAAATACATTTAAACCTTAAATAACTTTAAATATCTTACTCTCTATAAAAATATATTTTGTCCAAATTATACAAGTCAAATATGAGCGCAAAATAACATCGGGCCATTAATAACAATAAATGAAAGTGATCTGGAGGGTCGGATCCGGCCCCCTGGCCTCGACTTTGACACGTTGTTTAGCGGCCGCACACAGACGGTTTGGACTAGATTTTATCAAAACTTTGGCAGAGACAGCACTTTTGAAACCCGATTTATAGAGGTCAACAGCCCAAAGGTTACCCTTTAACCATCCCTTGGGTCCGACCTGGAATCTGACTGAGCCAGAAGCCATCTTTTTTTTTTTTTTTTAGGTAGGAATGAGTTTTACCTGCAGTCGGCGTCTTGTGATGGCTTCCTGCTCCATACCTGATGCATCGAGCAGCGTCATCACAGTAACTCCTCAGGTTTGAGCGGAGAATCAGATCCTCTCAGGAGTGGCTGCTTGCCCTCTTCATTTCCATTGAAACTAGAATGATGCATGTGTGACAGTAGAGCTAACACCATTCACTCTAAAGTTTATACATGAATGTGCTGGTGTCATTTCTCATAAGTGTCTGATACATCAGGTGAGAAAATAAGAGAGCAGCAGTGGAAGCAGCGACATCAGTGGTCTGGACTCCTACCTCCACAACATGCAGACCAGTGATCACAAATGAAACCAGCAAGTTGTTGTAGTGTTTTCACAGCTCTTTATTAAGTAAACTCTAAACTTTAGTATTGCTTCACCTTCTTCCTCCCAGCCTAAGCGTCTTCTTCTACATCAAATACACACAGACTGCTTCAGTCCAGCTACTCTCTGAAAGATTACAAAAATAGGACAGTACTTTTTCTGTTTTGTTTTTTTACAAAGTCATCTTCACCTGTAGGGTCCACAACCAAATGGGCCCATTCAGAACCACAGCAGCTGCCTGGACAGAGTGAACTTGTCAAGATTTCGAAAAGTCAAAGCACCACATTTAAAAAGCACAGCTTCGTCTGCCGTGGGTTGGGCTCAGCACTGCGGATCATGTGACTGAGCAGGGGGAAACTCGGAGTAATGCTTGGGAACAGCAAGAGGAACTCTTGAGGAAACACCAGAGGAACGGCCGGAGAACGCGTCCAGAACTCCTCCAGTAATGCTTGGACTATCGTCTTTGGTTTGGTGCAACAGCAGACTGTTCAGGAGGGCAGAACTTTGTTCCACCAGGAAATCCAGAACTGACAATATCCAATCTGTACAGGAACTCCTTAGTCCCTGAAGACAGAGCTTGAATCTACAGATCAAGTGTAATCTGGGAATGGTGGCGAGGCTGCTTCCTCCTGTAGAATCACAGGAGTCCAGACTGATGATCGGTAAAAACTAAAGAGACGCAGAGATGCTCGGTTATGAGGCACGTGGACCTGCTTTGATCTTGGAGCTACTGAAGAGGACAAGCCTGCAGGATGATGCTGCTTCACAGGGGGGAGGAGTTTCCAACCTTCTTTGCGCTAACGTCATAGACCCCCCCCCCATCATTCTCCAGACTGGAATGTTGCAGCACAGACCGCACACTAGACTGATGTGAGGGCATGAAAACAGCGGACGGGTCGACGAGGACGTGGTCACATTAAGATCTCGGCAGTCCAGGAACCAGGGCCGGCCCCTCCCTCTGACCACAGAGGAGGGGTCCCACGACGCGCCGCTGCAGTGCTCAGGGGGAGAACGTGGCCATCTCCAGGGAGATGCGCTGCCACAGCTCCTTGGTCTGCTTGCCTCTCTTCAGGTTCTGCAGCACGTCATTGAACTGCATCACGCCCACGGGGGTCAGGCAGAAGGCCCCCCGAGCGCTGCGGATTATGTTGACGAAGTCGTCATAGTCGGCGGGGGTCAGGTGGATGAGGCGGTGGTGGATGTACTGCAGGGAGAGAGAGATGGAGTCAGAACTGACACAAGAACACGCGGCCACAACTAAAGTTTGAGGTCAAAATGACAAATTCATTAGAACACGATGTTGATGAAGAAAAGATCCCAGATCTAAAGAGGATTCACAGTAAGTTTTAGAAACTTTCTGTTTCTTGTGAGAAAAATATGGTTCAAACCTGAAAATGTCAGGATTTTGTTTGGTTTTTTTTACATTTTTGTCAATAGTGACTATTTTAAGGTAAAAACAATAAACTAACTTTTGATTTTAAGCTTTTGGTCACATCTTTGTGGTCAATCTTATAATTTATGATCGTGTATCTTGAGCAGTGGCTCCTAAATGTTATGAATGATTGTGCAGTGCTGCAGCTAGCTTTTAACACAGCAGGACACAAAGAGGCTGGGCTGTACAACAGAGTCCAGACACGTACAGTGAGGCAAAAAAAGGTATTTAGTCCAACAAACTGTACAAGCTCTCCCTTTAAAAAAGACGAGAGAAGCTTGTGATGTTCATAATTGAAACGCGTCAACTATCAGAGAAAGAATGAGGGCCAGAATCTTAGAAATGGTTGGAATAATTGGTCAGTCGATCTGGAAAAAGACAGGATTTCTGGCTCGGAAGACCTGTAGCTTCTTTACGAGGCTCCTCAGTCTTTGACTTGTTTCCTGCATTTTGGCACCTCTTTGAAATGGCTATCATGGCTAAGACTGTGGAGCTGTCAAAGGACACCAAAATAAAACATTGCACCAGGCTG
Organism: Oryzias javanicus; assembly: GCA_003999625.1. Taxonomy (NCBI): domain Eukaryota; kingdom Metazoa; phylum Chordata; class Actinopteri; order Beloniformes; family Adrianichthyidae; genus Oryzias; species Oryzias javanicus. Next base: position 12,031,932 of record CM012439.1, on the reverse strand, counting down.
GAAGGGCTTCATATTGAAACACACCAGATCATCTCCCTTCATCTGGACCTCAGTCCAGATGGATTTGGCGTTTCTCTTGTCCTCAACCGCATTAATACAGAGGAATACTATATGTAAAGAATTTATTATTCTTTGTAAGAGGATTTTGGGGTCAAGAAGAATTCAGTCTAAAGATGATAAACTTTTGGTTTGGTTCTCGAGTCGGGACAAGCGCTGGTCTGACGCTTGCTGTTGTAAAACCTTTTCACTGATCAATGGTTACATGGTGTGATGACAGAAGCTCCGCCCTCACGGGTCCATTTCATTTTTCTATAGCCCTGTGAGTTCGGGGTCATCTGGACCCCATAAAACAGCAGGCTGAACTTTTTTTTCAAGGATTTTATCTTCATATCTTTATCTTCGTGGCAGACATGAAATCTTGTCCATCTTAGTCATGGGAGGGATCATCACACGTCAATGTAAGGGTGGTCATCTGGACCTCCTCCTGAGCCTCATAAAAACCTCAGCTTATTTCCTGTTTTGTTTAACATGTTCTCATTTTGCTTTTTAATCTAAGTTATTGAATTTAAAGATTTATGTTCTTTGTAGACGTTGCTGGTCGTGTCTAAAGCTAAAAATGTTATGTTCCCGTGTATTTTACAAAATCTTTTTGTCGTAAATGAAGGAAATAGTCAAAGAAAAGATGACTTTAAAGTACCTAATGTAAAAACTACACTCAAACAGATGAATATTTCCTTTGCTGGGGTTAAAAATGGAATTCCTTGGATAATGACCTGAAAAAGTGTGTAAGTATTGTTTGTTTTAAGTTTAAATGTAAAATATGCACCATGATGTAAATATAGTCTTCCAGATTGTATTATTGTCATTATGGGTTTTCATTTTGTGTTTGTTTTGATTAAACCCACTAATTTATTCATCTGTTTGTATTATATGAAGTGATAAGAATAGTGTAGAGATTTATAAGACCTGGTCTTCATCCTACTCCGGTTCTTTAACTAGATTGTATGTAATGTACATTCTAACAGGAAAGAACAAATAAATAAATAATAATAATAATAAATCAACTTTTTGAACACAATTCTTGGTTTAGATCTTGGGACAGCTCAGAGTCTGCTGTGCTGGACAGCCTGCGGTGCCATCCTCTTCCCTCTGAGGTTTTTCATCTTAAGGTTTGAAGCTTGTACCTGCAGGTAGGCCTGCTGGCAGCGCTGGACGAGCTGGTGAAAGGCAGGGGTGCGAAGGTGTGCATGGATGTGGGCGGGGTTCAGTCTTTGCAGAGCCTCCATGATGATCTCTTGCAGGACAAACGGACTCAGGACCCCTTTTGCAGCTCCCACACAAAACTGGTACACATAGTTTACTCCTAAAAAAAGAGAGGGACAGCAAGATCAGGGAGAGTATAAAACGTACATATTTATCTCAACTCACGCTCACCCAGCCTGGCTGCAAGTCCAAGCAGCCACTTGACATCCTCGGTGTAAGGGGGGCTCCTGGAGAAGTTGTTGGGATGGTCGTTGTGGGCCCTTCTGCCCAGCATCTCCAGCGCCAGCATGCCTAAACACAACCACGTCAGTGCATCCGCCTGACTGCAAACGGGTCATGACAGCAGGCTGGGATTCCTCACCAACTCTGTATGCAGAGTGCAGATAGTGAAAGCCCTGCTGGCTGATGGGCTGGCTGTGCTGCTCATCTTCTGCTGGGAAGGATGCGCTGACGAATGAAGGCTGGGGGGCGACAGCTGGCAGAGAGGCAGCCTGGATGGCTTGGATGGAGGGACCAGAGTGAACGCTACCCACTGCAGAACAACAGAGGCAAAGTCTGAGACTGGACAGGCTGCAGCCGGCAGCTCATGTGGGAGGGGTCTGACCTGCGACGGTCGTGGTTAGGGGGAGGCCCGTCTCTGTGTGGTAGGGGTGGACAGCAATCTGAGTCATAGATGGAACAGGAACGCCAGGAAAAGTGACGGCTGTGGCCGCCAAAGGCTGCTGGGGACTGGTGGCCACAGAGAACGGGTACTGGGCTCCGATGAAGGCTGGGTGCATTCCCTGGAAACACGTGTACAACTACAGGTTAGGAGAGGAGCGTTCAGGAACACCACGGCGAACAAACACACAAAAAACACACACATTCAAAAAACAAACACAATCTTAGAAGGACAAAAAAGCTTGAAAAGAACACACTCACAGAAAACAAAAAAATAAAAACCTCAGAAAGACGAAAAATCCTCAAACCAATCATTTTTTAGCACAACACCAGATCTTATGAAAACACTGCTAATAAAGTTGTACACACTGTACTCGTGATTATTATGAACTTCAGAAGAGTCCATCACCTGTGGAGCTGGACTGAGCGGTGGAGGTGTGGCTTAGATCTATGATTGACAGGTCAGCTTTATATAGCTGTAACACTAAAAATCACAAAGATAATACAAATACCAAAAACGTCCATCATTTTCTACCCTTTATTTGAGCCATGCTTTGTGAAAGTTGATTAAAACTCAGGGAGCTAGCTCGATTTTTGAGGTTGATGTCTGCATGGCTTACATTGAAACAGCTGCGTTCAGTTGATGTGACTCAATGCATAGCGATGGCGCCTGTGCAGCAACGTCTGTCTGTAGCAGCAAATAGGCAAGGACCCGTGTCTGAAAGTGGCAAAATGCTGCTAGCATAATAGCTAATAAAGGCTAACGTGTTAAAGTTAACAATCCCAAGTAAAATATTAATTATAAATCCCTCACCAGGATGGAGTTCACTGGGTTCAATACCAGCTGCACTCAACCTCTGCTCCCTAACTTCCAAGTCCACTGGAAAGTTGTGCTAACCAGTCGATTTTTGACAACTGAAGGCAAAACACCAACGAGCCACGCTAAAGCTAAAGCTAAAGCTAACAACCGACCGTTACAGAATCAAAAATGGGCGGGGCTTTAAAACTGGAGCTGCAGGGCGTGATGATGTCAGACTTCTGAGACTTACACCAGTTGACCAATCACAAGATTCAACTGTGATACCTGGTTTCAACCTGTAGGGGGCAGCACACTGACGGTTTTAGACCATATAGTTTCATAAATTAAACATTTATTTTATTTTGTCAAACATTTGGTAACAACCAACAGACAGAACTTTTAAAGGTCCATTTATAGATGTCAACAGACAAAAGTTGATTTAGGGTTTGGTTACCCTTTAATGTCAAGTTCATGAAAATATTATCTGATAATAAACTAAAAGATGGAGCTGGCTGCTCACAGAACCCTGCATTGGCATGTCATCAGATCTGTCTTATGACACTGACATCTGTGAAGCAACACTTTTTACTCAACTTCCTGTTTGCTGCGTAAAATCCTGGTGGTTTATTCTCAGTTTCATTACACTTTTCTTATATTCCTTCCGCTCTCCTTGGCCTGTTTATATTAAAAGTGGGGTCATCTGGACCCCACAAGACAGCGCACAGATTTTTTTTATCTTCACTGTTTTCTGTGGCAGACATGAAATCCTGTCCACCTTTGTCATGGGAGAGTGGGGTCATCTGGCTCCGGTTTAGAAAAAAACGCAGCGCATTACCACAACATACACAACCAAAGAAAGTGATGAGGGGGGGACTTTCGCACCCCCCTCCCCCACAGTGTACATTGCACAAAGACAGAAGAGGGGGAGCAATAAAGACATTCAAAAGGAAGACAAAGAAACAAGACTAACTTCCAAACATTAACTTAAGACCTTGAAATTTGACTTGCCAAAACATAAATGTAAGCTTCAGTAAATGTCAGTGACACTAAGACACTGCAGGTTGATGCAGAGTCCCCCCCCCGAAAGCTGGATCACAGAAGCTCCATTTATCGACTCCTTTTCCCCAACAGGTGCACTGAATTCCTCACCTGTCCGTATGAAGCTCCAGAGACGGGGAAGACGGCCGGTCGCTGAACGTGCTGGAGAGGATGTCCGAGATACTGAGGGGTGCAGACCGTGGGTAGGTGGGCCTGGATGGTGGTGTAGGGATGCAGTCCTTGGGTATGAGGGTGGGTCAGGGCCTGACCAGGCAGAGCATGGGGCTGGTAAATGGTGGATCCCACAGAAATGACAGGAACCACTGCTGTGGCGGTGACGGAGGCCGTGACCGCCACGCCCCCGGGCTCTGAATTACTCCCACTTTCCAGAACACCGCAGCTGGAGTCAGGAGGCCTCCTTCCTGTCCCGCCGTTCGCTCCGCAGCGCCCCGAGGTCTCCCGCTGCTGAACCGAGCCCCCGCCCACCGACTGCTCATAGAGCCAGTACCACTGATGAGCCACTTCAAACAGAACCTCAGGATAAACCCCCCCACCTTTTGCTGCTTCCTCCACTGCCATACAGGCCTTCTCAAGCATCAAATTGTCCTGAGGGAACACAAAGGGGGAGAGACGTTAGACAAGGAGGTCGTTTGGTTGCTTTCAATCCACTCTCATGCGTGCTGAACACACAGGTTTGCAGACGTGACACAGCGTGAATCTCTGGACACGGTTGTGTTCGAGCACCAAACAAGACAACAATATACAGCTGTGTTGAGAATTGAAACTGGTGCCCAGTGTTTGAAATGTAATGATTTATATTGTTAAGGGTTTCAAATGATGAAAATAAAACTCTTTATATTTAATAGCAAATCCCTGGAATAACTCACTATTTATAATGTCGCTCAAATAAAAATGAATCGGGGAAACTGCCTCAATCGACTCGTGTCCTCAAATCCTCTCCAGACATAAATAACATTTCCTTTGGATTAATCCAGCCTCCTCTCTACATGATCATCTATAAATGGACATGTCATTTTTAGTTTCTGCTGGTGGAAACGTGACGTCTCTAATGTGAATGTTCTCTAAATATTAATGAAGAACTCAGATTTGAACATCTTTCACTTTAAAAAGGGGCGGAGACCGCAGAGAACTCCAAGTTTCCTGAAGAAAACCTGCTCCAGACCAGGTTTCATTCACAGACTCAGTTGCCACAGTGATTGATTCTGAGTTCAGCTTAACCCGCTTCTTGAAACGGGCTTGGTTTCACCCACTTTCACGGGTTTGAGTTATCTCTCTTTCTGAAACCGAAAACTCTGAGTTCTGCTGAATTTGGAGTTCGCAAACTCAGAGTTCCAACAAAACCTGCTTCTTGAAACGGGCCCCTGATCGTTTTCCTCATAAATGTTGATATTTTTACTAAACAGATCAAAAGACTAGTATTCTTGTATTTATTGGTTTTTAACTACGCTTGTGTTGAAGGTTTTGTTCTGAAACGTCAGACTTTTCTCCCAAAAGTGCAACTTATACTCCAGAGCGACTTATACTTGGTTTTCTACTTCTTCATTAGATATTTTCTGCACTTGCTACTTATAATCTGGAAAATATGGTAAATAGATGTGCTCCACCAGGAATGGCAATGAAGTGTTATAAATGAAACCAGAGACAACTAAACAATTAACCCTGTTGTGTTTTTGGGAACACAACAAACTTGCAAAGTCATATCGTATGATTCCATCCAGAGGAAGAAGAAGACACTTCCAACGCTCAAGAAACTCCCACCATCATCAGAAAAGGCTAAGCAAATAAAGTCAGTCCGAGCTTTTCTAGCAAAGGACCTGAGAGTGTATTCTGTGGTGGAGAATGAGGGCTTCCAAACATTGCTCCATATATTAGAGCCAAAGTACAATGTCCCATCTCGTTACTCATTCACCAAACCAGCACTATTTACTGATAGGAAAGCTGAAGTTGTGGCATCACTTGTGAAAGTCGACAGGACAGGTCACCACACGATGTTCCGGGACCCAATGTTTACGCCTGTGACCCGAGACACATTTTGACCAAAAAGGAGAAACTGTATGTTCAAACAGAAATATTTTGTTTTCTGTTATTTTGAAAGAGTAAATGATGTTAGACGAATGTGTCCACCTGGGTTACCACACATCCATCCCCACTGTATATTGGGTTCATATGTTTGTAAATCTGATCCTTAAAGTCAGTGCTTCATCAGCCATAAACTTAACTGAACATTACTGGTCTGTAGTGATGGGATTATTTGTTGATGATATAACTCCAGGCCTCGAGTGCCGCATTCCTGCTCGTTTCCCAACATAACCTGCCCTGGCACGTTTTTTGGGCTTGACACATCTGGACCAGGTAATCAGTCATGAGTAGGGTTTGGGTATCTGGAAACCATGCAGATACTGCGGCACTCGAGCCCAAGAGTTACCTATCCCAGATGAAGGTGCCGTGGATGGAGGCGATGGCAGAAACTACACTGGAGGGAAAAGACGGCGTCAGGAAAAAAGGTCCGACAGATCCGCTCCCCCTCCCAGAACATGCGTCCCTGCTCTCAGGCATCACTGCTTTGTTTTGTAACACTCATATTTTGTCTCTAACAGAACAAGAAGAAGATGGATGAAGGAAAAGACATTTCAGAGAGTGACTTGGTGACTGCTGTTCAGGCTTTTTAGAAGAAACGGGTCATTCTGCAGATGGATCTGGAGGACGACTGAACAAATGGATCAAAGTCACTGCTCATTCAGACTGGATCAAACTTTAAGACGAGCTCTTGATATTTGTTAAAAATCCCCTCTTAATGAAGAATGTTGTCATTCTTTTAAAAGAGGCCACAAATGGACGAGAGCAGGATGATGGTGTCAAGAGACCAATGGGAATCCTCTGATCCTGACAGGTTTTGGCTCCAGATTGTAACAAAGGAGGAGTTTCCTTCTCTCATTAAAGAGGTAAAGTTTGGTTCATCCTACAGTTGTGAATCAGTCTTCTCTGTTAACGTCATTAAGAACAAATACAGACTTGTTAAGACAATAAGCTAAAAAGTTATTTTCCAATTTATCTACTTATTCCAATTAAATAAAAGACCAGAAAAGTGAATGATTGAATGTTTTTGCATGTTCAGACCCGGTCTACTAAGCTGACAGAGTTACTGGACCCCTGACATATATGGACATCGTTTACCCTGAAAGGCTCCAGAATCTCATGATACACGCCCATTAATGTTATTTTTGCTTTATTTAAGATGAATTTCCTAAGGTTCGTGAGCATTTTATAGACCCCTCCACTGGCCTCTCTCAGTAGACCAAAGGACTTCGGATTCTCTGCATTACAACTTATGGAGGACCCTAAAAGGCGTTTTGCTTTGGGCCCCCCAAACCTGGAAATGGTCCTGGGGGCACCTCGCTGCAGAGATCCCCCCCTCCACATACCTGCTCCTTACACTGCACCAGGGCTCTCTGGATTTCATTTGGGTTCAAGGCATGGGCGTGAGGGAGACAGCTGAGGGCCAGCTCTGCCGCTGCCCGAACCATGTTAGGGTCCCTGGCTCGGGACGCTCGGTCTGCAAGAGAGGCCACCTCTGGTGGGGTGAGGTGTCCATCCCAACACTCAACCAGGATGTTAAGAGCAGCACTTCCTATCTCCATGGCTTGGCCTGTGAGTCAGAGAGGGGAGTACGTTAGGATGGGGTCCAGAGGTCTAAATGATGCGTTGATGTTCTCACCAGTGATCCAAGACACATGGGACGAGTATGTCCTGGACAGCCAGTTTGGTGACACGAAGTTGTGGAGGCCGAGAGCGTACAGTCCAATCTCGAAGGCACACAGGTGCAGGTTTCTGTGGGGCCCCTGGTGCCCCCCACTGGCTGACGGCTGAGTGAAGATGGAAGTGGAAGAGTTTCCTCCAGCTTTGATAAGCACCGTCTTCGCCAACTCAAAGTAAAAATGAGCCGCCGCCTCCGATGGCTGATTGGGCACGTGGGGGGCGTGGCATTCCGGACGCCGACCTTTGTACCTAAAACAGGAAGTAAAAACAAAAACCAAGCAACACCATGAGCAGGCCTGAGCTGTTCGGCAGAAGGAAATGACTCCGAGTTTTCAGACTCGGAAAGGTCGCAACTAACTAAATTTTAATATGAAAAAAACTAAACTTCTCAAATTACCTTGGAGCCAACTGATATTTCATGAAAACTAGCTTTGATAAAATTAGAGATTTGTCAAAACAAAGTTTTTTTTAGAAGACTTTCAAAGTAAAAGCCTTCTTTCTCACGTGTAAACTAGCAAAAGATGAAATTACAGAACATAAAGGGAGTGAAGTGGAAAAGGTTTTAAAGTAGGAGAGGGAATCAATTTTAACAAAATTATCAACTAATCGCAAATCTGAAAATAAATTATCACTATTATTCGCCTTTATCTTTTTTTTAGTCACAGTATTTGTCAGCCACTGCATATAATCATAATATGAAATCCTATGCAAAATTGTACAATTAGAACGTTTATCCTCGGGTGTAAAACTCAGTTTTCGTCTATATTTGAATTTTCTGTATTTTCAATTAGAAAGACAACCTTAATAAAACCATTTCATAAAATCTCAATCACAGAATACAGAAAAAAAAAGTTTGTTTTTTCTAGACAGAGTGAGGGTGTTAACACATGAACGAATCAGTCATGTTCTATTAATTGGACACGTTAACGAGTCAACATTACATTCTATTTTACAGGTAACCATGTTGTTCATTTTTATTTATAGGAAGGGAGGGGGGGGCTACCTGCTGGTGTCGGCACTCTTAGCTCTGGCACCCCCTCCTGCCCTGCGAGAGCCGCTGGAGGAGGAGGAACCCAATGAATCAGACGATGAACTGCTGATGCTGTCACTGTCCTGGCCCCGCCCCCAGGATGCTGCCGGCCAGCCCCCCCTCAAGGGCCTCCGGCTAAGGGTGGGAGAGCTGTCAGAGGTGGTCTCTGGAGCGCTGCTGTCTATACTGGCCATGCCTGCAGGTACAGAGACTTTCAGCTCCGTCTCTTCAGCTCAGAACCTTCCGCTGGTTCAGCTACCTGTGTGCTTCTTTTTCTGCCGCACAGGTCAGCCCCAGCAGCGCTGGCTGTACCCACAGCGCCCCCCTAAAGCCAGGCGACTGGGGACTGGCCCCGCCCTCCAGGCGACTGAGTGGAGTCTCAGTCTGCAGCTCGGCTGAAGTCTGAGGCCCGTCTGAAACTAGCAGGACACAGAGCTCTAAAACACCTTCACCAAAAACACAGCCTGCCTTCTCGGTTTGATGCTCATATGTAGAGACTCGGAGGAAAAATGAGGACATGGGGAGGGGGGGGGTCTTACCTCGGTCCCGGGTCTCAGCAGCATCCTCCCCAGCTGTGCTGGTTTGGACCAGTCTGAGCTCGGTCTGAGGAGGGATCTCTTCCCCAGCGAGCACCGCGGCAGAACACGAGCTGGAGGATGCAGACAAACTGCTGACAGAAGAAGATGGCTGGCTATGCCGGGGCACCCCACCTGTGGCAGCGCCCAACCCCCCCGTGGCTTGCAGCTGCGTGTTTGGACGGACTGCGCTGGCTACCGACGGCCGGCTTGCTGGAGTAGAAGGAACTCAGGGTCTGGGGCTTGTGGGTCTGACTCTCTCTGTCCAGCAGCTTGTCCAGAATCTTTGGGGGGAGAAAAAAAGTCATGGAGTTCAGATTCTTATTATACATTCATCTGTCCCTCCAGCTCAAGTCAGAACCGCTGAGGCTCCTGCAGGAAGCTCTTTAGGTCTTTCCGACCTGCAAATTCAAAACTATTCCTCTGTTCTGTTGGGAGGACCAGAACGGTTGTTCTGTTGGCTGCTTCAAATTCACACTTGAAGAAGAAGCTCACACCTTTCTTGTATTGAAATGATTGAAACAGCTGTATTCAATTTCTACAGAACAAACTCTTGAAGACAGTTTAGACAACAGCACAGAACTGAAACGACTCGTGTGGAAGTGAAGAACACCAATGTAGCCGGTCCCCCATGACTCTATGGAGACATAATGGCAGAAATCTAGGGCTGGGCGATAAAACGATAATTATTGATATCGCGATAGAACATTTTTCCGATAGAAGAATGAGTCTATCGCGATAGACTTTTATTTTGAAGGGTCCGCCAATAACACTTGTTAGCGAACATTTTCTCCCATTTTAACAAGTAAAAGTTAGAGAGTTAATCTCCACAGGGCGAGTAAGTGTTTGTATCTAATGATTGTGTTTATTAGCTCTCATTTGGGACATTTTTTGGACTCCACTCCGCGTCCTTCGTCTGCATGAAAGGTAAACAAACGCGTACGAGCCGACTTCTCCCAGCAACCCCCGCTGCAGCTGCGTACCTCGCGCCTCACACGCTTTATTACAATCAATCGTCTGTCCAAGCCGAATGCATTTGGGGTCAAATTGAATTACTGTACCCTGTATTAGTTTTAACAAGCGTCAAATTTGATGCTTTCGGTCATCAGAAAGTCTGTTGCTGAGTGTGGGAGAAGCTTCCATCAAAACTTTTCTGGAACTCTTCGTGAAGAACGCGGATACAGAGAGATTGATTTATTTTGAAGAGCTGAATAAAAACATCGGTACACATCTCCGTGTCGGAGTTCAGGAGACCTTCCAGTGAGGAGCGGCCGCTGTCGCACTCCTGCACCCAGCTGGCAAGAGCCGACAGGTAGAGCTAAGGCAAGCCGTTAGTCAAAATTAACCAGAAAAAACGCGGGTATGGCAGTGCGTCACCTGGACATGTGCTATGGTTAATATTACTTATTTGACATATTTAAATGTTGCCACAGTTAGTTTCAATACAACAATTAATACCAAAAATAATGAAAGTTTAATTTCAAAATTGCAGTTTAATTTGGTGGGATAACATATGAAGCATTCCTTTCTCTCTCCAGACATGTACATGTAATCAGAAAATACATGTTTTGTTTATGTTCAAAGTTCAAAATGTGTGAGTTAATGCTTTTAAGTACTTTTTTTTAAACACATATTTTTTAACTTTTTAAAAAAGTAATTTTAGGCTTTCATCTTCTTTTTTCTTGTTGTTTTTTTACTTGTTACTGATCTGAAAAATGATCCAAACCGTGACCTTAAAGCCGTGACACGATCCGAGCCGTGTGTTTTGTGATCCGTTACACCTCTATTAAATACAACAAAAATAATTTGTAGTACATTAATATATTTTTATTATCTGAACCCTGAAAACATTAGAATTTATTTGTAGACTTAATGCTTTGTTTTTTTAATGGAACTGAAGAAACAGTTTAGTAGTCTAATATAAATAAATATAGTCAAATTTAGTTTTTTGGTTTATATCGTCACCAATATCGTTATCGCTCAATATGTAAAAAGCTATATCGTGATATAAAAAAATCCCATATCGCCCAGCCCTACAGAAATCCAAAACTTTTGCTTTCATTTGAAACTCTACCTCCTGAATCAGAAACAGATGACACAGAAAACATTTAAGAATCCCTTTAATGCAACTTTATTCTCTTTAAAACATGTCACGGGTGTCCTGTCTGGTTTGTACTACCTTAGCTTATAAGAAGGTAGAAAAGTGCTACATATGTTTATGCAAATGTACCATTTGCTTTGTTTTTAAAATACATTAAGTAAAAAAAACACAACAAAAGTGTGATACTATGAAGAGGCAAAAGATGAAACCCAATATAACAAGGGAGTGTATAACAAAACCTGTTTCATATTACAGTTACCAAGACTTTGTTTACAAAACTGCATTCTTACAGCCTCATTAAATAGAGTTCTGAATGCAAACGCTTTTATTTGACTTCTGTGTTTAAATTCAATTAAGGAGCCTCGTCTTTCTCAACCCAAAGCCCAAGGATGGCTCTAAATCAGAACTGAGTGTAGAAGTGTAAATCCTGGAGGACCTCACCTTCTTCAGTTTGCTCTGGTCGTCCTTGTACGTGATCATGAGAGCGAGAGCCAGGTCGCCCTTCACGCGCCGGGTTCCCTCACAGAGCAGGGGGTGCTCCGCCTCACTCACTGTGGTCTTCATGCCTACAAGCAAACGATGTTATACTCCAAACCGCTTAGATGGACAAAGCCACTGGGTCAGGGGAAAAGTTTACCAAGTGCAGCAACAGCGGCGTCAAAGCCGAGCTCCTCGTCTCCAGGCATCTCGTTGTTTCGATTGCGGCTCGGTGGACGGGAGCCCGTTGGGGACACAACTGTTTAAAGAATACAAACGAGAGAATAGAACTTGATTTTTCAGACTGTCAAGGTTTTATGCTGATCAACTCAGTGACTTCAACACAGGGAAGGACACGACAGTCTGTGAGCATTTCAGGCTATGGTCAACAAGCCTCTGAACATCCTGTTAGTCTGACCTAGCAGCTGTTAAAGATGATCTGAGAGGAGCCTACAGACGACGGGGTCCAGACTCAGTACAACTCTACATCTATCACACATGACTGAACAGAAGACTTAGAATGACAGGAGACAGATTCTTCTGTGTAATCATGAATGACGTGTAATACGGAAAAGCTATGAAGTGATTTTAGTGCCACCATATTGCATGCTAAAGTCACAGTTTTGAGATCAACATTTTCTAAAATGCAAACAAAATGTAAAATCTTAAAAATAAAAATTTAATTTGCAAACAATATTGTATATTTCCTTTCAAATAAGAATTTTTGCTTCTAAAAATATTCTTGCGTTTGCAAACAATATTTTTGCAATTGCAGCACAACAAACGTGTCGACACAAAGTCAAAGATGGGGCAAAAGTGAGACGAAGCATAAAAAAAGTTTGCAAATGCAAAAAACAATTTTGAAAGCAAATAGAAAATATTTTTATTTGCAAATTATACATTTTTATTTTTAACACAATACATTTTGTTTGTAATTTAGAAAAATGTTGTTCTCAAAACTGTGACTTGCTTGCAATAAAGTGGCACCAAAATCCCATCATAAAAAGACAGTTCGGTTTTCTTTCATACGACAGAAAATTATATTTTATTTTACTGCTAAAACCAAAGGAAAAGCTTGATTTTCTTTATTTTTTAAATTGGTAAAATCAAATGTTAAAATGCACACAGACTCAGACCCGCTGCTCAAAAGCAAACAACCAAACACCTAAAGGGAAACCCTCCATAAAACATTCAGCTTCAAAGGTTTATTAGACTAAAGGTGAAGAATGCATTAGAAGGATTCTTAAGTATTCTGCAGTGAGGAACTTTTTAAAATACAATTCTCAAATTGAGAATTGTAGCCCAAATATATTTTTGGATATGTAACTGCTATATCTAGAAATAATCCTTCTTAACATAGATGGCTGATGTTTGATGGTCTGCTGTCATTAATTCCTGCCCTGTGATGTGAAAAGGTTGGAGAAAGGATGCAGCTGAACGCGTCTGACACGGAGAAATGAGCTGCAACCTGTGATTGAGAGTACAGACAACAGGGCGGCGCTCACCTGGAGTGCAGAGCACGTCAAAAATGAAACTGGCCAGCATGAGGGGCAGCACAGGCCTGTAATCGCAGAGGTTCCCATCCCGCAGCTGCTCAGCCCGGTCCCGGATGGCAGACATCTCCACCACCCCCAGAGGGATCTTTTTTAGCAGCGCCACCACCTCGGACTCCTGGTACGCCAGCTTGACCTGAAAACACACACGGAGCTCTCTTCTAGCAGCTGCGATTCAGGCTTGAGGGACGGTCCGAATGATCAGAACCTCCAGAGCCTTGGTGGATGCTGGAGGCCTCTGCAGCTCCAGAGAGAACATCCCGGTGCTGAAGGCCAGGTTGTGGAGCTCCGTCCTCTCACTGAGGACGGTGAGCAGGAAGGCAGCTTTGGAGAGCGTGTTCGTGGCTACCTGCGTCTGACGGCTGGTCGACACCTTACACTTCTTACCCTGCACCCACCAGACAGGAAAATGACCTGCAGTTAGATTCCTGACCCTTAACAGGCTTTAGAGATATCCTGTTCTTGAATGTGTTCAGGGTACCTTGGTCTGTGGCTGCTCCACCTTTAGGTCAGGGGGATTGGCCAGAAGGTCCGTGGCGAGCTCCACGGCCAGCCGGCAAGCCTCGTGACTGTAGCCATGAGCATGGAGGGCTTCAGCGCACGCAAACAGCACCTGCACACCACCAGGTTCAAGCCAAAACTCAACGGGGACTCAAACTCATTCACTACTGTCCCAGACCCCACTACAGACCAGCTGTCAGCCCCTCCCTCTCCTTCCCCAAAAGCCAGAATGATTTACAAACAAAAAACTAATTTAGTGATTTATGAATCAGACAAACTCCAGTGACCCCCTCTCCCCCCACGGTCCTCTGTACACACTTGTGATGTCGTTCTCTGAAGAAATAGTTGTGAAACTAAATCAAAGATTGTGTGTGATGAGGACATGTCTTTCTTTCCTCACAACAGTCCACTTCTCATCTGTTAGACCAGACCAGGGGTCAGCAATTTCTCACAATAATAAACCCACTTGGACTCGTTTTCTACTGATCCAAACCTACAAGGAGCCACATAATCTGACTTTAGCTTTTAAGAAATCTGGATTTGCATTCATGACCTTCCTTTTTTAATAATAAATATGAATTATGTCTATTTTTTTGCACAAACAAAAGCAAAAATATTAAAATAACAGCACCTCTCAAAAAGTGTTTTTTTTTTTATTAACTCATTTTCAAAATAAAAGCTGCTCTGTTTCAAACAGGATCATCTCAGTCCAGGTTTGGGCAGATAGTAACCAATGTTGTGCAGCATAAGATCATCTGTGCTTTTAATTCATAAAAGATCAAACATTCTCACCAAAGTTTTGCTTTACATATAGTCTTTCACTGCTGGGTTTTGTTATTTTAGTTTGGGGTTGGATCTTGGTAGTCTTAGTTTTCAGGCTTTGTTTATTTGTTTTCTTGAGGTAGTTTTGGTTAAGCAGACATTATCAGAGATCTGCTGACTCAGATGGTCGACATGTCTGGATCAACAGTCTCCATGAATTATTTTATGTTTAAGGAGCCACAATGGAGATAAAAGAGACACATAGATCAGGTTGGAGACCCCTGGACTAAACGAACTGCTGGTCCAGATTTAAAGTAAGAAAATCCAACCCTTACATACTCACCTGAGATGATCTCTATTGTAGGTGTTACAGTGAACTCCTTGAGCTGTCTGAATGACTGATATGTTTCTATTTACAGACTCTGGATATTAAAGTTAAATAATTAAATATTCAATAATATCTATCCTTGATCCATAAGACTCGTCTATCTATACGTTCATATCCCCTTCATGTCTGAAGCTTTGACGAAAACAGATAAACATTATAAGCTTTTGACTGAAAGGAATTTTTAAAGAACTGTTCTAATGATTTAGAGTACTGGAACAGCTGGAACAGTTGGTTGTGATGAACTCTCATGGTTGCAAACAGTGGATTTCTAATGCTGAATGTGACTGCAGCATTTTCTTCCAGTCTGGAACTTGACATTGATATCACAGGAATAGAGTTAAGCCACTTTAAGTCATATTTGACATTTTGATGAGTCTTCCTTACAGCAGCGGTGTCCCACAGGGCCCTGTGCTTGGTCCAGTCCAAGCATACGTCCAGCTGGTATCATCAGGTAGAACAGTATGCATTGGATTTTTAAACTACTGTTTATTTAATGGTTCCTTAAGGCCTCTCACATTGCCTCATGATATTACAAGACCTCTAACGTTTTCTCACCTCTCAGCATCTCCTCTCTCCTCACCCCTTTCTTACCTCCATTTGTCCCTCTTGCTCCAGCGGTTTGATCCCGGCAAAGATATCCGGCTCCTCCTCCTGGTGACTATCAACCAGTTGTCTGTCAGTACCTTCCTCAGATGCAGTACTTAGAAAGTAAGCCTGATAGTCATCCTCTGCTGCAGCTTCTGGCTCCAAAGCTCCACCCTCAGCTCCTTGGTTAGCAGCCATGCCAGCAGATGTTGCCTCCTTGTGGCCCCTTGGTGCTTCAGACAGAGTCTGAGAAGTACCAGGCCTTGCTGATGCTCTGAAGGTGGATGGTTGGTGGCCATCAACCAAGTCCACACTCTCTTCTCTGTGCGGTTTCCCTTCTGCTTCTTTTGCAGCGGAGCTGAGCTCATCCCCAGCAGCTGCTGCAGATTCTTTGGAGACGAAGCACGATGGAGGCTGTGAAGAAGAGCTGCCCACATGGTTGGCCTCAAAGCCTTTGCCGACTTCACTGCTGTCGCTGCATTTAGGAGAGTCTCGCAGCAAAGGGCTTGGAGGGGACAGTATCTCTGAAGGAGGGGGCAAAAACTCAAAGGTGTTGCTGGCCTCAGCCCCCAGAGCTAGACTGCAGCCATCATCCAAGCTCAGCTCGGCGAGGTCTGGCTCCAGAGAGCTGTCCTCGCTGCTAGTTCTCCTCTTAGCACATGTGTGCTTGCTTCCTCCCAGTGCTCCAGTTCCTCCAGCAGCTGTGGTGGACATCCCCTTCCCACCCCCCTGTGCCAGTTTCAGCTTCCCTCCAGAGGATCCTGGACCTTTATACAAGCACTTTCCTCCATTATCCTCCAGGGACAGAGAGACGTTTCCTCCGAGGCGAACGAGCATCCCTCCCCCTCCACTCAGGGACAGACCTTTCCTCTTGGTGAGGATGGTCTCCTTTGGTCGCACTGCCATCTCCTGCTGTGACAGGTGACCTCCTCCTCTTTCTTTGTAGTCCCCTCCAGGGGTGGCATCAACTCTGCAGCCCCCGAAAGACTCAAAGAGCTCCCCTCCAGCGGATGCAGCAGTCTTGACCCCTCTGTGCAGCTGTGCTGCCCTGGGCCAGCAGAAAGTCGCACTCTTCTTGTCTGTGCTGCTGTAGGTGATGCTTTCAAGTGGATATGCCACCTCCCAGTTGAAATAGCAAGACTCCACAGCAGGCTTGAAACCCTGGAACAGTTTGTCCAGAGACTTGCGATGTTGTCCCCGTTTGACGATTTCGATCACCTTCAAGTGCCACTGCTTCAGCTGGTTGGCCATTTCCAAGCGTCTGCAAGAAAGCGTGAAGATTCTTCAGATTACAGCCTGAAGTCGAGACGTTCTCAAAGTACAATCGAGAAAAGACGTATTTGATCTTTTGGCGATTTTGTAGGTTTGTCCACTTAGAAAAGAAATCGTTAATCCGTCATCCTAATGGTAAGTTCATTTGATCAGTGAGAGACAAAATCAAGAAATCTGCTTTAAAAATGTATATAAATCAGAGCTTCTGGGATTTTGTGATGCTGCGAAAATTCCAGACAACCCTGTGATTTGTTAAACAACAACTGTTTTCAGAGACGTTGTCTCTCATTTTGCTTTCTCCCCGTCTTTGATTTTGAGCTCATAGCTTTAAGTTCAGCATAATAAATGTGCCACAAACAACCAATAGAAGACAAGAAGGTTCAAGCTGATTGGTCTAGGTTGAGTCTTAGGTCATAACACGGTTCCAAAATTTGTCAGAAGGGCTGGACCACGAGCAGATCAGAGTTGTGTTTAGGGAACCCACCTCGTAAGAGAGAATTAACTAGAATTTATATTAGAATATATAATATTTACAAAGACCATTTTGAAGCTTTTATTTCAAAACTGTGATTTTTGTTTTCCTTTTAGTGCCAGTTGCACAGATTGGTTTATGTCCTGCAAACTTAGAGAAAAGCTGCGTTCATGTGTTGTTGGAATAATCAGAAAAATGAGTGTCTGACTCAGAAAAACATCAAATCTTCACAAACTACATTATTTTCTGCAAAATAACAAAGCTCTGTTTTCTTGCAGTGCACCATCTATGGGGAGACACCATCATTTCTTCAGTTTGGAGGGCCAGAATAAATAGTTCAACGGGCCGAATAGTTTATCCCACCCCTGATCTGTGGCACCAGCTCGGCAGAGCCTCACCCGCCTGCAGGAGTGGTTTTTGAGGTCTGGGCTGGCCGTAATGTGCTGCTTTTCAGTGAAACGCCGCTTCAAAGTGTTGCTTTAAAACCGCTTTTCTCTGCAGATCAGCAAATTCACACTGATCGTATAAGGAGTTACAGAATGTCAAAGAGCGTTGAGGTTTTGACAGAAAAACCTCTGGTGGTCAAAGTTCAAAGCTTAAAACACAAAAAAAGCTCAACTGTTGAGGTCACTGGTTATATTGGCCTTTTTTCACCAAAAACAAGAGCATTTTTGATCAAACTGTGCAGCGTGCTGGGGTGGGGGGTGTTCAGGCTCTGCACTTCCTTCCGGCTAATGATTTTCAGCCGCCATCTTCTCTGCAACCAGAACCCCCTCCATTCTTCTGACACCAGAAAATAACCCAACAGTTTTCCTCGCCGTCAGCCTTCTGACCTGCAGGGGCTCATGGTCGGGTCGAGGACCGCCAGTCTCCAGAGAACCACCATCTCGTCACACATACTGGCGCAGGCGTGGGCCGCCACCTCTGACTGCCCGTTGCTGCGTCCCGTGTGGCCGCTGGCGCTGCTGTGTGAGGCTGAAGTCCGGACACTGTACCACCAGCTGATGATCTGAGACAGAGAGCAAAGCCGAGCTGCAGTTGTAGACTGGAACCATACAAAAACGCCCAGCAAGTTCACTTCCAGTAGACAGCTGCTCGGCTTTATGGATTTTGTTGGCCTCCCCGTGAAACAGAAAATGATTCCTCTCCAATCCACAGATTCCTAAAGATTTCAATTCCCTAATTGTAAAGCTGTTTCCTCGGCTCAGAGGCCTTGTGGTAGAGCGTCCACCCTGAGACTGGAAGGACGTGAGTTCAGATCCCGGCCGAGTCAGACCAAAGACTCTAAAAATGGGACCCAGTGTCTCCCTGCTCGTCTACCTTACCCAGTAATAAGGGGTTGGATTGGGGGGTTAAACCACTAAATGGTTCCTGAACGCGCTTGTGTCTGGAGCTCACCACTCCCCCAGGGCAGGGGTCGGCAACCTTTTTCTACTGATCCAAACCTAGAAAGAGTTTTACTTTAGTCTTTAAGAAATTTGAATTTGCATTTATGACCTTTTCCTTTAATAATAAATATAAATTATGTCTATTTTGGTAAAAAAAAAAAAAAAAACTAAAATATAAAAAGAATCTAGCATCACTCAAAATGTGATTTTTTTTATGTTTCACAGAAGCTCAAATTACTTATTTTCAAGATAAAAGACTCTGTCCAAAACAGGATCATCTCAGAGCAGTTGGTAACCAATGTTGTGCAGCATAAGATAATCTGTGCTTTTAACTCATAAAAGATCAAACTTTTTACTAAAGTTTTTCTTTACATCTAAAATCTGTTCATTCTGGAGGTAGAGTTGAACAAACGAGACGTCTTCAGATCAACATGGATGGAAAAACCTACAGAGTTTATCATCTATGTGAACCTCAGACATCAGTTTATGAATGTAACTTATCTAAATTAAATAAATGATAATGAAGTAATCCTTACTTTAAAACATTGCTGTTTTGTTTTCCATTTCCCCACTTAAGATGATATCTAAAAATGCTGAAAGTAATAGCTGCAGGTTATTACTGGATAAAATATTAGCTAATTGCCAAATTAGCCAAAAGAAAAAAAAAACCTAAATTATCCAAAACAGCTAGCATGTAGCTGAAATATTGGCTAAACTCCAAAATAGCCTAAAAATCTTAGAAAATGTAAAAATTGACCAAAAAGTTAGAAGAATACCAATTTTTAAAACTTTAAACTAGTTTTTTAACATGATTATGAATAATAAAAAGGCAGGAATATTATTCCAGAAGAAATCAACTTAAACCTTAAATAACTTTCATTATTTTACTCTCTATAAAAATATATTTAGTTAAAATCATACAAGTTAGAAATGAGCACAAGGTAACATCGGGTCAGTAATAACAATAAGATAAAATGATCTGGAGGGCCGGATAGAATTACCCGGAGGGTCGGGCCTTGACTTTGACACGTGATCTATCTTTGAGAAACGTGGAGAGAAGTGACAGCTCCTGGAGCTTTGACCACTGCCAACATTCAATCTGTCCAAAGCAGATTTGAGAGTGAACTGGCTGTTCAGTGGTTCACCTGCACCAACCAAAAATCCTACCTGTTCATAGTTGAGGCACTGTTCAGTGAGGATCTCCAGCAGTGGAGCAGCATTGCTGTCTCGTCTCTTGAACATCTCCCTGACGATGGACAGAAGGTTCCAGATGCCCTCGGGCTCTCTACCTCGGAGGGGTCGCAGCAAACAGGCCCACTCCGCTGCGGCTGGGGGCTCCGTGGAGGACAGGTACATGGAGTTCACGTCACTGCTCAAAAAGTACAGTCACACATCTACCACGGAGACTTCAGACCATTGACTGTATGTGAGAACTGGACAGAGAGAGTGAAGTCACCCACTGAAAACAGCTTAATTCCATCTTTAATGAAATTCACTCAATGAAGTTCCCATTTTTTCACAATATGGACATATCACCCCCAGTAAGCAGTGATTGGTCTCAGTCAGAATGAGTCGACGGTTTCATGGGAACCACTGCTGCCAATCAGGAGTGAGTTTCTGTGAAGTTCACTTGAAAACAAGTTAAACCATTCAAACAGCCGACATGGAAGGCCAGCTGGCATAAAATACTTTTGAGGTCAGTTTTTAATTTAAACAGATTGCTATTAAGAAAAAAAAACATTTTAAAAAATGTAATTAGCAGGAACCAGAATGGGTCACTCAGTCCAGTTCTCAAATACATGAAAATAAACTCTTTTTTGTATACAGTGGAGAAAAGTAAAAGTGTAACGATTCATTCTAACAACTTGATTCCCTTCACAATGTGTGAAATATCCGATCAATAGTCAATATTGGTTCATTTCAAACTATCCAACTGGATCCGATTCACTGACTTAAAATGGATCCAGGTAATCTTTATCCCAAACTTCCAGCCATGTGACTCAGACAGAAATATCTGTTTGGAGTTTTCTAGATTCTTGTGTTTCTTCAAGATAATAAATTAAATATGTGAATAAACAAACAAGTAAACAAGAATGAATGTCAAATCCATTCACATTTTAGTTTAGTTGTTTTTCCACATCAGAATAATACATTCTACCACTCTATGGTTGCATGACTTTATAAACTCAAAGTGTTTCCACACATGGATTGGAATGATGGTTGATCACGTGTGTTGTTCACTGCGATGGAACTTGATCATTTTTACACCATAGTAAAATCAGTTTATCATTCCTCAATCCAAAAAGGATTTTTCCAAGATAGACGATACATTTTTTAAATTTTGAAAAGATTTTTTTTAATCGCATAGGTTGATTTAATTCAATTCTGCCTCAGACGGATCGATCTGATTGGATGGTAGGAACAGAAATCGATGAATCTATTAATCGTTACACCCCTTAAGAAAACTGAGATTAACAGACACTTTAGTATAGTACACATAGTATAAAGAGGAGCTATTGGGACATCAACTTTAATCTCAGGGCCTGCTAACAGCACATGGCCTGTCCCAAACACTGTCTTTGCTAAACTGTACTCTGACAGACTCAATAGCGTCCTGTGAGCGGGCCTCAAGCCAATGAGCACGCACCTGAAAACAACGGGTGAAGGTCCACAGAACTTGTGCAGAGTCTTCTTGATGTTGTCACTCAGAGTGGACTCGTCCAAATACCAGGTGCTCTGGTCTAGGGCTGACGGGCCTGCAGTGGGGTCTGCAGAGGACACAGCACTGTCAGGTCAGGATGACCAGCAGCATCTCTGAGGATTTACAGGCTCAGAGGCGAGGTCCGACAGCAAACCTGCTGTCAGCTTCAACTCAGTTTATGCAAACACTGATGCCAAGACAGAATAGATCCAACACTAAAGAGTGATGATGCTGAAGAAAGATGCAGGAAACAGAAGAGAATCTGGTCAGCTCAGCAAAGGATTTGTAGAACAAACTCTAAATGGAGCTTTTGGATACAAAGGAAGAACATTTCTGATTCTGGTATTTAAAGACAGAGGTACGCATAGATACACTATCTGGTCCTATTTCTACGCAGTGTTTTGGTAGTGATGTTAACAACCCGTTTTATTTTGTGACTGAGAAATGACCTGAAGGGAGCGGGGACTACAGTGGCTAAAGTTACCATGGTAACATCATCATTGTGGATTATAATCCTACAAAGCTCCAAACAGACATATCCAGGTGAAGTATGGAGGCGAAACATTTTGCTTTGGGGATTTTCTTTACCAAAGGGGTCAGAATGATTGATCCACAGATATGAAAGGACCAATGGGGGCTTGTGTGATGAGAGGCAAAAACTCCATTGTCTTAATGAGAGCATGACCCCAAAAACATCACCTGAGGATCATCGAAGTGGCCATGTCAAAAGCATTGCAAAGTTCTGGTGTGTTCTAAGCACCATCTGGACCTCAGTCCAACAGAGAATTAGCAGAGGGAGTTGAAACAGCTGAAGTGTGTACAGACCTGTTAAAGACCGACAGGAAACATTTGGCCTGTCATTGCCAACCACTGTTAGATCATAAAGTATTGAGCTGAACTTTTGTTGACGACAGAATACTTATTCTCTGCAACATTATAAAATAATCCAACTTGTGTGAGAGGCTGTTAGAAGAAGAGAGGGGTCCAATTTCTCCAGTCGGTCACCGGTCCACTAGCGTTAGCACAGAGCTTCCAGTGCTCAAATGTACATAACAAAATCAGTTTTATACCTTTAAAAAGCTCAAGCTACAACAAAAAGTCGTTCCTTTTTTAGTTTACCCTCGAAATGGAGGACTTTATATCCCTCCACCTGGAGGGTCAGATTTAAAATTAAAATCCTGGACACACTTGCACTAAAAATTCCCCTTCAAATGGAAGGGAAGGGAGAAGGAAAGGATTTGGATCGGGCCTTAAAAGGTCAAAGTTCTGCAATGCTCCAATATCCAAGTCAGAAGTTGTTAGTTGGTAAGAGTGTCTTCTATGCTTAGAATACATAACACTTTCTCCCCTTCATGACATGTCTGTTTTAGCTTGTATGCTGACATCATGAATTATCTGTTCTATTTTCACATGATTGACAGCAACATTTAAATATAATTATTCAGATAACCAACAGACTGGAGGAGAACCAAAGGTTAAATCAGAGTAATACTCAAGTTTGAAGTTATGTCTTATTGCTGTCAGGATTTAGCATGTCTGTTTGCTCTTTTGGCAGAAGTTCTGAAGGAACAGGAAGAGGATTCCGTGGTGATCCTACCTGGAGCTCCACACACTGTGTTGATGGCAGTGGACTGAGACGACAGCAGTTCATCCAGCAGCCGCTGGGCCGTGGGCAGGATCTGCAGATGAAGTCACCCAGGTCACAAACAAGTCATGGGACAAAAATCTCTGTTCCTGACTGGGAACAATACCTGCTGAGGCAATTCACTTATGAGGTACTGGGCAAACTTTTGGAGCTGGTCCCTCTGAAGCCGGGACAAAGACTCTGAGACAGGAGCCCGCAGACAGACTGCAGAGGCCTGCATTACAGAACAACGTCAGTGAGAAGAAAAAACTCAATCTGAGCATGAGTAAGAGGGAAACGTGGAGCCCTGGTCCTCCGGTGAGACGATTCACCAGAACTAGAAGCAAAGGGAAGCTCACATTGTGAATCCTGAAGAGGCATAGAGCCACCACATGAGCACACCATTTCGCCCCAGCACCACAGGTGCAGCTGCAGGAAGTGATGCGGCAGCGGTCAAACATCACTGCCACATTGTACGCTCCTTTGGACTGCCCGGACTGGCTGGACACCACGGTGGCGCTGAGGTGGAAGCCTGGGGGAAGACACAAGGGGTGGTCAGATGGTGTGGTTGGAAGATCACCAGAGATTAGGACATGCGTCGTCCTCTCACCGATCTGCAGAGGGTCTTTGACGGCTCGGATCCTGTAGAGCTGCTCACCTCGCTGGAACTCATCTGGACTGCCGTTGGCCAGACAGGAATACAACCTGCAGCACAGCCAGAGCACATTTACTTCTCCATCTATGCATGTTGAGGCAAAAGACGTCACGAACCCCAGAGAGACCAACCTTTACATGGATTAGACCAGAGGTCTGCAACCTCTTGTACTGAAAGAGCCGTTTGGGCCCGTTTCTCAAAATCAAACAGATTTCTCCTTTTAAAATGTTGTTACATTTGATATAAATTATATATATATTTCTTGCATTAATACAAACAGGAATTTACAGAGAAAAAGCAAATTGTTTTTGCTTTTTTTTTTAACTTTTGACAGGTCATATGACTTCCTTTCAAAATAAAAGACTTCCTGTTCTACATAGGATCGTCCCACCAAACGGCCTCTTCTCTTTTGTTGTTTTCAGGTGTTAACCTGTTATTATTGCTTTATGATTCATTAGAAAGTTCATTAAAAAACCTGTATTTTATTTTAAACTACCTTCTGTAAAGTCAATAAACATTGTTGTGCAGCAGAATATATGTGCTTTAAATACACTACAAGAGCAATCAGAGAACATTTTCTAAAGTTTTGATACCATTTAAAATCTGTGAATAATAGTAATTCAACAAGCACCTCAGCCATAAACCTAAATAATCTCAAATTAAATCAATATTAATCAAGTCATTTTTAAATTTTAGGGCCTCTTATCGTTGCAGACGTCTGGATTAGTCTGGACGCCTGGATTGACGACAACATTTACATCTCAACATGTAGCCCATCAGCGGGGCCACGTGTCTTGCTTAGGAACACAATAACTGTCAAGGTGAGGATTTAGAACCCAACCGTTAACCCATCTCCAGCAGCCCAGCGCTGGTCTTTCTTATAGAGATCATAAATGCTTGCTTAGGGCAGAGGTGTCAGACTTCAGTCCTCCTGCCTCATCTGCTAGTGATTACCTGGATCAGGTTTGTTGGAGAACGTGTCGGACACCGGCCCTCGAGGCCGGGAGTTTGACACCTGCAGCTTAGTGCATCATCTGCTCAGGGGTGCAACACTAGCAAGCCCACCAAAAAGCTTGAGTTTTAACCGGCCAATTGAGGTTGTTAATGATTGTAAGAAAGAAGAGAAACGTTTTCATCAGGCAGAAAAAAAAAGGATGGAGAAATGCAAACAGAACAGATCAAGAAGTATTTCATAGAAAATCTATGTTAGCCAAATATGGAGTTAGTGTTAGCTTACATGTTGCAAATACATTTGTTTGATGACCGAAATGAATAGAATAGAATAGAATAGAATAGAATAGAATAGAATAGAATAGAATAGAATAGAATAGAATAGAATAGAATAGAATAGAATAGAATAGAAATACTTTATTCATCCCAGGCTGGGAAATTAGGCTGTTGCAGCTTTAGGCGTATACAGAAGAATGATGGTAACCAACATTGATGGTGGAATCAGTAGAATGAAATATATGAATCCTACTTAACAAAAATGTAACACTGATCAGAATGAAGGTTTGATGTCCTTGTCCTTGCTATTTAAGTTAAAGTCCTAGCATTTGTTCTGACCATTGATACACTCTCTCTATTTACAGATGTATAGCAGACTGAAAAAGCTAATAGAGTTTGTATTACCTGTTGTTCAATTTATTTGCAGGTAAAAGAAGTTCTGAACATTTGTTGGTATACATTAGAGCCATACGCTTTAACAAATATTTGTTTCTCAAGTATTTAAAAACATTTGGGTTAATTATCTGTATTGGCTGCAAGAGCCCAGCAAATATTGTGTATCTGTAGTAAAAAGTCCGTGTTGGGTACCCATCTGAGGTTAAAACTAAGTTGTATGTGTCGATGAGCTCTGTAATAAGAATGATGAGAGAACATCTACCACACATTGGTTCTGACGGTCTTGCTGCTGTTTTGGTGCAGAGCTGCTGCCAACTAACAGTCGGGTTTAAACATTATAGTTTTTAAAATACTCAGAATAAATATGCCCCATAGAAAATGAATAACAACGTCTTCCGATTTCAACATTTTAAGTAGATTAGCTACAAGCCTTTAAATATTCATAGGTGATGGTTTCATATTTTAAAGTTATTTAAGAAAAATGTGGATTGTAACAACATGCTAACGTTTTGGGCTAATTTGTTATCTACTGAGGTTTTTTTTTAAGGCTGATTTAAAGTTTAGCTTCTATTTTTGCAACAAGATGATGTCTTTGACTAATTTAGCTTATTGAGGAATTTTAGGCTATCTTGGAGTTTAGCTAGTATATAAGCAATGTGCTTTCTTTTTTTGGCTAAAGAGTATCTACTAAATCAGGGTCTCCAACCTTTTTGAGACCGAGACCTACTTCATGGGTTCTGAGTCATACAAAGAGCTGCTATTCTGAAATAACAAATTTTGCTCAGTTATAGTTAGTTATACTTTATTAATAATGAATAGTGATACTTTTCTATGTGAAGACAGTGATTTCTCACCTAAATGATCAACAATGACATCAAGCTAGGAAACAAATATCCATATTCAGCTCTTTATTAATCTCAGTGATTGTTACATTTTTAGATGATCACTTACATTTCATGGGAAAAATGTCCCATTTTCACGGTTGTTCCATGTTTATCACTTATGTAATGTTAAAGAGAAATCAACTTACATAGTTTTAAACAAATCTTGTCACATTTGGAACAAATGATCAAATCTGCAGCATTTTAACAAAATTAGTGATCTTTGAACTGGAGGGGGTCAGAGGTCACCTAAACTTATCTAAACTTCATGTATCATGAAGATATTTTTAAGACGTTTTAATTTTTGAAATCTATGTAAATACAAGTATATATGACCGAATAAAAGGTAATTTTAGACGCAGCTCACAAGTGACTTGTGGTATTTTTAGAAGAGACCTGAGGGCCCCTTGTGGGGTCCTTGGGGGCTACCTGGTGCCTGTGAGCATCAGATTGGTGACTCCTGTACTAAGTTTTTTTGGACTAATTTGGAGTTTAGCTTTGATTAAAGCATCACACTGTTAGTGGTTTGCTGCACCTCATCTCTCTGCTTCAGAAAACCCTGATGCCCCCAACTCCAGAATGTTTTTTTCTATACATTTATTTGTGTATTTTTCTTTCTTTTTTGGGGTGGATAGAGGACGGCCCACTCATGATAATCCTATTCTTTGCTACAGACCAGGATAAAAACGAACGTGCTCACCTGATGTCCTCCTCATTCTCTGGGAAGCTCCAGAAAGCGATCCTGAGCTGCAGCTGCTCTGGAACGGGGGGATACACCTTCTCAACTACTTCAAATGGAATGTGGAATGCCACCTGCTTGGCTGACAGCTCCACCAGGGGGATGACCTGACCCTCTGAAGAAAGGAGGAAAAAAGATCATCAGCTTTACATTAAAAAACTGATTATTTATGAAATTTTACTTATTTTTATTAGTTTTTTCCATAGTAAAATGACCTGAATTCTGAAGCTCCGCCTACCACTGCATGTGGCTGCCACCCATTTCATAGGCTATCCTGGAGTTTAATATTTCCACTACATGCGAGTTATGTTGGCTAACTCAGTCAGTTTTTCAGGCTAGTTTGGCATTTAACTAATATTTTAGCTAGTCATTAGGTTAAGCGATTTCAGCTATCAATGTCTGCTATATATCTAGTTTTCAGTTAGTTTAAAGCTAATGATGGTTAAGATGTGTGGTTTACATCCAGTTTTCCCATGACCCAATAAGTCGACTAATCGGTAAAAGTAATCAGTGATTATTAAATAATCGTTTGTAGCAGCTCTAATATGGGAGGGGCTGCTGCTCGGAAAATACCGCTTGGGATTGTTTATAATGAGGAATGAACAGAATATTATACTTTATAAAAGTTGTTTTTTTCATGGTAAGGCCCCTTTAATAAGCTCAAAAGAACAGAATCAACCCTGAGCAGCAGTCTTCTGAACTTGTTGATCGGTTCTGTGGTCTTACCTTTGATTTTGACCGTCGGGGAGTTCGGTCCAGCGGACTGCTTCCTCCATCCCCTCCAGTTCTGGCAGAGGCTCTCCGCCTCGGAGATGAAGGAGCACAGAGAGTCCTCCTCGAACCGGTCCGAGTCTTCGAAGGAAAACCGCTCGCCGTCCTCCCATTCGGCAAACATCAGTTCCATCACATTCACTTCTCCGGAACGATCGCGGCCTGCCAACGCTCCGGAGCCGGAGGAGTGAGCCCGACTCCCGGGGCACGGGGAGTTCAGGAGCGGGGGAGGGGCGACCAAAACACCGCTGAGCTGAGAGGCTTCCGCGGGCCTCCGCTTACATTTTACGAGGCAGCGGGTCTCCAAAAAACGGTTCCGCTGACCTCCAGACCTCCCGCGCCGCCCCCTCCTCTCCCCCCGCAGACTGTCAACAAGCTCCGGCTCAATATGAGGAAACGGTCAGGTCCTCAGACCGGTAGCATCGGTGCCGCATACGCGTATCATTCGGTCGGCTCGGGTTGCTTTAACGGACCGGCAGAGCCGCCGTCGTGCGGGCGGCGGGCTGAGGAACCGGGACCGAGCGGTGGCGTTAGCAGGTAAGCTAGCGGATTGAGCAGGTGCCGTTAGGCCGCAGCGGATCCACCGAGACCTACCAGGGGTTACCACAGAATCACCACCGAACCTAGGCCCGGCTCGGAGGGGCTCGGTTCGGTTCGTCTCGGGTTCGTCTACTTCAGTCGAGCTTCGTCGTTAGCAGCATAGCCTACCTCGGCTGACGTTTGTTTACATGCTGACCTCCCGCAGCCTCGAACA
The DNA here is from genome assembly GCA_003999625.1 of Oryzias javanicus. Classification (NCBI taxonomy): domain Eukaryota; kingdom Metazoa; phylum Chordata; class Actinopteri; order Beloniformes; family Adrianichthyidae; genus Oryzias; species Oryzias javanicus. The sequence goes on along the minus strand of CM012439.1, from coordinate 12,003,543 downwards.
CACATCGGCCGCCTCCGTGAACGTCGCCCCTGACCGAGACGCTCTTCCAGGGTTTCTAGCTTTGTCGCGGGCTAGATGTGAGCTTGTACCCCGGTCACAACCGCTCCTCCACGGTACGTCAACTGCTGCTTCCGCTTGACGACCTACTACGAACGAGCTGCGCGTCCGCAGGTGAAGCCCCAAATCGAGATTGACCGTGCTGGTGAATGTGGCTCTGCCGGGAAAGATGGCTTCCCTGTCGCCCAGCTCCTCCTGGATCAGCTGACGAGAGCTTCCGGCTGCTGAAGGCCCGAACCTGCAGGGAGTGTGTGAAATGACCCAGCGCCTCGCCTTGATGGTCCGCGAGAGCAGGCGGCTGCAGGCGGGGGGCGGGGACAGGGAAAAACGCCTGAGCTGCAGCAGAACAGGAAGTTTGGTTGTTCTCAAAGGGTAACCAAACCCTACATCAACTTTTTTTTGGTCTGTTGACCTCTATAAATGGGGCTTTAAAAGTGCTGTCTGTTGGTCATTGCCACCTTTTTGATAAATTAAAATAAAATTGTTTAATTCTTGAAAATATAGTAAAAACTATGTGTGTGCTGCCCCCTACACTTTAAATGATGTATTACAGTTGAATTTTGTGATTGGTCAAACCCTGTCAGTTTCAGAAGTCTGACGTCATGATCTGCAGCTCCAGTAATTTTTAATTGAACACAACAATGAGAAAAATACTAACTCTAGCAGGATGAACACAGTACACACACACACGGGCAAATATATTACTGTCTCAGCTGTGATCAACACATGCAGATACAAATCATATTCCAAAAAAAGGAAATAAAAACCTAAGTAAAATACGGTGAAAAACGAAAAAGGAGCCTATTGCACAGGAAAATTAAACTAGAATAGCAATCACAGGGAAATTTGTTTAGAGATTATTTGGCAACATTCCAGGATTGTAGTCTTTTTCAACAAGGAATAAAATAATTTAAACACGTTGATAAAACGGGAAGGAGGGCTTGGTACCTGAGCTTGTACCCCATTCCACTTGCAGCAGTGAATATGATATTTCCCTAAAAGTAAAATTATATTAGTTATTGAAAAAGAATGATCAAGATTTTCCATAAACAAAAGCACATCAGTTACACTGAAAGGGGGACGTTCAGTTTTAGATTAATCCAATTCCTTATTTGAGTGCAAAAATCCTTGGAACAATTGCAAAACAAACAAACAAAAAAAAAAAGTACAAAGTTCAACATCAAATTTAAATTTGTTATCAAGAAATTCAGAGACATAAAAGAATTTATCAATTACTTTAAAATGGGTTTCTTTTAGAGAAAGTGAATGAACTTTATCTAACGCAGATTGGCAGTTTAAACAAGGAAATTATCTAAAAGAGACTCTATTGTGAAAGTAGATGTTTTTGTTATGCCAGCTAGTCTATGCTGATCAGAAATAACTTGCGCTAAATTATGGAGAGAAAATAGTCTCACTCTGATTTGTGTGTTCGTAATTCTTGAATTGTGCGTAAATTAGGATCTGTGTGCATATTCTTGATTCATGCATAACTTTGGATTTGTGCATGCATAATTCTTGATTTGTAACATATATAATACATTTTGTGAAAAAAATACATTAAAAAAAATACAATTTGCACATGCACAAATTAAAATTATCATGGCTGGTGACCAGCCCTCGGGACGGAGCCTCGTGTTGGAGGCGCTGTCAGAGGAGCTGCTGCAGATCTTTTCTGGAAATATTCTTATTTTTAAAGGGATAAGTGTTTTAAAAACAAAAACGTTCATTTAAACTTTTTATATTAATTACCAGGACTATATTTTTAAGAAAGTGGGAAAATATAAGTTTTACCGGATATTATTCACAACTGAATTTTAAAATGGCTGACAAGAAAACTATGGTGAATGAGCATTCTAGTTGTGGTTGAACGCATCACTCATGGATGAATTTTTGAGACGTGAAAAGGGTGTGATTTTTTTTTTAAAGATTTTTGTGTGTAATTAGTTTCAAGCCGTTCTAATTTTAATTTGTGAAATTGTAAATTGTATTTTTTTTTATTTTATTTCTTTCCTTTTGTACAAAATGTATTATATAAGTTATAAATCAAGAATTATGCATGCACAAATCTAAAGTTATGCACAAATCAAGAATTATGCTTGCACGAATCAAGAGTACGCATGCACAGATCCTAATTTACGCACAAATCAAGAATTACGAATCACTGGACTCGTCATTCGACTAACCAGGATTTCCTATGTAGTGAAGAGGGAAGAGTCCATCAACGCTAAATCTCTGTCTGGTGGACTGACTGGGAAATGTGTCGCATTAGACACCGCCTGCCTGCTGTCACGTTGGAGCCTGAGTCCTTCTGATAGAGGCTGGATAGTGGCCCCCTGCCAACCTGTAGCTCCGCCACTGTACCATGATCTAGGAAAAATTCTTCCGATGATCAGAGCTTTTTCCTTTTTTTAAAATCGGTCCAAATGTAATCATTTTATGGTCGTTTTAGTGTCTCTAAGCCATGTCTCATTGTTTCTATACCATTCCAACATGGCGTCGCTCTTTATGTATCTTGGACAACAGTAGAAAGCCTTCATGTAATCTCCAGTGCTCCAGTGATATTGACCTCATTGATCTGAATCACATTTCAGGACAACAGAGGTCTCGATAGGGGGCGCTGAAGAGCACCTCGTCCCAAAGAAGAAGAAACTGTCATGGCGGCCACCAGCAGGAGCGTGGAGGAGATCAGGAACCGGGTGATTCTAGAGGAGTTCGGAGTGAAGAATGTAAGACTACTAAGTGCTGGTGTCGAGTTCTATGCAGTCCAGAACCGGAACATTCCGAACTGTGTTCGCCGCTGAGATAGGAGTTTCGTTGTTCTCGTCGTCTTTCAAAAAAAAAAAATCGGTGACATGCTGAAAGATAAAAATCACATTTAATAGAGATATGGCCATGGGATGGAGAAAATGAAGTTAACTCAATTACGTGACCATTTAGCACATTTCCATTTCTTTTCATATCTGCATATACGTCACATTTGGGTTTCACGTGACCCAAACGGCAGTGTGCATGTAAATAATATCATTGTACGAGTACAGTAAATATTACAGCTGGGTATCAAGTATAATTTCCAGAAACAATTCAATTCTGATTTTTTCCCCCATTCTGAAGTTCAATTCAATTTTTGAGTTTAAACATTTATACACATTTGTTAAGAATTACATTAATAATCTATTATATGATTTGACTAGCTTTATATTAATCTGATCCAGTTCACATACTGTAAAATGTATCAGTGAAATACTGAGATTGTTAATATCATCCAGTGTTACATGATTCTCTAAAGGAGAAGTTCTAACTAAAATGTTCAGATCATTAACATTGGAAACATTGTTCTGCTTCTCCTGGGAGTTTCAAGAAGCAGTTTAAACACATTTAGAGTTCATTTTTAACGTTTGACAGAAGCTCAAATGACTTCTTTTCAAAATAAAAGGGGATCATCTCAGTGGAGCTCTGAGCAGCTAGAAACCAATGTTGTTCTGCTTAGGAGAATACAGTGGTGTGAAAAACTATTTGCCCCCTTCCTGACTTTTTATTCTTTTGCATGTTTGTCACACAAAATGTTTCTGATCATCAAACACATTTTAATATTAGTCAAAGATAACACAGGTAAACACAAAATTTAGTTTTTAAATGAATGTTTTTTATTATTTAAGGAGAAAATAAATCCAAACCCACATAGCCCTGTGTGATAAAGTAATTGCCCCTGCACCTAATAACTGGTTGGGCCACCCTTAGCAGCAATAACTGCAATCAAACGTTTGTGATAACTTGCAACAAGTCTTTTCCAGCGCTCTGGAGGAATTGTGGCCAACTCATCTTTGCAGAATTGTTGCAGTTCAGCTTTATTTGAGGGTTTTCTAGCATGAAGCGCCTTCTTAAGGTCATGCCACAGCATCTCAATGGGGTTCAGGTTAGGACTTTGACTAGACCACTCCAAAGTCTTCATTTTGTTTTTCTTCAGCCATTCAGAGGTGGATTAGCTGGTGTGTTTTGGGTCATTGTCCTGCTGCAGCACCAAGACCGCTTTAGCTTGAATTGAGGAACAGATGGCCGGACGTTCTCCTTCAGTAGAATTCATGCTTCCATTTATCACAGCAAGCCTTCCAGGTCCTGAAGCAGCAAAACAACCCCAGACCATCACACTACCACCACCATGTTTTACTGTTGGTTTGAGGTTCTTTTTATGAAATGCTGTTACTTTTACGTCAGATGTAACGGGACACACACCTTCCAAAATGTTCAACTTTTGTCTCATCATTCCACTAGATATTTTCCCCAGAGTCTTGGCAGTCATGGAGATGTTTTTTTTTTTTTTTGTTTTTTTTTTTTAGCAAAATTAAGATCATGAGCAGAAATATTTCAGTGTGACAAACATGCAAAAGAATAAAAAGTCAGGAAGGGGGCAAGTAGTTTTTCACACCAGTGTATGTGAGGAGAACTCTTCTGAAGGCTTCATTTAGATCATTCCGCTCCATTCTGTTAAGCATAAAGAAAAACTCCATAATTCAATTCTCTTGTGTCTAACTTCTTTTATAATTAAATTGCCCTGTATAACTACTGTACTCTATCCAATGTAATGCTGCTCAACTTTTGCATCTTCAAATAGTCTATTTAGATTTATTAACCTGCCTTGCCCCATTGTTACACCCCAGCTTTAAATCTTGCACATATCCTGATTTCACAGCTCATTTTATTTTTGCTTATACTGTAACTTTATTTTGAAACGCGTGCTTCTGACTACTTGCCCAGGTCACCCTGACCTGGGCAACATAACATCTCTGCCCAGAGATCCTGATCTCACTGGAAAGTTTAGCTTTGCATATGAAATCTGTTCATTCTGGAGGTAGAGTTGAGCAAACAAGCCATCGGGTGTAAATCAACTTTTTCATGCTGATACCTCAGAATAGCAGCTCATATTGAACTGCATCTGAATCTTTTAGGTTCATACAACAGACTTTCCTGGAAACTACCCTGGATTCCAGGACAGCTGGGACATGAAGAACTTTCAGAAGGTGAGAAGTATGTTTCCTCTGTAAATAATGGGTTTTTCTGCTCTGACATTGTCACTGGTTGAACTGTAATTATTTTTTTGTGTCAACCTAAAATTCTAATTGACTTTAACGCAAACAGAATATTTATTTCAGTTTTTGTTTTCAGGGAATTAAACTCAATATATGGTCCAGAAAGAAGGAAGTTTCTATTATCGATCACTCATTCTGCCATTCATGACAGGAGTAGAGGTGTCATCTCTATGAACAATGTACGCTTCCATTCAAACCAGCAGTTCACACCTTTGATCACACGTCCTCATTTCTGATCAGTTTAGTTTTAGGTTCACACATCTGATCACATGAACACATTTTTGATCATTCTAACAGACCCTCGTCATGGGGTCCAGATGACCCCCACCCTTACAGGGAGGTGTGATCCCTTCATGACAAAGGTGTACGGGATGTTAGGTCTGCCACCGACACCAGAGAAGATAAAAATAGAAGTTCAGGGCCTGGGATAGCACAGAAGTGCATACCTCTGACCAGGTGATCTGTTGTGAAGTCAGTCTTCCTCTGATGGGATCTTCATGTTCATCGAGTCACCAAAACTCGGACATGAAACTGATGTTTTCATATCATGGAACGGTGTGTATACAGAAGCGGAGCTCACAGATTTGAAAGAGTGCAGAGCAGATCAGTTACACAAAAAAGCTTTAATAAAATGGAATTTCAAATGCGGCCATTCCTGTAGCCCTGAGCTAGGACAAATGTCTCCTGCATAAACTATTTCTTCCCCCCTGACGTTCCTCTATGTTTTTGCAGAACTTTCGGATTGACGTTGTGGCCTTGGATGAGAACAACATAGAGTTTGATATGGTCGGGATCGATGCTGCTATTGCCAATGCCTTTCGAAGAATCCTACTCGCAGAGGTGAGGTTTCTGTTTTCTCCCTCTCTGTTGAACTCCCTGCAGCTTAAAATGAACTCTTTTTACATTCACACCCACTCATGCTAAACAGTTTCGGGCAAAGGGATGACAGAATCAACTATCACTCTCATACATGAAACCATGGAAACTGACACCAGTGTGTTATAAACACTCTAAAATCCAGAAACTGAACTGTCTGAAATCTAAAGTTAACCACATATTTCTTTATGGAGACTAATTTTCAACAATAAGTCAAGCAAACCCGCGATTTGTCGCAACTTCACATTTTCATCCCAACAGGGCATGTGAAAGGGCAACACCTGCTGATGCCAAACAATCTAACGTTCTGTCACTGAATCGTCTCCAGTCACACCGGGACAAAGTAGCTGTATTTGTTGCCGTTGTGGCCACAAACTTCTGGGTTGTGGTCTGAAAAACTGTTTTATGATTGTTAAAAAAAGTCTGAAGTAAAAGTGACTTTGATCCTGCCTGAAATGTCAGAGTTCTGGTTGATGATTGTGTTCTGTCCAGTCCATCTTTTTTAACCTCGAGTTTGATCTTGACCGAACATAAATAAATAATAATTAGTTAACTCAGTTCTGTTCCTCGTTTGAAATATGTTCAGACATTTATGTTTTATATTGATTCCAGGTTCCGACCATGGCTATTGAGAAGGTGTTTATCTACAACAATACATCTATTGTCCAGGATGAAGTCTTGGCCCACAGATTGGGCCTTGTCCCATCAAAGCTGACCCTCGTTTGTTTGAGTACAAGAACACTGGTAAAATAGAAAACATAATCTTCTTGAGATCAAGAATCAGTACTGGCAAGCTGTGTGGAATGTCATTGTTGAGCTTTTCTATCGTTTTTTACTTCCAGCTGAAGAATGTGGAGAACAAGAAGCTTCAGAAATCGATACAATTCAACTTCACCTGAAGATCAAATGCAGCAGGAACCCCAGAGCCAGCAAAGAGTCCTCAGACCCCCGAGAGCTGTATTTGAACCACATGGGTAGGTACAGAGCAGCCATAGACTGTAGAATCACTGGACAGCTCAACCCCTCCCCCTCATGTTCAAAACAGGAAGTACTCGCTGGCTTAAAGAAAGCCAAAACCTCATAGACTTCTATAGAGAAATAAACAGTTATTACTCAGTTTTTCTATCTGTCAGAATCACCATTCTCGCTCTGATCCCTTTTTCTGGTCATCTTTTTGATGATCCTATTCTTTTTTTTTTTTAAATTATGAAGGTTTTAAACTGACCAATCAGATCCCTCAGTAAAATCATGTGGTGTCCGCTGGCCCCGCCTCCACTGTTTGACAGATTCTCCTGAGCTGCTTTCAGTGGAAGGGGCGTGGCCTTCTCACAAACTCAGACATACTCCGTCCAATCACTGTAATCTGGCTCCAAATGGCGACGCCCACATCATGGAAAAAAGGGAACTGATTTGGCTTCATTTTGCAGGAACTAGAAGTAATGCCTTCTCTATGGTCAGTGTCGCACTCGATTTATCGAGATTATACAGACTTTGAAAGCGGCTAAAAAGTTAGTTGCATATTAATCTATTAGTTAAATTAATTGGTTAATAATATCGATTTGAATCGATTTAAGCTTAACAAATCAATGATCAAGTCATAAAAATTTTAATCGATTAAGCACATAAAGCTAGCTTGATACTAACGTTTAATGGAATTTCCAATGGGACGGCTAATGCCAACGCTCGGTCGACCTAAACATCCATTCCTGAAACAGTTCAGACTGTAAAATGACCAGCAGCTTCTAATCTGTGCTGCTGCTTTGTGATGGTATTTTAGCAGCTGCTCTCTTAATCCGATGGATTTATCTGCAGAAACCCGTGTGTTTTCTGCATCTGCCTCAAATCTCTTCATAGTACGATGATCACAAGGTTTAGTGACGTATATAAGGTTTCATATCTTGTCCAGCGGATTTCACTATTTCACACTTTTCAGCAGCAGAGATCCTTCCTCTGTCTCATATTGCCTTAAAATGTTGATCTGTTTGATTAATGTGGAACGTCCTCCTTTAACCGTTTCTCCTTTACCTGAACTCACCTGACAAACCAATGATCACAGGTGTGAGATTGATGATGTCAGTGATCCCAATAGCTCAGATACACTATATCATCCATGAACGTAGTTTAGGTTTTCATCTATAGGTAAAGTCACAGTTGACCAGGAGGTTAAACTCAATCACACAAAGCGGCCAAAAGGTCGCGGACCCAGCAGAATGAAAATGTATTAAACACTAAAACTACATTTTTAAAACTTAAAAAATGTAACTTTTTAAGATAATTATTTATTAGATATAGCATTACCTGTGAAAATGCTAGTGTTTATGCTGTAAGCTGAATTCAGCACTAGCTGAAAATGCTGGTGCAGCTGCATATGCTGAAGCTGATAGCCAGCTGAAATAGCGAAAGGCCAAATTAGCCTAAAAAACAGAAAAGCATAAAAAAACTTAGGTTAGCCAAAACAACTAGCATATAGCTGAAATATTAGCTAAACTTTAGAATATCCTAAAAAATCGTAGTAAATGCCAAAATAGTCCAAAAAGCTAGCAGAATGTCAATTTTTTAAAACGTTAAAACCATAACTTTTTAACATAATTATGAATAATAAAAAGGCAGGAATATTATTCCAGAATAAATCAACGTAAACATTAAAACTTTCAATATTTTACTCTCCATATAAATGTTTTGTCAAAATTATATAAGTTAGAAATCAGCACAATATAACATCTGGTCATTAAAAACAATGAAATGATCTGGAGGGCCGGATGGAATTACTCGGAGGGCCGGACAGATGTGCCGTAGAGCAAAAAAAAATTGGAGCCCAAGGGGGAGTAAAAAAAAAAAAAAAAAATCCCGAGAGATGAAGGAGCAAAATAGAAAGTTTACTTTAATTTATTTGTTTTTCTTGTTTTAATTGTTTGTATTTCTGCTCTTCTTTTTCAAACTCAGTCTATTCCAAGGATATAAATTGGGACCCTTTGGGGAACCAGGCAGATGTGTTTGCAGACTGTCGGATCGGGGCGGTGCACGACGACATCTTAATAGCCCAGCTGCGACCGGGGCAGGAGCTGGACGTGGTCATGCATTGTGTCAAAGGCATTGGTGAGTGAAAACTCCAGCCCTCCTGCTGCTGTGGTGCAGCTCCATCAAATCCTGTCAGAGGCAGCAAATCCCACCCCGTGGTTTAAGCCCCACTACTTTCTCCAGGGACATTTCAGCTAAAGGTCCATCTCATTAACCTGATGTTCTGTGCCGTGATAGTACCGAGGGTCTTGTGCTTTGTGTCCAGGAAAGGATCATGCCAAGTTTTCCCCGGTGGCAACAGCTAGCTACCGTCTTCTCCCAGATATCACGCTGATGGAGCCGGTGGAGGGAGAGAAGGCGGAGCGCCTGAAGCGCTGCTTTTCACGTGGAGTTATAGATCTAGAAGATGTTCAGGGTAAGAAGCTGCAGCAGAAACTCCACTTCTTATCAAGCAATTGATCTCATTGTTTTTGATGAACTTCACATTTAATAGTCATTGAGTCACATGTTGTATGTAGAAGCACAAATATGTCTACATATGATTAAGGGTAATTATAATGCTTCTTTTCTATGTACATACAGTACAGTGACATGTATCTCCTTTATTCTTGTTTGGTTTGGTACATCTATGTACAGATTTAGATCTCTTTTTCTTTGTCTTTTTTGTGCTTTTTTAAAGCCTCTAATAAATCAATTCCAATCTACAGACCTTATTATCCAGGGATGGTTGGTTGTCTGCTTGTATCTGCAGGGAAGAAGGTTGCCAAAGTGGTGAACAGTCGACTAGATACTTGCAGCAGGGAAGTACTTCGACATGAGGATCTGAAGGACTTGGTGAAGCTGGGGAGAGTGCGGGACCATTTTATCTGTGAGTTCTGGCCTGAGTTACTGAAGCAATGACAAACCTCTCAGCAGTCACCTCCACACGTTTTTGTGGGAGAAGAATCAAGTTAAAGTACGGTCTCGATCCTCCCCTACTCACTATACAGTGCGGTTGTCATTTCCATCCCAAGCTAAATCGAGTGCGCCAGAAATTTCCCAGAAGTCTTTGCAAAAACCTAGCATTGATGGTCACTAGATTAGCGAATATAGACCACAGTGCATTGCGGTTGAACAATTTCCAAGACAGAAAAATTGTCTGTTTAAATGTATTTATTTGGAATATAAAAACCCACCCGACAATTTTCCAAACCACAGAGTCATAAATAAATGTCGTGAAATGTTCGTATTGATTCAATTTGGACTTATCAAAATTATTTTTACATATCCGGCGTTTAGAAAAACGGAAAGAAAAGTAGGGAAAGTTAAAATCCAGGGCACTATGTAGTCCTGCACTATATAGATATATATTTGGGGTAAGGGGGGGATTCAGACACAACCCAGGAGTACCTACTGCAGCTGCAGAGGAAATAGCTGATAGAGCCGATGGAGCTCTACTCAATGCCAGAGGCAGAAGTCAGTGTTGTCTAACAGAAGTTGTACATTTATGTTGTTATTTTTATGTATTTATTTTTGTTTACTTTTATTATTTTTTAAGGTGAATTTTATGTTATTGTTTTCTAAGGTGGCACTGGATAAGCAGAAGGGCTACAACGATTAGTCGACTAATCGACTATTAAAATAGTCAACAACTAATAGTCGATTAGTCGTTACTTTATATCAGGGGTATTCAACTCCAGGCCTCAAGGGCCGCATTCCTGCAGGTTTTCCAACATACCCGGATCTGGCATGCTCCAATTGGTTGGACACACCTGAACAGGTAATCAGTCATGAGTAGAGTTTGGATATCTGGAAATTATGCAGACACTGCGCGATTTTAGCTGACTAATCGAGTAATTTAAAAGTCGATTCGTTGATTTTGTGCAAATCAAGTGGTTTTTTTTTTTTAGTCTTGTGAGTTCGTAATTGGAGGCATGCATACTTTGTGTGCGTGCACACGTTTATTTCTTCACGTTTTTATTGTGAACATGTGCTCAAATGTTTCTCTATGGGTTGATTTTGGAGGTTTATTTGTGCCTTTCTTCTTTTCTTGCAGTCACCGTAGAATCCACCGGCGTTCTACCTGCAGATGTTCTAATGCAAGAGGCCATCAAAGTCCTGATGACCAAATGTCAGATGTTTCTCAATGAGCTGAGCTGTGCTGGCACGCAGTGATGGCGGCAGGTCGTCAGGAGTCTGCTCGCGAACTTCATTTTGTTTCTCAGTATGTCATGGTTCTGCTCATTGAAGATCTGCCGTATTTCTCAGAGACATGTTCAAGCTCTTAAGAAACACACACTTACATGCTTATGTTTTAAAAGATTATTGTCTAGGAAGTCAAACTCTTTGCTGTTTGTTCAGCTGTTCTTCAGTTTTTAGTATGTTTGTTGCAATAAATACTTTCAAAACAATCAGAACATGTTTTCTTATCCAAAGTTGACACAAGGACGTGTAAAGCAAAAACTAAGTTTAGACTCTGTTGGGGATTGTTTCACCCATAGCTGCAGGTGCGGAAATTGTTCGTTGTGTCACCTGGAGGCTGACAGTTTATTACAGCTGCAGAGTTTTGGAACATCATAGAGAATACATGGGAAACAGATAATTGGGATTTAACTAGAGACTTTGAAGAAAACAAGCGTCTTATTATGACTTTTGAAGATGTTTTGTCTTAGTATTTTTCAGCAGGATGACCTCGCTCAACCGCGTGACTGGAGCCAGGAGGAGAGACAGGTTGACATTATTGATTGGACAATCAAAATGAACACACATAAGACAACCAGTTAGAGCATGAGTCACCCCTCAGATCATATGAACGCAACTGGGCATGAAACCAATTGTTGACTCCTTTTCGATCAAACTTTTAACAACTTTTACATGAATGGAATATTTTTCTATGCACGGTTTTTGTATCTTACTTCCCATCAACCAACTCTGGGAGGTTAGCAGAGGGCTACTTTTACCACATTTTTTTAAACCTCTCTCAATGATAATTGTTTGTGCTTGTTTTTGACTGCACACATTCTGAGGTAATCACTGGCACCAGCTCAACTACTTCATGCAACCTGAAGCATGCACACGCCTTCCAGTGTTTCAGGCCTTTGGTGCACAGATGCTGCACATTTTACAGCTCTTCAAGTTTGTTAATCCCTGAAATATAGAATCAATATTTCAGTAACTTATTCTTTTTCAAATGCATATGGTGCACTTAAGCCGATTGTATGAAACAGTCCTTTAGGATCCAGGATTGATCCTGATCTAAAGGGTATTTCCAAATTTGATCCTGAAAATTAATATTTTGAATTCCAATCTTGCCTTCAGTCTGTATAAAAGCCTCTGCTGAGTATCTCAAAACTTTGGATTAAATGTTTCCCTTACAAAAAATAAGTATACTCAAGTTTATTTGAAGTATACTTTTTTAATCCAAACTTGAGATAGTATACTTTTAGCATACTTTGTATGTACTTAAGAGATAAAATACAAGTTCATGTTAAGTATACTTTGTTTAGACTTAGAATAATACTACAAGTCTAAATGAATTTACCCTTACCAAAATAAGTATACTTCAAGTATGTTTAAAAGTATACTTAAGTATAAAAAAAAGCAAATATCAAGTATACTTAAATACTAGTGGTTTACTAACAAGTATACTTATTGGTACTAAATTGGTGCACTTTAAGTTTATAAAAAGTATACTTTACTTTAAGTTAAGTATACTTTCATAAACTTAAAGTAAACTTGAAGTATACAGTATACCATAAAGGTTAAGTATACTTTCATGAACTTAAAATAAACTTGAAGTAAACTAGTAGTATACCAGAAAGGTTACCTATAATAAACTTAGACTAAGCTTAAAGTTTATTGCCAGTAAATTAGTAGTTTGCCAGAAAGTTTACTTGTACTTCTAAGAATACGTTTTATAAACTAAAAGTGGGCCAATTTAGTACCAAGAAGTATACTTGTTAGTAAACTACTAGTTGTCTTTTTTAAGTAAACTTGGTATTTACTTTTTAATACTTAATTATACTTTTAAACATATACTTGAAGTATACTTATTTTTGGTAAGGGTGGATCAGTTTGATTCAGAAGATAAGCTTTATTCTGATCCCAGTTGAGAGGAGAATCTGAGGTAATCCTGTGTCTGTTATAATGCTAAAAATCATATGAAAAAAGAAAATCCTCACTTCAACTTCATTCTCAACTTTAAAATGTTACATTTATGCAAACACTATTGAACGTGAAACTGTTCAGACTCTAAAGCTGTAAGACTTTGGAGATATTGGACTTATCGATTTATAATTTGATACTTTTTCATTTGATTTTTTTTTAATCTGTCATATGTGATACTTTGTCTTTTTTTCATAACGCAGTAGGTACTCCACTTTTACTTCTTTATCCTCCTGGCATTATTTGATGTAATGTCTGCTTAAACGTTGACAAGGGCAATAAAAAAAAAAAAAAAAAAAAAAGATCAGTGTGAATAACTCTTTAGCAGATTCTGGTACCAGGAAGACTTCAATCCATTCTGACTAATTGTAAAATTGTCCATTAGGTTTAATTAATTGGTAACTAAGAATAATAGACTCCCATCTTTCCTCCTCTGCTTACGCCTCGAAGCCTCGATACGGAACATCAGTTCACGATCAGTCATACGTCACTTCCGCCTCGGCAGCAGCAGAACAAAATGGCGGCTGTGTTGGAGCGAGTGGACGGATGTGTCGCTCCAGCGGATTCGGACCCTTTGACGCCGCGTCAGAGCAGCCCCCTGCCCGAGCAGCATCAGAACAACCCTCTGCTCGGCCTGCCCATCGTTGCGATCGAGGCGATCCTCAACTTCCTGTCCTATGACGAGATCAGCCTCCTGCGCGCGGTAAGGACGCGCGCGGCACCGCGCCGGCTGCATGAACGTCCAGCTCGTTTGGTTGGGAACATTGAAGTATTGAGACCAATTACACGCTATAAATGCACACCTGTATGCGCGTTCACTGTTTTTGTGAGTTTGTCTTTATTCCTGTCATTGTGCAGATTGTGTATTACTATCGTAAAAGAGGTGGGGAAACTATGACTGTACAAGAGAACTGGACCGAGGAGCCTGCTGTCCCCCAAACCCAAAATCCCACAGACTTCTATAGAGACATGAACAGCTGGTACTCAGTCGTTCTATTGGCCAGAAGAACTGTTCTTACTCTGTTTCATATTTTATCACAATCTTGCTAACTCTAATTCTTTTCATACTTGTTCTTCATTACAGGATATTCCAAGTTATAAACTGGCCAATCAGAGGCCTCATTTTAAAAGTTGACTGAATGCTATAGAAATGTCTGAATTCCCCCGCCTACTATAGTGCACTATATAGCACATTTGTCATTTTCTAGTGCTGTCCAAACAGCTAATTCCAAAATCAAGTGCACCACAAATTTCCCAGAAGTCTTTGCAAAAAACTAGCGTGCATTGATGCTCTCTCGATTAGCAAATACAGACCACAATGCATTCCAGTCGAACACTTTCTTACAAAAAAAATCCTGTTTAAATGTATTTTTTAAATAAATCATCCACATTTTCACAATCAGAACACAGTGGAGTCATAAATAAACTTCGTGAAATGTTGGTATTGATTCGATTTTCACTTTTTGAAATCAGTGATGTCGTATCCGGCGTTTAGAAAAACCAAAGAAAAGTAGAGAGTATTGTGTCCGAATTGCCTTAAAAATCCACGGCACTGTACAGGTTTTTTAGGTGTAGGAATTCAGACACAACCTTGGACACACTCTGTCCAATTCTCTTACACAGACAAGCAGTAGAATCATACTTAAATTACTTGAAAATCTTCTCTAGTTAACTCCATTTGCAGTTTAACAACAGAAACCAAAGTTCTCCATCAGCTACACTCTGTTACTTTGTTCACACATGCTTCATATTCAGGTTTGTGCATTAGAAACAAATATCCGTGGTATCACCCCTTCCCTCCACCATTAAATACAGATGCTGTCTGCTCTGTTCCTCGCTTGTCATCGTTCTCACCTGCCATCGCAAGATGTCTACTCATAATAAAACATGGATCTGCTCATCTGTGCTATGCAATTTGAATGTTTTACCAAAATAATTGTAGTCATTTTTTCCTCTAAATCTCTATCTTTCCTTTTGAGCTACGTAGATTATTTAGGTCTTCAACTTTATTTATTTAACTTTGTTATGCTATTCTCATTTCTATTTTATTGTTAATTTATTTCACATTGCTATCATTTATGTATTGTTTGGATCAGACAAAGTCACATAAGACACAAGCTGATGCAGGCAGTAGCTCTGCAGCTGAATCCGGCTTCCTGCTACCCCTACATTTAGCCCTTCAAACAGAGAGATATGGAAAAACCAGTGTCTTCAAAAACTCAGACGTTTCTCTTCCACGATGATGTCATCAATAGTCGCCGGGCATCCACGTTAGCGGGTAACTGCCAGTGCTCGGAAAATGCGTCCCATCAGTTTTATAACTTAAAAAAAATCATGGTAACACAAAAGCAACTACTTACATTTAAATGTATACTCCTGTGCATCATGGCACACCCATGTGAAGAATTGCGTTTCTCCTCCTCAGAACAGCGCAACGTGGATCACCCTCGCAAAGTCCCTCCCCTTAAAAAACAATATTGGACACCACTAAAGCTTCACCAGGCCCTACAGTTGGAGGGATACGGAGAAGCTGTAGTGTAGGACAGGTCCCTAAAAGTTTTTTTGTGGGGGCCACATAACTGTTTTCTTCTCTGATGGGGGGCCGGGGTCGGTTTGTAGACCAACAGAAAACGTGTAACAATCACAGCCTAAAGGTAAACATTTATGTTTTCCCAGAAAGCAACTCAAGTTTTAACAATTCCCTCTGTAATACTGACGGAAACATTAATATTAAAACGTTCTAAAAATGAACTAATGGTTGTTTTGAGACGTTTGGAGGACTCTTCTTATCCATCTGCTACTTTCAGTTCCCAAGAGGCTCTTTAGGTTTTTTCTTTTTTGTTTTGTTTAACTTATTATCAATAACTTTTTGCAAAAAATGAATAACTAACGTAATAAATGTTTTTGGCATGGTTTTAAGTGTAAAACATTGTAAATATTTCAATTTTCTCCCAGATAAAATGTACAATAAAAATGATAATATATCTTTATATATATTTACCGTTCAGCTTTTAAAGTTTAAAAGACACAAAACACTGCCACCAAATTCATGCAGACTCTATCAATAACAGTGATACTGTCTCAATTTTTTGTTCTTTAATCAGTCACTCATTTTGTAACAGGCTTTGCACCCCCGCTCAGCACATGTGCTTTGCGCAGGGCTCTGCATTTTTATCATCTTTCTCTGCAAATGGTATTGATTTGACATGTACAACTCGAAGAGAAAGAAGCAAGAAGATTTGTGACATTGCTTATTAAATAAAAATGAGTAGCTGCGCTATCCTGAACTAATGGGAAACAAATAAAAAGTGAACTTCTTTTTTTTCTTTCATTTTTAAATCCAGGATTATAGAATAAAAACAAAGATCTGATCGCGATCACAGATTAATGTGGGCCTGAAGAACTGCGCATGGAGGAGATGGATTGATAAGGTCTCCAGCCAATCAGGACGCAGAACAGGGTGCGCTGTTTATTTATTGAAAAAGGGAAAAAAAAGCTGCATGATCACACTGAGACCAGCTGAACTGCACTGTGGAAGGAACACTGGATTCTGTTCTATTTGATCAGTCATGTGGGCAGATGGAAAAGAAAATCATGGGTCTCTGATAGTTTTGGGGGGCCGGACCAAACATGGAGATAGGCCGGGTCCGGCCCGCGGGCCGTAGTTTGGGAACCTCTGGTGCTGGAGAACACGTTTAGTTCGGCCTGCCTGTAGAGGGCGCTCCTGTGTTCATGTTTGTTCCTTTGTGGTTGTTAATAAAGGTCAATAGCAGTCCATTATTTATGTTTTGCTCTGACTGACTGCAAAAATGGAAGATGCAATCTCAGTAAAATATCTTAATCAAAATGTGAAGTAATAAATAATGAAGGGCCAGCACGTCTTCAAGCTCCTCCATCACTGATGCAGTGTGTATCGGTGTAGGTCTCCTGCTTCACTACTGCACTAGTTCAGAAGCTTTCAAGACAAACGTGGTGGTGGTGGTTGTCGTCAAGCGGATTGTCAACAGACTGGACCATCAGAGTTGTGGATTTCATGAAAGATTCTGTTGTTCTGCAGGTGTGCAAGCGCATGGACATGATCTGCCAGCGCGTCCTGAACCAAGGCTTTTTGAAAGTGGAGCGGTACCACAGTCTTTGCCAGAGACAAGTAAAAGCCCAGCTGCCCAGGTCAGTTCCTCTTCCGTCACAGTTCTATTAACTCAGGTTTCTACTGACCATAACTCACAGTCCAGAAAGTAAACTGCTCTCATAACCATTCTGAACCATTGGTTCTTCTCTAATGTTAGACTTTGCACATTATTTTCAAACTGCCTTTCAGGATGAGGCTGTTTGAGAGTTTATTAGGGGATCTGTAAAGTTTTGCATAGATCTGGATGTATCTGTAGGTTAGGAAAAAAAACCTTAAACCTAAAGATGGAGGATACAGAGTTATGAAGGAAAAGTAATCAATCATTGCATAATGACTTATTTTGATTTTTTTTTTTTTTTAATATATATATATTTTTAATTCCATATGTCTTTATTCTGTCTTATGTTTGCAGCTTAAGGGTTTAATGAATAAGGCAAAGACAGAGGGGGACAGTGGAACCTTCTATCCGTCATCAATAACCACTGTTTGTTTGTTTGTTTGTGCTATTTTAATGTTTGTTTGTGGCCTCCATGAGTCTGCTGGAGTTTGTATGATCTAGCATGGGTCCAGATTTGCTCCATTTCTCATCAAAGTTTCCTTAAATTCTCCTATTGTTGTGAATTGTTTAGGCGGGAGTCTGAAAGAAGGAACCACTCCCTGGCTCGCCACGCGGACATCCTGGCAGCTGTAGAAACCCGCCTCTCTCTGCTTAACATGACATTCATGAAGTATGTGGACTCCAACCTCTGCTGTTTCATTCCTGGAAAGGTGAGCTGCAAAGACACTGTGCACATTAATCAATAAGCTGCTTCTCTGCTACGACCATCATTTCATTTTGAATTCTCTGAGACGAGCATAATGCAGATGCTTTCAATTTCAGAAGAACCGGCAGGTGAACAGCTTGAAGCAGATTTTCTTTATACACCTGTCTCTGAAAACCAGGTTGATCACAGTAGGGCTGCCACGATCAGTCGACTAATTGAATATTAAAATAGAGTCAATTAGTCGTTACTTTTTAATATATTGAGTCAGAGTGTAGTAAAGTTGAAAGTTATGTTGGCATTCCGCTAGCTTTTGGTACCATCTTGACATTTTTAAGGTTTTTTTTTTAAGGCTATTTCAGCTAATATTTCAGCTACATGCTAGCTGTTTTGGCTAACTTCAGTTGTTAGGCTGGTTTGGCATTTAACTAATATACTAGCTGTCTATCAGCTTCATCATTTTCAGCTATCAGCTTCAGAGTTTTTAGCTATCATTTTCAGCATCTTCAGAGGCCAAATTTAGCATTCACACTAGCATTATTACAGGTAATGCTATATATTTTAGTTTTCAGTTAGTTTAAAGCTAATGATGGTTAAAATGTCTGTTTTACGTCCACTTTGTGTATGGCCTGATTAGTCGACTAATTGGGAAAAATAATCAGTGATTGGTCGACTATTAAAATAATGGTTTGTGTCAGCTCTAGATCACAGATGTTTTAGCCAAAGCTTTCTGTCTAATTTACAGTAGAAGTCTTCCAAAAGACAACAACACATCAGTTTGAATCCATGTTCTGAACCCACTAAATCTTTTTCTTTTTGCTCTAAGGTAGAGTCCCCCTGGACAGGTCAGCACTCTGTTGTAGGACTGTTCAATCACACGCATATATTCACACCTAGGGACAGTTTAGAACAGGCAACTCCAGACGCCAGATTTCCCAGAGTGTTCTCTCAACCAAACATCATACATGACTAAAAAATATATAATAATTAAAACTGTTTATTTCTCTAAAGAAGTCTTATGGGATTTTGGCTTCTTGGAGCCAGCTGGTACTTCCTGTTTAGAAAATGAGGGAGGAGAGAGATTGCTAGGTCCAGTTCTCTTAGTCAGTGGACTGGAGATTCCACTCTGGACCTCCTGCAGCTTGGTTCTGCTCCTCACCTGTCTTCCTCCAAACCCTTGGACCATGATCTCTAAACGAAAGACACGCTCTACTTTTGTCATCAAACAGAACTTTGGACCTCTGGCCAACAGTCTGGTCCTTCTTCTCCTTGGTCCAGTTGAGATGTTTCCTCTGTTGGTTCAGGCTCAGAAGTGTCTTATCCAGAGGATCAATGGTTATGTCTCAAGTCTCCCCCAAATTGAACCGAACTGAGACAATAGAAGCTAACTGCAGTGACATTTAGGGAACCTGAGACAATACCTTGAGATTCGTAGATGTTTAGTTTCTGAAACAGAAGATTCACCAATTATTTCTTAGTTAGTTGACGGAAACTAACTAATTTATGGCCTTCAAAATTAAGGCAGATTTCTTCACAGTTTTGATTGATGTGAAAATAAACAATTAACTTGAACTAAATTAAAAGTGTTCCCTGAATCTATATTCTGTGAAAGTTTTTTTTTAATGGATTTAAGGAAGTTCAGTAAATATACGTTTCCTCGATACTCTAATCATAAGGAAAGATTATTATATCAGTGTTCTTAGTAGACCATGCGTCAAGCAAACAAGACATAGCTGGATGGGTTCATTCCTCTCTGACCCCACCCCCCTTCCTCCAGGTGCTACTAGAGATAAAGTTGTGTGCATTACTGATCAGCGTGAGGCTATTGGTGAAGGATCGAGCGGGCCCTGAACAGCTGCACTGGTCTCGGTTGGGTTCCAGAAACCCAGGCACACAGGAGCTGTAGTAATTCCACCTTCTCCTATGTCACGTGTGTCAGTGTCGAGGCCCGGTCGGGTTATTCTATCCGGCCCTCCAGATCATTTTATTTTAATGTTGTTAATGACCTGATGTTATCTTGCGCTCATTTCTAACTTGTATAATTTTGACAAAATCTATTTTTATGGAGAGTAAAATATCGAAAGTTATTTAAGGTTTAAGTAGATTTATGCTGGAATAATATTCATGGTTTTTTAGAATTCATAATTATGTTCAAAAGTTACAGTTTTAAAGTTTTAAAAATTGACATTCTTCATTTTTTAGGCTGTTTTGGAGTTTAGCTAATATTTCAGCTACATGCTAACTGTTTTGGCTAATTTAGGTTTTTCTAAAAGGTTTTTTGGGCTATTTTGGAATCATGCTAATATTTACCCGCTACCTGTTTTGCTTTTTTCCTTTTTTTTAGGCTATTTTGAAGTTTAGCTTTTTTTTTCAGCTACGTGCTAGCTGTTTTGGCAAACCTACGTTTTTTTTTGTTTGTTTTTTAGGCTAATTTGGCTATCAGCTTCAACCTTTTCAGCTATTAGCTTCAGTATTTTCAGCTATCAATTTCAGCATCTTTATCAGCACTAGTATCTTTAGTGGGTAAATTCAGCTCACAGCATTCACATTAGCATTATCACAGGTAATGCTATATATCTAGTTCATAATTGTGTTCAAAAGGTAAAGTTTTAAAAATGTAGTTTTAGAGTGTTCAGTAAATGTTTATCCTGTTTGGCCCGCGGCTTAAGATGTGTTTTGGGTTTTGGCCCCTCGTGTGATTGAGTTTGACACCCCTGTCCCGTGTCCTCAGGTCATCGATGAGATTTACCGTGTGCTGCGCTATGTGAACTCCACCCGAGCCCCTCAGAGGGCTCATGAAGTTCTTCAGGAGTTGAGGGACATCTCATCTATGGCCATGGAGTACTTCGATGAGAAAATTGTCCCCATTCTAAAAAAAAAACTACCAGGAACGGATCTGTCCGGCCGCCTCATCGGCTCAGCTCCAGGTTACTTTTCATTCTCTGCTCCTAATTTAGATCTCCAAAATTAGATCTTTGGAGGAGATCCGTGATAGGTGGTGATCTATTGGTTTGTTTGAAACGGGTTTTGTAGTCATTTTCAGGATTTTGAATCAGCAAATTTCTCCCTTTCTAAAAATGAACACGTTTGTGGTCTAAGGCTTTTTTTTAAGGCTTTTTTTTTTTTAGCTCGCCATTGTGCAGTCACATCTCATCATTTCAGCATGATTATTATGATTTGAGGGGATGGGGTTCAACACAAGATAAATATAAAGTGAAGGTTTAAATATTTCTAATGTATGTATGGGGGTGACAGTGGTGGAAGTCTGCATGTTTGTTTGTTTCAGACTGTTTTACATTATGGCTGCATGAGCAGAGCTCAGTTCAAAACACTCCCTTCTTTGGTGGTTAAAGATGTCGGATCCACCTGCTTTTGCTTTCTGCTGGCTTCAGACTTGAAGCTAGCTGAAGTTCTGAAAGTTCTGTCCTGTTCCCTCTCAGTGGCTGGACCATCCACATCACTGACCACCATGTCGCTGCTGGCCAAGAACACACCGTCGCGCTCTGAGATGACAAAGGTGCAGCAGCAGGTGAAGGTAAACGGCGCCTCCATGACGGCTCTGCGCAGAGAAATGCAGGAGGTCCGGATGAAGCAGCTGGAGCAGCAGAAGCAGCTGCAGGACCAGGAGCAGAAGCTGCTGGAGCAGAGTCAGGTGATCGCGGAGCAGAACGCTCGCCTCGGCGAGCTGGAGCACAAGCTCCGGGAGATCCTGGACAGCCGCGCTGCCACCATGGGGAGGAGGGGGTCTACCGCCGCCGTCTCCACGTCTTCTGCTGTGGCGAGCGCGCCTGCCACTGCGCTGACTGATAGCCGAGCCTCACTCGCGGGAGCGGACGCCGGCTCGTCGCTGAAGCGAGCCCAGAGCCCGGACACCCCAGAGCTTCCCCGACAGTCAAAGCGACTGCGCAAGAGGAAGTGAGGCTGGATGTTCTGCCCATTGTTTGTGTCCAAGTCTTAACTCGCATATCAACACCCCAGTGATCCTAAACCGTCAACCGTCTGTCTCTACAGCCAACCTTTGCATATGGATCTTCAAGGATGTTGGCCGCAGCGCTTTGTCTTTCTTTGTTTGACTGAGGCCTCAGGAGCGGGCCGTTCAACTTTTAGACTCTCCTGACTCAAGTGTAAAAATTTGAATCATTGAAAATACCAAAAAAAAAAGCTTTTTTTTCTCTAGAAGCTGAATGCACAGGGAACTCTGCAGATATTAGACAGAATTTGAGGATCTGTAGGAGGTTCTGCTGACTTAAACCTCAAAATGACCTTTTCACCTGCTGGATCTCGTCTGAATCAGAATATTTTGTTTAGGACAGAAATTAGAGAATCGTA
Organism: Oryzias javanicus; assembly: GCA_003999625.1. Lineage (NCBI taxonomy): Eukaryota > Metazoa > Chordata > Actinopteri > Beloniformes > Adrianichthyidae > Oryzias > Oryzias javanicus. The sequence goes on along the minus strand of CM012439.1, from coordinate 11,981,146 downwards.
ACGTTCAGGTCCTCCTCGAGACTGTTGAGACACTTTTGGTCTTTTTTGCAGAGCTCCATCCGAGACTTCAGCCTCTGTGTCAAAACTGGGCCAGCCGAGAAATGTTTTGCACGAATCAAAGCACCTGTTTGGAAGAGAAACCTTTTGGTTCAATACACTTTAACAAGAAGTAGAAATCCTTAAGCCCTGCCGTGGAGGACTCGTGAGAATGGTGGGATGGTTGCACCACTGGAAAAGGTGAAGAGCACTGGAAGAATGAGTAGCTGAAGAACGCGTTTGTTTTTCTACTTTCTTGTTTAAAGCCTCACCGTGGCCCACGCGTGCATTGGGCCTCCTCTGAGTTGTCATTAGAAAAACCGTTATCTTCATGTTTTTGAAGCTGTGGATGAATTCTCATGTATGTGAAGGACATTTCAGTCAGATGTATCTATTAAATCTTAATATAAGGATGCCTGCAGGTATGTGTACGTCTCTGATTTGGCCTTTGTCTTTAATTTACTGAAGCGGAGAAGTCATGTAGCCTGTTTAAAGTCAATGGTAGCTTTAGATTTCACTCTATTTCCATATTTTTTGGCCGGACCGTCTTTTTGTTTGATGACTACAGTATGTGTATGTGTGTTCGACCTCATATCAGACAGATAATCTACTGGTTAGTAGATTAGTTAGCGAAGGAAAAGAAACTAACCAGGATTTCAAAGAGAGGAGAATCCTGGGAAGGATCTGTTGGTGGGACAAAACCCAACCGCACAGCGGTGCTTTTGCCCGGTGTCTGTGCGTTGCGACCTGCTCGACTACTGCAAGCGGTCTGCAGCGATATCGGCAACCCGCAAAGAAACACGGACGAGGAGTCTGACAGTTTGTGTACATCTTAGTCTTTGTGTAGATTTGAATAAAATCACAACCATTTATCAGGTATGCATTGCGTTTCCTAAAAACCTTCACTATCTGACCACATCCTTGACTCCTCCCTGATCAGCGTCTTCTCGTGAACGACCCCGGCGTCAGAGGGCCGCTCTGTCCAGAGTCAGCGCTCGCTCTCCTGCTCTGGCCTCCGCCGGGAACCGTCTCCAGATCATGAATGTCCTTCATCCCCCAGCAACACCGCACAGGTCTTAAATCATAATCTTCAGTACTTCAGATGGATAAACAGAATTTGTTTTTTTTTTATGAGTTTCTTTATTTTTGAGAAAAACTGGGATTTTTTAAAATAAAAGTTGAACTATATCTAGATCAAATGTATGTAAATAAATAAATAATAAATTCATCTCAATGGGACAGCTTTGATAATATTTAAATAGACTCATTAGTTTGGGATAACAGTATTTTTCTGACAGGACAGCTCCCACTCTGAAGCAAACATTTCTGTCTTTGTGAAATGTAACATATTTCTGTAACTGAATCCCCAAAATGTGTTCCATGTCTTAAGTTCTGAGAATAAAGTTATTAAAAAATATTAATAAATAACATAACTCGATCACCCAGATACCGAAACTCAAATTAAAAACTCAACTTTAGAAAATAATAAAGTTGATTGAAAAAAAAAAATGGCGCAAAAAGGAAGTGACGTAATATATATGCTTGTTTGGGAGTTGGAGATCCGGTAGAGACAGCAACATGCACGTGTCAAGGTAAGCTCCCGTATAGGAAACGAAAGCTGGAGGAACAGAGCTGGATCTCGGTTTGTACGTGAAAGTCACTCGCAGGTCGAGGACGGAGGACCGACGAGAACCGGAGAGGTTCTGCCGAACACAGACTGCACCGGAACCGGGATAACCGGCTGTCCAAGATCTTTACATCAACTTGACGTTCAGTTTTTCTGCTTGGTTGCACGTAAATACACGCGGATACCATCAGCCAATGATCTGATCGTGAATGTTTTATCTGGCAAAGCTACAGGATTCCCTCCTCCACATGTTCTCTCTGTGTAGAGGGATGGAGGGACCGGTGTTGCTTCCGTGTCCTCTTTGCGTGGAGGAGAAACGAAGAGTCACTTCTCTTTTGTGCAGAACTGGCACATTTATTCAGGCAGAACAGCATTCCAGCATTTGCTCCTCAGATCACAGAGATCACTACATCAACTCCTTAGGAAAAAACCTGCACATGCGCAGCTCAGCTGCAGAAACTCAGAGAGTGCCGTTTTTATTACCGTAAACCATGCAATACGGACACATCCTCAAAACACATATAAAACATTGAGTAAGGGCGCACTTCAATTTTCACATTTAACACCCCCACTCGAACTTAACTCACTGTTTTTACATTAACTCACTGTTTTTACATTGACACATTAAACACCAAACAAACTCTCAGAAAATCTTTGCAACTTCAGCCTTGTTGCTGGTTTAGTCATCACATCAGCAGTCATCTTTTCTGTTGGACAGTAGTTTAACAGAACTTTACCACTCGTCACAATCTCTCTGATGAAAATGATACTTGATGTCAATGTGTTTGCTCCTCTGTCTGTTAACAGGATTCTTAGCGAGAGCTATGGTGCCCCTGATTGTCTTCAAACACTTCAGTTTTTTGCTGCATCCATCTAGACGAGAGCAACTGCTCCAGATAAATGACTTCCTGTAAAGCTGCAGCAAGAGACATGTATTCTGCTTCACATGTTGAAAGCGCCACGGTGGGCTGTCTTTTTGTTTTCCAAGAAATGAGTGAGCTCTTCTCACTCAGACTCACACAGTATCCTGAAACGCTGCTCTATCTTTTTCACTGGATCCCCAGACAGCATCACAATAGACCTGGAGGCCTAGCGTACCTGAAGAGCTTTTGTTAAAGCACAACTCCTTTTCCTGAGTACTTTAAGATACCTGAAAACATGCTTAACACTGTTCCAGTGTTCTTCTGTAGGATCTCCAAAGTACTGAGAGAGTTTGCTCACAATGAAACTCAGGTCCGGCCTAGTACAAGTTGACAAGTAGATTAAACTTCCTACTGCTTCTCTGTACTTTCTTGCATCTGTCATTTTCTTTCCATTATCAGAATACATCAGTTTCTGTTCACAAGGGGTCTCTCTTGGTTGCAGTCTTCCATTCCAAATCTTTTTAGGATCTTATTTATATATCTTTTCTGCGACATTTTGACTTGGTTTTCACTTTGATAGAAATCAATACCCAAAAAATGCTTCAATCTTCCTAAATCCTTCATTTTAAATCTGTCAGTTAACATCTGTTTTACATCACTTAGAGTCTGTTCACTGCTTCCTGCTAGAATAAGGTCATCAACCCAAATCACAATGATCACTTTTTCATCCTCTCTCTCTCTGGAATACAGACAGTGGTCTGCAGGATTCTGTTCAAATCCATTTTCAGTCAAATGCTTGTGTAGCAACAAGTTCCAGTTCCTGCCTGATTGCTTTAGCCCATAAAGTGACTTATGTAGCTTACACACTAGTTTTTGACCTGTTTTTGTCTTCTTTTCAAAACCTTCTGGTTGCTCCACAAATATCTCACAGTCTATTGGAGCATGCAAATAAGCTGTCTTCACATCCATTTGGTGTAGGATTAACCTTCCTGTGCTGCTTTTTGCATCACCACTCTCACACTTGTCATGTCTGCAGTTGGTGAAAAAGTCTCACTGAAATCTGTCCCTTCTTTCTGATTATAGCCTTTAGCCACAAACCTCGCTTTATATTTATCAGCTCCGTCAGCATCGGTTTTAACTGTGTAGACCCACCTTCCCCCCACTGCTTTCCTGTCTGCAGGTAACTTAGTAAGGGTGAAAGTCTTATTGTCTATCAGTGACTTCATTTCTTCTTCCATAGCAGTTTTCCATTTCTCTGACTCTGCTGACGCAATCGCTTCCTGATAGGTGTTAGGGAGGTCACACACTGCTCTGTAACAGAAATCTACACACATTAGGAGATTGTCATTACATTCAGTGTCATAATCCTGAAGATAAGCCGGTTTCTTCTTGGTTCGAGTTGGATTCTTTCTTTGAGCTGTCTCCCGGGGTTTTCCCGCACAGGATTGCTCTGTCTCTTCTGGTGAAGTTTCAAAAGTCTCACAGTCAGTACCAACATTTTTATCGGCTCCTCCTTCCATCTCTGTTGAATCCTCGTTTGTTTCTCTCGGAAACGTTCCATCCACAAACTCCAAATTTAACTCTGGCGTTTTGTGTTCTTTTTTCACTCGTAGTTCTGTTGATGAACTTTACCAGCCTGTGTTTCTGGATTTTACTCTCATTCGGGTGATAGACCAAGTAAGCTGGGCTATACTTGTCATATCCAATGAAAATTCCTTCCTCACATCTTGACTCAAGCTTCCCTTTCTCTGGTTTGTAAGTCAAACATGTGGAGCCAAACTTATGCATGTTTGCAATATTTGGTTGCTTTCCTGTTAGCATCTCGTACGCTGTTTTCTTTGTGCGTCTGCTGTAACACCTGTTCCTGATATAAGCTGCAGTCTGCATTGCATAGTTCCAAAATGTATTTGGTAACCCGCTTTCCATCAGTAAACATCTGCTCATTTCCAAAAGTGTACGCCAGCCCCTTTCTGCTGTACCGTTTTGATGCGGTGAATATGGTGCAGATTTTTCGTGTCTGATTCTGTTTTTGATTAAAAGTTCCTGAAAATCTTTGCTCGTAAATTCTGTTCCATTGTCAGAACGAATACATCTTATTTCACCATATGGTGCTACATCCGCTATGAACTTTTCTGTTGCACAAACTGCATCACTTTTGGCTTTAAGAAAATACACAAAGATGGTTCCTGTGTAGTCATCAGTAAAAGACTGTGCGTATCTGTACCCTTCAAAACTAGTTTCCATAGGACCAGCTAGGTCTGTGTGTACTAGTTGAAGTGGTTTTTCAGCTTTTCTGTCAGGTTCCCTGTTTCGGGTCTGAGTGGTTTTTCCTTCTATACACACTCTGCATGGGCTCACCGTTTATGTACATCCCCTTTTACTTCCATTCCTTTTACCACACCTTGCAGCTTCCTTATATCTTCAAAATTACAATGACCCATGATTTCATGCCAACCCTGAATATCATGAACAGCTTTACATTTGTCATTGTCATCTTCAATAGTGGGTAAAATAGTACAGTTTTTCATTTTCATGAATGTCAAACCTGCATCTGTTCTTGGTGATCAGGTGGCTCTCTCCTTTCTTGAATGTGATGGTTGTCCCCTCATTTGCTGCTCTTGCCACCGAGAAGATGTCATGGGGGTATGTTGGCATAAAGAGGGCATCTCTGAGATATGCCCGGTGCTGCTGTCCATCACAGTCAACCAGACGTATCATCGCTGTCCCTCTGCGCTGCGCTGTTCCGTTGACCTTGTTCCGTCAGCCAGCTCCACTGTATGCCTCTCTGCATTAAAGGATTCATCAAAATCAGTGAATTTCCTGATGTCATTCACAATGTGGGATGTGGCGCCCGCGTCCACCATGATGCCTTTCATCTTCACTTTGCTCGCTGGAGTCTCTGCTTTGGCTTTGAAGAAGTGGTCTGTGCTTCCACTCATATCCTCCGTTACCTTCCGGACGCCATCTTGTCTCCCCTTTTTCTTACATATAGTCTCTTTATGCGTGTTACTTTTGCAAAAGTTGCACCACACCTTCTGCTGGCATCTCCTTGCTATGTGTCCTCTCTTTCCACATTTGTAGCATGTAATCTCATCCTCTTCTTCTTTTCTGTAGTGGATACGTGCTTTATGTTTCATCTGTTCTTGTTTTACGTAGGTTTTCATTACGTTGTCTGTTGATTCCGTCTTGCTCATTTTTTCTGCTTCTTCATAGACTCTCAACCTCCTCGAAGAGTCTGTGAAAGTTACTGTATCTTCATTCTGAGTTACGTGAACGGCGAGAGGCTTGAAGGAGTCGGGAGTCCGCCTAAGATCATGGCGATGAGCAGTCCGTCGCTCATATTCTCACCGGCGTCACGAAGAGCCGTTATCGTGTTCTCCGCCCTTATCATGTAGTCCGTCACGCACTCGTGTTCCGCCATCTTCAACCTCGTTATAGCGCTGTGTAGAGGGTTTATTATTCTGGGTTTACTCTTCCCAGAGTAGTGGTCTCTCAGAATCTTTAGGAGCTTCTCTGCCTTTAATCCGCGGCTTTCATGTTGACGAGCGACAAGCTCTTGTCATCAATTAGCCTTATTAGCTCCGCATAGCAGTCCGCGTTCTTGCTTCGGTCAGCGGCTAGCTGCTCTTCAGTCACAGGCTCCGTAAGGATCGTTTCTTTAAGCTTCAGGCTGTGCAAATATCCGAGGAAGCGAGTTTCCCACAGTTCATATTTTTCTTCTGAACCGTCAAACACTAGCTGTGCTGTTTGGACACCTGCTAATCTGTTAGCCATTTTGTTAGTCCGCCGCCCTTTTTCTTTTTCCGCGCCTTTTCTCGGTCGTCGCTCAATTAGCTCCTTTTCTTTAGCAAACGTCGTGTTAGCTTTCACTTTCGTTTCTCCGATTTCACCTTTCTTAGTACGGTAGCTTACATGCTTAGCAGTTCCGTCTAAAAGCTTGAGGAATCCGCTTGATACTTAGCGTTCATTCATTCAGCTCCGGTGAAAAACGCCGTCATCTGGGCCCATAACCTGTAGAGGGATGGAGGGACCGGTGTTGCTTCCGTGTCCTCTTTGTGGAGGAGAAACGAAGAGTCACTTCTCTTTTGTGCAGAACTGGCACATTTATTCAGGCAGAACAGCATTCCAGCATTTGCTCCTCAGATCACAGAGATCACTACATCAACTCCTTAGGAAAAAACCTGCACATGCGCAGCTCAGCTGCAGAAACTCAGAGAGTGCCGTTTTTATTACCGTAAACCATGCAATACGGACACATCCTCAAAACACATATAAAACATTGAGTAAGGGCGCACTTCAATTTTCACATTTAACACTCTGTGTATCAATGCTCTTCTTGACGTTTACCTCGATCACGTGTCTTGAATACATCCGCCACCTAAAAAAAAGGGGCGGGGTGAAAGGTCACGTAACCTCAGCCCGAATAAACTGACCAAGTTAAGAAAAAAGCAAACGTCTTAGCCCCCACCGAAAAAAAAGTATACTCTAAGTATATGTTTGAAAGTATACCAAAGTATATTTCTCCAAGCGTGCTTGGGACTCTTGGGGAAGTATCCTGGCAGTTTACTAACAAGTATACTCCATTGTGTCTCTCTGGTTAAATAAAAATCAAGTAAAAACTGTAAAGGAGAAAGTGGTCAAATAAAAGAATTACAGTAACTACCTCTCTGCCATCAAACCTTGATAATCACTAGGGCTGGGTATCAATATAATTTCCAGAAACGATTCATTCGATTCACAAGAACCTAAATCTGATTTTTTTTTTCTTCTCTGATTCTTTTGATTCTTCGATTTAATTCAATTTTAAGTTTACACATTTATACACATTTGTTTATAAATACATTAAAAATCTCCTGTATAATTTGAATACATTTATATTAATCTGGTCCAGTTAGACTGTAAAATGTATCAGTGAAATACTGAGATTGTTAATATCATCCAGTGTTTCATGGATTCTCTAAAGGAGAGTTCTAACTAAAATGTTCAGATCTTTAACATTGTAAACATTGTTCTGCTTCTCCTGGAGAATGTTTTAGTTTGACCACTAGGTGGCGATTGCACTACAGAAGTGCTTTTTATTCAAGAAGAAGATGAGTATGAGGGGGAAAAAAACGAAGTTTTAGACCACAAATAGTTACTTTAAACTTATTTCCTTAAAAGAGTTTGGAAAATGAATGCCTGTAAGTAAATAAAGATGTTCAGATTTAGTCAGCAATGTATTTTTTTGTTCAACCGAATGTTGGCATTAGGGGTCCTATAGGAAATTCTATTGAACGTTAGCATCAAGCAAGCGGACTTTAGCTTTACGTGCTAAATTGATTTATATCTTTTGTGAATTTATTATTGATTCATTAAGTTTAAATCAATTCAAGTTGATTAATCAATTTTTTTCAACCCAGCCCTAATAATCACAGCATAGTTGGAAGCGTAGGCACCTCTTTAAAAGGTAACCAAACCCTAAATTAACTTTTTTTTGACTGCTGAGGTCTATAAATGGGGCCTTAAAAGTGCTGTCTGTTGGTCATAGCCAATTTTTTTACAAATTGAAATAGGAGTTTAATTCTTTAAAATATAGTCAAAAACCGTCCGTGTTCTTCCCCCCACAGGTTGAAATGAGGTATTACAGTTGAATTTTGTGATTGGTCAAACCATGTAAGTTTTAGAAGTCTGACGTCATGATCTGCTGCTCCAGTGATGATAACTGACCAGCCCTCAAGCCCCGCCCCTCTGACTGGATTTTCACATTTCAGCTGTGGGTGGAGTCAGCCTCCAACTTCCTTATTTGGTTACCCTTTAAAAAAACGTCAACATGAAGCTAAAAGTTTGTATGATGGAGCTTGTTCTCTGCCAGCAGAAGGTCAAAGTAGAGCTGGTAGGAGATCATCTGTTCAATAATTAGTAAACGTTCCTCCAGTTGGAGCTCTGCTGAACATGCCATGTCTGTTTGTTGTTTTTGATATTGATTTTGCTCTTCCAGCTGTGAAATTCTTATGAGAAGATGAAGAACAAAAGTGGTTGCTGGATGGACGGCCGCCTCAGGCAGCGGGTGGAGCAGGTATAGGCTCCGTTTATCATTGTTTTCTCCCGCCGACCTCGTCTTCTCAGTGGGAGTTTATGCAGGTGTTTAGGTAATGCTAAATTACAAATGTACAGAGTTTTTTTTTTTTTTACCTTGATTTAGGCCCACAACGCTAACCTGGGGCTCACACTGCAGCCGTTACTATCGGTGTAGGGTCAAAGGTCACCTGTCAAAATGAGTGTGATGGAAAGTATATTCCTGATCTCTCTATCTCATTTGTTTTAATCACAGAAACTAATGAAGGCCAGAGGCTGCACGATTCATTCAAAGTTTATTAAACTATCGTCTTAATTGTTTTTATTTTTAGTTAGTTTAAAGCTAAAGATGGTTAAGGTGTGCGTTAAGTTGACTTTTAAATTAGTCGTTTGTGGCAGCACTAATAACAAGTAGGGAGGCCGAGGTTGGTTATCGTAATGTTTACAACACAGTGAAAACGGCAAGTACAGCAGAAAACTGTAGTGGACTTTACATTTGCTCACATGATTTCAGGTTTAGGTCGTTCATAGCCCCAATTACACAAAAAAGAGCTTGGGTTTTGATCTGGTGGCAGACATTTGAACTTAATGAAACGGTTCGGAGCGGTGCAGAGGCCAGACCTGAGTGGATGCAGTGTGAGTGCAGACTCCGGCGTCTGCAGTGTGAACCGGGGGTTACTGTTGAGCAGCCTTTCACCAACATACACACATTCATTCACACACTGAATGAAGGCAGGGCTTCCATGCAAGTCGCTAGCCGGACCACCAAGAGCACTGTGAGGTTCAGTGTTATTACATGGGCTGACAAAACCATAACCAAACCGCTCCACTATATAGCATTCTGCGTATGATAGGAGGCACAAAGCCTTTGATCAAAGTCTCATCGTAGAAGTATTATTTAAGGTTTCTGGCAGTGAACCTAACGGTTGAAAAAGTGGTCAAAGATAGAGACTTCCCCTCTCTTAGTGTCATTAGTTTTCCTTTCACTCATCAAAAGAAGAAAAAAAATTATCTTTTGTATTCTGTGTGTTCACACATTAAACACTGCCCCCCTCAACTAATCAGATTTAGTTTTTCTCCCCTCAGTATCTGGCCTCTAAAGACAGTGAATATGTGGACCTGTCAGAGATGGCTGCGCACCTTCAGAGACTCCACAGGTGACCTGGTCTCGTCTGCTCCCCCCGGCCTGAGGCTGACAGCTGGACAGTATGGGACGGCTTGCTAACCATCTCTTGTTTCTCCAGAATGGACTACGGCAGAAGAAACAAGACCGCCTTTAGGATTCAGGTGGAGAAAGGTGAGGCACGCAGGGGCTTCTGGACTTTTTTTGATGGTTTTGAAGGTCGTGTCAGGATAGATGGAGTCCAGAATCCTGACCTCCTAAACTCTGGGTACAAGTTCTGTCATGGAAGTGTGGGATTCTAAAGACTCTTTTTTTTTTTTCTTTGGTTTTTGAAGTATATGAAGCAGTCAAGGAGGCTTCAGAGCTCAGTGACATTGAAAAGAAACACCTCGCCAAGAGAGCCAGGAGCATCCAGAAGGATGGGTAAGGACATCCTGACTCCACCTTATTAGACCAAATTTTCAAACAATATGGGAAAGAAAAATGATCTCTGCTGAAAAGTGTGAACGAGTTGAATGCCTCAGACTAGGTACGGAAACATGAACTGTATTGGAAATATGTAAGCGTGATCATTGTACTATTTGGGATTTGTGGCTGATTCAGAGAACACGTGAGTTTGTGTAGAAGATGAAGACAGAATGACGGACTAATCCATCGGATTAAGAGAGCAGCTGCTAAATTCCAGAGTCCAGCTGTTAGACTGGACAAGTTCAAAAATAAAATCGGAAAAGAAAGTGCTCTAGTAAATCTGTCCTTGTTTTCTTGGTGTGTTTGAATTTGAGTTTTGATCGTGTTGTACATACATTTATCAAATATTTGTTTTGAGTGATTCCAACTTCTCTTTCTTTAATCTTGCTTGACGTTGTGTACGGCTCGGTATCCAGAAACGGATCCAGAGTTATGTTATTAAAGTTAAAGTCCCACTATTTGTCACGCACCTAAGTTTGTGAAATTCATTCTCTGCATTTGACCCACCCCTGGGGAGCGGTGAGCTGCAGACGCAGCCGCGCTCGGGAACCATTTGGTGGTTTAACCCCCCAATCCAACCCCCTTAATGCTGAGTGTCAAGCAGGGAGGCACTGGGTCCCATTTTTAGAGTCTTTGGTATGACTCGGCCAGGAATTGAACCCTCGATTTTTCAATATCAGGGCGGACGCTCTTCCACAAGGCCACTGAGCTTCAATTCAGATGCTTGAAGGAACCGGCGTCACAAACAGGATGATAGAGAATCTGACATTAGTGATAGTAAAAGCCGGTCTGTAGCGGTCCTCTTTCCCCCACCCTTCAGAAACTGCAAACGTAATGTAACTAGAATAGTTACATTACAAACAGAATAAATAGATGGCTCGGACAGAGAGAACTTCAGAGCTGAAAGAGAAGACCGAAAGTAGGAGTGTCAAACTCAATCACAAATTAGGTCACGGTTAAACAGGATCAACATTTACTGAACACTCTAAACTAAATTTTTTAAACTTTAAAAATGTAACGTTTTAACATAATTTGAACTAGATATATAGCATTACCTGCAATAATGCTAGTGTGAATGCTGTAAGCTGAATTTGGCGGCTGAAGATAGTGCTGATAGCTGAAGATGCTGAAATTGACAGCCAGCTAAAATATTAGCTAGATGCCAAATTAGCCTAAAAAACTGAAAAAAGCCAATATAGCTAGCATGTAAATATTAGCATGATTTCAAAACAGCCTAAAAATACTTACAAAGAAAAGCCTAAATTGGACAAAACAGCTAGCATATAGCTAAAATATTAGCTAACCTCTAAAATAGCCTGAAAACTCCTAGTAAATGCCAAAATAGTCCAGAAAGTTATCAGAATGCAAATTTTCAAAACTTTAAAACAATAATTTTTTTACATAATTTTGAATAATCAAAAGGCAGGAATATTATTCCAGAGTAAAGAAACTTAAACTTTAAATACTCTGGGCCGGATAGAATTACCCGGAGGGCCGGATCCGGTCATTCATGCTTCAAAACAATGTTCACTCGTTTTGAGGAACCTCCTGATCTCCAAAACTCTGCTCCAAATCTAAATATGTCCTCTTGTGCTCTCTCTCTCTCTCTCTCTCTCTCTCTCTCTCTCTCTCTCTCTCTCTCTCTCTCTCTCTCTCTCTCTTTTAAAATATCTTCACCACTGTCACTTCAGTCCAGCTGTTTGTGTGTTTGCAGTGATGGTGGCAGCAGCTCAACGGATTCCTCTGACCAGGACGACGGTTTCCGTGACAACACTGTAAGTGTCCAGCACCTGGGGTTCACATGGCCGTAGGATGTTTTTTAAGTATTCAGTTTCAGAACTAGGGGTGCAGCGGATCACGGATAATCTGTGATCCAAAAGGATCACCAGCCACGGTTCGGCATGTATCGCGGTTCCCCCTCCTCCACCCCCCACGCGTCTCATTAAAACACATTTTTTACGCTAGTGAGACACAGAGCTATCATAATCAGACAAGGGGAATCAGGAGCGGAGCTACTCAGCTCAGCTCCAAAAGCCACGCCCCCTCAGAGGAGATTTTGGAAATAGAGGCTTCTGATAAATATGAAAAATGGCTTTTTAAGACATTGAAGTTGTGGGATTTTGGTTAAAAACTTCATAATGGTAAATAAATTAAAATAAAAATGTCATCTTGTTATTTTGTCCTGTTCTTTTTTTTTGTTTTTGTTTGTACTTTGTTACAATCCAAAAAAACGATCTGAATTGTGGTTTTTGTGATCAAGAAATCTTAAACAGAAGTACGTATCCTCCCCATTAGGTACCAGTTTTGGTGGGAAGCTGTAAGTGAAGCTCACCTGTCTCCTCCACAGGAAGGTGTTTTGTTTCAAAAGACTACCATTCACCTTTTTTCTGAAACTTGAGTTGTTTTCCTGTTTTGTCTCTTGCAAAAGTCATTTTTCGTTCTATTGTGATGCGTCTTACTCATTATTTTGCATTTGTTTACAGCTCAACAGCACTCTGACTTCACTGTATAGACGGGACGTCTCCAATCCCAGCGGGCCTTCTAGCAGACGGGCTGGCTCTCAGAATGCAGGGATGCAGGTTTCCTCTGGAGGCTGGTTCATTGACAAAGGTCGAGGTCCCACCAGCAGCAGCACCCTGATCGACCTGTGTGAAGACGAGTCAGGGGAGGGCCGGGTACGTGACCACGCTGTGCATGAACTACAGCTGTCATGTTCTGTTCTCTTTTTCTCAAATTTCAATATTTTTGTGAAAGCTTCACACGTTCAGATTTACATTGGTTATGTATTTTCAATTATATTAAAACTAACAGTGAAATGTGAAAAATAGGAAGAGGAAGAAATACAAGGAGGGACCATTTTATCTTTCAACATAAATTACCAATATATTTAGAAGTCATACCATCCAAACGTTGACATTTGCACAATATTTCAGATTTCGTATATTTATTCTGTGCTATAATTTGGTATCTTCCATTAGAGCTGAAAGCGGAGCATCATCAGTTGAGCTTCCATCCAGCTCTATAATGCTACAGTCACCAGTACAACCGCCACCGCGTGATGGGGAAGCAAAACCTTCAAGATTTCATCCCGCTGCCCGATTCTTTTGAAAATCATAGACCGAGTCGTGAACTTAGACGGCGGCAGTCAGGAGTGCAGAATGGTCCAGATTTTATCTACCCTGGCGGCGGTGGCACTTGATATGGATGGATGACATGTGAAGACGCGGTCCAGTCGGAGAGATGTCGCCTGATTTCCTAATGGTGTCGTACCTGCCTTTCACTGGACTGCTGGCGTGCGACCTCAAAATGTGCCACTGACAAATGCCACCGTGCAGCCACCAATGCTGGAGTTTGGGATATGTCACCGTAGTCTTAGTTGGGGAACCCAAACATACAAATGGTCTTAACTGGGCAGCAAAATAGTAATTTTGAAACCATCTGAGTCTCGTGCCATCCTGGTCATGTTTCACCTGCAGAGGTTTACAAACGTTTTGCTTTTCTGTCCACACAGACTGGAGTGGCCTCATCTGAGCCAGACAGGATTCTCAATAAGTCCAGAAAAAGGACAAAGAGCTCGGCGGACCCAGCTGGCTCTCAACCTCAGAGCAGTAAAAGTAGTTCAGGTGATCTTCCTGACGGAACCGCCTTTCATCTGTGGCACAATAACTTGTTTTCTTAATGTTTAAATTCAGAAGACTGTTTTCTTTTCTTCTTTCAGCTAAGGGGAAGCCTGTAGAGCTGCAGCACCCTTGTGTTACATTTGAGGACGTGGGGGGGAACGAGGACGCCTTGACTGTGAGTTTGTCTGCAGCAACATTCCATGTGGGAGACAATCGTATGTGGCTAGAATTTTAACTTTCATTTTGTACCTGTAGCTTATGTAAAGTAGGTTTTGTAACTTGCACACATTTTAAAAACACAAAGGCTACAGGTATAAAACAAAACCTACAAAACATTTTTAGTTCCTGGTGATCGGGGCTAAACCAACCGGTCAGGTCCCGTCCCGCCTGCAGGAGAGCTCGGAAGGGCCGGTGCAATCAAAAAGAAAAGCTATAGTATTACCTTAAAAATTAACCTGATGGTGCTGTTCACCTGTTGGCTGGGATGTCGGGATCCAACCAACACGAGTACGTCCCGCTCAGTCCAGCACCCCCCTCCCAAAAGTCCCTAAGCACCAGGCCAGACAGCTCTGAGGACCCAGAAGATGAGAGGCCTGAGGACAAGCAGGACATGACTCTACCAAGAGTGAGAAACACTAGATACAGGTGTAAAATGTAAAAGTAATACATGAAATAAAACAAGATAAAAGGAAATATAAATAAATCAAATGAATACATAAAAGTGCAGCTTGAGTAGCACGCACAAAAAAATACGTGATAAAACAATATCAAATATGAGAGTAAAATCCAAGATTCCAAACACATGATCTACTTAAAAGCTCAATTAAATCAATATGTCTCTTTAGTTTCTTTTCTATAATATTTTATTAATTATTATATCTATAATTATTGGAATTATCCAGCAGTAAGTCAATCACTGGCTATAGTTGGGCTCTGAAACTCTGTCCCTCAGGACAGATCAATCAATTCATCAAAATATTTAATCGATTTAGCACATAAAGCTAAAGTCTGCTAATGCTAAGGAGTAATGGGATTTCCTATAGAACGGTTAATGCTAACGACCGGTCAATCTAAACGTACATTCTGACTAAATGAACATCTTTATAAACTCACAGGCAGGAATTTTACTCTTTTTAAGGAAATATTTTAAAGTAACCATCTGTGATCCAAAACAATTTTTACTCATTTAAAAAAAACTTTTTCTACTTCTTAAAAAAGTGTACACTATAATGTACCACCTCGTGGTCAAACTGAAACATCCTCCAGGAGAAGCAGAACAATGTTTTCAATGTTAATGATCCAAACATGTTAGTTAGAACTTCTCCTTCAGAGGATCCATGGAACACTGGATGATATTAACAATCTCAGTATTTCACTGATACATTTACAGTATGAGAACTGGATCAGATTAAAATAAATATATTCAGATCATACAGTAGATTATTAATGTAATTCTAAACAAATTTTTATAAATTTGTAAACTCAAAATTGAATTGAATCAGATTGAAGGATTAAAAGAATCGAAAAAAATCTGAATCGAATCGAATTGAATATGCCCTAGTTATATGTACTGTGTGAATGTATATATACCAGTAATTGAGACTGTGCAGAGTCACCATGATTGGATGCAGATTACAACAACAGGATTAGTTTGACAAATTCACCATTCATTGTTTCTTCCAGGCATGCCGGATATGCTAAAATATGTTCTGTAGATTTCGTTTGTAGCCTGGATCTTGAAGCTAGTTTTAAAATGTCTTCAAGTTACAAAACACGTGTAAGGTACAGGTACAAAACAAAAGTTAGACGTACAAAACTGAAGTCTCAATTCTAGCTCCACAGAATTGGAGCTACACACAGTTTTGAAGAACTATCACTAAATTTGGGCTCCTTCATCTTATGTGGAACTGTGTGTCACCCTTCTGTAGGAGGTGTGCAAGCTTCTGATCCACATGCGCCACCCGGAGGTGTTCCAGCAGCTGGGTGTGGTTCCTCCTCGAGGTTTTCTGCTCCATGGTCCTCCAGGCTGTGGAAAAACATTACTGGCCCAGGCTGTAGCAGGGGTGAGCATCATACCAGCTTAAGTCCCTGCAGTTTTTTCAAGAAAAAAATGCCCTCCTCACCTGGTGTTTGTGAAAAGTGTTTTGTTTCTGAATCCAAGGTGCTCCTACAGGGCTGGTCTCGTTAGTCATCATCTGCCTGCTGCTGTTTCAGGAGCTGCAGCTGCCTCTGTTAAAGGTGTCTGCGCCGGAGCTGGTGTCCGGAGTGTCTGGGGAGTCTGAACAGAAGCTGAGAGAGCTGTTTGACCAGGCAGTGGTCAGTACCTGCTCCTGGTTTTCAACCTCTGTCACACACAAGTCAATTGATCAAAAGCTGCAAAAACCCTGAATTCTTCTTACTACTACTTTTGTAATGCTGAGGTTGGGGTAATTAAAGCTCTATAGTACCGTTTTGGTGTTTTCAGTTACTGAATGCTGCAGTTGTCTGCAGTAATGTCCATGCTGGGAGCAGCAGCTACAAGCAGCATGATTTCATGGTCTATTTGAGCCAAAAGTCCAAAATACTTACAATTAGGGCTGTGCCAAAGGATCGATGTTGTGATATATCACGATATTTAGTCCCACAATTGATTCTTGATGGGTTCTCACCAAGTATTGATCTTTTATTTTCGTTTGAAGAGGCTGTAAAATGTTATATTTGTCATTCTTTGGTGAGACGTTCATTTGGAAGTAGATAGGGGGCGCAGGTTGGGAGACTGGTTGTTGCGGGCGCCAATGTGCCTGGCAGCTACTTCATTTATTTTTTGCTCTGTTGTTCACAACAATTTTGCACCAATAGTGACACTGCTGTTCATGTTTGCTACTGTTGACACTGAATTTTACTGATAATTCAAATTCATCTGGTTAAAAGGTTCAACCGTTTGAAAATTGTTCATGAAGAAGACATTAATAATGGGTTTTTACCCTGCCAGAAATATATGACACCAAATCACGAGAGAATAGAGCTGTGAGATTACCTCCATGCCTCTTCCAGCTGTGAGTGTACATGTGCTGGTGACGGTTCAATGGGAACGCCTAATGCCAGAAGTGCATGACATCACAGCTTCTGCCTGAATGCCCTCTCCACAGTTTGGGTATCAAATTGTGGAGAGTCAAACAGATCTCTGTTATGTTGACCTTTAGCGACTGTCTAACTTCATTCTATTTCCCCTATCTTGTGGCAAGAAAAAAAAGTCTAAATCAGAAAGCATCAGTTGTCTGGTCTTAGTTCTTTTAGCTAGTTAGCAACACTTAGCGTTAAGGTGTTGAAGAAGAACAGAATCCTGTGAGACGTAAAGTTTGATTTCTTGAAGCGTTTCACCACTCCTCCTCATAACTTCACCAGTCTGGATAAGAATAAGTATTATAACTTCAAGACAAATTTGATTAAAGTTGCATTACCTGCGATAATGCTAGTGTGAAGGCTTTTTGCTGAAAGTAGTCGCTGAAGATGCTGTAGCTTTTTGCTGAAAATGGTGACGAAATTTACTTTAATCGCTGAAGGGATTTACTAAAAATGGAAAAACTATTTGCAAAATGTTTTATTAAAGAACTATGAAAGACAGCTGAAGTTGGTCTAAATTTCCGAAAAAAAATGTAGTAAGATTGCTTAAAAATCCCTAATACATTCCAATTTTGTAAATATATTTAGAGTGTTGCTTAAACAAGAGCTAAACTCCAAATTAGTCTAAAAACCTTAGTAGATGCCAAAATTAGCAAAAAAAAAAAAAACTAGCTCATTGATTACTTCCCAGATGCCAAGATAGTCTATAAATCATCTGTAAACTAAATTAGTGGGAGCTAAACTCTCAATTAATCTATAAAAGCCTCAGTAGATAACAAATTAGCCAAATACGTTAGCCTGTTGCTGAAATTTTAGCTAAAACCTAAATAAGTTTAAAACCACCAATATATAACAAACACGTTAGCCTCGTCGAGCTGCTTTTCTCCTTTAGAATCTTCTTGAATTACGTTGATCGTGCTAACAGTTGAAAAGTTGCAGTAAATTTAAGAATGTAAACACTGGAGCTTCAGTGTTAAAGGTTAACATTTTGACATTTTAAGATCTTCTTCTTCATTTCCTATGGGGCATGTTTTGTCTTTTGGTTTGCAGCAGCTTGCTCATGTCCTGAATGTGTTCTGTTTTGCTTGTGACTCACAGAGCTCCAGCCCATGTATCCTATTCATCGATGAGATCGATGCCATCACTCCGAAGCGAGAGGTTGCCTCTAAAGACATGGAGAGAAGGATGGTTGCTCAGCTTTTGACCTGCATGGATGGTAGGATGTTGTGGTTCTGCTCTCTCGGACTAGCCTCATGCTAGGACTTTGTGACTTGCTATGCTTTGACAGCTTCATTTGGAGAAAAAATAGTGGCGGTCTGTGCGGCCTGTTCATGCTCAGTGTTTTAGCGTTATGCAGAAAACTACCAACCGTTTGGGGTTAAATCCCCCAATCCAACCCCTGATGGTAAGTGTGAAGCAGGGAGGCATCATGGCCCATTTTTAGGCCCAATCTGAATTCTTCCCTTCTCCCTTCCTCTTCATTTATCCCTCCAAACGGAGAGTTCTGAAAAAATAGCGTCTCATATTTTAGACGTCCCTTTCCTTTGATGACATCACCAATAATCGCCGGTCCGCTAGCGTTAGCGTGGATCTTCTAGCACTTGAATATACATAACAACAACCGTTTTATAACTTTAAAAAGGTCACGCTACAACAAAAGCATTTACATTTAAATGTAAACTTCTGTGGTTTGGAGCGCTGCCACGTGAAGGAATCCGCTTCTCAGTGTGACGCGGTTTAGCCTTGCAACAAAGAACAGAGTCTTTGGTATGACTCTGCCTGGATTTGAACTCATGACCTTCTAGTCTGGACTCTCTACCACGAGGCCACTGAGCTACGTGGTTTGTATTAGTTCTTTGGTTTTATCTTGTTTTAACTAAGTGAAGCACTTTGGGAGAAATGATGATTTACTTTATTATTTCTCCTTTCTCCAGACCTGAACAGTCTAGCAGTTACAGTCCAAGTGATGATCATTGGAGCCACCAACAGGCCGGATTCTCTAGACCCTGCCCTCCGCCGCGCCGGGCGCTTTGACAGAGAAATCTCCCTGGGTATCCCTGATGAGGCAGCCCGCCTCAGGTAACCTCCAACACTGGTGCATGTAAAGCAGGGGTTCACATCCTCGTGTAGGGAGATCGCAAACAATCAAAAATATATATACATTTGTAAAATTCTGTCAATAATCCTCCTCACTGGGAAGTATGTTTCCTGATTGACACACAGAGCCTCCAGTGGAACGAGCACAGCTTTATAGATCTCTGGACATGTGTGTGTGTGTGTGTAACTACACTGAGTGCCAGATGCGAGCTCCGCCCACAGTATACAGCACAGCATGAAACGTGACTGTTGCTGCTTTCTGTTTTTATCATAGAACGCCCTAACTGCAATGGTCGACACAGCTCCCATAAATGCAAAAGCCACAACATGACAACAAAAACCACAACACCACGACAAAGGCAACAACACCGTGACAAAACCCACAACATAACAACAAAAGCCACAACATGATAAAAACCACAATACCACGACAAAAGCCAAAGCACGACAACAAAAATCACAACACCACGACAAAATTCACAGCACTACGACAAAAACCACAATACCACGACAAAAGCCAAACCTGACGAAAACCACAACACCACAACAAAAACCACAACACTACGACAAAAACCACAACACTACGACAAAAGCCATCTAGTAATAGGGTGAGTCCTTTTGAATGACTGCCGTCACGGCGGTGGGTCTTTTAGACACATTTTGACTGTAAGACTGAGCAGAGTCCTCTACCTTTTTTGTTTTGACTGATGAAGTTCTCTTTGAATATAACCTGTCACCTGTGTTTGTGCACACCTGTGCATGTGTGACTTTAATGTCTCAACATGATTGACTTTTGCTCCCTGCAGGATCTTGAAGACACTGTGCCGGAAGCTGACGCTGCCAGCAGACTTTGACTTCCAACAGCTAGCTCGGCTAACGCCGGGTTACGTGGGTGCAGATTTGATGGCTCTATGCCGCGAGGCGGCCATGAGCGCCGTCAACAGGATCCTAATGAAAGTCAGCACTCCAGCAGAGGTTCAGGGCTCTGCTGAGGAGCAGCTGGAGGGGTCCGGCCCCGCTGGAGCCAAGACCAATCAGCTGCAGGTAGAGTAACCCAAATGCATTTGGTCCTGAATGTTTTCAGTTCAGTTTTACACTTTTCACGTCGTCTTCTCTGAGTCCTGATGTTTCAGTTGCTTCTCCACCATTAACCTGATCGGTGCACAAACTCTGACTTCTCCTTCCTGCAGCACCTTCTCAGACTGCTAAAGACCACAGAGACGCTGCCGCAGGAGGAGCTGGCGGTGCTGTCCATCGTCATGTTGGACTTCCAGGCTGCTCTGAGCAGCGTGCAGCCTTCAGCCAAGAGGGAGGGCTTTGCCACGGTACCAGACGTCACGTGGGAGCATGTAGGAGCCCTGCAGGATGTGAGAGAAGAGCTCACCATGGCCATCCTGGTAAGAAGCATTCTCTGTATGCTGGTGCTTCTCACCTGCGGTAACAGGTGTAGAGGCTAGTTAGTCATCCATATCTGAATAATGTGTTCTTGTCAGGCTCCTGTGCGCTCTCCAGAGCTCTTCAGGGCTCTGGGGCTCAGCGCCCCTTCAGGGGTGCTGCTGGCTGGACCCCCAGGATGCGGGAAAACTCTGCTGGCGAAGGTTCGCACGAGCATCAACACCTGTTGAAGTCCATGTTGCTGTAATCTGTCTACCTGCAGCAGTCTAACCAGACTATCTTCTTTTCCTTACTGAGAACAGGATTTAACCAAAAACTTAAAGCTAATTTTTACACTACAGATAACTCAACCTTTTTAGAATTAATTAGGCCACATTTATTTTAACAATTATGACTAAGCTTTGAATGATGCTTCATAAGTAAACTGATGATGTGAATCAAGCACCAGGAATGAGGCTGAACTGGGAGTTCAACATCACATCAGCTCAATTAAATACAGATTTTAAAGAATTTTTAAGGAGGACTGCAGTCTGTCTCATTGTTCCCTTTCTCCTGGCAGGCAGTGGCCAATGAGTCTGGCCTCAACTTCATCTCTGTGAAAGGTCCAGAGCTTCTCAACATGGTGAGAGCTTAGTTTGCAGGTAAGACGGACCGTATGCAGCTTTCATTCCAAACACAGGGTTTTCTATTGGGCAGGTCCCTAAGATCCAAGGACGAACGTGTGCAGTGCTCAATGTTCTTTCCCTGGCCAGTGGCAATGATCTGGCCTCAACTTCATCTCTGTGAAAGGTCCAGAGCTTCTCAACATGGTGAGAGCTTAGTTTGCAGGTTACAGACGGTGACCGTAATGCAGCTCTTTCATTCCAAACACTGGCATACTGTACAACTCACCGTCTAACCAAGGGGTGTCAAACTCAATCACACAAGAGGCCAAAATCCAGAACACACCTGAGGTCACGGGCCGAACAGGAAAACATTTATTGAACACTCTTAAAAAAAACACTTTTTAGAACTTTAAAACAGTAACTTTTTAACATAATTATGGACTCTATAGTTATAAAGCGTTACCTGTGATAATGCTAGTGTGAAGGCTGTAAGCTGAATTTAGCCGCTGAGGATCCTGAAATTGATAGCTGAAAACGCTTAAGCTGATAGCCAACTAAAATATGAGCTAAATGCCAAATTACCCTAAAAAAACTTAAGACAAACAAGTAGGTTAGCCAAAACAGCTAGCATGTCGCTGAAATATTAGCTAAACTTCAAAATATCCTAAAAAATCTTCGTGAATGCCAAAAAAGTCCAAAAAACTAGCAGAATGCTAATTTTTAAAACTGTAAAACCTTAACTTTCTAACAGAGTCATGAATAATAAAAAGTCAGGAATATTATTCCAGAATAAATCAACTTGAACCTTAAATAACTTTCTGTATTTTACTCTCTGTAAAAAATACATTTTGACAAGTTAGAAATGAGTGCAAAATAACACCGGGCTATTAATAACAATAAAAATAATCTGGAGGGCCGGAAAGAATTGCCCGGAGGGCCAGATCCGGCCCCTGGGCCTTCAGTTTGACACGTGCTCTAACTACACATATAATAATTGCTTTGTTGACAATACGCATTTCTGTTTTTCAGGTAGGGACATTTTTGTCCATGAATAGATCGTGTAAAAACAGATTTTCTGAAACTATTTGGTTTGAACAATTTAAATTTCCATTCCTTACATCTTGATGTTTGATCCCAGAGATGTTGAGAGGATTGAATTTCCCCGTTGTGGGATGGATAAAGAGGTTCTGATCTAATCTTCTGTCTGCGTCATGCAGTATGTGGGGGAGAGCGAGCGTGCTGTCAGGCAGGTCTTCCAGAGAGGACGCAACTCTGCCCCGTGTGTGATCTTCTTTGATGAGATCGACGCTCTGTGTCCACGGCGGTCAGGCCACGAGGTAAGCTATGTTTGCTCTATGAAACAAGTTCACACATTGATGGTGTGCAGAGTGCACTCTGAAGAGAATTGGGCTTTGACAGCAAACTGCAGTGTTAAATTCAGTCCCTCAGACACCTTCCACCCAACAGTGTGTTCTAAATGATGATGCAAATTCTATTTAAGGTCAAATTCTTTGTTTTTCAATGAAACTCGTGGATAATATAGTGTCTCTGAGCTCTTTGGATCACTGATGTCACCTGAAACCTATTATTGATCAAACCTAATATTTTTAGTGACAAGCTTCATTTCGAGGTATTTTTTTATTTAAAATTGTGACATTGTGGCACAATAAAAGATCAAAATACAACTAAAAAGTGTCTTCATTATATTTTTTAGTAAAACAGAGGTTTTTCATAAATGACCATGGTAGTTCTTTTGATAGACATGAACTGACTTTATAGAATAACAGTCTGATGGGAAAATGAGATTAAAAAAACACTTTAACATGTCTACAGTTATCAACACAATAAGATGGCCCTTTTGAAGAGGCTAGAACAGAGTTTTGGATGTGCGGTTTGTACACGATAAAACTCTGTTTTTTACACCCGTCTTGGAACAACTTCAGACTTTGTTAGTACAGACGAGACAGACATTTTCTGACCGTAACTATCACAGCTCTAGGAGTCAGTGAACACACCGGGACAGAAGTAACCACCCGCATCCATTTTGATTGGTCCTCCGTGTTAGCAACGCGCCACCATGGGGACAGAAGTTTTCAAACTGGAATTTTCAGATTCGAAAATGAAAAAAAAAAGTTTTGAAATGGAAATTTTGAGTTTTGAAACTTAAAAAACGGAACATTCGAAGATGTAATCAGTTATAGCTAAAGGTTTTGGACATTTTAATTAGTTTTTTTTGGCCAAACTATCATTTTTTTCAATTCGTTCTTTTTGGGTTTCAAAGAATATTGGCCCAAAATAGCTCCATACACAGACACGCCCATCAAAATATGCATTTCACACTTTCATCGTCTTGATCCTTTTCTTGCATCATCAGCACATTTTTTTAATTGTGCCTACGTTACGTTATATGATCAAATTCCCTTTCACAAACCCAGTAGTTCAAACAGAAGGCGGGTCTGTGGTGGTGGGGCAGGTAGGATGAGCTGTGACGAGCACTGCTGCATCTGTGTTCAGTCAGGAGCCAGCGTTCGGGTCGTCAACCAGCTGCTGACGGAGATGGACGGGCTGGAGACCCGCCGGCAGGTCTTCATCATGGCTGCTACAAACAGACCAGGTACGAGGAGGCTGGAGCTGCCAGAATCCTGAACTGTGTTGTTCCTAACCTGAATCGGGTTTTGTGTGCATGTGATGTTTGCACTGCTTCAGTTGAGAGCAGTACATACTGGATGTGTCAGTGGTTCATGCTGACGGTACCGTACATGAACATGAATCCCTCCATCCTTCAGATATTATTGACCCTGCTGTTCTGAGGCCGGGCCGCCTCGACAAAACGCTCTACGTGGGTCTGCCGAGTCCAGCAGATCGCTGTGCTATACTGCTCGCCATCACCAAGGTAACTGGATTAGATCTGTGTCAATAAAGCAGGACTGATAATGCTCCAAATAACAAAATTGTTTATTTAAGTAGTTTGCTTGTTAAAATACATAAAATGTCATCACATTTGCTAAATGTGTATATGAAGAGCCTGTGTTAGTTTACTCTGTCAATGATCTGATGTCACTGGAAAGTAAAAGTTCTTCTAGATCAGAGGTCAAAAGTTTCTTACCAACCAGAACCACAAAGTAAACGAAGTCAATTATACATTGATTTGTGAATATAGCTTTTAAATATTACAATAATTGAGTTACAACAGTGTCCATTTGTTTCTATATACAACAGTTGTAACTTATTTTAACAGCAGCACACACTAGTTCCTTTCAAAATAAAACCCTCTCTATATCATAAAAGCTCGTCCTGCTGCAGCAGCTTTATTTAAATTAAAAATGTAAGACTGTTAAACATGTTTGTTATCATTAGGATTTTGTTATGCTTTTTTCTTTAACTCTCGAAAATATACAACATTTTTATAGTCTATTTATTAAAGAAAAAAACTCAAAAAAAATATATTATATTCAGAAAACATTTAGAATAAACTGAGTTTTTAATCGAGATGTGAGGCACAAATCACACAACTCTAAATCATTTTTCAATCATTTTAAACCACATTTGTTCTAAACTTTAACCACTTTAGTGTAATTTACCAAAATAAGATTTATTTGACTAATTAAATTAAAAAGAAACATTTAAAGAACATTTCTACAGAATCTCTGACAGTAAATTAAACTTTTTTTTTTTTTTTTATTTGACATGTTAAAAATAATCTAAACAGGAAGGACAATGCTTAAATACTGATCTTTGATTTATTGGATCATTTACATTTTTTATTAAAGCTAAAGAGCCACAATAAAGTGAGAAGAGCCACAGGTTGCAGAACCTGAACCAGACAGTCTGATGTTTAGACTTCCCCACATGAGGAGAGCACAGTTTGAATCTTTCTGATGGATCAGGACTTTGTCTTTTTAGGGAGGGACCATGCCTCAGCTCGACCCAGATGTCCATCTTGAAGAGATTGCATCAGATGAGCGCTGCAGCAGCTTCTCGTAAGTGAAGACGCTTCATGCTTTTCCGGGTTATCTGCTTCTGCATATTCAGTTAATCCACCAACTTCTACATAAAACCTGAAACCTGACTGGATTCTTTCTTCAAATTCAATGCATTCTTTTTTTCCTGCCCATCCATTAAAAGCCTTGGCTCTTTTTGTGTCACCCTGTTCAAAGTTGATTTTCTACATTCTCATAAGCTTTAGAAAGACATGTGTGACCCTTCTGTCTGTCTGTGTGATGCAGAGGAGCTGACCTGACTGCTTTAGTGAGGGAAGCTTCTGTAAATGCACTCAAGGCTCATTTCAAGTCCCAGCAAAGAGGTAGGACTCTCCAGCCACTCTTCAAACTATGTCTTACAGTTTGCCAGAACTGCTGTTTGTTCAAAAAGGTACTTATGATTCATAGTCTGAAGACCGAGAAACGTCCAGGTTCTTTCATTTTCTTTTTAAGAAGTCCCAGTAGCACATACGTTGGTGCTGTTGACCCTCCAGGTCTCATTCCTCATCTCAAGATTGTGTTCATTCCTGCACCCAGGTGAGGTTCTTCCCTCCGGCTGCATTGCTGACATTCAAGTGAGCAGAATTCACTTTGAGGAAGCCTTCAGCAAAGTTCGTCCGTCTGTGACACCAAAGGTAAGGAGGTTCTTTCATCCAAGGTTATAGAAATGTGCTCCGTATTGAAAGCTTGTGTTTGTGCCTCCAGGAGCAGCTCCGGTACGAGCAGCTCAGAGAGTCACTCCAAAGATGATTTCCACCTGATCCTATATCTTCAGCGGACTCTCCTCTATCACCAGTGTTGATGGTCCGGTGTCAATCACTCAGATCTGCTCTGTCATTGGACGAGCACCTTGTGAGACTGAACTTCCTCAAACTGATCCTATTTGACTTGGAACTGAAGCCTGTGGTTCTGGGCCTCACCTGTGTTTCAATCTGAACTTCTGGAGATTCAAGCATAAACCAGGACAGAACCACCTCTATTCTGTTAACTGGAGCCATTCAGCAACCATCCATGTGGACTTTCTACAAACAGGATTTCCTCCTTCCAATTCTTTGGGCTCTTCTCTGATGTTTTATTGCTAGATGCCAAACTAGTTAGCAAGTGTTTTGTATTCTGAATTAAATCTAACGTACAATCTGACTTGTTTATTGATACACTGTAAATATTTACATTGTCTTTACTCAATCAGGATTTAGGAAAAAATTCCCCTGAAAATCCAAATGTTTGTAAACTGCAGAAAAAACAAACGCATGTAAATATGTGAAATTAATTTAATGACCTTTAACACATTTTGTGACTTCCAGATGGTCAGTAAATGAAACGACGCAGAATGTTTTAGTCCAGGTAAGGAGATGTGGTCTTAACGGGCTTGGAAAAAGAATAGACTGTTTTGATGAGCTGTCTGAGCAAACATGGATGCTGCTATAAGGCAGACGAGCCCATCAAAGAAATCTTTATTGTAATACTGGATAGAGAAAGTGTTAAAGCAGGAAGAGGCAGCACAGTGAGTTTAGTCAGTCTCCTAATCTGTTACAGAGCCCCTTGGTCCAACACCACAAACGGTGTTCACACACACAGACTGCTGGCTTGCAGAAGCGCGGTCACTCCTGTTTGACGTCCCCTTTCAGCTTCCTCTTGATCCGGCAGTACGGGCTGAGACTGTCGTCCATGATGAAGTCATACAAAACATGGACCCATGATGTGTACTGGGGCAGGTCCTGGTAGTACTCTGATGCTATTTCCTTGACCTGCAGACAGAAAGATGTTAGATTTTAACTTTTGATGTCAAAGCTCATTGATCTAAGATTTGTTGCACACACTAGCTCTAATTCTCATTTCTCCATGAATTTGGGCCCATAACTCAGAATTTTCCCTTTAAATCTCTAACCAGTACAGGTTACCCCACCCAGAACTGGTTCTGAAGAACCAGTTTCTATAAGGTACAGCTCAGAACTTACCATGGGGAGCCGCCGCCCCGGGATGCTGGGGAAGTCGTGGTGCTCGTTGTGGTAGCCCACATTGAAAGTAAGAAGATTGAGGGAGCCATAGTAGGAGTAAGTCTCATAACCCTTTAAGAACATGTAGTGCTCTGCTATGAAATGGCCGGAGATGGGGTGCAGCCCCATTCCCAGCATGGAGCCAGCTAGCATGTACACTACAGGCTTGGCCCCCCACATCCAGTAGAGCAGAACATTGAAGGCTACCTGGAAGACCAAATTGGTCACTTCCAGTTGACTGATGGGTTTGGGGTTGATGCAAAGGGGCCTGACAGCATAGAAAAGGGGCTGCAGAATGATCCAGATGAGCTTGCGAAATCGAGTGCAGAAGAACCACCCTTCAAACTCAGTGGGGATGTCGACATCTACTCCATCCCCCCCCAGGTAGCGATGATGGTCCAGGTGATAACGCTTGAAGGAGGCAGAGTAGGGCAGACCGATGGGCAAGTTGGCAAACATGGCGAAGTATCGGTTCCATGTAGCTTTGTTGTTTCCAAACGCTGTGTTGTGGGAGATCTCGTGGATAGCCAAAGTCATGGAGTGGTTGATGCAACTGCCAAAGGAATATGTCCAGAACAAAACCCACTTCCAGTCCAAGTCCTTGACCAGGTAGAAAGCTAAAAATTGGATGACCACCATTGTGCAGACTATCCATTTCAGTCTGCGGTCGGGCCCCATCAGAGACTTGATTTCTGGGTATTTGGCTGCAGAGGAAACAAAAACAATCAAGGTTAGAAAACTGAAGAGCATCTTCACACCTTATAATGGAGTCAGCTCAGTGAGCCGTCAGTCAAGATACACCACCCTCATCCATGTGGGTCAGAGCAGCAAAGTTTCTGTAAACATTTGTTTCAGGCTTCTGCATTCAAACCTCACAATCACGCGTTGCTATGGAAGAAACTGTTTTTAGGCTCCACATACAAAAAATGTCTATTGAACAATAACTGGAGGTTAAATCAGTTGAGCTTTGACCAGTCAAGGACTCAGATTTGGTAATGACCTATGGATTCATTCTCAGAAGCGCCAACTGTTTGTTTATTAATCATGAAGGAGAAATTCTTAGTTCAGCCCAGCTAGAATTCTGAAACCTGAAAGTAGTATAGTTGTGACAGAAATAGCCTGGAGGAAGATTCACCAGGTGTGCACTACTTCAACATTCTGCACCACGCCTCTTCTAAGTGCAAGTACATTAGTTTTATATCTTCAACCTTTCACATGATCACTGTGAATCAGCTGATTCGTTGAGAAAAGCGACTCATTTTCTTGCCGACTCCGTTATGCAGAATATTGCTAACATAGAGCGCTTCAAACACAGTCGATGAGAGCACTGGAGAGCAAAGCAAGAAATACCTGAGGGCTCCGCCCTTGTCCCAAATATATGGCTACGCCCATGTAAAAAAAAACATGGCTACATCACAATCCCCATCACAAGTACAGAGTTCTCCAAACAGGCGTCAAAAGAGGCGGCAGATGCGAATTTGACACGCCTGCTGGGTTCAGTGTGAAGACACCTTTACAGTTTTTTGTTCTGAATAAAAAAAACTTGATGTTAAAGAATACTCCATTGTTCGTTTTTGATAATCGAGTATTTATGTGAATATACAATTGCAAATACATGCAATTATGCACAGGTCTACTGTATAATTTACAAATCAGAATTATGCACATGCAAACCACTGAGTACGACGGAGCATTAGTGCCACGGGGAAAAAAAAAAGTAATATTACGAGTTTTTTTCTCGTAAATTTACGACTTTTAATCTCATAAATTTATGACTTTAAATCTCGTAAATTTATGAGTTTTAATCTAATGTAAATGTATTAAAGTGGAGGGGAGCCTACAGTCCAGTGAATTTATGCCGTGAGCTGAAGCAGACCGACCAAACTGTGAAAAGCGTCTTAGATTTCATCAGGTAAACTGAATGTTTAAAATAGTTCAAATGTTAAGAAGTTTCTTTATTTGATTTACAGTTTATTAATGTTTTATTCGTTGATGGTGCTTGCAGGATCTCTGCAGATCCCGTTGATGAAGCCGTCGATATCCTCCAGCTGTCCACTCCCAGTCATTTGCTCCAACTCCGTGATGCTTCTGTCTGAAGAGGACTAGTTTTCTGAATTTTCAATGTTTGTGCTAACGTAACAAACTATTGTCATTTCTCAATGTTGTTTTGTGTTGAGACGGGACATTTCATTTGGAGAAGGAGGCGTCCGGAGCTCTGTTTACATTCTCTTTTGGTTTCTGCACATGACAGAGATATGACGTAAGGTGGTGAAAGGGCTTCTGGGAAATGAAAAGCATAATAAAGTGACGGTCCTAATGAACATATATCTCTGAGCTCTTTATTCTACATATGAAACTTCGCACTACCAACACTGAACCTGGAAATAATTTTATTTTGAATCATCAAAAGGTTCATAATTTCTTTGGTTTTAACACCGATCTGGACATAAATCTTCACAAGATTCTCCACGTCTTTCATCTTCAAGCACGGCTCTGATAAACGGACAACTTTAGTTCTTGTCTCATTAAATTACGGCTTTTAATCTCTTAGATTTACGACTTTAAATCCCGTAAATTTACAAGTTTTTTTTTCTCGTAAATTTACGACTTTAAAAGCCGTAAATTTAGCCTATGACTTTTAGAGTCATAAATATAGGACTATTATCGTAATTTAGCAGTTACGCCTTTTTTCTCGCAAATTTACGAGATTTAAAGTCGTCATTTAAAAAAAATGTTTTCTTTATAAAGTGGCCCTAATACTCCGTCGCAACTGAGACTATTTTATCTCCATAAAGAACAATAGAACATCTGAACCCAGAGTGACTGGTCTGCATGTCCTCAATGACCCTCGCGTGACATGGAAAAGAGGGAGGTCAAGTCTGCATCCCGCACACAGGAAGGCAGAACCCGATCATATTATTAACCCATGTGCTACCCTAGACATGTTTACATTAAAGGTGGGGTCATTTGGACCCCACAAGATAGCGCGTTGAATGTTGGACCTAGATTACGGTGCATGCTGGGTAATTTTTGCTATGACGTCACATGTTAATCATCATAAAAATATAGCGATAAAGAGGCGGGTGCAAGACGCCTACCAGGCAAGTGCGGCTGGAAATCTGGTACTGCGCTGACAAAACGATGCATTGTGGGAAACGGTGTCCTGACAGTTATTGTAGTTCAGCATAATGCTGAAAGCCGGGAAAAATGACTGAAAGCTGTGTGTTTTATAACTCTGGAAAGTAATGAATCATTGATGTAAAAATAAACAATATTTCTATTTATAGAAATTAATATGGTCATGGAAATCTACATCACTCAGAATACAATTGTTTTTTCCTACTATAATATTTTTGGTTTAAATACAAAACATCCGACAGACATGTGCATTTATCCAACAAAAGGACCTGATAAGTACCGGCATCACAGATCATTAAATTAATGTTAAAAATTAAAAGACATTATGGCTCACATCAAACCAAGGGGGAGAGGCAAATAAAAATTAGACCGAGTGTTAAGGATAACCCTGACTTCCTGTTCTCGTTCAGTCTCGCCGCACAGAGGCACCCAGCTGCAGGTAACATAGCGGATGAATGTCTGTTTGGAGCTCCGTCATGGTGGACGGACATTTACTGAAGCAGAAGTTGGTTTTGTTTAAAGCAGAAATGGTTCTTTGACAATCAACTGTAAGTTGCTGTTACAATACTAATCAATGGAAGCGTTTTGAACTTCCATCTATTTTCTTAATCCGTTGGGGCCGTGGGGTTACCAGAGCTCGTCCGGCTACTGTTGGGTGAAGGCGGGATACACTTTGGACTGGGCATGTGCGATAATAAGGTACTACCGTACACGTCAGTATCTAAAAATGGACACAGTGTCATATTGAGCACAGTCATGAAAAAAATTTGACTTTTAAAGAGATGATCAAACAAATAAATTACACGTATTTAATACCTAAAAGCTGATTGTCTGTTCAGTGACACTTGTTTTGGTTTAAATATTCACTTCTAAATAAATATTTTAATAAGAAATAATCTGCTGCGGATCATCCTCAACATCATGTTACAGCTTGGAAGCAAGACAGACATACGAGCGACTGACAGGAAGAAAGATGGAAAGTTGTGCACCACTGACTTGGTATCAAAAAAGAACAACTTCCACAGTTTGGGAGAACTTTGGGTTCCAAGTAAATGAAAAAGAAGAGCCTCTTAATCCTGATGAGGCCGTTTGTAAATGATAAATGAAAAAGGAGATTGTGTGAAATGGAAACGCTGCTAATTTAAGGATACATCTCCGTAGAAGAGCGAGCTGCAGCTGAAACAATAACATGCATGTCTGGAGCCTAAGAGTCGTCTTCCCCAAATGTCGTGACTTGCCTGAAAGCACTCGTGTGCTCATCAGAGAGAGTTTTCAGCACCGCGGGTAAAGTGGTCTGACTTTGACGTGCCGGTTAAAGCCAGACAAAGTATATATTCTTGCTTATCAGGGGAAAAATCTTGAAATTTGCTACCATTTAAAAACATTTCCTGTTCAAAGTTTGTGGGCCTTTATTTGCACTTTACATCAGCATACTGCTATTTCAAGTTAGGTCATGTTTTTAATTTAATTCATTATTGCTGTTAATTTTAATTTCTTTATTTATTGCATTACTTTTAAAATAAAAAATGGCTAATCCAACTATTTCATTTTGTTATTCTTTTAATAATTTTGTTTGGAATTCCATTTCGTACGGTGGAGGAAAACCCAGCAGTTAAACGGTGCTTACAAAATTCTTAATTAGTCAAGGTAATACCGTATACAGAGGTAAAATGTGGAGGAATATTGATGGTATTAAAATTTGAATACCGCCCAAGCCTAGTTTGAACAGATCACCAGACTGTCATGGCTGCAGCGGCTCTCTGGCTGCAGCCAGCATCCTGGAGGTCAGCGGAGTTCGCTAGCTTGATAAGCCAGCAGACGGAGAGCCGCTGGGAGGGGGGAAGACCGCCTGCTTGGGACAATAATAATAATGGTAAAAAAAAAAAAAAAAAAAGAACCTAAATTGTGTTTTGTTTTTACTTTTTTTAATCTTTGTTTTTTGAGTTTCATTAATGTCTACAGCAGACGTAAAATCCTGTCCCCCTTTGTCCACATTTTTCATGGATCACAAATCAATATGTGGTTGGAGTCATCTGGACCTCAAAGAGAGCGGAAGGGTTTAAACAAATACATAAATAAAATTTACATTAAAATGTCTTTTTAAAAATTTTTGTACAACAAAAAATAACAATAAAAACATAAAAAACACGAAAATAACCCTTTGGACATCCATCGGGTCCATATACCATGGTAAACTCCTGGAGAATTTGTTAACATGTCTGCTGCAATATATCCTGGAATAGGTCATTTATTTAACCGAAGAATGGGACTTGCTCCTTTCCCTATCAATCTTTCTCTTTCACTGAAGGAAAATTTTGTTTAACTGATTGTTTCCAGAAAAATAGAGACATAAGAGCTCTTTTTCAGAAAGATAATCTTACTTTGCCACATGTTATTTATTATTGGAAACAATTTGTGAATGATGTGTCCTGGAAAAAAGTCTGGCTTTTACCTAATCACCATTTCCAATAAGATTAGACAAATTTCTTGTAAAATTTAACAGATTTCGCCCCACAAACAATTATTTAAGAATAATAAGCGTAAGAATTTGCCTTTTCGATTTTTAATCAATTCATTAATTTTACCTGCGAACTTTAACATCCACAAATGCATATTTTCTACAAAAGTTCTCTTTATTTCTGGGAGACACCAAACTTTATTTTAAATCAATCTTTTTTCAAAAAGCTAAAAAGCTGTGAAATGTCAAGAAATTTGTTTTCAACATAAAATAATTTGAAATGTAAACTACATTTTTTTTATCCTACTTTTATTCACTCACTGTATGATGTTTATACAATTTTTTATAGATGTAGAGTATACATTATTAGCTATTTTGCACTGTATTTTTTGTGCTTTTACATAAGTTTACAATAAAGTTTATTAATATATATATCCACCATGTTACCTGCAGCTCTTCACCTTCCTCTCAGACGCTTTCCCCGCCCCCTGCCTGCAGCCGCCTGCTCTCGCCGACGATCCAGATGAGCCGCGAGTCAAACAAACCTAATGAAGTCGGGCGTCACGTGACTCGCGAGGTCTCGGGTTTCTGCGTGACATTTCAGGGAGTGGCACCAAATGAGTTTTATATAACTCATTGATGGCACTAGACAAAACGTTCATACTCAGAAGAGAATGTCGCTAAGAGCGAGCAGAACCGGGTCACGTTTGAAGAACAAACAAAGAGAGAATTACGAGTTGTTCGGATGATGTAAGAACCGGAACTAAGTGAGCTAACGAAAACCGTTAGCTTAAACCGTTACGCAACTTTTCCCGCCTGCAATAACTCCGACATCCAGCGCAGCGGACACCAGGTCTTGCAGCAGCTCCGGATGTGAAACAGAAAAGCAGCCTGACCGCATTTAAGGTGGACACGCGGAAGCTCGTCCAGCTCACCCAGGATCTCCTTCCTCCGGTCGGCGTGCGGCTGGTCCGTGTAAACCCACTCGTAGTCTTCTCGAGCTACTCGGTTTCCCATCTTGCTGGTTTGTAACGTGAAAGACCAACTGAACCGCTGTGTTTTCGGCTGCAAAACTAACTACATCAAACTTTAAGCGAGTCTGGGTGTCTGGCGTCTCCGCTGCCGCGGTCCTGGCTCCGCCCTCAGCAAAGCGGCGGCGCTCCTCCTGTGTCACATGACCAAGGAGCTCATATGATCTGCTACGGGTGTCAAGATGGCCCAAAAGTCATTTACATGAGCTTCTTTCGCAGCTTTTGACATAAATATATTAAAAGCCAGGAACACATTCGCCATTTAATTTGCAAAGTTTCAAGCAAAATTAGAATACATAACAATTACATGAATAGTAATAAAAATAAGAGTGCAAAAAATTATATAGATATGTAATGTAATGGCAACTAAGGAATGTATTCAAAGTATAGTGATGAGGAGAGGATTTCTTCTTAAAAGACACACCAGATCAAGAGCTACATTTACTGTATTACTGGGGTGTTTTTCTAGATTTTATAAAATTTTGTTTTATTCCAATTTCACTCTTACTTTTATGTTACATGTCAACTTAATCTTTAGATTTGCTGACTTCTTAATGAGAACTGTGCATTTTTATTTCTGTGGTTTATGTTTCTATGTGTGTTTTAGAACAGCTGTGTTGCTGTGGATTTCATCTTGGAACAATAAGGGACCAGCAGGGCTCGACATTGATGGGATCTCATTGTTCAAGGATGTAGCAGCTGTCAACAACCACTGAGCTACTGCGAGCAAACATCTGAGCTGTATGCAGGTTAGACATTTATTAAAAAAAAAAAAAAAAGTTTTCAAAACCACTTAATATCCACGGTATGAATAACATTTAAATTAAAAAAAAAAAAAAAACCTTGAAATTTGTTTGAAATCTTGGCAGACCCACCTGGCATATACTGTTGTACGTCAGCACCAGGGTTGTGGTGACTGTAAACAGTGTTGATCTGAACAGGCTCAAATGTTGACGAGAGACTCACACCTTGGAAGGGAAGCATTCTCATCATCTTCCTCGTGTAGTTCCCTCTTACAGGTGTGGCATCATGGCATTTCAGGTTTGTAACATTTATACATCCAATGTTTTCACAAAGTAAACAATGTAAAAATAATGTTTTCTTTAATGTCTTCTGTTGCTGTTCCGAACAGCAGAGATTAATATATCTGCCTTGTTGTAACCCAGCAAGGTTCCAGCCATGGCACTCATGAAAACTCCATACTTGGCGTGGGTCTGCTTGATGACCACAGATTCCCAACGGTGCAGACAGTGATGAATGTCGAGCCGGATCATCACACCCTCTTCAACCCGGTCAGCAAACAAAGATTCCAGCATGGATGTGCCACTGTCACTAAAATCAAATGACATTTACATGTTTAATACATGTCACAGTAGTTCTGTAGTCATTCGCATTTGATTGAGACTGGGTTGAAGAACACGCACACTAAGGTAAACTGCTGCACACATTTCAATATTTGCATGTTTTTTCTATGCATGATATTTAATAATAATAACTTAGTGCTTATTTCATTGTCTCTCATAGCATATTGCATTCAATTTAAAAAGGATAGTCTTCTTTTTTTGAAATAATTGAATATGCTTCCATAAAAAAATGATATCAAAATCATTAAAAAATTATTTTGAAAAACAGACTGTTTACTACACTCACAACGATAGTGTCCGCAGGTCACCCACAGACTTCACTGTTTTTGTTTAGCTGTGCAATGTTTATAGTAAATTGATTCTTTAAAGAGATGTATGTTTAAAAAAAAATTCAGAGATCAGGAGTGTATTTTGCTAAAATAACATTTCTTTAATGTTAGAAAACTTGACATCGTGTGAATTATTAACAGCGTTTTGGTTTTGCAGGAAAATAATGATCAACGTAATTTTTATAGAGGGAATTACTATTTTGCTTTAAAAAAAATTCACATTATTTTTCCAATTTTTGACAAGTAGAAACCTGATTTGGCTGGTAGACTTCAGATCCCGGCTGGGAACCAAACAAGTTCATTTAGTCTCGTATGCGTGTTGGTTTTTTTTTTTTTTTTTTTTTTTTTTTTTTTTTTTTTTTTTTTCGTATGCGTGTTGGTGTCTGTGGTCTTACAGCCAATAGGGGTCGCTGCGCTCTTGTCGCCGAAAATAACGAAGAAGATTCAGAAGAAGAAGAAGAAGAAGCAGCAGTAGAAGAAGAAGTTGGCTGACTGAAAAACAGGAAGATAAATCTTAAGTTAAATTCCAGAGATCAGATGATAATTTTGCGGTTGAGGATGGGGCACACAGCATTAAACAAAACATTACATTTAATAGGGAAACATCCCACTGGCCTGTGTGTGTGTGTGGGGAAGGGGAAGAAACAGTAGAGCACGTTTTGTGTCATTGCAAATTGTATAGGGTTGAAAGACAGGCACGAAAATGTTTCCTTTCTATCTCTAAGTGACACCACTGTTGGGAAATCCTGTTTTAATTTTGCCCGGAAAAACAACAGAATCATACGTGCCCTTTTTCAACAAAATGTCATTTCTGTCCCCTCTGCTATCTTCTATTGGAAAAAATTTATCCCTGACTTGCCATGGAATAATGTTTGGACACTGCATCAGAAATTGTTCATTAATAATAAGATGAGAGATGTGTCCTACAAACTTCTACATAGAATCTATCCCACTAATCAGTACATGTTAAGATATAATAAAACTATTGATCCCAACTGCACACTCTGCAAAGAACACCCAGAAACTATCAGTCACCTATTCTGGAACTGTAATATTACCAAAAGATTTTGGAAAGACTGTACACGATTTATAAATTCCAAAATTAACTCTAGTTTTCAGTTGAAATTTGAACATATTATTTTTGGCCTACTTGAAAAGAACACTCCATTGAATGTTAAATTAACAATTAATTTATTAATTATATTTGGTAAGTTTCATATTCACAAAGCAAAATTTTCCTTAACACAACTTTTTTTTCCTGTGTTAATAAAAGAATTTGAATCTTATTTACTTACCATATCTAAAAGTGTAAACAAAAAAGCTACACGTATTTTTGAAAGCTGTCTGTCTTTAAATATATTCAACTTGTCTTAAATGATTGTTCTGTAATGTATGCTTTGTATTGTTTACTTTATATTTGTTTTGTAATGTTTGTTTTGTAATGTATATGCCGTCCCCTGGCATTCTCAATGTTCATCTTGTCATACAGTAATGTTCTGTATTCTTGTATTTTGGACAATAAAAAAAAAAAAAAAAAAAAAGACAGGCACTGAAGATTAGAATGAAGCTGTCAGAAGGAGATCAGCTAAGTCTGAGAAGGCTGTTAGGAGGAGAGCAGAGCTTTATTGGAGCTGTGATTGTTTTTTTGAGGAGAATTAGAATGTTGAAGAGAATATAGTTTTTTTTTTTTTTTTTTTTTTTTAGAAAGAGTCCCCCACTCCGACTCACACTCCTACACAGTAGGTGGCGGTAATGCGCCCTCACGTTGGTGCCACCCGCCATTTAAAACTCCAGCAAGAAGAAGAAGAAAAACAGGAAGCGCTGCTCCTGTATTGAAGGCTGATTTCGTGGAGTCGCGTGAGGGAAACGTGAACATTATGAAAGGTTTGTTCTGCCGGGTCGAGGAAGGAGAGACTGAACCCAAATTCATCATCCAGGAAACGGTGAGGATTCATCCGCTCTTTCTAGGTAATACCGGCTGTTGTGATCACGAATGACTCCATGGTAAAGGACTAGTGAGTTACGACGGGGGTTTTAGTCTGCTATGTTTATTCTATCATTGCTATGTTTTTAATACAAAGAAATACATTTAGAAAGCTCTTGTCTTAATGAACTGAGCGGTCAGGTGTTCCAGGTTTGAAACCCAGCGCACGCATGCGCACATAGACCGTTAATAAGAACTGGACAGAACAAGTGTTGACGTCCCATCAGGAAATTATAGAGAAAAATAAGCATCACCCCCATTTATGCCTGCGCAATTCCTGATTTGAGTTTAACTTTGGATTTGCGTTTGTGTAATTCTTGATTTGTAATTAATTTAATATGTTTTATGCATAAGATAAAAAATTCAAAATACAGTTTACACATTCACGAATTAAAATGACAGCAGCTTGAACCTAATTACAAAGGCAAATCTTTAAAGATTACTCAGGAATCACCTCTTACACACACCAAACCTCAGTTACACACAAATCTGTGGTGAGACTGTTTTGTGACGTGTTTAAAAAC
This sequence comes from Oryzias javanicus, assembly GCA_003999625.1. NCBI lineage: Eukaryota > Metazoa > Chordata > Actinopteri > Beloniformes > Adrianichthyidae > Oryzias > Oryzias javanicus. The sequence goes on along the minus strand of CM012439.1, from coordinate 11,943,351 downwards.
TATTAGAATCAGTTTCTTATCAGTTGTTTTGAACTTTAATATATTTGATATAATATGAATAATAACAATAATAGGTGAATAATATCTGGTAAAAATGGAAATGTTCCCACTTTCTTGGATTTTCCTGCAGACTCTTCCGGACGTGTTAGGCAGCCATCAGGTCAGAGTTCAGGTGAAGGCATGTGGACTCAGCCCACTGGATCTCAAGGTAAGCGTGTCATGATCCACAGATGACGAGTGTGTACCTGTAAGGAGTTCAGTCTTCAAAAAAAAAATATTTCAAACTCACTCCACAATCGAAATATAATTTACAGAGGCATCACCTTAAGGTTTGCTTACTGACCACAGATCCACATCAGTCCTGTTCATCAGCACACGTTCCGTTCTTCATTCCCCACAACTTCATTGTAAAATGAGATTGTAATATTTGTAACAGATTTTATTCATTTTTTTTTTTTTTAGAGTAACCCTTGCTGCATGCATCAACACTTCTTACATGATGGAACACACAATCATGAAATCCATCTCCTTTAAGCTTTCTTCTCCATCAGTCTACGTAGAATCCACCTGATTGGCTGATGGCAGCTTTGTTTTGTCTGCTGCAGCTGCTCAGGGATGTTGGGGTCCAGACTGATTTGGTTCCAGTGGGTAGGGAGGTGGCCGGCGTTGTCCTTAAAGGTAATTTAAAAAAAAAAAAAGGCAGATGCTGGTTCATCTTAACAAGTTGAAGCAGTGTCTCTATCTCTTTTCCTTAAGTTGGCCCTAAAGTGACGTTCTTCCAGCCCGAGGATGAAGTTGTAGGTAAGAAACTGATTTCATGTCTTATCTGGGTTCAAACTAGATTGAAGTGCATAGAAAGAGAGGCTAGAGTGGCAGGCAGGCCAGATGTGGGGCACATACTCATTCTTTGGGCTCAGCCCAAACCAGAAGGTAATTTAACCGATTTACGTCCTTACAGAGGATAAAGTTCCTGCAACAGCTCCTAAATCTTCTCGCTATGTAGCAGGGCATGGACCGCTGGCTTGTTAATGTTTGCTGTTCTGGACTAAAAGCTGCAGGACATCATGACCACAAATGAGACCAGAGATACTTAGCTGGCTACTATAAAAATCTCTGTTCCCCCTCTAAAACCCTCATAGGGGGCCCGACTCAGAAACCGGAACAGAAACCCAGGACTGAAAGTCCTGTCCATGTCAGATCAGGATGTAGACCGGAGTCTTGTTTCATCTATTCTCCCCCCTCTTGCAGGCATCCTTCCCCTGGACTCCCTGTGTTCTGGACTCTGTGAAGTCATAGATGTGGATGAATGTGTTCTAGGTAAGACCGCTCTACACTTGCAAAAGGAAAGCTGCTCTTTTATTCAGAGGAAGTGAGCGTTTTTGTGTGACATTCAAAGCTGCGGTCTGCTGTTCCATCTAAAGAACGGTTCTTTTCAAGGTTTTCTTGACAGCAGCTCCAATGTTTCAGACAATTCTTCAGCTCTCCTTATGGTTTTTTGGACAGTTTTTCTGCTGACCTTAAGCATGAAGGCAGATTTTTTTATGGCAAACTCTTTGTTTAAAGTCTGGCTCCAATAAAAACAGTATTTTAAGTGTTTTTAACATATTTTTATAGCATTTCTCTAATTAATGAAGGAGGAAAAATATGAAAGAATTTAAGATTGAAACTACATTTCTGAGTATTTTGTTATTCAAACCTCAGTAAAACAGGAGAAAGAAAAATAATTCAGTTTGAAAAATGTCTTTTTTTGGTGATGTCATAAATGTGCTGGGCGGGGCTCAATTTCCCCGCTCAGCTTCATTCTGATGCATTCACTTAAAGACAAATATGTCTATGAATGTCTTTGTTTTCCTCGTCTGAGCTGGAATCTGGATCTGGATAGTTCGGATATTACGCACTGTTTTTGTTTCTAATGTTAGCTTGAGGATGTGAGCGGCTGAAGGTGTTTCTGTGTAAAATACTGGTATAATTTTATGTTTGTTCTGTTAAAATTGTTGAAGTTGTTTTTAAATGGAACAGATTCAGGAATTTTGTGTTTTATTTATGTTCTCTTTTGAAACTTGAAAAGTTTTGCTTTAATTTTCAGTTTTGTTTGTAATATTTGTGTCTTTTCTTGACTATCTAAAAAAAAACCTGTTGCAACATGTTCCTTTTGTTTTGGCTCATTTAGGATTTTTTTTTTTTTTTTTTTTTTTTTTAGGCTAATTTGGCATTAACAAATATTTTAGCTGGCTATCAATTTCAGCATCTTCAGCGGCCAAATTCAGCTTACATCATTCACATTAGCATTATCACAGGTAATGCTATATATCTAGTTTTTTGTTAATTTAAAGCTAATGATGTTTAAGGTGTGCTTTACATCCATTTTTAGCATGACTCGATTAGTCGACTAATCAGAAAAAAAAATCTGTGATTAGTTGCCTCGGTACGGAGCACCTAAAGGCAAAAAAGATAACAATTAAAGTAAAAAAATAACTAGTTTTTCAAATTTTTGGAAAATATTATTTTTTCCTTCAATTTCCCTTTCGAGGCTCCGTACCTTGAGGAGTAATGCACACAATCAATAGTTTTAAAAACATGTTTTCTAAATGTTTCCCAGCATTAGGTTGAGCAGCCAGTTAAAGGGTTAAATATCGATGTTGGTATTAAGTCCAGTTTTTGAGGGGGCATCTCTGGATGACCTCCAGTGCTGAAGGAAACCAGAGTAACTGCCTTAAGGTGATGCAGCTTTGGATGTTCCACAGTCGGGAAGCCCGAGAAGCTGAGTGCAGCCTGCGCAGCAGCCACACTGCGTGACGGTGTCCGTGCATATACCGCTCTCCACACACATGCTGGCATTGCAGGCGGACACACGCTGCTGGTCATAGATGGAGCAGCGTAAGTAAAAGTGAAGGTTCTGCTGAAGTAAGAAGGACTCCTCTGAGCTCTTGTCCTGGTTTCTGCAGAACTTTGGCCTCATGTGCATCCAGCTAGCTGCTCATTGTGGACTGAAGGTCCTCGCCACATCCAGCTCGGCAGAGGAGCAGGCGTTTCTGGAGCAGCTTCGGCCTGCTGTTGGTGTGTACAGCTTGGAGGCCCATCCGTGATGCGTGGTGACTCGTTACCCACACCTCTTTTCTCTCCTCTCCTCAGGGCTTCAGGAGCCGCTGGTCGGTGAGATATCCTCAACATTCCATCTCAATCTCAAGTTTACTGGTTTAGTTTCCCATTTGTACAGTTAACACAATATACAATAAATACAAACAACCAAGAAAAAAAAATAGGCGGAATCTTATTAAGCTTAGTCAATGCCTTTCTTTGAAAACTAAACAATATCCATGCTGATCAACAAAGAAATAGATACAAAAAAAATCAATTTATTGACGAATTCAAGAAAATTCAATCTTTTTACATAAGTGTGTTTGTTGTAATCATTTATACATTTACGTTTAAACTGCAAAAGTGAAGAACTTAATTTTAGTTTATTCCATAATTTAACTCCAAGAACTCAAACTTATCTCATTTTAGCATGAGTTCCAGCTTTAACCTGTTCAAAATTATACTGACTAACCCTTAAAGTAAACAGCTTCGGTATATTTTTAAAACCAAATTGCGTTTTACTCTATAGACAATTTCTAATACCTTGACATAAACAATTTCCTTTAAAACAAAATAAAGAATTTGTTGGTTCACAATATCCTGCTCTGTTAACTATTCTAATAGCTTTTTTTGTAGTTTAACCAATGATTCTATAATAGTTTTCCCTGCATTTCCCCAAATCTCTGAACAATATGAAAGATACAGAACAAGTAATGAACAATAAACTAGAAACCAACTCTTTGTTCAGTGCATCCCTGCTCATCTGTTGTTTCCAACACGAACCCCTGCAGAAACGTGCTGAAGCTCATCAAAACTTGTGATTGTGTTAAGCTAGAGTCATTCCGGTCTTCAACGGCTCCTCGGATCTGCTGTCTGCGGTCTTGGAGGAGACGGGAGGGCTCGGCGTGGATGCAGTCATAGACTCTGGAGGTGAACATTCTCTCACATTCAGCACGGGCATGAAAAACTCAATGTCACTTGGATCATTCTTTCCTGTGAAGTGTGTCTGTTCATGGAGGACAAGCAGCTGGAGGAGAAGTTCCTCCCGGACAAACATGACATCATCAGCATGCTGTCGGTGGGTGGACAATGGGTCACGTCCCATCAGGACCTTCAGGTGAGTGCTCGTTGTTTGTTGTCCAGGTCTGGAGCTCTGATGAACGAAATGAAGAAGTTCTAACAGAATCTTGACCCTAGATTGTGTTGGACATCTGATTTTTCTGACGGGATTTCTCATGTAATCATCTCTGCAGAGCTGAACTCTTGCAGCCAGTAGGAAGGTGGGTGTGGAATCAATAGACAGGGAGGCTTTGCTGTTTCCTGATGTTTTCTGTGGGGCTTCACCGTGACAGGGTTCAGACGCTTATGAGAAACCGGGAAAAGTTTTAGAAATGGAAATTCACAGGTCTTTGAAAAATTAAATCTGGGAAAGTTTGGAAAATTTATAAAATTTTAATATTTTGAATGGAAAAAAACAAAAAAATAAAACAGCTTAACATGAGATTCAGTTTTAAATTGTGGCAAAGTTGAACCTCGTGATTAGGAGCTAATCACCAGTTAAAGTCTTTGTTCCTGATCAAAAACAAGTTGGTTTTTTTTTTTCGAAGGAAATGAAGGGGTGGTGGTGGGGTAAATTTCCAGGCATTTGAATGTAAATAAAACAAACTTCTGCTTTGAGTCATTTTTTTCCTCTTTTTTTACCTTAAAGCTGTCCTTGAGGGCTTCTTTTGCTGCTTTTTTCCTTTAAATGATAAATATTTACATATATAACAATATCAATCTATAAAGATTTATCTGTAAATAGATACAGGTTGCTGTCAGGTTTCTAAATAACTGAGATTTATTTTACCGATGTGCTCAAATCTATATAACTGAGCTCTTAAATGTTTGTCACCCAAGACAAGAAAGGAGGGAGATGATGAAGTTTAATGGCATGAATGACTGATAGAGTTTAGTGACAAAGACATCTCAAAGTGCTAAATAAATAAATAAACATCCACATAAACACATTTTCAGATTAAACTACAACTTTTATTATTTTTGGATTACATACATGGTAAATACATCTCAATTGGATTCAAAATCTACTTTCAAATGGACAATTTCATTTTACTTTGAGAATAAGGCTCCAGCTAGCATCTGTAGATGATACAAGAAACATTTTTCAACTTAAGAACACGAATACACCTGCCAAACTGTTCAGGTTCAACACACAGTGATAATAGCTGTAAATGTTGTGGCGCTCCTTCCATAACATCTGCTCTCTGCTGTGTTTATGTCACTGAGCAGACAGCTAGCATTAGCGCTGTGTTTTCTAGGTTTCTCTGGTCTGTGCGACCAAAATAAAAGCTCAACAGCGAGAGCACGGATTTAGAAAATTATGTGCAAACTCACTTTCACTTTCTTACCCGAAAAAGTGATCGACAACATTTATAGGCTCTTCAAGTAGCGAGCTAAATGTTACTCTGCCAGAACAGCAATTTTCACTTTTGACGTGTTGCCCACATTAATCAGTTTTTGTGCTGGTTGCACTTAAATAAGTGTTTTCGCCATTAAATACTGCCTGAATGTCACCGTCTACATGAAACTTCTTTTGATGTAAATAGGTTAAAATAACCAGAACCAAAGTGTTCGTTTTCCTCTAAATCTCTAAAAGTCAAATGTGTTCACTTCTGTTTTTCCACAGCTTGATCCTCCAGATTGCAGGTTACTCTTTTTAAAATCGGCGTCTGTGTGTTTTCTGAACCCTGAAGTGTGGACAACCTCATCCGCTCAACAAGGACGATACCTCCGTATCCTCTAAGCTAAATGTAATCCAAGGTCAGAAGGGTCATTTTACTGTGAGGAAAGATTTCTTTAAGTGTCTTCATTCAGACATCCTGAAGGACGTTGTTGAGAAAATGTCCACTGGAGTGCTCAGGTACCTCCAGCATTTCTACATGCAGTTAGAATCCCCTCCATCTCAACAATGGGTACTCATTTTTTTGGTCTTTCTCTGCAGACCTCATCCACAGGAAGCTGTGCCTTTGTATGAAGCTGTGGTTGCTATGGAGACCATCCAGCGTCAGCCCGGGAAAACGGCTGTGGTTCAGCTGTGACAGAAATCTGCCCGCAGCAGTTTGTACAAATGAAGCAATGAAATGAACCGACCGACTGAAACTTTGTGGACCAGATTACAACTTTCAACTGTTTTTTCTTCTTTCCTTGTTGGTAAATCATTATTGCAAAGTTTTGACTAAGTCTATGCTGGATTGGTGCTTCAGGAACACAGCTGTCAGATTTATAACAGACAAATAGATATTTAGCAACAATAGTAACAATTTAATTCTCATAGTTTGTGGTTGTTGATACGATTCATGGTCGATATTGGTTCATTTTGAACATTTCATCTGGATCTGATTCACCGAGCTGAAAACTAGCAGCTGTGACTCTACCTGGTCCTGAACAGTGCAGGTGAAGTTTAAGTTTCAATAATTAAGTGTAAATTAAATGAAGCTTTATTTCTATGGCACTTTACCACTTAACATTAACATAAGGGCAAAGCAAACCTGCACCATCAAGCCAAGGGAGAAGGGTGTCTGCTATCTCCATCTCCACCCTCACCAGACCCACAGACATCCAGATTCTTCCATAATGTTGTTCTGTTCAGAGCCGTCTCCAGCCGCTCAGCGCCAGAACCGCCGGACCCTGCTAGTATTGGAGCAGAGAGAAGACGGTGTGTGGCTTCAGCCGCTCAGCGCCGCGCAGATCTGTGAGCTCCACCAGCACCAGGCACTCCAGAACCTGAGCCTGCAGGCGCAGCAGCAGCTCGCAGGCGGCACACAGCGTCCCTGCAGCACAAGCAGAGACACCAACACACAGTCATGTCAATGTTTCCATAGGAGCTGCTTCTTTACAAAAAACTTTTCTTTCTTGGTTGAATTCCTCATCATGTTTTCCCAGTCTTGCATTTCTTACCAGGGAATTATCAGGTTTCCCTTAAATGACTGACTTGAGGCCAAAAGATCTCACCTCCAGTGGCCAGAAGATCATCAATCACTATAATCTTCTGAGCCGGGGCCACAGCGTCCTCTTGGATCTCAAGTTCTGCCTGCAGAACCACAAAAAGCAGAAACTCAAATCTCTTCGGGACAGTAAAACTGAAGCATGAAGAGGTGGTCAATGACTCATCTAGAATCTGGATTTGATGAACATCAATGTTAAGAAAATGTACATACATTTACTCAAAGTCCTTATTTGAATTAGTTTAGTTTGATTATATTTTCATCCCAAATGACTGTTTGAACAAGGGGTGTCAAATTCAATCATAAAGGGAGCCAAAATCCAAATCAGACCTCAAGATAAACATTTATTAAACACTCTAAAAATACATTTTTAAAACTAACTTTTTAACACAGTTATGAATAAAAACAGGCAGGAATATTATTCCAGAATAAATCAACTTAAACCTTAAAAAACTTTCAATATTTCACTCTCCATAAAAATATATTCAGTCAAAAATTATCCAAGTTAGAGACGAGCGCAAGATAACATCGGGACATTAAAATAAAATAAAATGATCTGGACTTTGACACATGTGGTTTATAGAAATGGAGCACAGCAGCTCCAGTGTCTTAAAAACTAATCCAGCTCCTGGAAACTCAAAGACACAGACCTGCAAGTTGTGGAACATGCTAACCAGGTTAGACTCACTGTGCCATACTCAAGGTCGTAGGCTGTAGTCACAGTGGTTCCAGGCAGCTTCCCCTTCTTCCTGACAGGAGCAAAGCCAATCCCCAACCTTTGAGCTAGCAAAGGCCCAAACAGGAACCCCCGCGCGTCCAGACCTGCACACAGGGAACCTGTTAAATATAACTTAAAGGGCTATATAAATAATAAAAAGTTTTTCATCTTTTTTTGCATTTTAGAATATTGTTCAGTATTTCAGTATAAAAAGAACAAAAAAAAAAAATCCAGAATGTTTTGTTTGAAAAGTGGTCCAGATCTTAAACATGAGTTCCCTTTCTCTCAACTCCCCTGTACAACACCTGTACTATGGGATATCCCACCCTCAAGTGTTTGGCTAAAGACACCTCTATTTACACCTTGAAGGCAGATCACGTGCGATGGTAGGCAGACAGCCTAGCCATAGCTTAAATAGGCCTGTCTGCAGTTGTTATGCTCGCCACCTCTCTAGCTACCTCGCTGCAGGCTAGCACTGCTCTGTGAGCAGACACTTAACTTGAGTGAAGAGCCGTTTTCCAACTGTTTCTCCATCATGAGCATGAGGCCCTGAAAAGCGAAGCAGAAATCTTTTCTTCACTCAAGTCTTCAGGAGTGTGGTTTTTCTTTGCACAAACAGGACCAGCATGAAGCCTGTCCCAGCTGCCTGGGAATCGTCCATGCTCGAAGAGTGCTGACCTAGCCCCACGCCTGCGAGTCCTGTCACCTTTTGCGGCACTGAACTTTGGAAAGGTGTTTTGAGTTTGTGGAGAAGGTGCTGGGACAAAATGGTCAGAGCACTGCTGTCAGAGTCGAAGGATCAGGTCGTGTCTGAATCCGTCAATGAGCTCTCGGTCTAAGCTCCCGCTACTAGTTGAGAACATGCAGCTCTCTGAGCTGCTAGCACATGGACCCTGAACAGCCACTGGACACACACTACAAAGAGACATTGGCCTCGACTTGCATAGTTCCTCAGATGACGACCCATTGGGTCACTCAACCACCGCTACAGGACCAACGTCCCAGTGTGACTCATCTCTGCTTTCCTTGTGGCAGGAAAGTTGTACGTGGAGTGGTTCTTCCCTCCTCCTGCTGAGAAACGGTCCTGGTTGGCTGGATCGCTGGAACCGGTGGCTCGATGCCCATGAACCTGGGCTTTATATCTGACCACGCCCAGCTAGGGACAATACTTGGACCTCTAACATGCAGAGGCCTGTTTCATCCTCCACCTATAGAGCCGTCTTTGGCAGCCTATCTGTGTGATATCCCATAGTACATGAGTTGTACCTTGTTCCTATCCATCAGTAATAGAAGGTAGAGACATAACATTTCGATTTGGCGGGCAGTTACAGGACAGCCTGAACCAGAATGTTCTGAACAAAAAGTCTTGGATTCTGGTTTCTTGGACAAAACAGGAGTTTTAACGAACAACTTTCTCTGACTTTTGTTGGAGAGCTCAAACTGATGATGTTACCCACCAACAATGAGATCCACCTGTGGGTGCATGGTCCTCACGCGCTCCTCAAACAGGTCGATGGTGGCGGTGAGGGCAGGGGGGCTCTTCAAGATGGGACAGATGTCTCTGCAGGGAGAACACAAGTCGGGTCAGCGGTGGATCCGGGTTCTAAAACAAAGAAAGGGATCCAAATTCCATCTTCTTGGTTCTGGTGCCTCCTTCCTCCTATGCCCAGGATGAGAGCTGGGTATCACGTTCGATGCTTTTTTAGAGGAAATTCCCTCAATATGATTGAGTCTCAAATAATTTTAATTCAACACCAAATATTTTGATATCTCAATGTAGAGTTCCCCAACATTTTGTAATATGTTGTAAAACAATAGTTCACAAACTGGCCTTTCATAGAACAGATAAAGTGATACAACCATCATTAAAGTGGAATTTTCTAAATATACAAATAAATCTCGATCCACCATGATGCAACTTTTATTTTTACTTTTAACATTAGAGCAGGGCTTACCAGCCCTTTTGCTGAAGAGCCACAATCCCCCTCTTTTCTTTTCTCGAGTCACCCAAGTGTTGGCCAGCCCAGAGAGCTGATCACTCCATACAATGCAGAACAGACGTGGTGCATCAGGAACCTGTCGCAGTGAGTCCATATTTCAAGCAGCTGGTTTTAAAAATGCTCCCCTTGCAGGCATTATAATTTACTTCAGACAACGGTTTGGAATTGCTCTGTTCTCATTTCATTTGCCCTTCAGGTTATGTCCACATCCCCTCCCAATTAACTGATTTAATTTACAGTTGTGCGTAACGTGAACCAACTATATAAAAAAGTTGAAAGCAATTCAGACAACTTGCTCACTACTTTTTTTAACTGTGATTTTTTGTTTACGTGCTTAAAGAGTACAAAATCTGGCACTACTATGAGAAAAGTTTAACCATTTGAAGAAAATAGATTAAACAATTATGAGCTGCACTGAAAAAACAGCACTCTGCATTTAATGCAGCCGTAACGTTATAAGCTACCTTATTGCAAACATCCCATCCATTTTCAGATGGTCGTGTGCGTCTGAAAAGCAGTCGACTTAAGTCTGTTAGGAATATGATTGCAGATACTAGATCTCTCAGGAGACTTGGACAGCCAAACGGACAGCCATGATGTCAGTCTGGTCACATGATGTCAGTCTGGTCACTGATCATCAGTGGTCAGCAAGAAGACAGGTGGCGCCACAGAATTCAGGAAGCCAACACAAGAAAAGATTTTTGGACATTTTATTGTATTTTGCACGCTGAGATGTCATTGTCAGCGTGTCACTACACGGGATTTAAATCCTGATTTTGACGCCCCAGAGAAAGGGGGAGAGAAAGGGAGGTTAACTGCTCATCTTCATGTTCACAAATGTTTGCAAGTGTCATTTAGTTTCATATTAACAGATTCATGGTTCAAATTGAAATTTTTCAATCTTTTATGTAAAAAATCCCAGACAGAGGCATTATTAGATACTATTTTGAAAAATGTTTTCATTGATTTGCACATTTATATTTTAGGCAGGGTGTCTCTTTTCTTTTTTTCTCCACTTCCCTCTTAAGATTACTATCGGGATTTGTTCAATGTCTGATGTAAAATATTGTTTGTATAAAATAAAATGAACCTTTTTATAAGTGAAATGAATTTTATTTTAAATCCATTAGTCTCTGTGAATGAATGTGTATTAATAAGAGACTATGCTATTAGGTTGATTGAGGATTTTTTCCAACTACGAAAAAAAAAAAAAAATAAAGCTAAAGATAACTAATTAACAATAGGTCATTTTGCTGTTATGTCACTGGTACGACCCTTTTTTTTTACATCCAACATAATATTTTTAAAAATAACACCTATGGGTTTTCTTTGTAAAATAATGTAATAATTTGTCCAATAATAATATATATTTTTATAATCTACCATCCAGACTTGGCTGGTAAGCAAAAAATTGGATTTTGGTCACTGCTGTTGAGACTTCAAACTTGGAGCATCAAACCACACACAGCAAAATCATCAAGACTGTTGTTACCAAAATTGCTCTTCCGAGTGTGTATAGTCATTCTCAACAACTGCATGGTTCTATAAACATTTTTACACTTTATGTTCAATTCAACTTCCAAAGAAAATGTTAAAATAGAGTAGTTTTTGCAAAATATATTCCATCATTTGTAATTACTGCTAAATAGAATGAAAGCTGGGAGAAAAAAATTAATGGATTAAAACTCGAAAAGAAAAAAAAATGTAAATGACAAAAAACTGACATTTTATTCTTTGGCTTTATCCCTTAAACCTAGTATTAAGCATCTTAAAGATGGCCACACTCCCATCCCTACTTTTTCCTGCAGTGCGCATTAATTCAAATCTTCATGAAGGCTGACGCTGAAAGTGATATACGTTATGTCGAACAAAGAAAAGCTGCAGTGTTTATACAGATGTGTGGGTTTCACAGTAACGGAGTGGAGATGAGATGCTCACTCAAACCTCTTTTTTTTTTTTTAATCTGAAAGAGACTGTAGTAATGGTCACAAACACAGTGGGCCTGCAGTCAGATCTGGCAGCAAAAGGAAAAAATAACATTCACAACAAATAAAAACAATTGAGACTTTAAGGTTCATGTCACATCCACTGCATTGACCAAAAATATTGATATTGGTATCAATAGTTGCAATATTAGCCACTATGGGATCGATACCCAAATGCTCAGTATCACCACGCTCTAGCTGGAAGTCGCCTCGTTCTGAATAAGTCAAAGGCTTTACAAAGCAGTCCTGTTTCCATTTAACAAATGCCTGAAGAACCAAATTTAAAAAAAAGATATGGACATAAACTGCCCGCCAGAAACTGTGCCTCATTTTTTTGGGTATTGCATTCACTTTTTATAACAATAAACTTATGTAAAATTATAAGTTATTCTAAGAGTATAATGTTTTTGATATTTTGTTCAAGAGAAATTTAATGCAGAGAAAATGTACATTGTTAACTTAATTATAATTATGGCTTAATATTTCATTCATAAGTGTAAATATGCGAACAAAGAACTGTTTGTTTTCCAGAAAGAAATTATTTTGTATATAAATGTTATTGAATCTTGAAATAACAAAAACAACAGTTGAAGCATGGTCAGATTTAAAACTTTAGCAGAAATGCTAAATAATTATTATCATTTTATTTATTTTTTTTACCTTATTTATTTTGCAGTTATTACGGCTTTCTATAATTTTTTGTTCATTTTCCTGGCAAATGTGGAAATGTTGTTATTGGCATGTTTTGTGGAACGTCAACGTTTCTGTATGTGCAATATTTGTCAATAAAGTTTTAGGAAAAAAAAGTCAGCTTGAAGCTCCTCAGTTTCTCACTTTCAATTTTCATAAAATAAACAAATATTGGAACTAATAATCAGTGAGAGATTGCAGACATTCCTATCCATCAATGGTCGTAAGTGGTTCGTGGAGCTGCTCGATCTTTGAGTTCATCTACAGAGGAGAAGACACGCGCTGCATTAACCCGCGCTCGCGCTCCCGCAGTACAAACTACGACTAACTCGGAACAACACTTGTGAAGCTCTACCGGGATAACTAGACCTGCCTTGCCTCGGTTCATTAGCTGTACTATGAGCGTGCAGAGCGGTAGGATCTTTTTTTTTTTTTTTTTTTTAAATAATCGGAACCGGATCTAAATACTAAATTAAATCTCACCTGAATTGGATCCCGGGTTTCGGGAAGTCCGGGAAAGTCCGGACGTTTTCACGCAGAAGCTGCAGCTTTGACTCCATGGATCCGTGATCGCGTGAAAGAGGCGATTGGACAACTGTAGCACCCATCCGTATCCGAGATCGAAGCACCTTGCGCATGCGCGAAGATTACGTCACTTCCTCTTTGCGGTCAACGTTTGCGACACTTCCTGCCTTTTTATAAATCACGATTATGTTAAAAAGTTAAAGTTTTAATAATTGTTATTCTGCTCGGTTTGTGGACTATGTTGCCATTTACCAAGATTGATTTAAGCTATTATAACTGATCCCAACTGCACACTCTGCAAAGAACACCCAGAAACTATCAGTCACATTCTGGAACTGTAATATTACAAAAGATTTTGGAAAAGACTGTACACGATTTTAAATTTCCAAAATTGACTCTAGTTTTCAGTTGAAATTTGAACATATAATTTTTGGCCTACTTGAAAGTAACACTCCATTGAGCATGTGTTAAATTAATAATTAATCTATTATTATATTTGGTAAGTTTCATATTCACAAAGCAAAAAAATTTGCCTTAACACAACTTTTTTTTTCCTGTGTTAATTAAAAGAATTGAATCCTATTTACTTACCATATTAAAAAGTGTAAACATAAAAGCTACACGTATTTTTGAAAGCTGTCTGTCTTAAATATATTCAACTTGTCTTAAATGATTGTTCTGTAATGTATGCTTTGTATTGTTTACTTTTTATATTTGTTTTGTAATCTTTTGTTTTGTAATGTATATGCCAGTCCTGGCATTCTCAATGTTCATCTTGTCATACAGTAATGTTCTGTATTCTTTATTTTGGATAAAAAAAAAAAAAAAAAAAGCTATTTTGAAGTTTATCAATTTTTCAGCTACATGCTAGCTGTTTTGGCTAACTAAAGTTTTTTTTTCATTACTTTTTATTTAGGCTAATTGGGCATTTTGCTAAAATTTTAGTTGGCTTTAAGCTTCAGTGTTTTAAGCTATGTATATCACCATCTTCAGCTGTCTTCACTTACATTAGGCGGCAAAATTCTTTCCTGTTTGTGTTTTGTATTTCTTTTTTTTTTTTTTTTTTTTTTTTTTTTTTTTTCTTTTTTTTTTTTTTTTTTTTTTTTTTCTTTTTTTTGTCCACAAGCGGTGTGAGCTGTACCTAAATTTCATTGTGGCATCCACAATGACAATAAAGGCATTCAATTCAATTCCAATTCAATTCATGCTAGCATTATTGCAGATAATGCTATATATCTAGTTCAAATTATGTTAAAAAGGTACAGTTTTAAAGTTTTCAAAATGTAGTTTTAGAGTCAATATGTCCTGTTTGGCCCGCGACCTAAAGGGTGTTTTGGATTTTGGCCTCTGGTGTGATTGGTGATTGAGTTTAACACCTCTGGTTTACAATAAAGAAGAACTTGCTGATGAAAAGAGGAGAGTTGAATGAGAAGCTTTTTTATGTTGAAGTTGCAACTAAGTAAGAAATGGGTTACACCCTGTTTCGTTTTATGGGTTAAAGATAAATTTTTATTGACCTCTTTAAATACTTCAAAAATTAACTTTTTGATATGATCCCAGAAATTTATAAAAATTACTAAGTTCATCAGAACAGATTGATGACATCAGAAGCTTCTCGGTCCAGATTTTCCATAAAATATAGAACATCTGGTTAAAAAAATGAGGGAATATTAAAAACTTTAAGTGACGACCAATTTTGAAAATCAGTTCAAAATATTTTTCTTTTGTTTGCAGTTATAAAAGAGCTTTTACAATGTTTCAGATGAACAGATTCATGGTTCAAATTGAAAGTTCAATCTTTAATGTAAAAAATCCCAGACAGAGTCATTTATAGATACTATTTTGAAATATACTTCTTCATTTTAGGTGCAAGTAGATATTTAAGCATAAAGAAAATTATTTATCCATCAGAGTGGTTTAGGTCTTGTCTATTATTATCTCAACCGGAGAAAGGTAGTTTAGAGTGCTCCTGCCTCAGGTGGAGGAGTTTAAATATCTTGGGTTCTTGTTCATGAGTGAGGGAAGATCGGAGCGTGAGATTGACAGGCGGATCGTAGCGGCGTCCACCCTTATGCAGTCGCTTCACCGGTCCGTTGGGGTGAAGAGAGAGCTGAGCCAGAAAGCAAAGCTCTCAATCTACCGGTCGATGTATGTTCCAGAACTCATTTATGGTCGTGATCTCTGGGTCGTGACCCAAAGAACGACCCAGGATTGGAAATCAGGTGACACACTGATGTGTGCCATTATTTTTGCATTGAATCTTCCTGAGGAGGTCTGCATAAGCACGCAAAGAACCACAGAAGAAGATGCAATGTTTTGCGATTAACTTCAAAAAACTTGAAACAAGATAATCTGATCGAGAGGAATCATCACAGGACAGGAATCTCATTTTAATAGAGAGAAATCAGGCTGGGAACCTATATGATAAAAATATTTACAAAACATAGAAATTAATATAAAAGACAGAATAGATGATACTAAGGAGGAGAGGCATAATACAATTCAACCGAATGCTAAGGAAAACCCTCGAGTTCCTGTTCTTGTTCAGTGTGGTTGCAGCCCAGCGCTCTGCTTCATTTCTCAACCACGATCCAGGCGGGAAGCAAGTCATCTCAAACAGGCCTATCATGGACCCTGGGCTGTATGGCGCCCTATGCGAAAAAATATTTCATTAATCACGATTAACCGTAGAACACTTTCACTTTAAAAGTTATACTCACTTGCCGGTAAATTTTTTACCCGATATAATAATATACCCAATAAAAAGTATATTAACATAAAAAATAAATCAAAATATGAAAACACTTGATAAATTTGAGTATTTTTCATTCTATTTTCAACTGTAGTTTATGTAAAAAAAATAATAAAACAAAAACAGGAAGATTCTAAAAACATGCTTGAAAATGACGGAAAAATCAGGAGTTGTGTCACGGTGCCTCTGTCAGCTTCCTCCCCCTCCCCTCTCATCTCCACCTGACTGCTGATCATCCCCAGCTGCGACCACTCACCTCATCATCCTCGTCTGCCTTCTTAAGGAGCTCCGGATCATCATTCCTCGCCAGTCCGTTGCCCTTATGGTGCTTAGTTGGCCTCCATGTCAAGTTCTGATTTCGTATTACGCCAAGTCCTTAACTAAGAACCTCTCTCTGCTCACCCACAGGAATCCTTAACCACGAGTGGTCGCCAGTATCAGCCTCTGCCTGGATTTCCCCGTGCGGTCTTCGCCAGCAGTCACCACGAGCCTCTGCCGTTGCCTCGGTTCCTCCTCTCCAGACCTCTTCAATAAATCCTTTCTCTGCCACGTTAGTTTCCTGCTGTGTTTCTTCCGGGTTCCAGCATCTGGGTCTGAAAAGTGTCTGTAGCCATGACAAGTTGGAGACTTGACCTTTGGTCCACCCATTCCTGGGACATGTGAGACTTTACCCAGGGGCCCATGACACTCAGAAAAACGCAACATATTTAAAATCATCTAAATGCTTTTGCTTGGGTGAAAATCGCCCAGCGATGGTTCTCGAGGGTTGATCACAATCCAAAAATGTGGTCAATCAGATTCATTTTTTAATCAATTGAAAACATTTATTAAAAATAAACGTTGGTCGACAAAAGACAAAAAAGGTTTGCAATTAATTAGTTTTCTTTTTAATGATTTTTGTCCCTAAAATATGTTTTTTAAGGCAAAGATTTAATGTTTTGATTAGAAAATTAAAAGGTGTTCTTCTTAAAACTTTACATTCTGTTTGCAATGCGGTGACACATAAATCCCTGGATAGAAAGAAGCAGAAAGACTTCTGAGAGCTTGTGCTGCTCACGCTCGGATGATTGAGCTGCTTTCACATTTGCAGCCTGAACTTCTGGTTCTTCAGATCAGACCTGACACTTTCACTTCCTCCTCTTCTACCGGAGTGATCATTTCCTCATTCAACCCGAAACACCGCCGAGCTCCAGCATGAAGGACGGAACCGGGCCAGCCGAACGGGCCGCACTGTCCCGCCGGGAACTCTTCGAGGATTACGTGAGGAGCTACCCGCAGCTGTACCCGGAGATCCGGCCTTGTGGGGACGTCCGGCTCCTGGAGAGAGCGACCCAGTTTCTGCGGGGGGAACCGGACCTCAGGAAATGTTTCACCGTCTTCCCCTTCTATCAGGCGCTGACTGAACGGCAGGGGCAACAGAGCGCCGACTACAGGAAGCACCTGGGGGCAGTCATCCGAAGTGCGGAGCTACTGGAGACGGTGTGCGTAAACCTGCGGGTGCAGCCGTGGAGGAAGGAGATCCGGAACATAAAGGTCTTTCTTTCTCTCTCTTTTTGGGGGAACTTTTATTTCTTAGGTGAAATTGCTCTATACTTGAGCTGAGTGCCAGTGGCGCCAGTATGGAGAGAAATGACTGTAACCCCATTTATGCGTGCGTAATTCCTGATTTACGCGTAATTTAGGGTTTGTGCGTGCGTAATTCTTGATTTGTAACTCATATAATACCGTTTGTGCATAAGTACAAAAATCACAAAATAAAAAAAAAAAAAATACAATTTACACATGTATAGATGAAATTACAACAGCTTGAAACTAATTACAAACTCAAATCTTAAAAAAAACTCGCACAAATCACTTGTTACGCACAGAAAACCCCAGTTACGCACGACTTTGTGGTGAGACTCTTCATGTCTCAGAGATTTGTCTGTAAGTGGTGCATTTAAGTACCACTAGAATGCTGGGTTATCACAGTTTTCTTATCAGCCAATTTGAACTTGTATATAATATAAATGGTAATAATAATCGTGAATAATATCCGTTAAAACTTGACATTTTCCCACTTTCTTAAACAGATGTGCCTCATAATTAATATAAATAAGTCTAAACAAGTGTTTCGAGAACATTTATCCCTTTAAAAATAAAAGTATTTTCCAGAACTGATTGCTTCCTCTCCGCAGCCCCGCTCCTGACAGCGCCTCCAACACTATCCCAAGCATTGGTCACATTCACGGGGATAGCAGGCGGCGCCGGACCCTTCTAAACTTCCAAACTCCCGGAGACCTCTCTGGCCTGTGGGTGTTTGGAAGGGCCTATCACCGGGCTCACGATTGCCCTGTGAGAGAGCACAAGGGTTAAAAGTTGTTTTGTTGAGCCTGAATTCATTCGAGCACATCTTAATGAGTTGCTGTTGCATCGCCGCTTCATGTTTGTCTGCTAATGACCGTTTTGGTTCAGTTGTTCCGGTCCCAGCACCAACCATATTTGTGCGTTTTCAGTGAACCTTTGTTCCAGATTATTTGGGGAAACAAACTCTGGTTCACTTCAAGCAGACCAAACGTTTCCAGTCTGAATTCACCCTTTGTGTGTGATGCTTGGAAGAACAAAAAAGTTCAATGTCCTCAGAAAGGTTAATGATTCTGACTTTGTGTCTTTCAGACCTTCACAGGCCCGTTTGTCTACTGCCTCCTGGGAGTCTTCAGCAGGTCTACCCTTCAGTCAATCCTGGCCTTTCTTGGCTACCTGCCCCACAATGAAGAGTGAGCATCAAACTGAAAGTCCAGACCTGTACTACAGAGAACATCATCAGCCAGGGAACGCTTAGTTAAAGACTTACTTCCATGAGAGTATGAATGTGAAGGCTTAGATAGACATACAGAACGAGTTATAAAAAGCAACTTTAAAAATGCAAAAGTAAAAACTAAAAACACCCAAAAACGTGTAAATACAAGAACATATCCAAAGTAAATGAAAGAACATAAACAGTTTGAAGGCTGTTCTAAACATCGATGTTTTGAGATCTAAAAACAGGAAGAGCGCCCAGGTTTCAGACGCCTTTAGTTCCAGAATTGAAGTCTATAACAGCTTCTTCATGGCAGACAGTAGATACGGGGAGATGGATGACCCCCTCTAGCTAATACTGTATTTTCCTTTTTGACATTGAAACACAGTTAAAGATCCAATTACCAGACTCTCCAGGATTTCATGGCAGATATTTATGATTGTTGCGACAAAAACGCCTGATGTTGAGGCATCTTATGTGAAAAGTGTTAAAAAAGTGCCTACATTTTTTATTATATTAAATATACTTCACATTCTCATAATCTAGCCATATTCCATACACCATCACCAAATACAATGTTGTTGTGCTTTTATTTAACACAGAGGCTGAGAACTCTGGGGTGGAACTGTCCATCACCCGGGCTGAGGTCGCTGAGGTAGTCGAAGAGCTCCTCGGTGGCAAGGCTCCGGGGGTGGATGAGGTTCGTCCCGAGTACCTTAAGTCTCTGGATGCTGTGGGAGTGTCTTGGCTGACACGTCTCTGCGGGATTGTGTGGCAGACAGGAACCGTACCACTGGACTGGCAGACTGGGGTGGTGGTTCCTCTTTTCAAGAAGGGGGACTGGAGGGTGTGTTCCAACTACCGGGGAATCACACTCCTCAGCCTTCCCGGGAAGGTCTATGCCAGGGTACTGGAGAGGAGAGTCCGTCTGATAGTCAAACCTCGGATTCAAGAACAACAGTGCGGTTTCCGTCCTGGCCGTGGAACAGTGGACCAGCTCTACACCCTCTTCAGGGTGCTGGAGGGTTCGTGGGAGTTCGCTCATCCAGTCTGTATGTGTTTTGTGGATTTGGAGAAGGCGTTCGACCGCGTTCCTCGTGGTGTCCTGTGGAGGGTGCTCTGGGAGTATGGGGTCCGGGAAGTCGTACTGAGAACTGTCCGGCAGTAAGTCGGACCCTTTCCCAGTGCATGTTGGACTCCGGCAGGGCTGCCCTTTATCCCCAGTTCTGCTCATAATCTTTATGGACAGAATTTCTAGGTGCAGCCAGGGCCCAGAGGGGATCTGGTTTGGGGACCACAAGATTTCATCTCTGCTCTTTGCAGATGATGTTGTTCTGTTGGCTTCATCGAGTCAGGACCTCCAGCATGTATTGGAGCATGTATTAGTTCGCCATTACAATATTTTGTCCCAGCTCTGAACATGATCACGAAAGAGAAATTGATTATTACGTTTTTTTGCCTGATTGGATTAATATGACCCAGACAGACATTAAAGGAACAGAGTTGTGAAAACAAAAAAGCCAGGAATAAGATTTGGGGGATCTGCACCACTGTTAAGAATGACTTTTTCTGTCTACTAAAAATTACTCAAAATGTTCTTAAGAAAAAGCCAAGGACCAGGTCTCATCGATCACAGTTGTTTATTACACTTTTGCAAAAGGGAAAAATCTCACAGACAGAACCGAACCGAACCGAGTCACGTCAGTGAGAGTTCTCAGCAAACTCCTCCCAGGCCAACGCCTTTATACTTTTCCTGGGACAGGAAGGACTTCCTGTGTCAGAGGTGGGACTTCCTGTGTCCGAGATCACAAATCCTCAGCCCATGTGGGCCAGCACAAAGACATTCCAGCAGCTTCAGTCTTTAGGGGGAGGGGTTGCTTCAAGACACACACAGATCCACACAATTCTGCCAATTAATATTCTTAACAGTTCGGCCCTGTTGTGGGTCTTGAAGCACACGAGCTCACAACAGCAATCCTGAAAACATCAGTCTCAAGTCTCCTGCATGAACAGTTTTAACCTAAAACATCATTAACAGATTTTTCTGTTCCAAGCCCGTGGAGGGGGCGAAAACCCAGTGGGGAAATTCCCCCTCGTCCCACTTAAGGTGCGAACACTTCAAAAGCCACGGGTAGCTAAGAAAAGCAGGGACTATAAAAATGTACTTCAAAAAAACATACTTTAAAAAATACATTTATCATCGTCATCATCAGAATCATCATCGTCATCAGCCTGCAAAAGATGTACCATAACTTGACTGTAAGTGAAATCAAAATAGAAGGAATAAGGGTCTTGTACGCCCCAAACATATTTAACCAACCGTCCCACATGGATGTATCAACACCTGAATGTTCCTTCATTTTATTGCTCAGACTATGCAGTCCTCCTTACTGCACGAGTCAGGCTTC
This sequence comes from Oryzias javanicus, assembly GCA_003999625.1. NCBI lineage: Eukaryota > Metazoa > Chordata > Actinopteri > Beloniformes > Adrianichthyidae > Oryzias > Oryzias javanicus. Next base: position 11,922,412 of record CM012439.1, on the reverse strand, counting down.
CATCGGTGGCGGTTGCCACTAATTGTTCTTGACAGCTTCGAACCCAGGTTGGGTCCAGTTACTGAGGCTTTGGTGAATCTGTCCTGTGTGTTTCCCCTGTCGCTGAGGGACAACCATAGAATCTTGAGTTGGTTCTGGTAATTGTCACAGAAATCGTCATTGCTCTGGGTTTTGTGACCTGCTGTAAGGACTAGAGCTGGGGTAGGAGATCAGTTGGCTTCTTCGGCACCCAAAGGTTTTGGTACCGGGCGTCTTCCACTCCTACCATCCTTCAGAGGTACCAGCTTCTTGCAATGGCTCTGGTGGATCCAAGTGGCTCTCTCAGCAATCTTCACAGCAGTGGAGGTGGTCAGTTGGACAGTGAAGGATCTCCCACAGCGGGGTGCAGCCCAGGTTTTTCTTTTGATCACCTTGATCAGGATCTGGTCACCTGGCTGCAACAGCTCCACCTGTGGGGAACAAGGAAATCTGGCAGATTATTTGTTCTCGACACTTCTTCACTTTGCAACAATTCTCTCATCCATTCTGCTGTTTCTGTGGTTAGTTGGTTGATCAACAATGTGTATGTGCAGGTGTTTTTTGTTTGCATGCGTGGATGAAGATCTGAGTGAGTGTGTGGGAGTTGTCTCTTGACTGCAGGCACAAAAATGTGAACACCAGGTGAGAAATAACAAGACACAAAGAGGACTTAGAAGTTCTGTTAGTCTAAGTTACACAAAGGATTAATAAAGCTTTAAAGGAACATTCAAGTTAAAACTTAAGAGAAAATTAAAAGAGAAAAGAGAAAATTAAAAAACTTTGAAATTCTTGACCTGAGCAGCTACATTAACAGTTAAAAATCTTTTCAATGTGGAAATGTCTCTTCAAAAATGTCCATCATCCCCCCTGTAGAGACATGGTAAGACCCATGGCTCATCACTGCTGCCATTTTGAAAAAGTTTTTTCTTTATCAGGGAGTTACTTTGCATATCAATGAAGACATTAGTAGACAGGGCATTGTCCACCTTGAGGGTAAGGCTGGTAGTGCTGGTTCTGGTGACTCTGTTGTGGTAGGTTACTGTAGTCGTAGTTTCGCCATTGGTTGAAACCACCTTGGAATTGCTGATGCGGGCCCCAGTTATCCGGGCACTCTCTGGACAGATGTCCAGGCTGGTTACAGGTGTAACAGTTCCTTTGTCCGGTATTTGGCCGGGACCTCTGGTGATTTCCTCTTCCGCTGAGTTTCCCTCTATATTTGTTGTTATTGTGCCAACGTCCACGTCCTGAGTTGGGGTAACGAGGGGGCCCGTGTTGTTGGTAGTAGACGGTGTTCTCCTCTCCTTCCAAATCATCGATGAGCGAACCAGCTTCCGTGACGGCCAGAAAGACGGCCGTATCAGGTTGAGCCTTAGTGTGTTTCTTCTTTTTCTGTATGGTTTCAGCATGTCTGGCATAATTCATAATTTCGACGGGGCCATCAGTGGTATGATTAACGTTGTATTTCTTTATAAATTCAGAGATCATCGGGATGAAGCCATTCAGGAGGGCAGTTTTTGAGCTGTTGCTGGTATGCCGAGTTAGGTTGTGGTCCTCCTCCAGTCCACTGTAGGCTCTGAAGACTTCTTCCAGGCGCCCGAAATACTCGTCCACTGGTTCGTCGTCCTTCTGTTTGGTTAGCCCGATCTTGATGAAGTTAGTAGTTCTCCTCCAAGTTCGTTCAACCTGGCATATAAGTGATCCAGCTGCGTAGCTAATGTAGGATCACCCCCAGGCAGCCAGGCGTCGTTTCCATCCTTCCAGTGAAGTCTCCTCTGACTCTCGTGAGGTTGTGTTTCAGACTCTTCTTCAGGGTTTTTTCAGTTTCCCATCCATTTAGGACGTAGGATGCCATAAGGAGTTTATGATTCTCCACCCACTGTCGAGGGTCCACAGTGGGGTCTCCTAATCCGGAACACGCATCAGTGCATTCTGCTCGGTCCAATGGGCGGTAGACCGTCATGATGGGACTGGAGCCTTGTACGTTGGGGTCATGGTGAGGGTTCGCCACCTGAACCATGGGAAATGTGTTGGCCATTTGTGATTCATCAGGTGGTGAGGGTAAATCCTTGATTGAGAGTCCGAGGAGATCCCTGTGAAGTTGGTCAAGTTCATGGGCAGAAGGATAAATGCCTTTATCAGAATTCAAAGTCTTTGATTTTGAAGTTGATTGTTGCTTGTCCTCTTGGCCCGCTTTATTCGCATGTTCGATTTCTTGTTGCTTGCGAACCTTCAATCGGCCTGCTACAGTGTCAGCTAAGCGGTCATGTGGGTAAGGGGGAGGTGCCATGCTGTCGTCTTCCTCTTGAGGAATGTTGGCTGTAGCACCAACAACAGCCTGTGCGTGGTGCTGTGGAAGTGGTGGAATAGGGGCTGCAGCACCACCATCAGCCTGTGGATGAAGCTGTTGGGGTAGTTGGTTCACAATCTGTGGGCGGATCACAGCAGCTGCACTCCGCCTCATCTTATCTCTGTCCTCTTTCCTCTTCCCGCTTGAGTGAGTCAGCAGCCATGCAAGAACAGCTTGCAGTTCTGGGTCACCCTTCTTTTCTCTCTTTTTGTCCTTTTTAATGTCCACCAGAATCTTATCGCGCAGGGTTGTGCAGGCTGGGACGGAGAGGTTGCCTTTGAAATAATAGGGCTTCTTGTTCCATTTCGAATATACTTTGCACTTCCGGGACTCTTTGATCCATAAATTTAGAATCCCCTTTTAATTCTAATTTACTCTGATTTTTACCCATGTTGAGTTACTTTTATCCACTATTTTATGAAATATTTATTTTATGAAACTGAAAATATTTGTTTATGCGACGTACGTCCTAGTTTTTTTATGTATTTACGTATTTATTTATTTATATATATTGTTTCTTTTATTCAGTTAATTATTCCTTCAAATCTCTATGCTATTTCGATTTAAATGCTTAAAAGCCTTAAGGGGACAAAATTAAAAAAGGATCTTATAAAAATTGAAATGGAATATTTAAGTGAAAACGTAAGGGGAATAAAAGTATAATAAAATGAATTTCAGAGGATATTCAAGAGAGAATGTAAAAATAAGATTTTTATTTTTATGTATTTAATTAAAAAAATTTAAAGAAAAGGGTTTTAATTTTTATGCATTTATATTCATGTAGGCTTAATTGAAAAATATTCAAATGGAAAATTTAAAAGGAGATAAAAAGAGAATAAAAATGTAATTAAAGGAAATACGGAATAATAAAGTGAAATTACAGGAACAATAAAATGATATTAAAGGACCAAGAAACTGAATTAAGTGGAAATAATAATAATAAAATGAATTAAGGGAATGAATTAAAAGAAAATAAGGGAATAATAAGATGAAATTAAAAGCAATATTTAAGAGAAAAACGTTAATAAAAAGAGTTTTTTTTATTTATATATATATTTATTTAGTTATCTTATTTTATTTTATTTATTTGTTTTTTTCTTTAATTAAAAGGGAGAATTAAATGCTAGAATAACAGTTCAGGACATACACATAGACATTAAAGACGCACACACACACACTGAGACAAGTTCATGCACATACAGCCACACCCTTAGACAAAGACAATGCTGCATGCACTCACACTATTTATGGCAAAACACATTCAATTTTTTAACGAAATTATTTTACTTTATTTACCCAATATCCAGTTTCTTCTATGCAATTTTATGAGCTCAGTTATCCACAAACCTTAAATTTCACAGCTAAAACAATAAGTCTCCACCGTCAAAGTCCCTTTAAGCCCCCCTTCTGAACGTCCCTGCAAGCAACTTCCTCCTGTCCTGCGGCCACTACAATTAGCTTAGCTAGCTCAACCACGTGAATTCCTTTGTCTAGTAGCTTAGCTTAGCTGAACCACATGGTCTTTTGTCTGTTAGCTAGCGTTTTTCCACGTGTCTATTCAGTTAGCTTAGCAGCTCCACGAGGCCTTCTGTTAGCGTCTCCACGTGGATCCCTCTTTGTTCATGCCAGTTAGCTTAGCATCTGCACATGGCCTACTAGCGTAGCTCGGCCCAGTTCTTTGTTCGTTCTTCCACAGTCAGCTCCCCCACGGTGTTTTTTCCCTTTTTAAATGAAAATAAAACCTCTTTAACGAGCGCTTTACCATATTTCACTATTTCAGTCTTAAATCACTTTTTTTATTTCCGACAAAGACCTTTTTTTTCTCCACAAAACCTTTTATTCCGTCTAACCAACCTATTGTCGACAAACACGTACAACTTTTCATTGGTGCCTGCTGGCGATAGAGTTGATTTAAAATTACTTCTGCCAATGAATGCTTTTTCCCACGCGCATTCCTGCGGACCTGATCGATTTCTAATCGACGATTACGTACAATGTACCTTAGCAGCCGCTAAAAATATTACCATGTACATTGGCAACCGCTGAAAATATTACCAACCAAAATGCTCCTGTGCCGCGAGCGGAGAACGGACCCGGCGATTGTATTCGACAACCCCCCTAGGATTTAAACTTTTTTTCTTATTCACGTTTACCTTATGCCTTTTAAAACCTTTAATTAGACTGAATCAATGACTGACCTGGTCCGATGGCCCTCAGGAGACGTCACCGCCTCGGAGGGCTGCCGCAGGAGGATCCCTAGCGCCGGCCTCGGGCTCAAACGTCGTGTCCGAGGTCTTTGTTACGGATCCCGATACCGGTGTCCGCCCACGTGGAATTCGGCTCACCTCCCGCGCAGTCCTTCGTCGACGGATGTTGCCTCCCGGGTTTCGGCACCAACTGTTAAGAATGACTTTTTCTGTCTACTAAAAATTACTCAAAATGTTCTTAAGAAAAAGCCAAGGACCAGGTCTCATCGATCACAGTTGTTTATTACACTTTTGCAAAAGGGAAAAATCTCACAGACAGAACCGAACCGAACCGAGTCACGTCAGTGAGAGTTCTCAGCAAACTCCTCCCAGGCCAACGCCTTTATACTTTTCCTGGGACAGGAAGGACTTCCTGTGTCAGAGGTGGGACTTCCTGTGTCCGAGATCACAAATCCTCAGCCCATGTGGGCCAGCACAAAGACATTCCAGCAGCTTCAGTCTTTAGGGGGAGGGGTTGCTTCAAGACACACACAGATCCACACAATTCTGCCAATTAATATTCTTAACAACCACTTTGATTTTTTGCTCTGAGGTTCTCCTTATTGTAGGTGGCAGAGAAGCGTTAACGAACAGTAAGAATCTCTCCTCCCTGCTGCTATCTGCGAGACCAAGTGGTCCGGTGCCATCTACCTGCGTAGCGCACATTCATAAAACCACATAGACCGCGTTCTTGAACGCACCACATGCGGCCAGTGTCTGTGCACCTTACAAAATGTCCCTGCATGCGCGGCTTTTAGAGGAAAAAGACAGAGAAGGCTAAAGAGAGTTAATTAAAAAACCAGCACGGCTCCGGGAAAGGAGTCAGAGGAGAAATGATCATAAATCTGCGTCGTCACCCATGACTGTTGTCACAGTAGATTGGTTAAAGTTGTAGTGAAAATGTAAAGTTGCAGGGGGGGCACAAAAATCAGGGTTTGTTTGAATTTGCGTTAACAGTTGCGACAGCATATCATGAAATCCTGGAGGGACCGAATAATTACAAAAAAAGGCTTTATGAAGTCATCCTAAAATAACAGACTTCCAACCTTTACTTTTACACTAACAAGGGGCAATTCTTTCCAGAGTGTTCTAATTTAACACAGAAAACAACAAACTTATTTTTAACACCATAATATATGTTGACATAACTTATTCCAGAGTTCACCGTCCTTTGCAATCAACTCTCCAGATAAAACTTTGATTTATGATAACAAACACTTCTCTGGAGAACTAGAGGCTTTTTCAACTGAGTTCAGATCAAACATTTGTGCAAGTAAATAGTTGGATCTTTGTTTTCTATGTCCGAGAACATGACAGTAGTTATTCATTTAAAATTAGGTTAAAAACATGCTTATTTGTCTGTTATTAATTATCCGCAATGAATGCAATAATTTGACATTTCTAGTCTTTTATACAGATAAGCAGGTGACATTAATGCTAGAATGAGTAGAGCGTCTAAAGAATAAGTAACAGGTCTGTGAGAGAAGGAGTTCTTTTTTCTTGTAGAAGGTAAATTCTCATTTTCTGTTCCACCATGCAAATAAATTATTGTATGAGTACTTAATAATCACGCAATTGTGATTCTCCTGCTCCGTTCCGTACAGTCTTCGGTACGTAAAAACCCATCATACTTTCAGCGATTTCAGCAAAACGTTCAGCTTGATCAGAGCATCACTGCTTGTATTTTTGATATTCATACATTTTTAAGTTTTTGATATATTGAACACAATATGCTACACTGAAAGGGGTAAGAAAGTCTTCAAATTTCAAAATTTTAAGGAGATTAACAACAAGACTAAATATATTCATGGGTTACGTTTTCATCTTTTACAGTCATTTTCAAAAAATTTGGAGTTTAGCTAATATTTGAGCAACATGCTAATGTTTTTGGCTAATTTAGCTTACTGAGGAGTTTTAGACAGTTTTGGAGTTTTGCTAGTAAGTAAGCGATGTGTTCGCTTCTTTTTTTGGGCTAATTTAGCATCTACTTTTTATGCTAATTTTGAGTTTATCTCATAATTTAGCAACATGCTAACGTTTTTGGCTAATTTGTTATCTACTGGTTTTTTTAGGTTAACATAGATTTTAGCTTCTATTTTAGCAACAGGCTAACTTTTTAGACTAATTTAGTTTATTGAGGAATTTTAGGCTAATATGGAGTTTAAGCAACAAGCTAGCTTTTTTTTTTTTTTTGCTAAATTGGCATGTACTTAGGTTTGTAGGGTTAATTTGGAATTTAGCTCATAATTTCAGAGACACACCAAATATATTTGCAAATTTGGCATGTATTAGGGATGTCTAAGCAGTTTTACTACAAATTTTTCAGAAATTTAGGTCAACTTCAGCACTCTTTCAAAGTTCTTAAATGGAATGTCCAGTATTTTAGCAAATTTAACATTTTGCAAGTAGTTTTTGCATTTTAAGCAAAAAGTTTCAGCATCTTCAGCAACTAATTTCAGCAAAAAGCATTCACACTAGCATTATCACAGGTAATGTAACTTTTCTAGTTTGCAATTTTATTACAATTGATGAGATCAGATCCTGGGATTTCCTGAAATATATTTTATATTTTGTGTCTCGATGAACATTACAGATGTCTCTCACCTTTAAGTGGGTCAACTTGTCAAATTAGTGCTTTTCTTCTCCTTGGAATGTGCAAAGTGTGTTAAAAGGGACGTGCAAAACAATGTTGTTGTGGAGGAGTGCTTCGGTTTATGTTTTCCTTTGTTTTCAGGGAATTCCGACTGAGCATGGAGGTCAGCTCAGATGCAGCGCTGGTGCTTGGCTTTGAGCTGCTCCTGGCCAGGATGGAATGTCGTCATCTGTTAGAGCTTCTGGTCAAAGATCAGCTGAGACCACAGGTCTGATTCCTATCATTTTAGTGTTTGTCAATACATTTCAGGAAACCAATCAATTGCCCTTCCACCGTGTGGCGGTTCTGATCTCCACTGCAGGACTGGTTAGATATTCTCCAAAGAATGCAGCCCACAAAACCTCTGGACGAAGAAAAGAAGAAAATAGCAGAACAGAAGAAGGAAGAGAAGCTCAGCGATAAAAACGAGGTACAAAGAGAAAACTGCTGAACAAAAAGGATGATGGTCTTGGTGATTGGAGGGGGGATCAATCCTCACTTTGCATTGTTACTGATAAATGTGGTCATAGCAGCATAAAGGGAAACATTGGATCAAGGAGAAATCGTGTGGTTTGGTTCTGGTCTAGAAACTCTTTCCCAGTTTTTTTTATTACTCTTACTGAGATCCTGAAGATCTCTGGACTTGAACATATGGTTGAAATGTGTTTAGTGGACTTAGAGAAGGTAATGGTGATGTCTGGGACGGAGCTGCTGAGCTTAAAAAAAAACACGCCCCTCAGAGGAGATTTTTGAAACGTAGGCTTCAGATCAACAAGAAAAACAGCTTTTTAAGACATTTAGGTTGTGGTATTTTGGTTAACAACTTCATAATCATCATTAAAACACTACTGGGAATGTTTTTTAAATTAAAAAAATTGTCATGGTGGGACTTTAAATTAACTAGCTTTAAAAAATGTTGCTGCATGTGTTTTTCTTGTTGGGAGCATAGACTGTAGAATCAGTGGACAGCTCAACGGCTCCCCTTGTGTATCAAAAAGAAGCCAAAATCCCATAGAATTCTTCAGAGAAATAAACCGCTATATAACTATTTATGACCTTTTCTTACCATCTTCTTGCTAATCTTAATTCAATGTTCTTTATCACAAGTTATTCAAGTTATAAACTGACCAATCAGACGCCTCATGTGCTGCTCGCTGGCCCCACCTTGAAAGTTTGATTGACAGATTCTCTCAAGTCCGCTTTTACTTATGTTTGGTATAGTCGCCCTAAAAACGAGACCTAGACCAACTCTGACCAATCACTGTCGTCTGGTGCCGCCCGTTCTGTGGAAAAATGGTGACAGATTTGACCTCATTTCACAAAAGACGGAGGTAAAGCATTTTCTATGTGTGATGTCACACCCCACTGCGTCCAGGGATAATATATATGTCTATGGTTGGAAGTCTGACATTTTCCAAACAGAAACCAGTCTTTAAAGACACAATTAGGATGTTTCTTGCTTCTCAGAAAATGGGATTAAAAGTTGGGCTGAGCAATATGGCCAAAAAAATCACTGATTATTTTCACACCAAATTTGTTTTCCAATTTTAATTCTTTTTTTTTAATTTTCCCTTTACTTTCTTTAACAATCAATTCATGTGATGAAATAAATTAAACAAAAACGTTTATTTTAACGTTTGCTCTGGGAGTTGACCTAAATTCAAAGTGAAACTAAACACACAAGCTTTAAAAAATAAAATCAACGTGGCAGGCTGCGCTGCCATGGTAAACAAGAAAATAACACAAAATGTTTGCAGCTAGACGTAGTAATTAAGATAACATACATTTTTGAAGATGACTTTGACCTGAAATCTGGACATTCCTGGAAAGCAATGGGAAAAAATTCACATAGATCTGAAAGACCCAGGCTGGATCATACAGCTGGCCATTCTCACAGACATCACCTGTCTCTTGATTGAATTAATGAATGAATAAAATGGTTTATTTCAAGTAATCAGGTAATACATAAAATAGACACATATTACATAATCAGATGGCTTGAAAGGGAGTGTGAGGAAGCAAACTTATACAATCCCACACCGGCTCAACCATACCATTTTCTTTACATGAATTATCAACATCTGGTTCCAGACTTATTATCAAATATTTATACTCTACAACCATAGATTCAGGTTAATAAGGATCCTTAAGATCAGTAATGGAATTAAATTTTAAACATCCATAGTATATATTTTTTTATTGGACTTGTCTTAGATTCACATCAAAGACAAGTCATTTATATTAATCAGTACCAAAAATCTAAATATACTCAGACGATTATCAAATAAACATCATCTTCTACTTTAATCAGTACCAAAGTCCAAATTTGTGCAGATTGTCAGTCACTGTCAGATCAGTCATAAATCACACTTTATGAGAAAAAAAATATGATCAGATTGTTTTTATTAAAAAAAAAAGAAAAATCAGTGATGTATCACAGTTTAGGACACCAAGTGGCAGGATCAAGGCCTCAGTAATCCATCTGTTTTACAGCTGTGAACAGAGTTCATGAGTTGTTTTACCTGCAGTCTTTGATTGTCGGGTCCATTGCACTTCAGCTGGAATCATGTCAAGTGAAATCTGCTCAAGTTGACTGCAGGTCAGCCGAAAAGGGACAAAGTTCACCTTCAGAAGTGGTAGATTGCACGTGTTGTTTTCTTGAAATCCTATTTTTGTGGCCAAAAAACATTTGTACAGCCCTGAAACTACCAGTGGATCTGGAGAGAACAGGATGATCTCTGACAGTGAAACTGAAAGAGACTGAACCACCGAGGTCAGGGGTCAGGAGTGGGACAACTTTTTAGCCTGGGAGTTTAACGGTCAAGACCGGCCCATTATTCGCCTTATGAAAAATTAGACAAGCATTTAGAATGTATTGTAAATGTTTTATTACATTTCAGGAAAAATCATAAATAACAAAATAAAAATAATAATGATAATTTTAATGAAACTTGTAGTTTAACAGAAATGTGCATAATGCAGAGGATTTGAAATGGACTTCTCACTTCAAAGAGTGATAAATGTGGAAATAAAAATTCTCATTTGTTCAAATTCGAATTTGTTTGAATTATGTTTTTACATTTTATGTCAGATAACTTATTATTATTGAGGCAATATATGAACTTTCAGCCTGTTAGTATGATAGAATTATCGTTTTTTAACAGTCCTAGTATCCATATTATTTTCATTCAAATATTATTCAAATTTCCTGCACTTTTCTTTAATAATTAAAACTTTAGTCATGTGCTCCATATGTGTGCCGCTAGCAGACACACCTGTTGGATCAATAACACCGCTAGATGTCTCATTTGGACGGTCAGATGCTGCACACCTCCCCGCTAGAATTTGATGTATTTTAGCGCGGTATTTAGACAGGTTAATTTTATCATGTCGTAAACAGAAATATTAATCTAAATTTATCTATTTATTTCAAAATAATTGTGTAATTCACTTAAAAATCTGCTTTTTATGAGTCCATGTATGCACATAAATATGAGAATTTCCCTGTGTGTGTTTATATATACTAATCACAAAAATTAAATAAACACTTTTTTATTGGGCCTGGCATGAAACCTGTCTGATAATGTTCATGTTGGTTCAGCAGCTGAGGGCCTCATTAATCAATTTCAGCTGTATTGGTGTTCATGAATTAACAACAGGTGCACTTCAGTGGCAACAATTAGAAAACCCTCAAAACAGGACTGGTGTTCCATGTGGAGGTCATTTCAAGTGGGTGGGGAGAGGGAAGCTTGGGAAACTTTGCTTAGACTGCTGTGACCTGGTCCCAGATAAGAGCAACAGAAGATGGATGGATGAATGATTCTGATCCACTGGAATCTCTGATTACATGTATCTTGTTTCTGAAGTCAACTTTCAAAAATCTCTGCGCTCTTTTCTCTAAAAATATTTCTTTTTCATCTTGACAGGCATCCAAGTCTTTGAAGAGCAGGCCCTTAAAACCTAAGCAGAAGTTTCAGCACTCCTGCCTCGGTGCAGATCAGTCAATAATGGAGATGCAGAGAACCTATCCTGACCTTGCCTTTAGGGGGCGCCCTCTGCATCAGGAACAGCTTCACAAGAAAGCACTTTGCCATTCTGAGAGATCTGATGGAGATGCTGCTGTGGGCCTCAGCCGAGAGGATGTGGGCGAGACAGACAAAGACCTGAACAGTGGGGAGATTTGCATTGGTGGGACCACCCTCCCCCCAGACTCAACTGGCAGCAACAGGAATGAAGAAAGAATAGACGAGGCAATCAGTGACACTAAAGCCATCTCCTTGCACATCACCTTGAGAGCTGGGCAGCCAACAAACACAGGATCCAGGTCGGACAGGCCTTGCTTCTCTGCAGAGCTCCCTGCAAGGGTGCAGCAGCAAACAGGTAAGGATTGTGCTCAGGTTCAGTTACCTGGAGATTTAGCCCCAAAACTACTGATTTTATCTCTATTTGTACTCCTAAAGGACAACGGTTGTTCTCCCCGATTATATCAGACCCTCCAGGATTTCACACAAATTCCAGCAAAACCCCTGATTTATTGTGTATGAGAGAGAGACTCTGAAAATTGATAATACAAAGGAAGAATTTAGAGTCTGCAAGAAAATAATTCCATTTAGTTACTCCTCCACAACAAACCTGTACAGACACCTGAGAGAACCTTCTTCAAAACAGAGCAGATCATTACTGGCAAAATAAAACAGATCAACTCCTCAAATTCTTGGTCTTCCTCCACCATAACCGGTGACTCACACCAGCACCAGTGATACTTTTGAAATGGATAAAGAGTGGGATTCTGAGGAAAACACAGAAATCTGAGGATTAATCTGCTTATGTTGTTGTTTTTTTAAGATTATAATTTTTCCCTGGAAAATGTCGTTTTATTCTAAAGTATGTTTAAACCAATAAACAAATATTTGTGTTATTGTGAGCAGAGAGAAACCAAAAGTTCATTTTGTGTTTCATGGTTTTATTCAAGTTAAATGACACCACAACAACATTGTATATAGTGATGGGGAAGTATTTCCTAGTGCAGTGGTTCTTAACCTGGGTTCGATGGAACCCCAGGGGTTCGATGGGTTGATCTCAGGGGTTCGGAGTAGGGTTGGGCACCGAAGTTCGGTTCCAAGTAGGAACCGTTATGATTTATGCGGTTCTGCCAAAACTGAAAGAAGCTGCTGCAAACGGTGCAGCATGTCGGTGTCAAATGTCATTTGTTTGTGGACATGTCGATCATCTCTACTCACGTCAGTAGTATGAAATCCCAGCCAGTCTCTTTTATGTTCCTACAATTGTGGGCGGGCTCATATAAAGTCGCTGACTAGGCGAAAACGCGTGCGCACGCAGCTCTTCCATGTGTGTCTGCATATCACAGTTTGACAAGTGCTGCATCACATTTGCCAATCAGGAACTCATGGGCTCGTGATGTTTTCACGGACCCGATCATCGGACAGAATATTGATCCTATGCGAGTGTTTTTGATTGTTCTGCGGCGGTGTTGTGTACATGAGTTCACGCCATCTCCCGTTAAGGAAGGTATTAATGTTCTGGAGACCTGCAGTCAAGGAGTTGTTTTGTCTTTTCATGTCAGAAATTAAACCAGAGAAAACCTGAAGACGCGTCATCCTCCTTTATTCGAACACAACGCCGAGAAACGGGCGAGGCGTTCAAGGACCAGAGGAACGTGGGAGACGCCCGTTACACTCGCTCCATACGCTGGGAGACAGACAATTACTGCGCAAGGCGCAAAGCTGGAAGCCCGGAGCGACTCCCCGCCCAAGCGCGGGGAGCGCAAGCACCCAGCTTGGCTCTCCTGCACTGTGATGTTTTATCAGTTTTCGTCGAAACAATAATAAAAAGTCCCCAATGTAAAAAAATTTTCACCAAAGAGGGGTTCGTTGAATGCGCATATGAAACTGGTGGGGTTCGGTACCTCCAACAAGGTTAAGAACCACTGTCCTAGTGCATCTGTTACAATGAAAAGAGTTGGAAGAGTTGGAAAATGAGAATTTTTTTTTTCGTAATTAACATTTTTAGGCACTATATAAATATATTAAAAAACATTGTAACTCTTGTCACAACTTTTTACAAAAGCTGCCACAACATCAGACGGTTTAGGCCACAACAATCATAAAAATCTGGTGCGAAATCCTGGAGGGTCTGTTACATGATATTCATTGTTGAGCACGGGGCTCCCTGACTCACTCCATGCAGTTCAAGTGCAGATGAGGATATTATCTGAAGCAGCTTGATGTTCAGATTAAAACGTGGTTTCAACTGGTAATCCCCCCCTTTCCCATTGGAAAAAAAAAAAAAAATCCTGAAGGGTACAAATGTCCGAATGAAACTGAGAACTGGCTTGGGTGGAGACTCAGTGCTCTGGGTCCCTTTGCTAACAAACTAGCTGGTGGACAGCATAGCGAGTTAGCGAGCTCATGACAATAAACTAAAATCTGGTATTAAATATGCATTCCTATTACTTTCCTTCATGGAAATGTAATTTTATATAAAAACAAATGTGCAAATCCTTACAGTCACTTTGCAACTTCTAAGCTATTGCAAAGAAATCCTGTAGCCCCAGCGCATCTCAGTAAACTGAAAGAGAATGCGACCTTCCCCCACCCTTTCAAACACAGAGATCCCAGCCAACAAGGCCAAGTGGGCCCCATATGGTTTAAAAGTGGTCAGAAAATGTGGGCCCCGATTGGGTTTGTCTGTAGTTTCTGTGGTGACCCCACCTGTGTTTGCCCACGTTAGCTTAGTGCAGGGGTCTGCAACCTGCGTCTCCAGAGCCACTTATGGCTCTTTTATCTCGATCTCCATGGTGGCTCTCTGGCTGAAGAAAAATAAAATAGTTATTTAAAACAAAAAAGGAGATTAGCTATTATTTTAGCAAAATACTAGCGTTTTTGGATAATTTGTTTTCTAGTAGGATTTTTAGCCTAATTTAGAATTGTAGCTTCTATTTTAGCAACATGCTAATGTTTTTGTTTAATTTAGTTTACTGATGAATTTTATGCTATTTTGGAGTTTAGCTAATATTTTAGTACAATGCTGATGTTTTCAGCTTATTTGTCATCTACTGAAATTTTTTCAGGATAATTTAGAATTTAGCTTCTATTTTAGCAACATGTTAACGTTTTTGACTAAGTTAGTTTACTGAGGAATTTTAGGCTATTTTGGAGTTCAGCTAGTAATTAAGCAACAAGCTAGCTTTTTTGGCAAATTTGGCTTCTAATTAGTTTTTCATGCTAATTTTGAGTTTAGCTAATATTTTAGCAATTTGCTAACATTTTTAGCTAATTTTTTATGTACTTGGGTTTTTAGGCTAATTTTGAGTTCAGCTTTTATTTCAGCAACATGCTAAGAAGTTTTGGCTGATTTAATTTACAGAGAAATGTTATGCTCACTTGAAGCTCAGCTAGTAATAGCAAAGCAAAACTGAAGATGAGATCTCGTTTCTGTCTCGTTTACGTCTCCTAGACATGAATGAGAAAGGTTTGAGACAAGACAGCTTTTCTCACTCTTCTCGAATACGTCTCCTGAGAAATAAGTCTCACAGTGAGCACTATCTGAGATCTCAAACTTTTCTCACGACTGTCTCTTCTCCAGATCTCAGTTACGAGAAAGATGAGACGTACTGCATTGTTCTGAAGCATGTCTCATTTTGATCTCTTTACCGTCTCAGCTCTGTCTCACTGAACTATTTGCATAATGGTCTCTCTCGTTGCTCAATAAGGTCTCAATTGAGATCTCAAACCTTTCTCACGACTGTCTCTTCTCCAGATCTCAGTTACGAGAAAGATGAGACGTACTTCATTGTTCTAAAGCATGTCTCATTTTGATCTCTTTACCGTCTCAGCTCTGTCTCACTGAACTGTATGCATGATTCTGTCTCTCGTTGCTCAATAAGATCTCAATTTAGTCTCAGCAAAAAGAAAAATGAGACCTGGCACAAGATCTAAAATGAGTCATTTGTTTCTTGCACACGATTAGTTTATCACAAAAACAAATCAATTATGACGTATTTATATTCAACTTACAAAAGTTGTTTATTCCTTAAACATTTCAACTTATTCACATTTTCAAGCTAGAAGTCATACATTACTGTAAGACAACGTTGCTCAAAAGATATCTTTTTGAAACTTAAAAAAAAACACCCATGAAATTTCACAATAAGCAGCTTTGACAGCTGTGTAAATAAATACAGTTGAGATTAGTGCTGGGTGATATGACAATATATATCGTGTGGGCAATAGAAAAGTGTCTATCGTGGCATTTCTCATCATTTCTATTGTTGCTAAGCCAATTTGATCAATTATCACGTCAAATATGTTATCATCAGACCCTCCAGGATTTTGCGCGATTTGTTGCGCATCCTTCAAATTTTATTTTCACTGCAACTTTACCCGATCTACCGTAACAGTCATGAATGACGATGCAGCTTCAGGACAGTTTCTGTCTCCTTACGAGAGTCGTGCTCCCTTTTATCTCTAGTCTTCACTTATTTTCTTTCAAGATTGTAAGACATGATGTGCAAGAAAATATTTTTTTTTAACTTAAAAAAAAATCCAATGAAATTTAACAATATTGCAGTGTCAATATAATATATTTTTTTATAATATATTTTTTTATAATAAGGGTCCCTTAGGAGCAAGAAATAAGACACAAATGAGCACAGAATGATCCAAAGATGAGACGCTCAAACTGATCTCAAACATGTCTCAGGAGACGAGATTGAGCCACATTTGAGCAACAGATTTTTCCTATGCAACAAGCTTGCTTTTTTGCTACTTAAGTTAAAAAAGTAAAAAAAATCCCTTTTTTCCGAGATATTAGTTTCTTTTTATATATTTCTTGTTGGTTTTATTCGTGCCAAAAATAGACATTATTCATATTCATTAAAAAAATAAAAAGGTTATAAATGCAAATCCAAATTTCTCAAAGGCTAACGTAAGTCAGTGCAGCTCCTTCTAGGTTTTGATCAGTAGAAAACAAGCCCAAATGGCTCTTTTACTGTTAAAGGTTGCCGACCCCTGGCTTAGTGGATACGCAGTGGGTACACACGCTATGCTATCCAGCCGCTTGGTGGACAGTGGAGCTTGCTAGCCTGCAATAGCAGAGCTTGCTAGTATGCTACAGAATGACTAGCTTGCATACTACAACGGAGCTTGCTAGCTTGCTTCTGTGGAGCTACGCTGTCCACCGGGGTCCACATTGTCTGCTCACTTTTAAACCATATGCTGGTCCACTTGGCCTTGCTGGCTGGGATGAAACTAAAGAGAAGAAAATTCCATAAAATTCTATTCACTTAAACTTAATACATTTACATTTTTACAGACCTACAAACGGACAGGAGGATGAAAGCAGCTCTTCAAACCTTGTGCTCCTCAGATGAAGATGAAAGGGACCTCAGGGAGCTGGTGAAGAAGATGGACCTGCCCACGGAGGAGAAGAGGAGGGAGGACCGTCCAGTTAAAGACAGAAGGCTCGGAGAGGGGAAGTCCAGCTCAGAGGAAAGCCTCCTGGAATCTGCTCCATCTGCTGGCAGACTGCAGCCACAGCAGAACCTGATCACTGCAGGGCGCCATGCAGGTTTAAAGAATCCGTTGGACTTTGTGGAGGGAGCAGCAGAAAAGTTGGGGGGTCAGGAGGAAAAAGAGTGCATAGTTTTTCTGTAGTTTTGTTATTAAGTTTTATATTCAAAGTCAAACTGAGAACGTGTTGCATTAGAAGCAGAGATGAACTTTCATCAGACGATGAGCACAACAGCAGATGTGTTAAACCCCAACTTGAGCAGAGTGACCAGGGGCCATATTTTGACAACTTTGTGCGGATTTCAGCAAACATTACATATACACAAATTGATGAAAATGAAATTAATGAAAATATGCAAAACATTTTTCAGGTTTATAAAAGCATAGGTGCGAGTTTTCACACAGAAATCGCTTTCAACACCCCATTCTTCAATCAGATATGCATGATTAAACAGTACATGTGGTGTTCTGCCCCACATATTTGTTCATAGAAGGTCTATGATGCAATGAGAAACTAATTAAAACTTTTAAAAGCAGTTATGGTTGATCTATCAGAAAACAGATTATGGAAAGTGATGTTGGTGTCCTGAAAGGTGGAATGTCAGGTTTTGTGTGTGAGTGAGGAGAATACATTATTGGGCTCCTGCCCCTTCAGCCACTGGGGGCAGCGCATCACGGGGCTTTTTAACCAGTGTTTCAGATGCAGTTAACTGTTTAAACATAAAAATGTGAATTTAAAACATTCTTTCTGCATAATTTTGAATTGTGACGTACTAAAGAAAAGATCAAAGGCATAACCGCTGCTCTTTACTGCCACTTCTACAGGTTTTCATCTCTGATCTCTGACCTCATTGGTTGTAATTTAACTTATTGGATTATGTAATTACTCATTCCTATTCTGTCATATCTATCACTAACAATAATTGGTGATAAAAATGAACTCTTCATTTTTATCACCAATTATTGAGTGTGAGTCATCTCTGCAACATTGTATAACATATATTTTTACATCAAAATTTTTAAAAAATCATGCCAGTCTCTATTCAATGTTGATTTGAATGTACACAAATAGTTGTGTTAATTGTAGTGGGGAACTGGGGAGAATGACTGACTATTGCAGTTGACATTGTGGTTCTTGTCAGGTCTATAATGGGCTTTGCCAACAACAAATCCTGGGTTACCAGGAAGGTCAGGGGTGCCCTGAACAGGAAAAAGCAAGCATTCAGGAGTAAGAATAAAGACTTGATGAAGGAGATGCAGAAATAAACTAGAGAAGTTTTATTACCTGTGATTGTCAGGAGTCAGAGCACTGACCCCCCTCTGTCCACCAGCGAGAACAGTCACCAGAGTACTGACTGAACTTCATCTCCCAGCAGCCCCAGCCCACAGTTCCTGGTTCCTGCTCAGCTGGCTGCAATGAGATAATAGGCGTGTTTGAGATTATGCAGGCGGACGCGGCGCTGCGACCGAGCGTTTCTACCTGGACTTGATCTTCTGTCTGCTTCATCTCTGATTGCCACTGCCTGCCCTGACCTTCACCTGGACCCTGACCACTCTACTGTCTTCTTGGAATGTGTGCTCGTGATTGACATCTGTGTGCCTTACCCTGATTTAGTTTTGTGGACTTTTAGCTCCGCTTAGTTCCGAACTAACAAACCTGCTGCACATGGAACCAGCTGTCTGACAGCGATAATGCTAGTGTGAAGGCTTTTTGTCGAATGTGGTGGCAGAATATGCTAAAGCGTTTTGCTAAAAATGCTAAAGAAATTGCAGAATGTGAACAAAGAAATTGAAAAATCAAAAATGCTCAAAATGTATAAAAGGTATGAACTTAGAATTTACTCAAAACCTCAGGAAATGTCAAATTATTTAAATAAATATTTTTGCTATTTCTAGCTGTTTCTTTTAGTTATTTCTCTGTCATTTTCAGCTCTATCTTCTGGAGATATTTGAGGGACTGACAAGCTTTTGAGAAATGCATTCAAGTTTTTTTTATCAGTAGGTTCTGAGGTGTAAAGATTAGAGTAAAAGTCTAAATTGGTTATTTCTAGTCTTGGGATCTAAAGTTCTTACTCCTGAGGCCTCATGGATTTCAAGAATAATATTAGTACTTATAGATTGTTTAATTTGATGTGCAAGAAGTTGTCCAGCTTTGTCTCCATGTTCATGAAATGTTTGCTTTGATTTGAAGAATAATCTCTGATTGTTGGGTGGACAGAGTTTCATATTCTGTGTTTAATAATATAGTTTTGTAAAGATCTGGTGTTGGACTCTCTGCATAAAGGTGATCAATCTCTTTTATATCATTAGTCCAGGGCTGCTCATTCCTGGTCCTCGAGATCTACCACCCTGACTATTTTCCAGATCTCCAAGCCCAGCCAGCTGTTGATTGGCTCAGTCAGATGTCTCCACAATCTGATTGAAAGAACACACCTGGTCCAGGTAATCAGCAGCAAGCAGTACATGGAGAGCTGGAAAACAGGCAGGTTGGTAGATCTTGAGGACCAGGAATGAGCAGCCCTGCATTAGTCAGATCATTGATTCTTTGTTTCTATTTTCTATTTTGGTAGGATGTATAGGAGATCATTTAGCCCCTGAGCTAGGCCTTTAACTCCCCAATATCACGTTCATTTGCATCCCTCGGGTCCTGTTCAGCAATATAAAAAGTTATATCGATCGATACACAGGTGAAAAAAATGAAATTTGCTCTGATGTTGGGTTTTTATTTCTCCAAGGATCAAAAAGTGTATAGGTTTCCATGAAATTGGTGATAACAGTGCCCGCTTTAGAAATTTTACTGTCCGGTCTTGGCCTTTATCTGTCAAGTTGTGGATTGAGGACAAAGTTAAAGTAAGTTCTGTTAAATCTGGTTAATTCTTGAAGAAAATGCAGTAAAAATTTGGGTCATCCCAATCCGGTCCGTATACGTTCGCAAAAGTGACCAGCTGACCATACAAACTGCCCTTTAAATTTCTGCCTATAACATATCTCCCCCTGATATCAGCTGTTATTGATCTTAATATGAACATGATTCCTATTTAAATTAAAATGGCGGCGCCTCGAGTTGTGTCATCATTTTTTGTGCTAAATGCTTGCCCTTTCCATGGTTTTTCAGCTTATCCTGTTCGTTTGACCTAAAATGTGTTTCCAGCAGATATACCACGTCCGGTTTTAGATGAGTAAATATTTTAGTGCGCTTTATTGGATTATTTATCCCTTTGACATTCCAACTTATAAAACATAGAGCCATATCCTTTTACATGCATTTTTTCAGAGAAGAGCTGAAAATATACTTTATTGTACTATATTGTGTTATATAATGTATCGTGATATAAAATATTTTATATCGTGATCTGCATTTCTTTTCCATATCGCCCAGCACTGGGTGACATCATACTAGCTCTCTCCAGTTCTCTCATACAGTCATTGGTTGGTCTTTAAACATTATTTATTGTCTCATTGCTTCGAGTCCAGTTGCCTTTACAGTTGATAAGTTTTTTACCTTGTGGTGATCTATTTCACTACTATCTACTGTTTACTATTTGCTATCACCGCTTACTAACTGGTGCAGACCACTTACTATCTTGTTGCACCACTTATTAACTGGTGCGCAACACTTAATAATTAGACTTTTTTGTAACATAATTAGGCATATAACTATAATTAGGCTTTATAATTAGGCACCACCGATCTTCTTGGTTTTGGCTCATAACATATTTGTAGAATTAGAGACAGCACAAAATAAGGCCATCCAGGGGACTTTAAAGTTGAAAATTATTTTTATTTTATAAAAAGTTTTAAATACCAGGCTACCAAACCGTATAAAATAATGTCACAATGAAACCTAGCACAAAATAGGATATGTCAATAAGTGGTCAGCACAGCCCTAGCAAAAGCCTTCACTTCCATTTTACCTTTACTTTGTTAGGATAAAGACATTAAATATTTTATAAAATATCTGTGTTTTAATTGTTCAAGTTCAAATTGAAATAACATCAAATGTAAACATTAGGGAAAACGTTAACCATATTTGATCAAAAATTGTATGGAACTTCAAAAGAATTCTGTGATGTGTTCAAAAGTTTCCACATCTAACCATCATAGATTATGTTATGAACTCAAACCTGAGTCAGCCACACTCAACAGTGTGCAATAATCAGTAAAAGGCCAGAAGACAAGTGTACAGATTTGTTCTGCTTCGCTAAGCTCGGCAGCTTCCTGGACCAAACCCAGCTTCTTCCTCTTTAATCTGCATCAGCTTCTTCTGACAGTCAGCAGCCTGGGTGACAGCCCTTCAAGTAAAGCTGCAATGTCTTTGTAACGAGTCCAAAGGTAAAATAAAACTCAATCAGCTCATTTAATGTCATCTTGAGGTGGTCTATCTGACTGGGAGAAGATTACCTGAGCGCAAATGACTGAAAATGGCCTGGTAGTAGCCTATCTCATGCACAGTTAGTAAGTGGTTAGTAGTGACCACTTAGAAGTTTACACAGAGGTGGGAAGTCAGCCAACTGTAAAACAGAAAAATAATAAAGAATATTTTTTTATTCACAAAGAGAAATTATTTTTTGTAAATACAAAGCTGTGCACACATTTATAGTTTTTGCACAACTTTGCAGAAAAAATATGAATAACAACGTTTAGTTTTATGTTAAACACGTGTCTTTAGAATATGACTTTCTCCTGTTAAACTGTCAAAAAAACACGTCTGATACATGGAGTCCCGGAACATGGATTGATCAAACTGCTCACATCTGTTCTGGTTTATTTATCTAGCTAAAATAAACTTATAACTGATCAGAAGAGTCCAGGTTTGGTTCCTATAAGGGCTGGTCGTGCAGATATAGTCCAGCTCATCTTCTCTGTCTGAAAGAGTCAGAGATCCGCTGATGTTGTAAAGAAGTTCTACAGTCTTTTGGACTCTGGTTTTGTTCTGGAAGGTTCTGCTGGATGGAGGACTGCTGGACCAGATGAGACCAGCTGTCATAACAGATCTCTGTCCCTCTGCTGCCCTCTTCTGGTGGTTTCTTTCAGTGCTGTCTTCTGGTCTCTCTCTGAACTTATTTATACAAAACAATAAAAAACAGAAGCAAAACACACAGAATGGTCTGAGTCAAAACAACAAACAGTAAAATAAATGAAGATAATCCATCAGTAAAGTAAATTAGTTCAAGCTTTCACCTAATCACAGTCTCTGGAAGTCGATACTCAAGTCGAGAAATCCTAGGGGATGTTGAAGATAGGAAAACCAAACCTGTAGATCACACAGTTGTAATAGACTATTCACTCCAAAGAGACTGCATTCCTTCACACTATGACAGCAAGATCACTGGAGCTGCCACAAATCCATAAAATGGCATCATTGGTCCTTAACTTTTCACTAAGCCTTTCCATTGGCGATACTTTAAAGACTTCTTTTTCCCACTGGGTTACAGTCAGAGGTCTCTTTAATCCAGTTAAATAAAATACACTTCCACGCTTAGAACGTTTTTTTTTTTTTTTTTTGCCAGAAAACCTTCAACTTGACAGAAAAATCAAGCTGCTGTCCACAGACGAGACCGGGAGTTTACCTCGACACACAGATTTATAGAGACGGTTGTTCTTACGTAGCAGAAGCCGCTCCAATAAAGTAGCAGACATGGTGGATTCACATTTATTATTATATTCAGAAAAATACAGTTTCACAACAGTTGCGTCTTTTTATTTTGCTTCATTTACTCATCATTACACCAGAGGTGTCCAAATCCAGGCCTCAAGGGCCGCTCTCCTCCATGTTTTCCAGCCAACCAGTAATTGATGGTCTTTATTGACTAAACACACCTGATCCAGGTAATCAACAGTAGATTAAGGCAGAATGGAGGCCGGCTGTCAGGGACTGGGTTTGGACCCTCCTGCATTACACCTTAGTGGCTGAAGTTAGAGTTGCTAGCATCCACTTTGATGTTAAAGGGGGAAAATTTCATCACAAAATCTAAGTTTAATGAGTTTAAATGGTTTATTCATTTACATTTTATCAATAACATCATTTAAGTCTTCTGTCTAAATTGTAGTTTTTGGAGGAAAAAAAAAGTTTTGTAATATAATAAATATATATAAAAGATTTCTGGGAGATGCAATGAGGTTTTTTTCCATTTCTTGTTAGTTAATACTTTCATTGAAGAACCTCAGAATGTTTTCATGTTGTTCTGTTTTCTGTGTGATGATGGAATCGCACAGACAGCTCTGAGTTACGGTTCTTTCTGAAAGCCTTCCCTGCGTGACTCCGGGGCGACCTAAGAACAGGAGGAGGTCAGTCTCAGGTTCATGACTGCTTGCTTTTATATATATATTATTTTTTGCTTGTAAAAACAGAACATGGAGTTTGAGAAATACAAACAAATATCATAATTCAATGGAAAGGTCAATATTTGGCAGAAATGTGATATTTTTACTACACAAGAAAGTAATTGGATACATGAAGTAATTGAAAAAGCTCACCTGGTATGATTATCTTAAACCTAAGAATCACAATAATAAAAATGTGGATATCTTTGTGATAGCATAGCAGACCCGTTCTTTGGGATTTCCTGCTAGAAAGTAATGAAAGACAGAATCGCTCACATTTCCATCCTGCATTTTGGGTGGAGACGGCTAAACCTGCAGGTCATTCTGTCTTATGCGGGGAATTTCTTAAAAAGCCAAACGTTTTCCTATTTGCATCTGAGGTTTTTCTCTATACTTAATGTTATATAGCTTTAACTCGTGACAGGCTTTAATGAAGAAACTGACAGAATAAAGAGGAAATAAATCTCACAACCATCGTGATAAGAAATCTGGGTCAGAACTAAATTATGGTCTGCACCTTTTCAGGTCTGGTAAGAGTTCTGAAGAATAATCTGCAAATACAAGTCTTGCATATGATTTAGGTTTTTTTTAAGTGTTTGTAAATTTGGTCAAAAATAAAAGGTTTTGCATTCTCTACTCTTTTTTGGGCTTGATGTCCAAACTGCAGGGGAGTAATTTTCCCAGACACTGAAGAAGTTATCTCCTCTTTTAAGATTTTTTCAAAGGTTTTCATGACCAGTGACTTGACAGCAGAAGATCTGAACTTGTTTAGGATTTTTTTTAATTTTGGGGATTATTGTTGATTTTTTTTCCAAACTGAAGGAATCTGCCACTAGCTGGCGCACATCTGAAAGAGTCTGGAGAAGAGTTCACTGAGATGGTGAGCACAAAAACACAAAGTGAGTCAGGCCCGCTGACTTCCTTCAACAGAGCTGTGACCTGATTTTTGTCAATGACACAAGCTGCAATATGTTGTATAAAATCACATCTCAGTTTCAAATATTGTAAATTCGTCTTTCAGTTTTATATTTGAGCTTTACTTTGTGACCCTATTTGAATGGTGTGTGCTGCTGACCTCTTGGCCAGGTCACCTTTGAAAAACAGAACCAGAACATTTGGTCTGTGATATGGTTTTAGTCAGAATTAATTATATAATTTTATTATGTAATCAGTTGTTTGTGGAAACGTTTAATGTGTGAGTGGGTAATGAATGATCATTTACATTTATATTGAAGTTTGTATTGTATTGATTTTTACTTGTTTACTTGATTTTTACTACAGATGGAGACCAGCTTCAGATATGATCTGCTGTGAAGCATCTTTAATGTTTTTGATCATTGTCCCTGTCAATACACTACTAAATGAAAAATAATAAAGGTTTAATAAAAAAAAGTTTGTTTACTGACTGGCAGCAAATGCTGCAGGCATGGGATGTGCAGCTGATAGGTGAGTGTCTGCAGGACATCTGCAGGACGTCCACTCAAACCACACTATGATCATCTCATTTCCTCATGTCTAACAATCTGGCTCAGATTTTTCATGGTTTGAAAGAATGAAAAATCTGTATACGCCTGTGTCTCACCCACTTCTTCGTACTTACACCTAAATCGTTGGTACGACCTTTCACCTGCAGCATGTCCGTGCTCTACAGGCTCAGTTTGCGTTCCATCTGCGTTCTCCTTACAGATTTTCCCATTTATATCCAGCAGACCGCCAGTATCGACCTGCAGTTGTGACTGAGGCTTTAATAGGCAGGTCTGCTTGGCGTAGGACTCTGCTGAACCCTGAGGATTCACGCTTTTGCTGTACATGTCCATCTGGCCACTGCTCCTCTTTTCACTTCCTTTTCTTTATTTTTTCAAGATCTGTGTTTTCATAAAACTTAATTTCTGCAGTTGTACAACTTTTTTTTTTAAATAAAACACAATTTGAAGAGGAGTTTTTCCAGAAGACTCTAACTATTCATCATATTGATGTTATGATTTTTAAGACATGTAATCCTGGATCGCATCAGAAGTTAAACTTTTGTTGCTGTTTGGTCTCATGTGCAGCCCCTTGAAGACAAAGTTTTCATGATTTTCATCTAAGAGCTCAAAATTAATCAAACAAGATTTCGTTTGTAGATGTTGATGAGGTCTGGGTTTGGATTGTTTTATTCAGCTTTTTTTTAAACCAAACCTTTTTTTCACATATGAAAATGTCTTTAGATTTCCAGAATCTTTAATAAAATAAGCTATTCCAGTAGAATGAAATGTGAGCTATTATTAGGTGAGGCGTCCATCACATTTTAGATGGACAGACAAGTTAGCATGCACTTTGTCAGACTAAAATAACAAAGGAAACTATATGGTTCACTCAGATTGTGAACATTTCGCAGAAAAAAGGAAAGGATTTTAATTAGTAACTGTGTTTATTGAAGAAGAAAGGCTGCTTACATGTAGTTTATCTAACATTAAGACTGATTTAGGTCTGTAGCTGTAACTGTTGTTAGATGAGAGCTTTACTCTCATCCTGTTCCGGCTCTACACTTCCTGTTTGTCTTCTCCGTGGTCACTGTTCACCTTCAGGCTGAGAGTCATTTCCAGACCTTCATCTGCCCCTTCTTCATTCCTCTCCCTTCAGCTTTCTGCTCCTCCTCCTCCTCCTCCTCCTCCTCCTCTCCTCCTCCTCCTCCTCCTCCTCCTCCTCCTCTTCCCTCCCACAGCTTTCATGACTCAGGTTGGACTCAGACAGTTACCCCTGAAGCCCCTCCCCTTTGTTCGGCTCAGCTGGAGGAGCTGCTTACATTCAAGCAATCTCACAGTCTTCCTCACAAGCTCCCAGACGTCAAGCTGCAGGCAGACAAGTACCATGCCTCGGGTTTATCTGTTGACACCCCCCTTCCTCGCTGCAACAAACCTTTTAAAAGAGCAGTGAAGGGTCTCTGAGGAAGTTTAAGTTTGAACCCTGGAATTGAAGATTTAGTGATAGTTTCCTCAATATGAGCATGAAAAGGAAGAAGGCTGGGCTGGTCATAGGCTGGAGGAAGTCATTCTCTATCCTGGCTCCTTGGCGGAAAGGTAACGTCATCTTCTATTACCTGAACTGTTTTTACCAACTGTGCTGTTTGTTAAGATGTTAAACTAATCCTCCTTTCATGATGTGACGTGTTTTACACCTTCAAGAAGTCTTTGTCTGTCTTCCTTGGACTTCTGGACAGTAACTTTGTCAGCAAACAGAGTGTATGTTGTAGTTTCTGCTGCAAAAGTATGAAACTCCCTCATAATAACTTGTGTCGCAGTCAAGGCCCGGGAGCCGGATCCGGCCCTCCAGATATTTTTGACAAAATATATTTTTATGGAGAGTAAAATATTGAAAGTTATTTAAGGTTTAAGTTGATTTATTCTGGAATAAATTTTCTGCCTTTTTATTATTCATAATTATGTTACAGTTTTAAAGTTTTTAAATTGCCATTCTGCTAGCTATTTTGGAATATTTTGGCATTTACTAAGATTTTTTAGGTTATTTTGGAATTTAGCTAATATTTCAGCAACATGCTAGCTATTTTGGCTAATTTAGGGTTTTTTTTCAGTTTTTTGGGCTATTTTGAAGTTTAGTGATTTTTTTTTTTTCAGTTACATGCTAGCTGTTTTGGCTAACATAATTTTTCAGTTTTTAAGGCTAATTTAGCTTATATTTTAGCTGGCTATCAGCTTCGGCGTTTTCAGCTGTTAGCTACAGTGATTTTAGCTATCAACTTCAGCTTTTTCAGCGATTATCTTCAGTATCCTCAGTTCTCAGCACGAGCATCTCCAGCGGCCACATTCATCTTACAGCATTCACACTAACATTATTGCAGGTTATGCTGTATATCTAATTCATAATCATGTTGAAAATTTTCAGTTTTAAAGTTTTAAAACTGTTTTCAGTAAATGTAGGTGTGTTTTGGATTTTGGCTCCTTGTGCGATTGAGTTTGACACTCCTTCCTGATTTCAGGGACCAGATGATAAAAAGCAAGTGTGATGTTATTAAAGTAATATGAACAGTTCCATCATAGTCTGCCCACAGTTTACCAAATCATCTGAGACCAAATCAGAACTACATCAAAGAGGATCCACCGCTTTTTATAATCTCTGTTCATAATGAAACGTTCTTTTCCTTTTCGTTCTATTTTAAGACGCAGTTTTTAATGAGAGCTCTTGTTGCTGCTGCCTCGATATAACTGATATTAAAAACACATACACATCACTCTCTACAACACTGTAGATCGAGATTGTAAGAGGGCTTTTACATCAACTTTAGTTACAGTAAAGCTTACAAAAGCATTTGTCACTTAGACCTTTCAGACTTGAGGCGTCGCCGGTGACGCTTCAACACAAAACTTTAACACACTCTAACTTACAAACTGTTAACACAATTATTCCAGCATATTGTGAAGGAGAAAAGCGGCTCATGTTAACAGTTTAAAAGTTAGCGTAAAAAAAGAAATCCTAAACATTGGAGGTCCAGTGTTAAAGGGTAAAAGGCTTTTATCTTTAGCATTTTAAGACCTTTTTTTGTTCATCCATCTTCTTCTGCTTGACTCAAATCTGTCCTTTATCTTACAGTCCCTCACAAACCCAATTTAGCATTTCTAGTACAGAAAAAATGGCTGTCAATATCAGAGCAATCAAGCCGTACAGTTTAGATCCAGATTCCAGTGCAGGCGAGGAAAACAAAGACGTTCATGGATCTATTTGTCTGCAAGGGGATTGATTAATATGGAACAGAGCAGAGAGATTGTGGCTCGCCCAGAGTATTTTCTGTCACTAACACGATCGTTTTCAAACGTTCTTTTTGTTAGCTTCTAACTCCCTTCATCTTCATACGTGTACAATCTTTAGAAGAATACTACAAGAATGTGTTAAAAATTAATCTATAAATGTTGCTTACATTTTTCAGTGCATTGCAGTAGGGTTGTGCCAAAAATATTGATATTGTGATATATCTGGATATTTAGTCCTACGATTGATTCTCGATGGGTTCTCACCAAGTATTGATCTCTTATTTTTGTTTGAAGAGGCTGTAAAACGTTATATTGGTCTCAATGCTTGTCAAAGACATAGTCTTACTGATTTGTGTCTAGTATTTGTGGGACAACATAAGACGCAGTTGTTTATAATGGCTGTGTTCAAAATGAAAAAATAAATGGGAATATTTTTTCCCAAAAATATGTTCTTTTATATAATGTGAATTAATAGTTTTTTTTCCCATTTCTTGCAGTATCGCGATATTGATATTGGAATGTGAATCCCAGCCCTACATTACTAACAGTTTTGGTTAAAGAAAACTCTTTTTCACATTTTTTTTAACTGATTTTAAAGCTGCAGCATCTAAAGTGTAAGAAACATGTTTAGCTGCACCATGATTTGAGCACACAACAGCCTACACAGGAATAAACCAGCTGAAGTTAATGGGAGTGAATGCCATGTATGGTTGTGTGTGGTTTCATTCCATTTGTGCTCAGCTCCAGGTGAAGCAGAGATTACCGTCAGACCTAAGGACAATACCCAGACTACCTCCACCTATCTGCTCTGCTCTGCTCGGTCCTATCAGACACCATTAAGATAAGACAAGAATGTGCCAAAGCACTGTAACTTCAGTTGCGATTCCCTTAAAAATGTTTCCTTCAGTCTCTTCATCCCTCTGAAGTTTAAAGGGTTTTTTTTCCATTTCCTCTAAGGTCAGGCACATTTACTCAAACAAATCTACTTCAGCCCAAAACAAAATCAGTTCATTTAATTGTCTTTTCACAGTAATACCACAGAAGATGTTGACTGAGCACGTATCGCACATCCAAAAACAACAATCTGCCTCTGTACTTTATAATAGAATTGTATTTTAAAAAATCAATAATTTTACAGATATTCTTTGTGTTGAAGATAAAAACATTTGCTTTTAGTTTTTTTTTTTGAGAGTGTCCAACCTCATGGAATGCTTTATGAAAGCCATGTGGAGAAACCCACTCCTCTCCCACAAGTCACACCTATCGCACTCATCTCTGCCTGCAGAATTCCTCATTTATGAGTAATGGCCGACTATTCCCTCATGCTCCAGCGCTGAACTGAACCTGCTTCCACGCTGGAGAACAACTTGCTCTGGAATGTTTTGAGTGGAATCTGAGAGCTCTCTGTCTCTTCAGATTTTACAAATGGAGATTTCAGCTCCCACTCGGCTCTGAATGTGCAACAACAAAAAATGATAACAGACATTCAAGCTCCCACTCACAGACTGCTCCTCCTTGTTTTGAAGCATACGGAGTGTTTACCCCTACAATGGTCCTTTCTTCTACTCGGTAACAAGGCAAACAGTGTGAGTGATTTCAAAGACGCTCCCTCTCAGCAGCAACAATGAGTAGATTTGTCAGCCCTCCCACCGCCAACATCTGTGGGCTTTGCTCGCCAGCAGGTGTGGAAGCTCATACTGTACGGGAGCAGCATTCCAGGTTGAGCCGGGATGTGGAATGTGGTGTAACTCGACACCAGGATTAGAAAAAGAGGATAGATAAAACCAAAAGTGTTGGAGGCGCTGCAGAAGCTGAAGCGGATCATGATGGGCTGCAGGTGGATCACGCAGAGCTGAGAATGAAGCTGAGAAAAGAAAAACAATGCTCACGCTTAGTTATGACACACAAACAAAACTTTAACCACTGATAAGAATCACAGAAACAAGATTTTGTAACAATGCATGGACTCCCTAAGTCGCAAGTGTCAAAGTCAAGGCCCGGGGGCCGGATCTGGCCCTCCAGATCATTTTATTTGACTGCTATGAATGACCCGAAGTTATCTTGCGCTTATTTCTAACTTGTATAACTTTGACAAAATATATTTTTATGGAGAGTAAAATATTAAAGGTTATTTAAAGTTTAAGTTAATTTATTCTGGAATATTATTCCTGCAATTTTATTTTTCATAATTATGTTTAATAAATTAGGTTTTAAAGTTTTAAAAATTGGTATTCTGCTAGCTTTTTGGACTATTTTGGCATTTACTTTTTTAGGATATTTTGCAGTTCAGCTAATGTTTCAGCTACATGCTAGCCATTTTTGCTAATTTAGGCTTATTTTAAAAAGGTTTTTAGGCTGTTTTGGAGTAAGGCTAATATTTACACTGTAGCTGTTTTTGCTAATTTAGTTTTTTAGGCCATCCTGATATTTAGCTCTGTTTATTCTGTTCGGCCCGCGACCCATGTTGTGTTTCGGATCCTGGTCCATTGTGCGATTGAGTTGCTCTAAGTGGACACAGTGGTTGCATTGAGAAACTTTCATGGCAAAATTTGTAAACTTAATTAAATGTGGAGACTCCTTCATGAAATATGTTGTTGCATTTGCAGTAGGTCACCATGTAGATTAGAATGTAAAGGTCTATTCTGTCATGGGAAGAAGATTAAAGGAATAAACATAC
Organism: Oryzias javanicus; assembly: GCA_003999625.1. Lineage (NCBI taxonomy): Eukaryota > Metazoa > Chordata > Actinopteri > Beloniformes > Adrianichthyidae > Oryzias > Oryzias javanicus. Next base: position 11,891,893 of record CM012439.1, on the reverse strand, counting down.
TGGTCGTCTAGTCTTATCAACAAATCCATTTATCTTATGAAGCTGTCTTTATTGTTATTGTTCACTGTTGTTTCTCAAACATTACATCTTTATCTGGACTCAATAAAGACCTACTCATGTGAACATTTTGACCTATTGAAAAAATAAATTAATTTTGTTAGGGCTGGGTATTGATTATAATGTCCAGAAACAAGTACATTCCATTCACAACAGCCTGGATCGATTCGATTCCTCATCCAGTGTTACATGGATTCTCTAAAGGAGAAGTTCTAACTAAATTGTTCAAATCATTAACATTGTTCTGCTTCTCCTGGAGGACGGTTCAGTTTGGCCACTAGAGGGCGACTGCACTATAGCGTTATACTTAAAAAAAAAAAAAAAAAATCATTAGAGTTTGTAAAACTCATATCTGAGTTTATAAAGATGTTCATTTAGTCGGTAATGTTTACGTCAACCTAGCATTAGCCATCCTATGGGAAATTCAAAATAAACTTTAGCATCAAGCTTGTGGACTTTAGCTTTATGCGCTAAATCGATTAATATTTTTATGAATTGATTATTGATCTGTATATATATATATTTGTACGTCTTTGTTTTTAGAGAAAGATGGCGCCGGTGTACATGGCTGCTCGTCTGTCGCTTCTGGCGTATTTTCTGTTTTTTACGTTTTCCTGTATCAGCATCCCAAAAACAGAGTCTCTGCTGGTTTATAACCGTCAAGCCCTCTTAAATCTTCGACCAGATGCCAGATTCTTAATTTTATCTGGTCGAAATGCACAGAAACCTGTGCCACCTGTGCTGTCGGAGATCCCGACTCACCTGTTCAGGGCGTCGGCTCTCCGTCCCCGGCGGAAACGCCGGCGTGGAAAGCACGGTGGTCTGATGAGCAGGTTAAAGTTCTCCTTGGCACGTTCCACTCCCATATCCCAGAAAGAATCTGGAGTGTCCGTGCCCTGGCGCTCTCTGGATCCACCAGCGATGTGCCTAATACCGCTCGTCGGCTTTGACGGTGACGTTCCGCCCCGCTGCACCTGTTCTCCCCGGCTTCGCCAGCGCGGAGTAAATCCCGGGAACCTGAGGACGCTTCTCCGTGTGTCGGAACTCACGGACGATCCTCAGGCTGAAATCCCAGCTTCGAAGCGACTTTGTTCGAGGTGGGTCTGTCGCAGCCGGTGATGTGCGCAGTTGTTTACAGACCGCCCAAATATAACAAAGACTTTTTAAATGACTTTTCTGATTTCCTGGCAGAAGTCATGCCACAATATGACCGTGTGTTGATTCTGGGGGACTTCAACATCCACGTGTGCTGTCCAGACAAAGCTCTGGTTAAAGAGTTTTTATCCATCACTGACTCTTTTAACTTTGTGCAGTGTGTGTCTGGACCCACTCATGAACAGGGTCACACGCTGGATCTTGTTCTGTCATGTGGAGTGTCTGTTTCTAATGTGGATCTTTTTGATAGTGTTTTTTCTGATCATCTGCCTGTTTTATTTGATGCTGGTTTATCTTGTGTTTCTTTTAAATCTGGCGCGCCTGTTCAGCGCTGTAGAGTTTTTAACTCTTTCACTGCCACCAATTTTACTGCTGCCTTTGACCGCCTATCTCTGCCCTCTGTCTCGTCTGCTGAGGAACTCTGTTCTTGGTTTCACTCCTCCTGCCTGGATGTTCTGGATTCTGTTGCTCCATTTAAAACCATGAAACCCAGGGCCAAACCGGAGCCCTGGTTTAATGAGAGCACCCAGCAGGCAAGGAGGGATCCTCGTAGAGCGGAGCGGAGGTGGAAAAAGGACAAGCGGCAGGTTTCACTCCAGATTTTAAAGGACTGTTGGCATCATTATCAGATCACTGTCAAAAAAATCACGTGAAGCATATTTGTGTAATATTATTGAGACTAACAGCCACAATCCACGTGTGCTTTTTAAAACTGTCACCTCTGTTTTGAACACCCCAAAGTCTGACTACCAGGAAGCATCTTCTGAAATGTGTGATGAATTTTTAAACTTTTTTACTCAGAAGGTTGCTAATATCAGATCTGTTATTTTAGCACCCGGCTTTGATCCATCTGATTTGATCCCTCCTCGATCTGTGCTCCAGTCGTTCGAGCCTGTGACTCTGTCTTTTCTAGAAGACATTGTCAACCACATGAAACCATCAGGCTCTCCTCTGGATGCAGTCCCCCCTCGTTTTTTTAAACAAATCTTCACCAGCACAGGGCAACTGATTCTCACTGTTATTAATATTAGCTTGTCAACAGGTGTGGTACCCACAAGTTTCAAACAAGCTGTTATTAAACCTTTAATGAAAAAGCCAAACCTTGACAACTCTGTTTTAGCTAATTTTAGACCCATCTCTAGGTTACCTTTTCTTTCAAAAATTTTATAGAGAGTGGTTTACCTTCAGTTGCAGTCCTTTTTAACTGAGAACGATAAATTAACTGAAAATTCATCACAGCACAGAATTGCGATGCTGAGGGTTTTTAATGACATCTTCCGGGCAACTGATGATGGTAACTTTGTTGTCCTTCTTTTACTGGACTTGTCTGCAGCTTTTGATACTGTGGACCACAATCTTTTGCTGTCCAGGTTGAAATGTTTGGCTGGAATTTGTGGTACCGCACTTGACTGGCATACATCTTATTTATCTGACAGGACTGTCTGTGTGAGCATGTCGGGATCCTATTCTTCAACTGCTCCACTGTTGTTTGGGGTTCCACAGGGCTCTATTCTAGGACCACTTTTATTCTCTGTACCCTCCTTCCTCTGGGTTCCATCCTCAGAAAACACGGAGTCTCCTTTCATTGTTATGCTGACGATAGTCAGATTTTTCTACCAATAAAGAAAGGAGGCTCTGTTACAACACTTCAAGACATTAAAGACTGGATGCCTCTCAGCTTTTTGAGTTTTAATGATAAAAAAACGGAAGTGATGGTTTTTGGTCCTAGCAGCTCCTGTGGCCCCTCCTCAGTGGAGCTGGGTCCTTTGACTCCTCATCTCAGACAGTCCGTGTCAAATTTGGGTTTTAAGATGGACAGTGATTTTAAACTTGACTGTCAGATTAGCTCAGTGGTAAAATCCAGCTTCTTTTATCTGAGGCAGTTGGTGAAGGTGAAACCATTTTTATCCAAACGTCATTTTGAGACAGTAATCCATGCTTTTATCACATCCCGGCTGGATTACTGTAACTCTCTTTACTTTGGTGTTAGCCAGTCGTCCCTCTCACGTCTCCAGCTGGTCCAGAACGCTGCGGCCCGGGTTCTGGTTGGAGCGCGTAAGAAGGACCACATCACCCCCATCCTGGCTACCCTTCACTGGCTGCCTGTGAATTTTAGAATTCATTTTAAAATTCTTTTATTTGTTTTTAAATCTTTAAACAACTGTGCACCGCCGTACCTCTCTGAGCTTCTCTATCCTTACACCCCGACCCGGAGCCTCAGGTCAGCTGATCAGCTTCTCCTGGAGGTACCGCGGTCTGCGGTCTAAGAGGAAGCTCAGGGGGGAACGAGCGTTTTCAATCTGTGCACCGAAGCTGTGGAACGCCTTGCCGCTGAGCATTCGACAGGCAACCTCACTGTCCATTTTTAAAACACTTCTTAAAACCCATTTTACCGCCAGGCTTTTGACACTGAATGAGACTCTGTTCTGTTTCTTGTGTTTTTACTGTTTTATTTTTGTTTTACCTTTGGTTTTTACTGTGTTTTTTGCTTTTTGTATCTTTTATTTATACTTTTTTACCTTTTTAACTGTTGTTTTTATTGTTCTTTGGATTTTTAATGTACAGCGCCTTGTTTGGCCAATCGTCATTTGAAAGCGCTATATAAATAAATAAACTTAAACTTTAAACTTAAGCTCAAATTTATTCTAATCAATTTTATCAAACCAGCCCTAATATTTTTTTTTTACAAAGAAAAGAGGATTATTCAAAATGAACCAAACTTGACAATGAATCGGATAGCAACCACAAATTGTTATATTAATTGAATGGTTGTTAATGTGAATTTTTACACCCCTATATTAAATACATTTTTGAATGATTTTTTTAAAATAGAGACATTTGTCAAACACATCCACCATGGCAGTGTGCATTGATATTCAAGTATCAGAGTTCCATGGTGGATATCAAGCAGATCAGTACTCCGTCTGAAACACTGATCACCCAGTGTGCGGTAATTTACCCACAACCCATCTGGGTAGTAAAAATAGCTGGCTTGTCAAAGCCTGTTTTTGACCTCTTCACCCTGTAATTTGGCCACTAAGTGAGTCAATAGTTCAACCTGACTGTTTGGACATGTATCAGAAATTCTTCACCTCCTGTTGGCCACACTAAACTCTTGGACCAGGCTTGCATTCAAAGGTTATGACTCAAAGGTTAGGTTAGGATGTAAATAGCTCCTGTTTCTCAATTTAAATCTCTTTTAGTTGAATATTTCTTTAAGAACCTCTTCTTATTAATTGAAGAAAAACAATAGGGCTGGGTTGATAAAGTCAATCAATTTTAATTGATCAAAGCTTTATAGATCAATAAGCGATCCATAAAAATAGAGATTGATCTAGCACATGAAGCTAAAGTCGACTAGCTTGATGCTAACGTTTGATGGAATTTCTCATAGGACGTCTAATGCTAATGCTTTGTCAACGTCTAAATGAACATCTTTATGAACTCACAGATGTACATTTTCCAAACTCTTTTAAGGGAATCATTTTTAAAGTAACCATTTGTGGTTTAAAACACAATGTCTCGCTAATTCTTCTAGAAAAAAGTGTACTGCTACAGTGTGAGCTCCACCTAGTGGCCAAACTGAAACGCCCTCCAGGAGAAGCAGAACAACGTTTACAATGTTAATGACCTGAATGTTTGTGGTGGGCTTCTCCTCTTGTCTGAATGTTTAAACTGTGTAAACTCAAAATTAAATAGAATAGAATCGAGTGGATCGAAAGAATTGAAAAAATAAATATTTAAAAAATTGGAATCAAATCAATCCAGGATCTTGTGAATCGAATAAAATTGATTCTGGAAATTATTGATATCTGGCCCTCACAAAAAAACTCAGATTAAGAGTTTGGTAATTATGCATCAAGACTCCACCCATATCCTGAACCCACTCTAACCCATTCAGAGTCACGCTGAGCCAACCCAACTATGGAAGGGTGAACGCAACACAATAAAGTCTATCAACACATTCTAATTACATATATTTTTAAAATTTTATTTTTCATAATTCTTTCTTGGTAGATCCATGGATTGACAAGAGGCAGATGATTTCTTTAAAAAAATAATTACACAATAAACTTGGCTGCTTTCAGACGAGGGGTACATTCTATTTTCATGAAAAGCTTTAAGAAAGTGTCAATTGGAAACAATCTGTGAAACGATCCTCAGATGTATTAGATATAAATATTAAAAGTTTAGGATTCAAACTAATTGCTAACATTTTTTTCCTGAATGTATTTTCAGTATTGATATAAGATTACTGTAATTTCATTGTTCAATCTTTGGAAACAGATCTGTTTTCAGCACATAGAACCTCATTATATGTGAGGTGTAATGCACACCTCACATACAGTATTTACATTTTTGATTAAATTGTTCACCCAACCAAAGATGCCAAAAATGATGAACAGAAGATGGAGCGATTTTATTTGAGTTCAGAGTGATCCATCATCACTGATCCATTCATTCTCTTCGCCCCTTATGTTTCATCAAGCTCTTCCTCTGAGCTGACTCTTTGACCTTTGGCACAATGGCTGAATTCTCATTTTCTTTGAAACCATAACCTCTGAAACATCTGGGTCTGATCCCAGTCTTGATGGAATTTGAACTAAAGCTACAGAACCAAACCCATCCTTTCTTCTCCATTCTACACATTCTTTCTTGATGAAACCCGACTTGCTCACGTCGCAGAGTTCTCACCAGTAAATGTGCCAGAGACTGGAATTCTTCATGCTAAAAGCTGGGATTCAGTCAGACCCTTAAAGGCTCCCGAAGCGTGAAGGAACATGTTTGACTTTAGTGCAACATTTAAACATGTTAAGTGAGTGCACTTCTTCAGTATGAGGGTTGTAGAAATGGACAATTTGAATAAAGTTTTGCATGGGTCTTCCAAGACTGTCAGCAGTCGTAGTGTGTGGTTGTTGTTACTTAAATACTACAGAAGTAAACTAGCAAAAATACAGTTCTTTCCTCTAGACTAGAGGGTCAACAACAGAGCCAAACTTCACATACTCACTGAAATCAACAATGCCATCACCAATGTCATCCAGTATTTACGAAAAAATGGTCAATTTTGGCTTTAATGTTCCAACAACCCTCTGTCTGTAAACCTGTTTGTTGGAAAGGTGATCTTTGGGCTCTGGGCAGCTTACAACTTGTTTTTTTTGTAGAAGTTGAGCCTTAGGCATCAGCAACAGCTGACAGGCCGATACTCTTGCCCTCCTTTTACCAACCCTGAGACTTCACATAAGACGAGGGTGGCCTGGAATGTGAACTGAACATGACAGGAAATGGGATGCTTTTTCTTTTTTTTAAGCAGAAAACAAGCTTCAGGATGAGTCTGAGATGAGCTGGGGGAGGTGTAGCATCTGTAATGACATGTTGTTGGGTTTAGTCAGACACAGAGGCCCTAAACAGGCTGAGTCAGCCAGTGGTGACAATTACAGGATAGAAAATAATTGTGTTGCTTGTGGAAGGTGATAACAAGCAGATCAGGGTAACACCTGTCCAGTTTACGGGGACTGGACTAAATGAAGGGGACCGGGGGGGGGGGCACAGACTGACTCAGGGGCAAGAAGTCAGATTATAAGGTTGAGTTGGCTAGAAGAGTTCAGCATGTAATTAAAGGCAACCTCCTCTCCTTCACATTGTCTGCATTTGCTCTACAAGAACAGGCATGTTCGGAAAAAACGTTTGTTTTACAGGAAAAAAATCGTCAGAATGAGGAAAAGTTGAGCAGCTCTTAAACAGAATTCAGTTTTTCTTGAAGGATTTGTTTTGGTTTCTTGTTTTTTTGAGTTGTTCTGCTTATATGTTTGAATATTATTGGTACTGTGGACCATAAGCTAGATAACCTCAAGAAGAACCAGAGACCTCCAGACACTATGGATGTCCTTTATTTCTTGTTAGCCATTTCTGTTACTATGGATCAAAAGGGCTGTAATAATAATGTGATATTTCCATTGTGTGGTAAACTTCACCAGATTATTCTAAACCTTTTACTGTCCACAAATGGGTTTGCAGTATCTACATCATTTGTACATTAAAGTACATCATAAGTCCAGAAAAAAAAGAGTCATATTTTTCAAACTTAAGTCTGTCACAACATCAGTTAGTTTTAGAGGCCGGACTCGAGCGTTTGACAACAACAGTCTCTGAAACAAACTGAATGAATGAATTCAGTTCAGTCTAAGTAACTTCTCCAAATAGAAAAAGTTGCTTTGGATGTTATTAATGGACGACTCAAGTCATGTGAATCCTGATTAAAGCAGCCAAACGTGTTATTTTTGTCTCTTTCTTTATTTTTGGGGATAAAAACGCTGCTTTTTGATTGTATTTCTAAAAACAGGAATAAAGAAGAAACCATCTCTGAAAACGTCAACAGTAAATTCATGCATACAATAAACATGGCATTATAAATAAATCAATCTTATAATTCTATCACAGAATTCTGGTTAATACTAATGGATTCAAGACACTGAACTCTACCATTCTTAATCTCGGCAGAGCATTGCCTTCTGTCTATATCACTGAAAAAACTGTTCATTGATGCTTTTCTAGTATCTATTGTACTCTAATGAAAACGATCCATGTGTTGGACAAGCAAACCGTCCGCGGCGTACTCCACCTTCGACCAATAGAAGCTGAGTATTCTCCAGTATCCACAATACCCTAAACAGGACTCGATGGATGAGCGGATGGATGAGAGCTTTGTTCTATGATGGATTAATACACTGTTTTGATTTTTCAAGAGTTATTTTCTCTGAGTTTGTTTCACAATTAAGATCTGATAAGGCTTTGATTTTAAGACCGAGGTGTCAAACTCAATCGCACAAGGAGCCAGAATCCAAAACACACCTCAGGTCGGGGGTTGAAACGGATACACATTTATTGATCACTCTAAAACTACATTTTTAAAACTTTAAAACCATAACTTTTTAACATAATTATGAACTAGATATATGGCATTGCCTTTGATAATGTAAGTGTGAATACTGGAAGCTGAATATGGCCACTGAAGATGCTAGTGCTGATAGCTGAAGATAATGAAACTGATTCTAATCAACACTTAAGCTAACAGCTGAAAATGCTGAAGCTGATAGGCAACTAAAATATGAGCTAAATGCCAAATTAGCCTAAAATCTTAAAAAAGCTGGCATGTAACTGAAATATTAGCTAAACTCCAAAATAGCCTAAAAATCTTAGTAGATACCAAAATAGTCTAAAAAGCTAGAAGAATGCTAATTTTTAAAAGTTTAAAACTGTAACTTTTTAACATAATTATGAATAATAATAAGGCAGGAATATTCGGATCCTCCCCCCCCGGGCCTTGACTTTAACACGTGTTTTAAAGCAAACTTAATATGCTTTATAATGTATTTAAGGTTAACATTGTGACAAAGTTACTCAGTAAAATATTTTCCAACTGTGGACCTTTTTAAAGCAATGTCCAAACTCTTTCCATTGAAGTGTAGAGACAAAAAAGGCCCAAAAAGTTCTGGTAACATGAGATTCCCGTAAAACTGTTCTGTTTTGCAAGCTAATCTCACATGAGACTCTTTGTCAACAAAAGACGGTTTTTGTTTTTCAGTTTTACCTTGAATGGTTGGCGGTGGTTTTGGTTGTGTGAGTTGGCAGCAACTCGGTCATCAAAGACATTCATAGATGAGAGGCATGCATGATGGCATCGACTCTCTTTTTGTCTGTCAGTAAGTATTGTTTTCATGGTTGCTGACACTAAAACGGCTGCGGGAAACCTTTAGAGTGAGAGTAAACACACATTTGCCTTGCAAAACTGAACATAAACAGTGTTAAGGCCTCAGTAGTCATGACGAATGTTCCCAGTAGAAGAAAACAAAAGTCTTGGAGGTGATCTAAAACGCTGTTTTCACTTTTGAGTTCAGCGAACGATTAAACTTTTTTTCTGTGTTTGAGAAAAACAAAAACATGGTTTTCAGTTCAGACTACAGGGGCCCGTTTCAAGAAGCAGGTTTTGTTGAAACTCTGAGTTCGCGAACTCCAAATTCAGCAGAACTCAGAGTTTTCGGTTTCAGAAAGAGAGATAACTCAAACCCGTGAAAGTGGGTTAAACCAAGCCCGTTTCAAGAAGCGGGTTAAGCTGAACTCAGAATCAATCACTGTGGCAACTGAGTCTGTGAACGAAACCTGGTCTGGAGCAGGTTTTCTTCAGGAAACTCAGAGTTCTCTGCGGTCTCCGCCCCTTTTTAAAGTGAGAGATGTTCAAATATGAGTTCTTCATTAATATTTAGAGAACATTCACATTAGAGACGTCACGTTTCCACCAGCAGAAACTAAAAATGACATGTCCATTCATAGAGGATCATGTAGAGAGGAGGATGGATTAATCCAGAGGAAATGTTATTTATGTGGGGAGAGGATTTGAGGACACGAGTCGATTGATGCAGTTTCCCCGATTCATTTTTATTTGAGCGACATTATAAATAGTGAGATATTCCAGGGATTTGCTATTAATAAGGAGTTTTATTTTCATCATTTGAAACTCTTAAAAATCGAAATCATTAAATCTCAAAAACTGGTAGGGGTTTTCAACTCGTATACAACATGCAAAACAGAACAGGTATTAGCTCGGTAGTCAGCGACGCTGCTTCCACTTCTGACGCCTCAAGTTCAATCACCCCCAAACACCTTTTTGACCTGGAATTTATTAAGGCTGGACACACCTTGAAGATATACGGTACTGTTCATCTAAAATGAAAGTTTTCTGCTGATCACCACTAGCTCTGTGGAGAAATTGAGTGTTTGTATTAGACTGGGGGCGGTGCTGTCAGAGCAGACTCTTTCTGGAGGGGGCGGTTCACATTGTGCTTACGTCAGCACGTTTCCACCCGCATGTATTTGTGGGTATGGGAGGGGCTGCTTCAGACGGTGCAGGTTTTTAGAGGATTACTCTTAAATGCATGAATGGATCAAAATACCGCTTTGGGGTTCTTTATAGAGCAGTAAAATGCATTTAAAACCTAAAAAAGTAGAATTTTCGTGGTATTGGCCCTTTAAGGTCCATTTTTAGCACCTGGAAAAGGAAAACAAAAATAACACGAGTCCTCTCGAAACAGTTGAAACCCTTCTTGTTCCACCTCTGCTCTCATTCTCAGTTATTAGATCAACTTTAATCAGTTTAGAATGACATGAAAATATGAATTTGTGACTTTTAAAATAAATTTTTTTAATCCAAAAAAGAGTAGAACTACTCGTACTCTCACTCTGTTTAGTGAGAGACCAAAGATTTGAGCAAATATTTGTTTCCCGTTGGTTTTTCGAATCCAGGCGTGGAAAAGTAGAAAGAATGTAATTCCATTCATATCAGATCAGATCAGATCAGGTTACCTGTAAGGACACATAAGACTGCTCCCAGTAATGATCATAAGTGAGGCTTCAGATCAAAGCTGGACAGTCATGGAGAAGGGACTGAACAACAACTCAACTGTCTCACTCATTTGGTATGTCAGTGAATAAATTCTAGATTATATAAAGAAGTTTCTGGACTTCATTCAAGCATATAATTCATTCATGTGTTTATGTTGTGTGATGCCTTTCCTCCAGCTAAATGTTTGTAATCTGATGTTGGCAAAGTGTGTAGAGGCTAAATGCCTGTGTTTCTACAGCCTTTAATTTTCTTCCTTAATACCCTTTAAATGAATCACAGCTGAACTCCAGCTGTTATATAATCAAGGAAGTGTTGGAAATCTCTCAGTCAGGCAAAGGACACGTTCACATCTGTAGGCTTCAGTGAGCTTTGGCTGAAGCTCAGGTATTTTAAGATCTCTTGCTGCTTTTGAGCAAGTTCTTCCAAAGGATGCAAAACAGTGAGTCACTGGAGGCTCAAGTGAAAGACAGAGGATTCACACGTATGTATGTATGCAGGCTCTCTTCTTTAGACAGTACGTACACGTGTACATATGTAAACACATAAGCATAACTGCCCTTACGGCTGTACATGGGCCCAGTAAAAATGGGCGAACCTGTATGGGACAGACACATGGCCCAGACGAAACATTAAGGTCACAGACCACTTGATGAGCCCGAAGAGTTCAAATGTTTATATGCAACAAGTCACAGAGAACACTTAATCAACATGTAAGGGTGAGTAGATGAGATGCAATCGTGTTGTTGAGATTTTTTATGTTTAAACTCCGCCACTCCTGCACAAAGAGCCCGTTAGTGCCGTTCACGCTTTCAGCCTGACTGTTAGGAATTAAGAAATTAGAATGCAGTTTGTGTGGACATCCTGTGCACACCACGTCTGTGCAGCATTTGCACCAAGTTAGTGCAACTTAGACCGAAATTCTTCCCTTCTCCCTTCCCCTTCACTCATCCCTCCAAACGGAGAGTTATGAAAACATAGTGTCTAATATTTCAGACGTCACTTTTGTATTTACATTTAAATGTAAACGTCTGTGGTTCAGAGCGCCCACGAGCCATGCGGTTCAGGCTCGTGCTGGACCTCACCTAGGTGTGTGAAATTTGTTCTCCACATTTGACCCATCGCCACGTGGAGCTGCTGACACAGAGGGGTGCAGACACGCCCGCTGAAACCATTTGGTGGTTTAACCCCCCCCAATCCAACCCCTTAATGTTGAGTGTCAAGCAGGGAGACAATGTGTCCCATTTTTAGATTCTTTGGTATGATTCGGCCGGGATTTGTACTCACAACCTTCCAGTTTCAGGGCAGACACTCTACCACTAGGCCACTGAGCTGGTGAAGCTGTCAACTTTTCATGAATGCTGTGGTGATGAATGACATGTTATTGAATTTTTATGCAGTTACTGAATGCTTTTTAAAGCAAACAGGACAATTGTTATCATAAAAACAATGTTTATTAACATGCTGATGATCTGTCCTTCAGGTAAAGGAGAGGGGGATGCAGTGACTGGAGGTGATGTGGTCCTGACCAAAATGAAGCTCTTCAACAACTTCAATGAAAGGTCCCTGAAGGCTGACGACTCCGTTTCCACCATCTACATGGTGTCAGACAACTGTCGGCACACCATAGACACTCTCAAAGTCTCTGAGGTGATCCCAGAAGACGAATCCTCACAGTCCCAGATGAAGTCTAGCTCAGAGAACCTGTCGGTTATTTTTTCCAACTCTGAGCTTCCTAGGTTGTATAAGTTTGAATCAGAGGACTCTGGCGTGGAGCTCAACAGTGGAGCCAATTCGCCATCGACCCCGACCAGCTCAGAGAAGAGTTTTGTGGTGCACAGCCGAGAGCCTTCCAGTGACTCCTGCAACTTAAACTCTGATCATACTTCCCCGCCCAACACGTTCGTTATAAATGTGCAAAGCTCTGAGATAAAGGAGACCGTGGAAAACAACCTGAAAGCAAGAGAGGATGTTGAACGGAACGTGTTGATATACAGAGATGAAGACGCTTCTCCGTCTGAGGAAACAGAACTGCTAAAAAGTAAGGACGAGGAGAGAGACTCGACTTCAGGAACGATCCCTGTAGTCCTTTCTGAAACTGAGGAGACCAGGGATTTGACAGACACGGGCTGTCCTACGGACATCAGATTGGTTCAGGAACCTTTCGTGAGACTGCAGGATGCCCGGAGGAGCTCCGAAAAAGAGCCATTGTCCATGAGGAGGTGCAACACCACTGACAGCCTGAAGGAATACATGGAGGAGTGCTGCAGACTGAGTGAGGTTGGTCCTAATACTTTATGTGACTACATGCGTCTACATACGTCTTCACAAACCAGTGTACCGGTGCATCACACCGAACGCGGCAGGTGCATCAAATTCTCTTTATTGATGCCTGTAAAATGTACTGCTCAATGCCTTGCTGCGCCTGCCCCAGAGCAACCACTGAAGTTCTTCTGGAATTCATTCGTCACATCATGGATGATGTTGAGCGAGTATCTTGGGTTCATATGTTTTGGAGAGCTCTAGAGTTTTGTTTTCACCTGATCTTTCGCCTGTGGTCCAGTTTAACTTTTAACCCAAGAAGGCGGAAGTAAAAATAAAACTGCGGGATCTTTTTATTATTATCTTGATAAAAATAAGGAATGATCATGAAGCCAGAGCGTTCCCGCGTTATAACGGCACTCGGCACTTCATTAAATGGATGGAAGATCATGACATAAATTCTCGCATTGATCTGCCATCTTGAATGTTTATTTCTACTCTTTGATCTGATCACTGAAAGCGTCACCTGTCCAATTGGTTGACACACCGAGTCTTGCTCGTTAGTAAAATCGCGTTGCAGTAGATTGCGTCTTTACATAGACTTGACATTGAAACTTGACCCCTCCGCTGCGCCCGCCGCGGTCGGTGTGAATCCACCATTACCTGCATTCATGTGTCAAATTCACGCCAGTGGCCTCTAACTTGACACATGTCAAACTCAATGCTGGACACTTGTCCACAAACATGAACATCAACTTGATGCTCCTGACGCGTGGGGGAGGAGCTACTGTAGAAAGTTTTTAGCTGCATCGCTACATTGAAACTTTGACTGTATATGTAATTAACAATGCATTAAAGACGCAGGTGATGTTAACAGATCAGGTTCATCTGATTTAAAGAGTTCTTCAAAAGCATCAGCAAACATGGTTTTCCCTTGAACTCCTTCCATACGAGTAAAACTTCTGTAGTCTCTTCTCTTATGGAGGACTAAATGGGAAAATTTGAAATAAATTTTAAATTAAATGATCAAATAAATGTCTCATTAATTGTTTAAAATTTGAATTAAATAAATAAAATTGTATATCGATAAATAAATGTTTAAATATAAATGACATTAAAATAGCCATTAAAAAGCACATTTAAATATTTCATCTGTTAAGTTATTTTATGCTCCAGTATGGGCTGAAAGAGACAAGTTGAAATACATATATTTGATATGAAATGATTAAATAAATGTGTAATTCATTATTTAAAATTGGCATTAAATAAAGAAAATTAGAAAGAAATAAATATTTAAATATATGGTAATAAAATAGCTAATAAAAAGCACATATATGAATTTAATGTATATATATTTATTTAAAATGGTCCCATTTAGTCTTCCATACTTTCTGACTGTAGATTGTAATTGTTTCTACAAGTTTTTAGGTTTGAAAAAAAAGCAGCTTTGGTGCATAATGCAAATGCAATGTTTAGGACAGGAAACAAAAATTTCAGAAGTTAGTCCAAAGGCTCCCATTCCACACCTGAATAGGACTGCAACAAACGGCCCAAAAAATTCTTTCAGAAAAGAAGCAGTCAATGTTGAAATTTAAAAAAAATGATGATTAGATGTGCTCTGCGCAATCTCGGTGCAGAATTAGACAGCCAACAAGATTCAGTCTTTGTTTTCACATGTTGGAAACACAAGAAATATCTCCCCTAAAAGTCCTCTACGGATCAATTTTAAGAGCACTAGAGACGAGTGAAAAAGTTGAGGGAAACTCTTGCCTTCTACCTTTCTGCAGTGTCACAGTGTTACCTCTCTGGGCCCTCCAAAATATCACAGGGTCTGTGTAAAAATGTGAGTTATTTGACATATATGTCACATACTTGATAAAAAAAACAGAGTTTACCAAACTCTGGCCTTGAACAAAAACACAAGGGTTCCACATTTAAAGTGAGCAGGATTTTGTTTTATCACTTTAAATATCTCAAAAAAGATGAAGAAGTGTTGCATGACAAAAAACTAGTCATGGGGGACTTTGAGCAGGTTCCCTTCTTATGTTCCACTTTTATGTCACCAAAATGAAGAACTTTCTTCCTTAGAATTTGACCGAAAATACATTGTTCATTGAAAAAAAAGAAGAAAGGTCCATGGTGCAATGCCTGTAATGTAACTTGAGGGATCTTATCTGCTTTAAATCTTCATGTGAAGGCATAGTGCCCTTTAATGAAATGTGTAACAGGAACCTCTTTGCACATTTCAGAATCTTGGCAGTAAAACTGAAAAGGTGCAAAGGTTATAAAACGACATGGTTTTTCTTTGTTCATGGTCGGGTATTGAACCTTAAACCAGGGCCTTCTTCTCTTTACCCTTAATCGTGAATGATTTAAGCCTGATAAACAACACAACTTCCAATGATAAATCTGGGTTGGACCATGAGCAATTCTAACCTTTCACGTATTCATTTGTTTTACATTCTCCTGTCAGTATCAGATGAATTTCTTCATGTTTGGTGCAGGTGACAGTCTCCAGTAAAGAGCTTTGGTTGAGGATTCGCTTTCCTTAAACGGAGTTTTTGCAAAAACTCTGAAATGAAGGAGCAAAATGTTTCGGTGGTAATGAGAGAGCAGCAGCACTGTTTTCAGGAACATCAAATAGGTGATTATGACTCTGCAGCTTTCCCAGGTGTTCTCACAGACACCAAGGAGCTCTTTCATCTTCAGTTTAAACCAAAAAATAAGCATCCCAAAACAGGAATCAACTATGACTCTGACTGAGTACATTTAACAAAAATAAGGAAGTACATAAAAAAAAAGATCAGATGGATGGATTGGAAGAATGGAAGTTAAGTTGTGCTCAGACTGAATGTGATTCATGTGTCAGGGGGATCCAGCTTCTATGTTAAATCAATACACAGACTCGATCAGGGGTCCTGCGGCCCATTTCAGAACTGAGAATATCTGAACTGTGGTAAAAATGACGCGTCACATCAACCAGAGTCTTAGCTTTGGCCTATGATGTATTGATCACAAATCAATCTGGAAAATCTGAGCATTCTGCTCCTGATCTTATATTTTTCTTATTTGTGAGAAGAAAATAATAAAAAGTTAATCTAATGTTATTCTAATGTTTATTTTATCCCTCATTGGACTGATGCAGGACAGCAGTTTATCAAACCGGGTCACAGAGAGACAGAAGTACCGCTGAAAGCGTCCGTCTTTCTGATGCAGCTCCTGTAATAAATGAAGCTCACTGAACTGGGAGAGTTTCTGAATGATCTCATGGAATTGTGATTACTGATGCTTTTGTAGAACTCTTTAAAATAGATAAACCTGGTCTACATGATGCCATGTAGCAATGAAGCTTTTGGTGGTAGCTCCTCTCACACATGTCTGTAATGTCAAGTTTGTAAGCACATTTTTAGACGTACACACGGCAGCAAGCCCTAAAAAGAGGCTTTCAGTTTTGAATTTTACGTGTGAATCGATTGAAATGGGAACGCAGCAAAAGAGGAGCACCAAAGCCAAACTGAAGTCTGTCAGAGTGAATGCTGACCAATCCCAGCGCTCCGAGATGCATGCTCTCTGGACAGATGACGCCAACAGTTATCTGTGTACACACCATAACAGAGGACACTTCAAGTTTAAACAAAACAGTATTTGAAAGAACCTCAGCCTTTCTGAAACATGGAGGTGGCATCTGAAAGGTATTTTAGCAGTAAGGGTTTAGTCCAGAGGTCTGCAACCTTTAGCTCCAGATCCACGTGTGTCTCTTTTATCTCTCCATTGTGGATCCTTGACCAAACATAAAATAATTCATGGAGACTGTTGATCCAGACATGTCGACCATCTGAGTCAGCAGATCTCTGCTTAACCTTTCTGCTTAACCAAAACTACCTCAAGAAAACAAACAAACTAAGACTACCAAGATCCAACCCCAAACTAAAATAACAAAACCCAGCAGTGGAAGACTGCTGAGGACAAAGAGGAGAAAAAGAAAAGAAAAATAAGAGCAATTTTTTTAATGTAAGGATTACTTAATTAGCATTTATTTAATTTATTACATGTATAAATTGATGTCTGAGGTTCACATAGATGATAAACTCTGTAGGTTTTTACATCTCTGTTGACCTGAAGACGTCTCGTTTGTTCAACTCTACAGGATGAACAGATTTTATATGCAAAGAAAAACTTTGATCAAAAGTTTGATCTTTTATGAGTCAAAGGCACTTGATATTTTATGCTACACAACGCGGGTTACTAACTGCCCAGACCTGCTCTGAGATGATCCTGTTTGACACAGATCAACTTTTATTATGAAAATATGAAAGAAAAAAAAAAAAAAAAAATTTTTTTTGAGAGATTCTATGTTCTTTTTACAATTTTGCTTTTGTTTGTGCCCAACAAGAAAAAAAAATCATATTTATTATTTTTAAAAAAAGAGAATGTCTAGTTCTTAAAGGCTAAACTAACCCCGGGCTCCCACCGCCAGTGTTACGGCTCTGATGCGAGCGCCGCACTCTTTACGTAACTTTAAAAGTGCGAGAGTAAAACCCACTGCAAGCATTCACGTCCTGCGGTCAGGCCAGTGCGTTGGGCGACGCAGCTGGACCGCAGCGAATAAAGGGGAGATAACCCTGGGGTCGCACCGCTAGCATTACAGCTCAGGCGCGATGCGTTCTAGCTACAGCCGACGGCTCATATCAGCTACAGGTTGGCTGAAGTCTCTCTGCAGACCTCGCAAAACTCAGAAACTTTCATATGTTCACGCTTTAAGAGAAAGCGGCTCCTTCTAGGGTTAGATCAGTAGAAAACAAGCCTCAATGACTTAAAGGTTGCCGACCCCTGGTCTAGATCATTCTTTTTCCTCCGTGAGGTCATGCATTCTTGTAGAGAAACTTTAACGGAAGAATTCTTTTTCTGTTTCAATTGTTTGATTTTTTTTTTACTTCTCAGTATTGGCATGGAGATTAAATACACAAATATGAAACAATCTTATAAAATACAAAGAAACTCTCATGGATTGTCTTGACTGCAAATTGATTCAAATAGATCAGTTTTTTTTAAGATATTTTTAGTTTCTATAATTTTTTCAGGTTTTTCATATAATTTATGAGATAGACAGATATACATTTCACTAACAGATGCACACATTCGTATATTGTTGTTTTGATCAAATCGTGACTCGTGACATTTTGTTTCATCCTTGTAGCTTTTCATCCTTTTCTCAACCATTTTGTGTGGAAAACATAATTTCCCCCGTTACTCATGTGATCAGCGGAAACTGAGAGGAAGTGCGGCAGGGTGTGTGTGTTTGTGTATGTGTGTTTGTTTACATGGTGCGTTCACTTCAAAATGGGCCTGCACACGCAAAAAGAGGGCATTCCTGTATCCCACACGCTCTTCCTGGCTGGGAGATTTGAGGAGTCACAGATAAGATCAGTGCCAGGCTAGAATGGCCTCTGATTGCAGACCCACACCCCCGTCACTCACAAGTCACTAAGGAAGTGAGCATCCTTTCCTCAGGAATACCCTTCCTTATCTTAATTAGTCTTAAGAGAAGTGGCTTGGAGAGGAAATGGGTTCTCTGACTGTTGGTGAGTGCCAATCAAACCCATGAATCCCTTTCTGCAGGTCATTTTGAGGAGGCGTTCTCGTTTAGAATGTGCTGTCTGTTAAATTTGTAGGATTTGAATGAAGTCAGCTCCCAGTTGATTTGGCCATTGTTTAACCAGAGCTTCCATCATAGTTTCCAGCTGCCTCACTGGAAGTTTAATGTCTGCTGCAGAGGAAGGACAGACCCCGATCTCAGTGTGCATCCTGCTTTTGTTGTTTCGCCTCAGGATTGTTGAAAGAAAAAGAGAAATATCTGCTTTGCTTTCTTTGTTTAATGAGAATGACGGCCCTCTTCTACAATTCTCGTTTCTATGTGTATTTTTGCTACACATTTTGCAACAACTATTAAATCACTTCAACGTATCAGTTCAGTGGTTCTTCCACCTTCATTCTGTGGAGTCTTAATGAATTTGCTCGTGTTGTGTTCACACAGACGCAGCAGCAGAACCCCGGCGCCGTCTTATCGGGTCTCAGCTACCTGCAGCACATCTGCCACCTCATTGAAAGCATCGGGAAGCTGCAGGAGACCAACCTGAAGCTGCAGAAGCGGATCTGCAGTTTGCAGACAGACCACAGAACGTCAAAAACCAAAGAGGTGAGGAAACTGGTTGAATAAAGACATTTTTACTTACATTCACAGAGATGATACACACCAACATCAATAGATGTAAACTGGACTCTTAAGATGTTTCTCCACTTGCTTCCTGATCAATCAGTCCATCAATCTGTTTTTTTCTCCCGAGCTCATACTCTTGAAAAAAAAATTGTTCAGGTACAGTATTGGAATATATTGTATTTAATACATTTAAGACTCCTCCAAATACACACTCCTAGTAAATATGTGTCAGACTGCGGATAATTTCACCAAAAGTTAGCAAGATTGTTAATTTTGGCATAAATGAAGTGAATCATATCTGCAGCTCCTTCTATAAAGTTCTGAGTGATAATCGGTGATGTTTCATGCCGGTGAGCATGCACTTCCTGACAATAGTGTGTGACTTTCCTGTCAAAAAGAAACCAAACAAGCAGCATTTTAGCAGTAATATCTACCAACAATGACTCCTGTGTTAACAATAGCTATATTTCCACCTGTTTGTAAGTTTCTCTCTAAGAAAGGCAGCAGTTTCTCCTTCACTGACTTTGTAATATCTGGAGGGGCCGGATTCACTGTGAGTGGATTAAAGGTCAGTGGTTCACAGTGGGTGTCCCCTTCAGAACTCCTGTGTGTGGCCTCACCACACAAAAAGGGAAGATTCTTTCAACTTTCTGCTACTTGTGGTCCTATTAGATTAAAATAAACTTGAATGGGCAACAATGTTGTGAGTCACTGAACATTTAAGTGATGTCACACGGGGGTGCACTCAGACTCTTGAGCCCCTCACTGGGTCAGATTTCTGTTTTCACAGACAAATAAAAGGTTTTAGGAGAATTGATTCATTTGAACTTTTACAAGAGAAATGCCTGATTTATAACCAAACCTTAAATAATTTATTTAACTTATCAATCACTGATGGAGATGATGAAAACATTTTGATTTTAAGAAAAACATAATCAATCTATTTAATGTGTTATCTATAACAGGACAAGAATGAACACTTTAAATCTATCAAACTTCACATCACTAGAAGCAATGCAGCAAAACAACATCCTCTAGAATCAAAAGACCTTTAAAATATGAAGTGATTTTGTACAAACATTGTGTTTTTTGCAGGATTTTTTCCAGGAGCACTGCAGCTGTGGAGCAGCAAGCCTAGCTTATCAGGAGATTCAGAAGACGACCTCCAGAAGTGAGATTCTGTCTCCAACTGGCGCTCTATCGGATCTGTCCACAATACCAGAAGTCATCCGGCACCCCCTTAAATCCACCAGGACAGGTACTGTCCGGATCACATTCCGTAATGTGAATTGTAGAAACAGAAACTTCCTGAAAGGCTTTCACACGATCTATAAAAAGAACATGCTTTGTCAGTTTTTGTGGTTTTATACAATTGACTTTTGTCACTGAGATTTTGGAATGCTCCACCAAAACTGCATCTGTCAAAGTTGAGGCCCGGGGGCCGGATCCGGCCCTCCTGGTAATTCTATGCGGCCCTCCAAATCATTTTATTTTATTGTTATTAATGACCCGATGTTATCTTGTCCTCATTTCTATCTTGTATAAATTTTACAAAATATATTTTTATAGAGAGTAAAATATTGAAAGTTATTTAAGGTTTAAGTGGATTTATTCTGGAATAATATTCATGCTTTTTATTATTTTTTTTTTTTTATTTTTTTTTTATTGTTTTTTATTTCAAACACAAACACAAAATGAAAATAAAATAAGAATTTGAAAATTACAAATATAAGAATTTAAAAGTACAAAAATACTAAATAAACGTAAGAATCTAAAAATACAAATATAAGAAAATTGGAAAAAAAAATACAAATATACAAATATACAAGTGAAGCAAACATTGTGCTTGAAACGGAGTGGGTAGAAGAAAATTCTTTTTGGTCCCACCCCTTTCTACGACATTTTTTGTTACCTGGTCTATTTACAGTTTTTTTTTTTTTCTTTTTTTCTTTTTTCAAAACATTTCAAAAACACTTTGGTTAAAATGTATGTACAATGATATTTGTACATGTTTGTACTGATCATGTCAATCCTTGTAGAGATTCAGCAGTGACAGCTTGTATGTTTTTTTAATATACATAAACTTTTGCTTTGTTTTAAACCTTCATTTAACCCATTCCATAAATCCACACCACAAAATGATAGACACATTTTCTTTTTTGTTTATGAGTACACTGTTTTTTGAAAATTCAGCTGTTTTCTTAAATCATAACCTCCATCTCTGTCCTTGAACATCTGTTGTATGTTTAATGGAAGTAAATTGTTTCTGGCTTTGAACATAAAGAGTGCAGTTTTAAGTTTCACTAGTTCCCATAGTTTTAATAAACCAGACTTTAAAAACAGTGGGTTCGTATGTGTCCCATAATCCACACCATGAACTATTCGAATATCTTTTTTTTGTAATATGTACAGAGATTGTAAATTTGTTTTGTAAGTATTACCCCAAACTTCAGCACTGTACTGTAGATAAGGTAATATTATTGATGAGTATATTAGTAAGCGTGCTTTATAAGTGAGTATATGACGTGTTTTTCCCAACACTGCTATGCCTTTGGCATTTTGGTTCTGACTTGTTTTATTTGTGGCTTCCAGCTTATTTTGTGGTCCATGGTGACTCCGAGGAACTGTATTTCAGTTACTCTCTCGATCACGTGATTGTCTATAACAACTTCGATTTCTAAATCTGCAGGGATACGACAATTTCCAAAAATCATGTATTTTGTTTGTTGACATTGAGTGAGAGTTTGTTTGTATCAAACCATTGTTTTAGTTTCCTTAATTCTGTGTTTATAGTTTTTAAGACATCTTTGAGATTTTTTCCTGTGCACACTATACTTGTGTCATCAGCGTATAAGATGTACTTAAATTTGCTTGAAACAATTTGAATGTCATTTATGTATAATATAAAAAGCTTTGGACCTAATATCGATCCTTGAGGAACTCCGCAGTTTAAACTTAGCAGGGATGATGTAAAATTATCCAGTTGTACAAACTGCTGCCTGTTTCTAATGTAACTGTCTAACCAATTTAATGCCAGTCCACGTATTCCATATCTCTCCAACTTTTTAACTAAAATGTTATGATCGATGGTATCAAAAGCCTTTTTTAAATCAATGAACACTCCAACTGAGAACTCCTTATTGTCTGTGCCATTTATATTTTCCTCTGTTAGTTGCGTTATTGCCATAGAAGTTGATCTGTTTTTTCTGAAACCGTATTGATCATCGGACATTAGCTTATGTTTTTCAACAAAATTTTCCAGCTTGTGAGGAATACTTTTTCCAGTATTTTTGAAAATTGGCAGAGTAAGGACACTGGTCTGTAATTCGTGAGTTGATGTTTGTCCCCTGATTTGTATAATGGAATTACTTTAGCTATTTTCATTTTTTCTGGAAACGTACCTGTTTGAAAGGATAAATTGCAGATGTAGGTTAGCGGTCGTCGACAATGGCATCAATTACCTTTTTAACTACTGTCATATTAATTCCATTACGGTCTGTGGATGTTTTGTTTTTGAATTGTTTGACAATTTCTAGAATTTCTTTTGCTTCCACAGGTCTCAAGTAGATAGAGTTTGGATTTCTCTTTATGTGGTGTTCTGCGGTTTCCTTTTCAGATTCATTTGTATGATTTATTTCGTAGCTGTTGGTCTATTTTTTACAAAATATTTTTACTATTCGTTAAATTCCTTTGTCATGTCTTGAATATTGTTGCATATTTCGTTTCTACTTACTAAAGAGTCTGGATAATTTGTTTTCTCTTTGTGTTTTCTAATGACACTGTTCAATACTTTCCCAGATTCCTTTAGTATTTGATTTGTTTTTTTCTAAAATGTTAGTATAATAGTCTTTTTTACATGTTCTCATAATATTGGTTAGTTTGTTTTTGTATTTTTTGTATCGCAGTTCTGCTTCAACAGTTCTGTCTTTTAAAAATTGTTTGTATAAACCGTTCTTTTTTTTGCATGCGTTGATTAGTCCATTTGTCATCCACGGATTTTTGTTATATTGCTTATTACTACAGAATTTAGTAATTGGGCAGTTTTTGTCATATAGTGAGGTAAAATCCTGCATAAATTTGTCGTAAGCTGAATTGACATCATTACATTCATACAGGGTTTTCCAAGTATGCGCTTGTAGTTCTGATTCAAATGCATTTATGGACTCGTCTGTTAGTTTTCTTTTATAAACCATAATTATGTTAAAAAATTACGGTTTTAAAGTTTAAAAAGCTAAGTTTTTTTAAAGCTATTTTGGAGTTTTGCTAATATTTCAGTCACATACTAACTGTTTTGGGTAATTTATGCTTTATTTTTCTCAATTTTTTAGTCTGTTTCTGAGTTTAGAAAATATTTCAGCTACAAACTAGCTATCTTGGCTAATTTTAGCTTTTTTAAACGTTTTTTAGGCTTTTTTGGAGTTTAGCTTTTTTTTTTCAGCTACATGCTAGCTGTTTTGGCTAACCTAAGTTTTAGTTTTTTAGGTTAATTAGGTATTTAGCTCATATTTTAGCTGTCTATAATAGTTTTCAGCTATTAGCTTCAGTGATTTCAGCTGTCAACTTAATGATGCATCTGATGCATCCATCTGCAGACACATGGATCCATGAATGTTTTTGTTTCTTTGTCTGAGCTGGAATCTGGATCCAAACTGGATTTTTGTTGCACCAATAATGTTAGCTTGGGGTTGTGAGGAGAGCATGTACAGTAAGCAGAAAGTTTTCAGTCAAGGGTGATGGAAAAAGGGTTTTTTTTATTTGTCCTGTCCACAAGTCAGAGCCAAATTTCTAATCAACTCCTGTTGCTCTGCACAAACTACATCCTGAAAAATGCAATTTTAAAATTTTTATTTATTACTAAAAATTATTAAAAAGATGACTAGGATCACTTAAAGTAGATCAAAATATGCTTGGAAACAAGCAGATCCATATTATGTGATGTGAAGGAAGTGATGGAAAAACAAATGAGAGAAACTACAGCTGGGAAGGGAAGGATCAATAGATGATTAGGAAGAAAGTAGGATTGGAAAAAAAAAAAAGGTTTGACCCGCAATACCAAAGATGCTGAACTGGCTTTTTGTTTTTAGGTGAATACACTTGGCCTTTATTGAAAGTACCCCAGGTTAACCTTTAGTGTTTAATTACTTGGAGGAGAAGCAGTTAATAACCTGCTCCAGTGGTGTGTCAGCAAACACTCCCTCGCACAGCAGCGTGGTTTTATTGAAACTGAAATGTACCTGTGTTTTCGGAAGGTTTAGCTCTCACCTCCTGACCCAAAAACAACTTGATGGTTTCTCTGTTCTCCAAGTAAACGCTCTCATCACAGAATGATGGCGCTTCGATGGCGCTCAAAAGACTTTCAGCCTCTGTTTATAACTTTAATCCTTTTCATTCTAAAGATTGCGATGATGATATAAAACAAAATGAGTCTCAGGAGAATGCAGTTAAAGATTCTTCATTTTTTTCCTGCATTAATTCCAGCTTATTTGTGATATTTGTTTCAGGAAGGAGCAATGAATGTGTGTCCGTCCCTCGCTGGAAGAGAAGCCTGAATCGAAGGAGCTACACTGAAGGGGGCGCCCACTTCCTAAGTGACAGCAGAGAACAGGTGTCCACCCCCCAGCGCAGAGTGAGTGAACAGATTTCTTTTTTTTTTTTTTTTTTTTTCTTCTTCTTTTTTAACTTGTCCTGTCCAACAGCTGGGCAAGCAGATACGGGCTGAGAGCCTCTTGTGTTGGACAGATTTTATTGTCCCAACAGGGGTTTATACTTAATAAACCCTGTTGTATTTCATGCTAAACTTTATTTTAATTATGTTTCTTTTTTTTTTTTTTTTTTTTTTTTTTTTTTTTTTTGTTGGACCGGACGGAAACAAAGGGGGGGGGGGGGTTTAAAAGAGTGGGGTTAAGAGAACAAAGAGGGTAACACAGAGTAGCAACATCCTATAACAACCAGGTCTAAATAACAATCTGGAATGGGCGGGGCCTGTCTACACACACACTCAGTTACACACATACCTTTTGGCTAGAATAATCTTTACCTTTAAAGTTGTCAAAAATGTACACAATACCACTGCAGCTCACACACAATCATAGAAGCTGACACAAATAAAGCCTTTCATTCCATCACACATTCTGTTAGTGCGAGGTGAGCTGACACCTGTGCTCAGGTGAGTGTTTATGTTTTGCTGATGTGAATGTTGATGGAATGTATAGAAGGAGAGAGAGCCCGGCCACCCCCACGCCCAGGCCCCCCACCGGGGCGGCAGCAGCAGCACGGGCTGCGATTTTTAATCGTGGGGCTTTTATGGCAGAAAAAGGTCATCTGAACTTAGCTTTTTAGGTCCAGATGACCCGAGTTTCTCTAAGGTGTTGAACTCACAGAGTTACTGATGTGGGAACATTTCCTATGCCTAAAGGAGACACTTTACAAACTGATGGTGTTTCCCACAACAGACTGACTTACTGCCCACCATCTGGCTTATTCACAACTCCTCTTATGGCTGATTACGACTGTCAGCTGGTGAAAATGGGCAAACCTGTATTCATACAGGAAACCTGCATAAAATAGCGGGCGTGAAATGTTTGTGCACGTTTTTACTGCAGATCATTTTTCTTGAGACAAGCGCACCTTTCCGTCTATGCTCAATAATCCATGTTCAAACCAGTTTTTCATATTTGTTACCTGTGTTCTCCTCCAGGAAATAGTCTGCTCCCTTTCTTGGGGGCTCCTTTAAGGGCTTTCGAAGCTAGCTGATCATCGCTAGCTTCACAGAGAAAGTGTTTGTTAGCCTGGAGCCGGAGCAGACTCTTCCTGGAGGGGCGGGTCTCAACTTGTGACATCAGCACATGAGGACCTGCTCGTTTCATGGATATAGGAGGGGCTTCTGCTTGGAGCTCAGATTTTAGAGGATTACTCTTAAATGCATGAATTGATCAAAATACCGCTTTGGGGTTGTTTATGTGAGGAATAAATAGCATAAAACACCTAAAAGCTCAAAAAGTGTATTTCTCATGGTATGGCCTTTTAAACTACATTGAATTATAAGATTAACTTTTTCTTTAAATGGCCAAAAGTCTTCAGTTGTTGCTGCAGTTATTGTCATTCCAATGGATCCTGAAGGAGAGACGAGCTGCTTTAACCATCTGTTCTGATGCAGCAAAAAGCGGCTCGTCTCTGCTTCAGAATCTGTTTGTGGAAAAAAACTACATCACTAACAATATTCTACAGGATGTTCTGTGTTCAGCTATTGAGAGTAATTGTGTGATATTTTGGTTTGTATCATGATTGACAAATGAGCACTGTCTGCCAGTAAAACTAGTAAATAAACCCCTTATGTTTTAAGTTTGATAACATGATTAAACAGAGACCTGTCTGTCTTGTGTTTCCTTAAACTCAGCTGAGTGAAAACTACACTTGGGGCAGAGTCAAAGACATTGTAAGGAGAGCTAAAGTGGGGAATCAGAACCGTCTGGGATTGACTTCCACTTCTCTAAAGATGTCCTGCCCACAGCTGTACAGGTAAAGCCTCATCTACATGTTATAATGTGTTGATAAGTTTCAAAAACATGGAAAACTATTTTAATATGTGAAAAAATGTCTTTTGTCCTTCAGGGGAAAATAACAATCTGAAAGTAGAACTATGTACCACAGAGACTCCTGGCACAGATGAGGACATTTGTTGAAACAAAATACAAAAAAAACACCCCCTCCAAATTCCAAGTTCTAAAATGATAACCACTTAAAAGGCACCAATTCTTGCTACTGTTGTTTCCAAAAAAACAACTTTGAAAGTGAAGAAAGGAAAGCCAGTAATCAACAGTAAATAAAAGCCAGCACGAGGCATTTTTTGGGTCAAAGTAACTGTTGACCACCGCAGTGGATGTTGGGAAAGAGGGAGAGATTGGCAGGCTTTTGGGGGAAGGAGATAAAAGTAGCTCCTAGCTTAGTTTGAGCCTGTGAGATAAGAGGGCTGAGTGAGAGTAAACGGTGGCCTTTCTTCAGCTGAGAGCTACAAAGCAGAACGTTGTGTTATGGAGGACTGCCGGTCTCTCTGCCTCCCCCTCCATTCTGACCCAAGTTTGGCTCCGGCCCAAACACCAAAGGAGGTTAGAGAGGCAGACCGTCGCTATGCCTGAAGGAGTGGGGGAGTCTCTGCTGAAATATGAATGCACTTCAGGATTCATGGGAAAAAAACAAAACAAAACGTAAACCTTTTTGTTCAAATGTACCCTGCAACTGCAAGACTCATCTTCTGTGAACAAAACTAATAAAAAGATCAAAGCCAACTGTTCTGTGAAACTGTTTCTTTACAGGCCAGATCTGAACCCAGCAGAACCAGCTGGCAGGAACAGGAACTCCATGACTGCTTTGGGCCTTCAAGGCAAATTGGACTTGGCTTGGCTGCAGTGAACGTGCAGGTAGAGTACCGTAATGTCACGTCATCCTTTATCTTTTATTATGAAACAACAGTGAGGACAGAAATCATTCTTCTGTTACATCATTATCACTTTGTTTTGGACATTTTCTAAGAAAAGTTTGAGCAGATCCACTCCAATAAAAATGGTGTCTGTTTGAGGTGTTTTCAACATTTAGTTTTATCTACTTACACTATATATGTAGCATTTTTTTTTTGATGGAAAACATATGTAAAATAATCTGGGATTAAAACTACGATCAGGAGCAGATGAAAACCCGCAGGTTGGAAAAAGCTCGGGTTTGTGACGCAGCAACTTTCATTTTAATTTTTGTCTTCATTTTTCTCATCTGAGCTGGAATCTGGAGCAGCTGCATTGCTCCGATATTGCTCCGTTTTTTTGGTTGAGGGGCTGTGAGCTAGCAGGAAAGAGTGTATGATGGGAAATTAGCGGAAGCTAACTTCCATGCCAACAGTCCCACCCTCAATCCAGTATTGAGCTTTTGCAAAGAATAAAGATTTGTTTTCCCATCAAAATGGCTTCCAAGATGGCAGTGTCAACCCTGTCAACAAATCACTGGCAGACGACTGT
Source organism: Oryzias javanicus (assembly GCA_003999625.1). Classification (NCBI taxonomy): domain Eukaryota; kingdom Metazoa; phylum Chordata; class Actinopteri; order Beloniformes; family Adrianichthyidae; genus Oryzias; species Oryzias javanicus. Next base: position 11,863,800 of record CM012439.1, on the reverse strand, counting down.
ATCAAGCTTCATGTGTGTAGACATCACACCAGATATACGCAAAATAGAAACTAAAGAGGTGTTTCAAATGTTTTACCTTTATCTCTAGATGAAATCCAGGCTTTCCCCAACTGAGAATACAGTTAAACTATTCAAGTATGATTTGAAAAATAAAGTAAAAATATCAAAATGTGTATTATTATATAATAAATCTATATGGCCTCTCATAGATTTGAGTGTATAGCCAGTTACTCTGACCAGTTTATCTCTGTGTTTATTCCTCATAAATTGTCTTTGTTTACTGCAGATTCCTGAAGTCCAGAAGCAACGAGATTCAAGACCTGAAAGGAAAGTTTAGGACAAAAAGTGAGAGGACAGGAGCAGCTGCTGGTTGCTTGGCAGAATGAGAACTGTATATAAGATATACAATGTAAATTATTATTACAAGTATGGAATTTATGAGTGATCCTGCTGTGAAGAGGACATGGCATCTACTGGACTGCTAACAGGTTGTTCTGTTATGAACTTGGTTTCATTAGGATGCAACAAAATCAGACATTAAAGAAATTGTTTGCATTTTATATGTACTTTTTGAGAATTTGTTGATGAGTTACACTTTTTTGTGTGAAGTGTATGAACGACTTTGTTTGGGGATGTTCGAACCAACGAATGTCGTTGCTATGACGAGAGTCTGTTTCATCAAACCATGTTTTGGTATTCTGTCCTTAAATATTCATAGATTTTTGTGAGATCTATAACTGTTTGATGATGTTTACATTGAGAAGTCAGCGTTTTTTTGACACATTCCTTCCTGTGGTGTATTTGAGAAGCTTCAGTAACTCCTGTGACCCCGAACAGGACTCAGCCAGAACAGAAGGAGGCTGGACGGGTTTGAGTTCTTTTTGACATTAGATTAAAGAAATGATCATTTTATACCACTGAGTCTTTTAGACTCTGCAGCCAATAAAGAAATAATTTTCAAAAAGCTTTTCTGTTTTCATAATTCACACAAAGATGTTCATGGGGTTGAAGGTGACGACAGAAGGTTTTGAATGTTCTCCTCGGTGAACCCTCAAAGAGCTGCTGGAGATGGTCAAATCTTTGAGGTGCATTCAAATGTTGATTTGGCTGGTCGAGGATCAACCCTTAAAGGGTCTCTACCATTAAAATTCTAATTTTTGAGGTTTTAAATGCATTATTCTGTTCATTCCTCACTATAAAGAACCCCAAAACAGTATTTTGATCCGTTCATGCATTTAAGAGTAATCCTCTAAAAACCTGCACAGTCTGCAGCAGCCCCTCCCATACCCACGAAAACGAGCGGTTGGAAACGTGCTGAAGTGAGATCGATGCCAACAGCTCCCACCAGGAAGAGTCTGTGCTGCAAGCTCCGCCCCCAGACTGCAAAGTTCTATTGTAGTTTTGACAGAATTCTCTTAAAAACAAACCATAAAACCACAACGATGAGACACGGAAACTCATTAAATGAGGACGGATTAATTCATGTTCAATGAAACAACATTTAACATAATCCACATTGATTCTACAGACGTGTCTTTTAGCGTATTTACCTGCAGCGTCTCCAGTAACCGTCATGCAGGATTCCTCCGTGGTACCAAACCGTGTTGAATCTGACCTTCATACAGACTCAAAATCCATCAGAGAAATAAAAAGTTTGAAAAAAGGGAAAAATCCAGACAAGATTTTGCAGACCGCAGCGCATCCATCTTTAGTCCCGTGGTTCTGTTTACAAAGTTGGCTCATGCTGATGAAGCGGGTTCAAGGATGACGTCGTGAAATGGGCGGGACCGACAAGGAGTGAAAGGCGGAGCCTCAGAAATCGAGTTGTAATAATTAATAATTAGTTTTTTTAGTGTTCCAACGTAAAATATGATCTTTTATATGGATATATTTTACTCTGAAAGGCTGAAGAAAATCATGATAGGGCCCTTTAAAGAACCATCAAATCCTTGTGGTGTTGGTCAGATCTGCTCAGTCTGGGGCTCTCCCCTCCAATTCTAGTCAAAAGCTTTACAGCTTCCCTGACGGACCTGTGGGGGTATCCCAAAGCTCCACCTGCTTGTCACCTGTCCAACAAATCCAGTGATGACATTTCCTCCTTCCTAAATATTCTAGTCAGCTGTCATCATAACATAATGGAAGAGTTTGGGTTCAACAGCAACTCAGACACACAGTGTTGGCCACGTAAACTGATAGAGAGGGTCAGCAGATGCTGAAGTGCAGAGTGCAAAGACGTCGACGACTTTCTCCACAGTCAGTTGCCACAGAGCTGTGGGACTGCATTGTGCTGAGTGTGAAAGTTGTCGTGTTGATTTGGTTTATGTCCGTTTTGAAGTTCCTAGAGGCATTTAAAATCTGATTCCTTGGAACAGAGAAGGCATTTTAAATAAGAGGAGAAAGGTCTTCAGTTAAATAAGATAATTTCAGGGGAACTTTTTAAAAGCTTTCTCCTGTGGAAACATCCTGTATAAATGAGTCTTCACAGACAAGCATGAAGTCCAGTAACAAGATAACTATCATCAAACTGCCCTCTTTTCTCACTTGACAGTTCATTAGGATGTCAGGGGAACATGCACCTGGAGGGTTGGGCTTCTCTGCAGGGATTCCTCCATCATTGGTTGCCCAACAGATCTATGGGCCCTCCCCTCTTGCTTGTAATCAGACATTAGACGTGTTGGGCCGTTTCCGTACTCGAGTGTCTCCGAATCTAATATTATTTGCAAGAAGATTGTAGGTGTGAAGAAGAATTCAGTCAAAAGAGGAGAAAACTTTTAGTGTGGATCTTTAGTTGGGACAAGCGCTTCCTGTTGTCATAAAACCTTTCCACCAATCAATTGGTTACATCGTGGGATGACAGAAGCTCCGCCCTCGCGGTCCATTCCATTTTTCTATGGACTTACCACAAACGGGGGACCAGAAATGGTACCAGTTGGTCCTGCTTAATGGGTCTATTTTGTAATGGAAACACTCCAAAGTCCAGTCCAGTCCAGTCCAGTCTGGACTGCTCAGTGGAAACGAGGAACATGATTCCCCCTAGATCTCTGGCTGTGCCATGAGCTGGAGACCACATCACATCAGAACCTGGGGGTATCCGTGTCCCTCCGGTGCTGCTTCAAATGTGCTGGGCCTCCTCATCTTTTCCAAAATCAACATGGATAGAAGCATCCAATGGTAGGTCATGATTATATGATTGTTCAAAAATTAAAGTTGCTCTGGAATAAAATAAAATAAAAAAAACTTTGTTTAGAATGTGTGTCGTTAGTGTTTGTTTGTTTTTTGTGAGGATACATAAAATTGGATTTGAATAAAATGGAGGGGAAAAACAACTTCCGCATTTTCTGGAGTTTAGCCAGCGGTGCGACCTATACTCAGGAGAGACTTTTTGTGTTTTTTCTTTTTTAAGAGAATTATTTTCCCAGTGATTGTCTTTTAGCAGTTCCCTCTAACAACCACCAGAGGACACTGCATCTGAGTCTAAGTAAGTATTTGCTACTGACAGTAGAAGAAGTGTTGTCCAAAACAAACATGGAAGAGAATCTGATCGTTTTCCTCTTCAACTTTGATATTTTTCTCGTACACATCAAAAGATTAGCATTCTTGTATTTCTTTCTTTAGTTTTTAGTTGCTCTGGGCTTGGAGGATTTGTTCCTAAAAGTGCGACTTATACTCCAGAGCGACTCATGGATGGTTTTCTTCTTCTTGATTAGACATCTTTTGCTCTTGCGACTTATACTCTGGTGCGACTTATACTTCACAAAATTCGGTATCTGGAAAATTAATATTGAAAACAATTCAACTTTTAATGTTACTTTTAGGAAAAACAACTTCAAACTTTATTTTGTCACACTAATACAAAAAGGGATCAACACGGACTGCAGAGATTTCCTTTTGTTCTTACACTTTTGGTTGCTGGGGTGGCTTGTGATTTTTATCGAGGAGAAAACACTGCTCTAGTCTCAGCGCCCTCTTCCACACAATGTTACAATCACTCACAGTTTCAGTGGTGTGGTAATAGTGTAATACGTGCAACGGCCAGAAGAGAGCAGCAGAGGAAGACGATCACATCAGGTCCTTGTTTAGTTGGTGTCTGTGCAAACATTTCCTCCTTGTTAGTCTTCATCTTTTGAGGTCCATCTAGAAAAGCCTGAGACTCCCTCAAGAGTGAAATCTCTGAAGACATAAACTGCTTTTTTGGAGTAATCTGAGTAAAACAGTTCTTATATTTCCCTTTTGTTGTTTTAAAAAGACTCCACTAGAAGGAATAACATGTCAGGAAGCTGCTCTATAAGAAAAAAAACCTTAAATAATGCAATAATTTTATGATTTGTTGTTATTAATTTGCATCCACGTTAAGATGCAAAGTTAAATCCTCATAAAAGTTACCTTGTTATTAATTCTCCATACACAGGGATGTATATCTTGACAACATACAGTACAAGCCAAAAGTTTGGACACACCTTCTCATTCTATGCCTTTTTTTTATTCATGACTGTTTACATTGTAGATTCTCACTGAAGCATCAAAACTATGAATGAACACACGTGGAGTCATGTACCAAAAAAATGTGAAAAAACTGAAATCATGTTTAATATTCTAGTATCTTAAATCCTGATTACAGCTTTAAACTCTCTTGGCTTTCTCTTGATTCGTCTCCTGAAACGGTTTTCTGACTATCTTGAAGGAGTTCCCAGAGGTGTTTCGCTCTTGTTACCCACCTCGCCTTCACTCTGCAGTCCAGGACACCCCAAACATCTCAGTGGGGTTCTGTGGAGGCCGGGTCATCTGCTGCAGCTCTCCACCACGCTCCATCTTGGTCAAATAGCCCTTACACAGCCTTCAGTGGGAATCTACAATATAAATAGTCATGTAAATAAAGAAACACATTGGCCAGGGGCCCGTTTCAAGAAGCAGGTTTTGTTGGAACTCTGAGTTCGCGAATTTTGAGTCCAGTGACTCTAAGTTCAGGTTTCAACTCTAAATTTGTTGAACCTGCTTCTTGAAACGGGCCCCTGCACTGTATGTTAAAGTAAACAATGTTGTTGTTGAGTCTTTTTTGTCAACAAAGGAATCCATTGAAGCCCAGCTGTGGTAGCTGTGAACTGTTGTCGTCTTTGTCTCTGCAAACTTTCCAGCAAAATGTCATAACTGCAACAAACAGTCACTATTCAGAAAACTGGAGTCCACAAACAGAACAATCTTTTCTTACAGGGATAAAAAGACTGTCAGCTGCTCCTTGATTAGAGCCCAACAACAAATATTTGAAATGCTTTCAAACCCACCAAGACTTCACCGAAAACAAAACATGAAAAGCTACGGAAGCCGAGAACGGCCTGACCCACGTTTTTTTTTCCCCCATCGTTTTTTTTGTTTTCTCGTTATAACCAGATCCTCTATCTCGTTATATCGAGAAAACAAAGTTTGTTTTCTCGTTATAACGAGATAATCCAGATCGAAGAATGAAGCGTCTCCCTCTTCCTTTCCAGCACGGAGACACCGAGACCTCACCTGTTTGAAAACACTCCACAAAACTTGTAGTCTATTTTGTATTTATTAGTGGATCTATGCTTTTCAAACGTCTCATGCACCAGCCCCTCCCTTAATTTCCCCCAAAACCGCGAATAAACATGGACATAACAGAATTCAGGTCTGCCGAGTGTTTCTGCATGGTGTGTTCACTGACCTCTGGACATCGGCAGCAAAACAAAGCAGGTTACCAGAGAAAACTTTGAACCCCAAAACTGATGCTTATAAAATCGATGGATTAAATACTGTTGACATCTCTTTCTGAATAACTGCTTTGTTTTGCTGAGGATTGTATAAAAAGGACAAAAGTGTAGTGGCAGACTGAATTGGGCCGAGTGTGTGTTTGAGTCCTCTAATTTCCGGAGTTCATTGAACATATCACGCGCAGATTGTCGTCAGCTCTTTTGATCTGTCAATCAGCGAGCGTGTTCGGAGGTTTGTAAGGGGGGGGGGGGGGGGGGGGGGGGGGCTGGTGCATGAGACGCGGACTGAAGGAGTTTGAGGAGCAAAGACTCAATGATAAAATAATACAATAAAATAGAATATAAACAACTTTTGTGAAGTGTTCTTCTGCTGTTTTTCTTGTTAACCACAAAATAAAGAGACTTCAAACAGGACAAGTCTCAGAATCTCCGTGCGGGAAAGGAAGAGGGAGACGCTTCATTCTTCGATCTGGATTATCTCGTTATAACGAGAAAACAAACTTTGTTTTCTTGTTATAACGAGATAGAGGATCTCGTTATAACGAGAAAACGATGGAAAAAAAAAAAAGTGGGTCAGGCCGTTCTCGGCTTCCGTAAAAAGCAGTGGCTGAAAGTATGAAGACATTTTATCTAACCGCATCCCTTCATAGGAATACCAGCAACTTTAAAAGCTTTATTGTTGTGGAACGCACTATATTTATACTTGACTTTACAGTATAGGAAATGCTTCGACTCTTGAAACAGAGACAACATTCTCAAAACCACCTGGACATTTCTCCAGACCTTTCGGCATTTGTTCTCAACAAACTCAACAATTTTCATTCAATTCATCAGATTGATATAAAGGTAGTTAGATGTATGCAAGCGGTTACCAGATTAGCAAATGCAATATGTGGGAAATTTGTTACAATCTAGCTCTTCTACCCAGCCAGCAAGACCAAGTGGGCCCCATATAGTTTAAAAGTGGGCAGAATATGTGGGCCCCAAATGGTTTTGTCCGCAGTTTCCGTGGTGGCCCCAACTGTGTTTGCCCACATAAGCTTAGGTGGGAGCTGAGTGGGTTTCCAGTAGGTCCAAAGTGGGTAAGTAACTTTAGGACCCACGTGGGGCCCATATTTTTGCCCATGTGGGCTGGAAATGGGATTAACACAGGGTCAATATGGGTCCCAACTGGGATATGTGCCCAAGACCCAATCTGGCCCCAATGATGTGACTTGCACATAGGTTTCACGTGGGACCCAAGTGGGCTTTAACATGGGCTATGAATGGGTTTGTCCGCAGTTTCCATGGTGGTCCCAACTGTGTTTGCTCACATAGGCTGGAAGTGGATTCTGAATGGGTTTCCTGTAGGCCCAAAGTGGGTAAGAAGCATTAGCACCAACATAGGCTCTATGTGTTCTCCCATGTAGGCTAGAAGTGGTATTAAAACAAGCTCAATATGGTTCCCAACCTTCATATTTTCCCATGGCCCACCCTGGCCCCACTGATGTGACCATTATGATTGAATATGGGTTTCATTTTCAAAACAGACATTTTCAAATGACCTCAACAAAATGCTTTTTTAAAGTGCTTTACTTTAATAAGAGAAAAAAAAATTCTCCAGCATGATGGAGAAAATAATACAAGACATACAAGGTATAAAAGTAACTGGACACGTGATTTAACAGACATAAAACAACATTAGCAAACTTAATGTGGAATTATTTATCAAAAAATGAAATTAACAGACACAAAGGATACAGCATTAGCACTGCGTTATTTATCAAAAAAATATGGATGCTGCTGTGGAGCATGCTCATAGATCCTACTGTTCTGAGAGAAAGTTCATCAGGTTGTCTTTGGAGCTCTCATTGAGCCTGTAAAGCACGGTTCCCCCCCTGTCACGAGCTCCAATAAACCATTTGGAGAGGGCCTTCTCCACTTCCTTTTGAGCGACTGAGTTGGTGATGGAATTTTTCTTCACTGCCCCTAAAATTAAATCACAAAAAACAATAACAGACTAGAAAAGTGCATTACCTCCGATAATGCATGTGTGAATGCATTTTGCGGAATGTGGTTGCTGAAGATGCCGAAGATTCTTGCTAAACTGCAAAATGGCTTAAAAAAACTAAAATAATGCTTAAATTAGCTGAAATATTAGCTAAACTGCAAATGGCTTAAAAAAACTGAAATAATGCTTAAATTAGCTGAAATATTAGCTAAACTGCAAAATGGCTTAAAAAAACTGAAATAATGCTTAAATTAGCTTAAATATTAGCTAAACTGCAAAATGGCTTAAAAAAACTAAAATATGCTTAATTAGCTTAAATATTGCTTAAACTGCAAAATGGCTTAAAAAACTGAAATAATGCTTAAATTAGCTGAAATATTGGCTAAACTGCAAAATGGCTTAAAAAAACTGAAATAATGCTTAAATTAGCTTAAATATTAGCTAAACTGCAAAATGGCTTAAAAAACTGAAATAATGCTTAAATTAGCTTAAATATTAGCTAACTGCAAAATGGCTTAAAAAACTGAAATAATGCTTAAAATTAGCTTAAATATTAGCTAAACTGCAAAATGGCTTAAAAAACTGAAATAATGCTTAAATTAGCTGAAATATTAGCTAAACTGCAAAATGGCTTAAAAAACTGAAATAATGCTTAAATTAGCTGAAATATTGGCTAAACTGCAAAATGGCTTAAAAAAACTGAAATAATGCTTAAATTAGCTGAAATATTAGCTAAACTGCAAAATGGCTTAAAAAAACTGAAATAATGCTTAAATTAGCTAAAATATTAGCTAAACTGCAAAATGGCTTAAAAAAAACTGAAATAATGCTTAAATTAGCTTAAATATTGCTTAAACTGCAAAATGGCTTAAAAAACTGAAATAATGCTTAAATTAGCTGAAATATTAGCTAAACTGCAAAATGGCTTAAAAAAACTGAAATAATGCTTAAATTAGCTTAAATATTGCTTAAACTGCAAAATGGCTTAAAAAAACTGAAATAATGCTTAAATTAGCTGAAATATTGCTTAAACTGCAAAATGGCTTAAAAAAACTGAAATAATGCTTAAATTAGCTTAAATATTGCTAAACTGCAAAAAGGCTTAAAAACTGAAATAATGCTTAAATTAGCTTAAATATTGCTTAAACTGCAAAATGGCTTAAAAAAACTGAAATAATGCTTAAATTAGGTGAAATATTGCTTAAACTGCAAAATGGCTTAAAAAAACTGAAATAATGCTTAAATTAGCTTAAATATTGCTTAAACTGAAAATGGCTTAAAAAAACTGAAAATAATGCTTAAATTAGCTGAAATATTGGCTAAACTGCAAAATGGCTTAAAAAAACGGAAATAATGCTTAAATTAGCTGAAATATTGCTTAAACTGCAAAATGGCTTAAAAAAACTGAAAGAATGCTTAAATTAGCTTAAATATTGCTTAACTGCAAAATGGCTTAAAAAAACTGAAATAATGCTTAAATTAGCTGAAATATTGCTTAAACTGCAAAATGGCTTAAAAAAACTGAAATAATGCTTAAATTAGCTTAAATTTGCTTAAACTGCAAAATGGCTTAAAAAACTGAAATAATGCTTAAATTAGCTTAAATATTGCTTAAACTGCAAAATGGCTTAAAAAACTGAAATAATGCTTAAATTAGGTGAAATATTGCTTAAACTGCAAAATGGCTTAAAAAACTGAAATAATGCTTAAATTAGCTTAAATATTGCTTAAACTGCAAAATGGCTTAAAAAAACTGAAATAATGCTTAAATTAGCTGAAATATTGGCTAAACTGCAAAATGGCTTAAAAAAACGGAAATAATGCTTAAATTAGCTGAAATATTGCTTAAACTGCAAAATGGCTTAAAAAAACTGAAATAATGCTTAAATTAGCTTAAATATTGCTTAAACTGCAAATGGCTTAAAAAAACTGAAATAATGCTTAAATTAGCTGAAATATTGGCTAAACTGCAAAATGGCTTAAAAAAACTGAAATAATGCTTAAATTAGCTCAAATATGCTAAACTGCAAAATAGCTTAAAACAACTGAAATAATGCTTAAATTAGCTGAAATATTAGCTAAACTGCAAAATGGCTTAAAAACTGAAATAATGCTTAAATTAGCTAAAATATTAGCTAAACTGCAAAATAGCTTAAAAAACTGAAAATAATGCTTAAATTAGCTAAAATATTAGCTAAACTGCAAAATGGCTTAAAAACTGAAATAATGCTTAAATTAGCTAAAACAGCTACCATGTAGCTAAAATATTAGCTAAACTGTTAAGTAACCCAAAAACTGAGAATCGGCCTAAATCAGCCTAAATTTCCCAAAAAGCTCAAATGTTGCTAAAATATAACCTAAATCCACAATGACCTTAAAAAACCTAGAAATATGTCAAATTCAAGCTTATTCAAGGTGTCAATGAGCTCTGAAAGCTGCAGGGTCTGTATATTGCATCTATTTTAATGGTAAAAGCCTGCAGGCAGCCAGAACGGGACAGAAAGCTTCAAAACCCCCTCTAAAACTCTTTTCCAATGTATTTTAATAGGCTGCCTGGAGCCAACCGCCGAGATTCCGTGAGTGGGGGCTGCTTTTCCCCCTTTTTCTCTGTCCTGAGTGGACCAAACGACGAAAAGGTTCTGGTCGTCATAGCAGCGGTCTCAGCAGAGGCAGAGGAGGGCTTTCACGCTTTTTATGCCTGTGGCTGAGACCAACAGACGTCAGTTAGCCCCATAGACACCATTTCAAAACTATTTCTCGCCTCAAATGGGGACATTTCGACTTGTTACTGGGAATCTTAAAAAACCGTAAGGAGCTTCAAAAAAAAAAAGTACAAGTTCCCCAAAAGTAACCTGAAGAGGCTGAAAGAATTTTAAATTAGCTTGAACCCGGCTTCCCTGTAGCTTCCAAAACCCCTGTTTACCCTTTGAATTCCTATTACTTTTAAAAAGAAATAATGCTTAAATTAGCCAAATTTAAACTGAAATGGAAAAAAAAGGTGTACCAAAATGAAAGAATTGCGCCAGCTTTGTTTAATGGCCTTATAAAACTAAATAATGTTAAACTGCCTAAAAACATATTTAAAACTAAGAACTGAACACTTTAATGCTTAAATGACCTGAATTGCTTAAAGGGTTGAAGAGTTAAAGAGCTTCAAAAAACGTACGGAAGAAAATAATAATAATAATAATAATAAAGAAAATAAAGAGAAACAGGAACACTATGTGTGAATGCATTGAATGCATTCACACAATAATAGAAAAGTGCCATTACCTCCGATAATGCATGTGTGGAATGCATTTGCGGAATGTGGTTGCTTAAGATGCCCGAAGATATTGCTAAACTGCAAAATGGCTTAAAAAAACTGAAATAATGCTTAAATTAGCTTAAATATTAGCTAAACTGCAAAATGGCTTAAAAAAAACTGAAATAATGCTTAAATTAGCTTAAATATTAGCTAAACTGCAAAATGGCTTAAAAAACTAAAATAATGCTTAAATTAGCTGAAATATTAGCTAAACTGCAAAATGGCTTAAAAAAACTGAAATAATGCTTAAATTAGCTAAAATATTAGCTAAACTGCAAAATGGCTTAAAAAAACTGAAATAATGCTTAAATTAGCTGAAATATTGGCTAAACTGCAAAATGGCTTAAAAAAACTGAAATAATGCTTAAATTAGCTTAAATATTAGCTAAACTGCAAAATGGCTTAAAAAACTGAAATAATGCTTAAATTAGCTTAAATATTAGCTAAACTGCAAAATGGCTTAAAAAACTGAAATAATGCTTAAAATTAGCTTAAATATAGCTAAACTGCAAAATGGCTTAAAAAACTGAAATAATGCTTAAATTAGCTTAATATTAGCTAAACTGCAAAATGGCTTAAAAAAAACTGAAATAATGCTTAAATTAGCTGAAAATATTAGCTAAACTGCAAAATGGCTTAAAAAAACTGAAATAATGCTTAAATTAGCTGAAATATTGGCTAAACTGCAAAATGGCTTAAAAAAACTGAAATAATGCTTAAATTAGCTAAAATATTAGCTAAACTGCAAAATGGCTTAAAAAAAACTGAAATAATGCTTAAATTAGCTAAAATATTAGCTAAACTGCAAAATGGCTTAAAAAAACTGAAATAATGCTTAAATTAGCTGAAATATTGGCTAAACTGCAAAATGGCTTAAAAAAACTGAAATAATGCTTAAATTAGCTAAATATTAGCTAAAACTGCAAAATGGCTTTAAAAAAAAACTGAAATAATGCTTAAATTAGCTAAAAATATTAGCTAAACTGCAAAATGGCTTAAAAAAAACTGAAATAATGCTTAAATTAGCTGAAATATTGGCTAAACTGCAAAATGGCTTAAAAAAACTGAAATAATGCTTAAATTAGCTTAAATATTAGCTAAACTGCAAAATGGCTTAAAAAACTGAAATAATGCTTAAATTAGCTGAAATATTAGCTAAACTGCAAAATGGCTTAAAAAAACTGAAATAATGCTTAAATTAGCTGAAATATTGGCTAAACTGCAAAATGGCTTAAAAAAACTGAAATAATGCTTAAATTAGCTAAATATTGGTTAAACTGCAAAATGGCTTAAAAAACTGAAATAATGCTTAAATTAGCTTAAAATATTAGCTAAACTGCAAAATGGCTTAAAAAAACTGAAATAATGCTTAAATTAGCTTAAATATTAGCTTAAACTGCAAAATGGCTTAAAAAAACTGAAATAATGCTTAAATTAGCTTAAATATTGCTTAAACTGCAAAATGGCTTAAAAAACTGAAATAATGCTTAAATTAGCTGAAATATTGCTAAACTGCAAAATGGCTTAAAAACTGAAATAATGCTTAAATTAGCTGAAAATTGGCTAAACTGCAAAATGGCTTAAAAAAACTGAAATAATGCTTAAATTAGCTTAAATATTAGCTAAACTGCAAAATGGCTTAAAAAAACTGAAATAATGCTTAAATTAGCTTAAATATTAGCTAAACTGCAAATGGCTTAAAAAACTGAAATAATGCTTAAAATTAGCTTAAATATTAGCTAAACTGCAAAATGGCTTAAAAAAACTGAAATAATGCTTAAATTAGCTGAAATATTAGCTAAACTGCAAAATGGCTTAAAAAAACTGAAATAATGCTTAAATTGCTGAAATATTAGCTAAACTGCAAAATGGCTTAAAAAAAACTGAAATAATGCTTTAAATTAGCTAAAATATTAGCTAAACTGCAAAATGGCTTAAAAAACTGAAATAATGCTTAAATTAGCTAAATATTGGCTAAACTGCAAAATGGCTTAAAAATTGAAATAATGCTTAAAATTAGCTTAAATATTGGTTAAACTGCAAAATGGCTTAAAAAACTGAAATAATGCTTAAATTAGCTAAAATATTAGCTAAACTGCAAAATGGCTGAAAAAAAACTGAAATAATGCTTAAATTAGCTGAAATATTGCTTAAACTGCAAAATGGCTTAAAAAACTGAAATAATGCTTAAATTAGCTTAAATATTGCTTAAACTGCAAAATGGCTTAAAAAAACTGAAATAATGCTTTAAATTAGCTGAAATATGGCTAAACTGCAAAATGGCTTAAAAAAAACTGAAATAATGCTTAAATTAGCTTAAAATATTAGCTAAACTGCAAAATAGCTTAAAAAAACTGAAATAATGCTTAAATGAGCTAAAAATAATATTAGCTAACTGCAAAATGGCTTAAAAAACTGAAATAATGCTTAAATTGAGCTAAACAGCTACCATGTACTAAAAATAATTAGGTGGCTAAACTGTTTAAGTAATCTTCAAAAAACTCGAGAATGGGCGGCCTAAATCAGCCTAAAATTTCCCCTAAAAAGCTCAAATATGTGCTAAAATATAAACCTAAATCCACAATGACCTTAAAAAACCTAGAAATATGTCAAATTCAAGCTTATTCAAGGTGTCAAATGAGCTCTGAAAGCTGCAGAGTCTGTATATTGCATCTATTTTAATGGTAAAAGCCTGCAGGCAGCCAGAACGGGACAGAAAGCTTCAAAACCCCCTCAAAACTCTTTTCCAATGTATTTTAATAGGCTGCCTGGAGCCAACCGCCGAGAATTCCGTGAGTGGGGGCTGCTTTTCCCCCTTTTTCTCTGTCCTGAGTGGACCAAACCGACGAAAAGGTTCTGGTCGTCATAGCAGCGGCTCCTCAGCAGAGGCACGAGGAGGGGCTTTCACCCCTTTTTATGCCTGTGGCTGAGACAACAGACGTCAGTTGCCCCATAGACACACCATTCATTCAAAACTGATTCTCGCTCAAAGGGGACATTTCGACTGTTACCTGGGATATCTTAAAAACCGTAAGGAGCTTCAAAAAAAAAAAGTACAAGTTCAAAAGTCCTGAAGAGGCTGAAGAGTTTAAAAGTTGAACGGCTTCTGTAGCTCAAAGTTTACTTGAATTCTATTACTTTAAAAAGTTCAAATTTTGAATGGAAAAAAGGTGTACTTGAAGATTCCGCAGCTTGTTCAATGGGCTTAAAAAAGTGGAAGTTGGTTGAATACTTTAAAAAGTTCAAAAGGTTTAATGCTTAAACTTTCGAGCAGTAATCTACTTAAAGAGCTGAACACTTTAATGCTTAAATCACCTGAATTGCTTAAAGGGTTGAAGAGTTAAAGAGCTTCAAAAAACGTACGGAAGAAAAATAATAATAACTAGAAAAGTGCATTACCTCCGATAATGCATGTGTGAATGCATTTTGCGGAATGTGGTTGCTGAAGATGCCGAGATTCTTGCTAAACTGCAAAATGGCTTAAAAAACTGAAATAATGCTTAAATTAGCTGAAATATTAGCTAAACTGCAAAATGGCTTAAAAAAACTGAAATAATGCTTAAATTAGCTAAAATATTAGCTAAACTGCAAAATGGCTTAAAAAAACTGAAATAATGCTTAAATTAGCTAAAATATTAGCTAAACTGCAAAATGGCTTAAAAAAACTGAAATAATGCTTAAATTAGCTTAAATATTGCTTAAACTGCAAAATGGCTTAAAAAACTGAAATAATGCTTAAATTAGCTGAAATATTGCTAAACTGCAAAATGGCTTAAAAAACTGAAATAATGCTTAAATTAGCTTAAATATTGCTTAAACTGCAAAATGGCTTAAAAAAACTGAAATAATGCTTAAATTAGCTTAAATATTGCTTAAACTGCAAAATGGCTTAAAAAAACTGAAATAATGCTTAAATTAGCTTAAATATTGCTTAAACTGCAAAATGGCTTAAAAAAACTGAATAATGCTTAAATTAGCTTAAATATTGCTTAACTGCAAAATGGCTTAAAAAAACTGAAATAATGCTTAAATTAGCTTAAATATTGCTTAAACTGCAAAATGGCTTAAAAAAACGGAAATAATGCTTAAATTAGCTTAAATATTGCTTAAACTGCAAAATGGCTTAAAAAAACTGAAATAATGCTTAAATTAGCTTAAATATTGCTTAAACTGCAAAATGGCTTAAAAAAACTGAAATAATGCTTAAATTAGCTTAAATATTGCTTAAACTGCAAAATGGCTTAAAAAAACTGAAATAATGCTTAAATTAGCTGAAATATTGGCTAAACTGCAAAATGGCTTAAAAAAAACTGAAATAATGCTTAAATTAGCTGAATATTGCTTAAACTGCAAATGGCTTAAAAAAACTGAAATAATGCTTAAATTAGCTTAAATATTGCTTAAACTGCAAAATGGCTTAAAAAAACTGAAATAATGCTTAAATTAGCTGAAATATTGGCTAAACTGCAAAAATGGCTTAAAAAAACTGAAATAATGCTTAATTAGCTGAAATATTGCTTAAACTGCAAAATGGCTTAAAAAAACTGAAATAATGCTTAAATTAGCTTAAATATTGGTTAAACTGCAAAATGGCTTAAAAAAACTGAAATAATGCTTAAATTAGCTAAAATATTAGCTAAACTGCAAAATGGCTTAAAAAAACTGAAATAATGCTTAAATTAGCTGAAATATTGCTTAAACTGCAAAATGGCTTAAAAAAACTGAAATAATGCTTAAATTAGCTTAAATATTGCTTAAACTGCAAAATGGCTTAAAAAAACTGAAATAATGCTTAAATTAGCTGAAATATTGGCTAAACTGCAAAATGGCTTAAAAAAACTGAAATAATGCTTAAATTAGCTAAAATATTAGCTAAACTGCAAAATAGCTTAAAACAACTGAAATAATGCTTAAATTAGCTAAAATATTAGCTAAACTGCAAAATGGCTTAAAAAACTGAAATAATGCTTAAATTAGCTAAAAAGCTACCCATGTAGCTAAAATATTAGCTAAACTGTTAAGTAACCCAAAAACTGAGAAATCGGCCTAAATCAGCCTAAAATTTCCCAAAAAGCTCAAATGTTGCTAAAATATAACCTAAATCCACAATGACTTAAACCTAGAAATTGTCAAATTCAAGCTTATTCAAGGTGTCAAATGAGCTCTGAAAGCTGCAGGGTCTGAATATTGGCATCTATTTTAAATGGTAAAAGCCTGCAGGCAGCAGAACGGGACAGAAAAGCTTCAAAAACCCCTCAAAAACTCTTTTCCAATGTATTTTAATAGGCTGCCTGGAGCCAACCGCCCGAGAATTCCGTGAGTGGGGGCTGCTTTTCCCTTTTTCTCTGTCCTGAGTGGACCAAACCGACGAAAAGGTTCTGGTCGTCATAGCAGCGGCTCTCAGCAGAGGCAGCGAGGAGGGGCTTTCACCCTTTTTATGCCTGTGGCTGAGACAACAGACGTCAGTTGCCCCCATAGAACACTTCAAAACTGATTCTCGCTCAAAGGGGACATTTCGACTGTTACCTGGGATATCTTAAAAACCGTAAGGAGCTTCAAAAAAAAAAAGTACAAGTTCAAAAGTCCTGAAGAGGCTGAAGAGTTTAAAAAGTTGAACGGCTTCTGTAGCTCAAAGTTTACTTGAATTCTATTACTTTAAAAAGTTCAAATTTTTGAATGGAAAAAAGGTGTACTTGAAGATTCCGCAGCTTGTTCAATGGGCTTAAAAAGTGGAAGTTGGTTGAATACTTTAAAAAGTTCAAAAGGTTTAATGCTTAAACTTTCGAGCAGATAATCTACTTAAAGAGCTGAACACTTTAATGCTTAAATCACCTGAATTGCTTAAAGGTTGAAGAGTTAAAGAGCTTCAAAAAACGTACGGAAGAAAAATAATAATACTAGAAAAGTGCATTAACCTCCGATAATGCATGTGTGAATGCATTTTTGCGAATGTGGTTGCTGAAGATGCCGAAGATTCTTGCTAACTGCAAAATGGCTTAAAAAAAACTGAAATAATTGCTTAAATTAGCTAATATAAGGAAAAACTTAAAAATAGCTTAATTAGAAAAAAATTAATGTAATAAGTATAAAAGAAAAAGGACAGAAATAAGCTAATGATGGTAATAAAACTGAAAATGGTATAAAAATAACCTAAACCTAAAAGCGATTAAAAATATCTAAAACTGAAATAATGCTTAATTAGCTTAAATATTAGCTAAACTGCAAATGGCTTAAAAAAACTGAATATATGCTTAAATTAGCTGAAATATTAGCTAAACTGCAAATGGCTTAAAAAACTGAAATATATGCTTAAATTAGCTAAAATATTAGCTAAACTGCAAAATGGCTTAAAAAACTGAAAATAATGCTTAAATTAGCTGAAATATTAGCTAAACTGCAAATGGCTTAAAAAAAACTGAAATAATGCTTAAATTAGCTTAAATTTGGCTAAACTGCAAAATGGCTTAAAAAACTGAAATAATGCTTAAATTAGCTTAAATATTGGCTAACTTGCTGCAAAATGGCTTAAAAAACTGAAATAATGCTTAATTAGCTGAAATATTTAGCTAAACTGCAAAATGGCTTAAAAACTGAAATTAATGGCTTAAATTAGCTGAAATTTAGCTAAACTGCAAAATGGCTTAAAAACTGAAATAATGCTTAATTAGCTTAAATATTAGCTAAACTGCAAAATGGCTTAAAAAAACTGAAATAATGCTTAAATTAGCTGAATATTAGCTAAACTGCAAATGGCTTAAAAAAACTGAAATAATGCTTAAATTAGCTGAAATATTAGCTAAACTGCAAAATGGCTTAAAAAAACTGAAATATGCTTAATTAGCTGAAATATTAGCTAAACTGCAAAATGGCTTAAAAAAACTGAAATAATGCTTAAATTAGCTGAAATATTGCTTAACTGCAAAATGGCTTAAAAAAACTGAATAATGCTTAATTAGCTTAAATATTGGCTAACTGCAAAATGGCTTAAAAAAAACTGAAATAATGCTTAATTAGCTAAATATTAGCTAAACTGCAACATGGCTTAAAAAAAACTGAAATAATGCTTAATTAGCTTAAATATTGCTTAAACTGCAAAATGGCTTAAAAAAACTGAAAATAATGCTTAAATTAGCTTAAATATTGGCTAAATCGCAAAATGGCTTAAAAAACTGAAATAATGCTTAAATTAGCTTAATATTGGCTAAACTGCAAAATGGCTTAAAAAAAACTGAAATAATGCTTAAATTAGCTTAAATATTGGCTAAACTGCAAAATGGCTTAAAAAAACTGAAATAATGCTTAAATTAGCTAAAATATTAGCTAAACTGCAAAATGGCTTAAAAAACTGAAATAATGCTGTAAATTAGCTGAAATATTGCTTAAACTGCAAAATGGTTAAAAAACTGAAATAATGCTTAAATTAGCTTAAATATTGCTTAAACTGCAAATGGCTTAAAAAAACTGAAATAATGCTTAAATTAGCCGAAATTTGGCTAAACTTGCAAAATGGCTTAAAAAAAAACTGAAATAATGCTTAAATTAGCTTAAATATTGCTTAAACTGCAAATTGGCTTAAAAAAACTGAAATAATGCTTAAATTAGCTAAAATATTAGCTAAACTGCAAATGGTTAAAAAATGAATAATGGCTTAATTAGCTAAATATTAGCTAAACTGCAAAATGGCTTAAAAAAAACTGAATAATGTTAAATTAGCTAAAATATTAGCTAAACTGCAAATTGGCTTAAAAAACTGAAATAATGCTTAAATTAGCTAAAACAGCTACCATGTAAGCTAAAATATTAGCTAAACTGTTAAGTAACCCAAAAAACTGAGAATCGGCCTAATCAGCTTAAATTTTCCCAAAAAAGCTCAAATGTTGCTAAAATATAACTTAAATCACAATGACTTAAAAACCTAGAAAAATGTCAAATTCAAGCTTATCCAAGGTGTCAAATGAGCTCTGAAAGCTGCAGGGTCTGTATATTGCATCTATTTTAATGGTAAAAGCCTGCAGGCCAGAAGGGACAGAAAGCTTCAAACCCCCTCTAAAACTCTTTTCCAATTGTATTAATAGGCTGCCTGGAGCCAACCGCCGAGAATTCCGTGAGTGGGGGCTGCTTTTCCCCCTTTTTCTCTGTCCTGAGTGGAACAAACCTACGAAAAGGTTCTGGTCGTCATAGCAGCGGCTCCTCAGCAGAGGCACGAGGAGGGCTTTCACCCCTTTTTCTGCCTGTGGCTGAGACCAACAGACGTCAGTTGCCCCATAGACACCCATTCAAACTGATTCGCGCTCGAGGACATTTCGACTGTTACCGGGATATCTAAAAACCGTAAGGAGCTAAAAAAAAAAAAATACAAGTTCAAAAGTCCTGAAGAGGCTGAAGAGTTAAAAGTTGAACGGCTTCTGTAGCTCAACGTTTACTTGAATTCTATTACTTTAAAAAGTTCAAATTTGAATGGAAAAAGGTGTACTTGAAGATTCCGCAGCTTGTTCAATGGCTAAAAAAGTGGAAGTTGGTTGAATACTTTAAAAAAGTTCAAAAAGGTTTAATGCTTAAACTTTCGAGCAGTAATCCACTTAAAGAGCTGAACACTTTAATGCTTAAATCACCTGAATTGCTTAAAGGGTTAAGAGTTAAAGAGCTTCAAAAAACGTACGGAGAAAAATAATAATAATAATAATAATAATAATAAATAATAAAGAAATAAAGAGAAACAGGAACACTATAGTGAATGCATGAATGGCATTCACACAACTAGAAAAAGTGCATTAAACATCCATAAAATGCAATGTTGAATGCATTTTGCGGAATGTGTTGCTGAAATGCCGAAATTCTTGCTAAACTGTCAAAATGCTTAAAAAAACTGAAATAATGCTTAAATTAGCTCAAATATTAGTAAACTGCAAAAATGCTTAAAAAAACTGAAATAATGCTTAAATTAGCTTAAATATTAGCTAAAACTGCAAAATGCTTAAAAAAACTGAAATAATG